>CAWVOI010000089.1:1200000-2400000 GCA_963930915.1 Forcipomyia taiwana | reverse complement strand
CTGTTGCTGCTGCTGCCATGACAAGACGAGCCGTCGCTCGCGTCCACAAACTCTCGTCGTTGTCGAAACGTACTGGAGGAACTTCCACTGCGCACAAATTAAGAGCCGTAATTGCCTGTTAGACTTACTTATGCGATGAAGCGGGGCGAAAACCGCCTTATCACGCTACGAGTGAGTAATGCGATCTCGAAAGCGATATACGCATATGCTAATGGTTCTCTCGAATTCAATCTTGATGGCTCCGGATCATCATCGGGGGTAATGGAGCCGGCACGTGGGGGAGAGCCCCTAGAAACAATCGAAACTTTCTTCCTCAGCAACTTTTACTAATAAATCAGCCAGTCGCGCTTCATTAGACTCGTTGTTGAGCAAATTACATAAATTGCTCCATGGCTCACCAACAATGGAAATCACATTCATAAAAATTACTAATTTAATAGCGTGTCTTCAAGCAGCAAGCAATGAACCGTGCATTACGATCCGAAAAGCCAACAAAAGGCCGCAATTCAGAATTCAGATGATTCACTTCCTCGACTCGCTCGCTACTCGCACTCGTTCGAGCTCCGCGACATACGTAATGGTGATAATGGAAATCAAATGATTCAATTTCTTCATTGTATTGTCTCTTCCGAGGCTTATCGGAGGCACGTTCGAGTTTGCTCACTTTCAAGCACGCCACACGAAGTCCAAGGATGTGAGACGGCAATAATAGTAATTATCGTCGAAGAAATGATGATGGAAAATTGATGGCTGACACCATAACAGACAGTTTTAATTGAACGATGAAGACCGTATAATAAATAAATTAAGAATATAGCAGTAATAGCGCAAGAAACGAGAACCGTTAAATGAAAAGAACCGCCTTAATCACATTTTATTCAAATTAACCGGAAACTCGCTGCACTCCGGGGATCGAGGGTCTCTTCACCTTGACCCCAGTCCAGTCCACTCCGGTGCGGTGCCCAAAAGTGCCCCGTCAGTTTTTTCGATAAATTCGCCTCCAGCTAAGCCCATGATAGCTCAATCCGCTAATCCAATCGCATGTCTTGTGAACGAACACAGACGCACTATAAAGAAGAAATGATGACGGGCATGAATGGCCAGTCTGCTCTCTTCCTCTGTTTGTGCTGGTAATATCACTATTTATTGCCGTTGATGCCTCTCTCTGTGTCACAAAAAGCATGCACACACGCACACACCGACATAAATATCGACATTTCGGTGTCTGCCAAGTCGCAAGCATAAAAAGTTTAATGAATTGGCTCGGCATCGGAACGGCACTTGTAGCTCTGGCCGGCTAGCAGGTAGAAATCTGCCCCCAACCGGGCTTCCAGGAACTCACCTTCGGATCGCATTCTCGGGAAGGTGCAGATCCCACTTGCTAGCCAGTAATTCACACCATGCAGAGCACATGTAATTATGAAGTCACACCAGTCACTCACTTGCAGACCTGCATTCTCGCTGCCCACTTCACCGTGCAGTGTGTGAGTGTGACAGAGAGAGGGAGACATGTTAATGTCAAGCCGGACGAGTGTTAATTAGCTGAGCACATGCATCTTCACCGGTTTCGCCTAGCTGCCGTTTCCTCGTTTGCTCGTGTGTCGTAACATCATTGTAAGCCGATCACGCTCGGCACGGAATCCGAGAACTGTTTCGCGAGGCCCAGAATTATTTGCTGATCCAACATTTGGCTGGCGAGCGAGTGACTGCCCAGTGATGGCTGACGCGCACAAAGAAGCGCTAAATGAAATATTTCAATTATTGAGGACTGTTTGTTTTCCATTTTTCCACTCGTCGGCCGTTGGGTCAGCAATCAAATCCAGATGTCAATGACACGAAACGGTTCCATGTTTGCTCGCAGCGTCTGGTCTGAGAGCTGCTGATGGGGAATTTCCCCCGATTGGGTCCGCAACTCCGCACTTCAAAGCGAAAAACCCTCACAAGGAATTCTTTATGAGGCACATCTTCCTGCCGTAATGAACTATCTAGACGGCTTTATTACCAGAGCCCAGGGTGCACACCAGCCATCCGACATTGTAGCAGAGAGGAATGCAGAAAAAATGTATATGATCATTATTATTGCCATATTTTCGCTTTTGTACTTAAATGTGGCATCGCTATCGTCTGTCGTCGTCTATCCATTCCATTCATTAATTCTTTGTCGCGTCACACCATAACGTACTTCTCTCTCTCGCTGGCGCTTTTCGCTTGCAAATGAAACGCTACTTTGCACGCATCTATCATGGGTCTAGCGGCACCGCTCCCTCGTCGTTCCCGCATTTATTAAAATAATAATATTTTGCAGCCCGAATGACGACCCGGCAACATTGAATCTGATACATATGGATGAGAGAGAGACACCATCTCGCCCCGATCCAGGGCCGGATCTGTCGTCAGTGCGGTCAAATAGAAATTAAATTCAGTGCAGCAAGTTCAAGCGTCTCGGGTGTGGGTGGCATGAGAGTCGAGTATAATTTATTACGGGACATTCGCGCGCTGTGTGAAAGACGATGCGATTTCAGACAGACACTTTCTTCTCGGGGCCCGGTGATTTATGGGGGACATTTTTCAGAGGTCACCGAGTGACGAGGGGAAACTTTTGATTGAATAGATTTCGTTTCCTGGCGCCGAAACGCATCTTTTGCCTTCTTTAAAAGGCACGGCATAAACGTTCTTGAAACTCTTAATTACGTCATTAAAACTTTGCGAGAAATCCGTGCACGAGCTGGAATCAGAAGTGGCAAGACCACCTAATTATGCTGATTGCAAATGTGTATGAAGGAAGCTCTCTTTATTTAGGGAATCAGAGACATTTCGCCGTATGAATAATAAATGAGCGCGAGAAGCGTCTTCCCCGTGTCTCTCCCGCGTCTTTTCCGTGTCTTTCCCGCTCTCCAGATCGACGGACAAGCAGCCGGTTTCGGGTGTCTCGCGCCCATTTCCCCGGTTTCCGTGTGAGTGTTTGCGATTGTCATGCTTGCCCCGTCCCGGATTGATTTATTACAGACATTTGTACAATTCACTGCCCTGCCTTCCTCTCATAAACTTGCTTATTGTCGCCCGGAATAAATAATATTTGCATATCTTCTTGCCTTGCCCCCAGAGAGAGAAAGAGAGACACACATCCTGCAACCTTGAACGAATTTCAGCCTCACACTCAGTACAGGGGGCAGACTGACAACCGAGATAATGTGACAGTCAAAGAGGGTCTTCGGCTGCACTCCCTCCACCATAATGCGGATTAAAATAATTCATTGTTTGAAGAATTCAAATGCGATTGCACGTCAAGGCGCGTAATCAAATCACGGCGCGGCGAAGGAGCACGTCACTCCATACCAATGAAATAGCAGCCATCACATCCCGTCATTACTTCTGCTATATGCTTGTCTAGTCTCTTTGGTGGCAATAAAGCACGACAATCACAAATTAACCTGTTGGTTTATGCGCATGTGTACTGCGAAAGCCGGCATCGGCAGCCGGCAAGAGTCGAGCCGAGACTCCAGAAGGGCAGTCCACCTGATATTAAGTGCACTTTACACTAAATCTCTCGGGGTACCGCCGCCCACGCGGGTATCGATCTTGCGGGAAAACACCCGGCATCCTCGCCTCGCAGAAGTGCAAATTGAAATGGAATAAAATTTATATGCGTGCAATAAAATATACACAATCATGCCCACACTTATTTGAGGCAGGCTGGCAGGCATCGAACAAAGAGCGGGCATAAAACAGGCTTAAGAGCACATACACGAGAAAGGCAAGAACGTGCTGAACGCAAAAGGGTCTCTTGCCAGCCTCTCGGCCCGTAACTCTTCACGACCCACACTGAGGCTCTCGTCTGGATTCCCCGGCTCCTCGCGCCGCAATGGGTTACAAATTCAATATTCAAGTGTTGATGAAATCTTATAAATGGTCGGTGTAGTAGGTTAGCACAACAAGGCAGGCGACTTGTTGTTTCATATATCGATTTGCCTCGCTTCTTTCTCTCCATTTCCATCCCGAGAATAGCTAATTTAAATGTTAAATGGAAGAGCTAAATGGGTGCTTTGTATTCTCGGATTCACACACTGCAAATGACAGAGTTGTTTTCCAATAAACTTTCGACATTCCGACTAGTTTTGTGGCACTTTTGGAGAGCCGAACTTTGCGAACTCTAGCAATTACGGCTTCTGAGGTGTCGCCCCCTTCTTCTCTCACCGACTGACGACGAGTCGAACTTTAATTAAAACACTGACGTAACCAGCGGGGAATCTGCGCCTTTTAATTAATCAAAGAGCTCCCAGAGAACGAACCACAGGTGGGAGATCTTCGTGATGCGGGAAGGGCTCCCATAATGAGATTAATTAAATCCGCCACGGGGCAGACTTGTCACACTTCGTGGGTAAAATGGACTCAATTAAGGGATTTACATAAAAAGCGGCTGTTACAAATCGTGTCATGTGCTCGAAAGTGAAACGAACCTCCAGTAACCCAAAAACGTAAGTACAAGCGATAGCTTGTCGCGCATTATCTGATTACGGCAACTTGTTTGTTTTCTCCGCTTCTGATAACCTATTTCGCGCGACTTCGCACCCAATTTGCAAGAGCGAGCTCTGCACTCGATATCGTAAATTTCAGAAACAAATTTCAGGAGACGTCTTCTGATAAGACAGTCCCATGTCAGCAAAAGCTGCGGGAACAGAGGATCATCAATAAAGTTGTCACAAACAAGCGCGAATAATAAATTCAGAGAATGCAGCGGGACCGAATGAATGCCTGCAATTTTTGGTTTTCAAATTGATAATAAATTAGCGTTGTGTATCACAAAACGACAATTACACGGCTCGTATTCGCTATATCATATTTACACGCGATTAAAAACCAATTCCAATAAATCTCGGGCCAGTTCGTTCACCCCCGCTGACCTTAACTGTTTTCAGTATTCTCCTCGCGATTCCGATTACTTTTAATTTGTTTTTGCCGAACGCAGGAAGTGAGGCTTTCTGTACGGTGGCTGCGCGAGCGGAGAAGAAATTTCACACTTTGTAACTGTAGCTTGCCATCACTGAAGCAAGAAGACCCCTTGAAACTTCCGTGACGCATTTAACCTGAGTCACAGCGCGACAAAACGGAATTTACTGCAATTAATCGTTTCCCGAAATCGAAAGAAAAAATCATTAGTCAGCTTCATCCCAGACAATTTTCCAATAGAGTCAAATCAAAGAGACAGACAGACATTTTTCCAGACAGAAAGAAAATTGCAACCTTAAAACAGTCAAAGAGACGGACAGACAGACGGACAAATCAGACACCAAAGAGCATTTTTCCCAAAATGTGGAACAAGGAGTCACTCAAAGCCACTTCACGCCGAGCCCAAGGGTCATTAACCAGACAAAGAGGCAGAAGCCAGGCGGTCAGTGAAGCACAAAATCCTCCTCGTCCAAATCGATTATTATAAATTCTCCTGTATAATGCAGGGCCCCATTGTGTGAATCTCGTAACGAAGGGCAGACTACTTGATATTCAACTTACTGAACGCTCCTTGGTAGCGTCCAAATTTGATTAAGCCGGCTGCCTTTTCTTGCTATCTCCGTCTGTCCATCTCGGATGCGTCGGGGCAGACCTCGAGCATCTTTTATCAAAAATTTCTTTTTGTGCTTTTTTGTCTGCATCTCCTTTCAGTCTTCTTCTTCTTCGCCTCCATCGATGCTATCGCCGTACAAATTTGAGTCGGGCCTTCGGGTATCTTCGGGTATTTAAATGCAACCACCACACGTTACGTAATCCACTTCTGACATGTTGGCCACAATAGAACGGGAATTCTTGACTCTTGAACCCAAACACACAGAAACAGACTCGGGCATTCCTTTAATTCAATTATGATCGCTGGTGATCCGCCTGAAGCCATTCACAGTTGACTGGCAGACCTCGGGCTTCTCTCGGACGGGTCCAAGTCACTGGGCCAAGCTGGTATTGTGTCCATGACATCATACACTTGTTTTCGTGTCACCCAGTTAGTCACCACTTATTTACGGCCACTCGCAAATTTCGCACTTTGCTCATAAATTTTAGAGAAGATCGCAAATCCTTCCAGACCTGCAGCTCACCTGCTGGCCATCGTGGGCAGAAACACAGAATGTCTGATTGCTTCTCGGAGCGCAACTAGTAGCTCAAGCACGCCCCTCTCACACAATCGATCCATTCTCGGATCGACCCAGCTCGGTAGTGATTGGGATAATGAAGATGATGCGAGCACAATCGCTCAATTCAGACCAATTTCTCTGAACCTTTCTTTATCGCCGCGGATCGAATCGAATCCCGTGACTGGCGTGTTTGCCCGCCGGGTCCAGCCGCAGAGCCACACCTCGGGAAGAAAGCAAGGGAGTAGTGGGCACGTCATTGACACACGCACGAGTGTTATGCAAAGCAGCAACCGGAGGCATTGATTCCTTGAGAGCACATATTTTCGATCACTCCAATCCGTCACGATCGTGACTCATCATCTTCTCTCTGATACACTCTTACGGACTACGTATCATTTATTGAGCAACCCGAGCAGGTTATATCTTGACTCCACTCGACTTCGGATCGCCAAAAAGCGCTTATTCAGCTGCCCCGATTGATGAATCGACTAGCTGAAGGACTCTTCTCGCCAGCGCAGATTCCAATCAGCTGGGCCTTCACGTGTCTCTACGCTGACGGAAGATCTCGACCCATCAATCGCCCCTTCCAGAGCCGTCTCTGACCGCAGGCCAGAGTAATTAATTCCCTCGCTGTCAAAGTGCATTCTGTGGGCCCGCTCGGGACGGAATGCATCATCATAATGGTCAATCGGCGCGATAATAATGTTGTTGTTGTTGTAAGACATTATAAAAAATGTTGACATGATGATGGTGGGACGGAAAATGTAACATTGTCGAAATTACCCAATGTAGTTAATCAAACTTGACTCCCCCTCCTCCAGCTCCGATGTCCACTAATTGCGTTTCTGGGAAGCTTTTTTTGCCGCAACATTTCGACGATGACGCAATCGGCGCCCGCGATTCAATTATCTCCGTGATAGGGTTTGGGGCTCTTTGATCCATTTGTAATGTAATTAAAAGCGGAATATCTGAAAAATTCGCGAGCTCACCAGATGGCGGCTATTTTTGTTTAGGGCCTGTTCACATATTACGTAACGGTGCCTAGGGGGGGGTGGGGGTTGGCAAAATCGTGACATGACCGTGACAAAAATTAAGGGGGAGGGGGGGGGTTCTAGCTCTGTGTTACGTCACGGGTTTTTGAACAAAAATTGCACATTTTTACCCAAGTTATATGTTATTATGCTTTTTAAACCAAATTCGGGAACAAACGGACTTTTCTCATACATAGTTTTAAAATTTGTATATCTGTTTCGATTTTCGATATACGAACGAAAATAAAATATACTCGTAAACAAATGAATACTCCCATGCCAATAGTGTCTCTTGGCACCCATTTAGTATCCCCTTGGGAAGAAATATATGTAATTGATAAAAAAATAAATATAATATATGAACTTGTGCTTATTATTATTAGAAAAAATACTGCGTGACGTGACAGAGGGGGGGGGGGGTGGGGGTTTGAGCAAAAGTGACAAACCGTGACAGAGGGGGGGGTGGGGGTCAAAAATCTCGATTTTCACCGTTACGTAATATGTGAACAGGCCCTTACATGACGGTATTTATAGACCCCGTTGTTTCGCGGAACAAAAAAATTACACGAGTGAAGAAATTTCTCGGGAAAGGTCAGAGCGCGCCGCGCCAGGAAATATATCACGGCAGGGAGATCGACTGCGAAGGGGGAAGACTGAATTGCACACTTATCAAAACACTCTACGCAGCACACATAATAAACCGGTTCCATGAGTAACATTTTACTCTGAAGGTCATCGAATCGCGCACATTTAACGCAACCTCATCGGATTTTTTGATCGCCTTAAGCTACCTCTCTTATCAAAGCGGTATCAGGAAGCGTCCTTACCTCAATTTCCTTCCTGTAGAAGTCCTCTATGGTGGGGTCGTATTTCTCGATGAAGCATCCCGACACGAACTGGACCGTGAGGGCCGACTTGCCGACTCCCCCCGAGCCCAAAACGACAACCTTGAACTCGCGCATTTTTCACACTTTCTTATCTCTCTCGCCGACGTCGGTGTCTCTTTGATTGGCCAATACTTATTAGGCTCTTTTCGCTCCACGAGTGGACATGCACCGATAAGATAGCCGATGTTTTCCCTTTTCCACCTTTTTCACTTGTTGAACTCGATGAATCAGCCTCTCAGCACAATCACCATTTTCAGCACTTTTTCACACTTGGCTCGTGACTCTCGCAATTTTCTTCGATTTTGTTGTTGTTTGGTATAGCTTTCCCGGACTTTTCGGGGGTTTCTTCTGGGAAATTCACTTTTTGCACTCCGAACACTCGAGACGTCGGAAGATACTTGGTGTGTCGCGGTTGAGTGGCAAGGAGGAAAGACAAACAGAACAAAAATTATGGAAATAAAAGAATAAAACACCACCAAAAGCAAGTGACGATTTTTCACCGAACGTTTTTATCCGCTTTTGTCGACTTCACATGCTTGAGACGCGAACTCTTACGATTCCCCGATATCCCGGCGCTCTAGCTGTCTCGTGAGGGGCTTTAGAGGCTTTATTTGTGGGTATTTTCAGGCAAAATTGATTAAAAACTGCGAGACGTCCGAGGAAAACACCTTCCTCAACTTTGTTCCGTAAACTACTGAATTTATTTCTATCGTCATCTATTCCTATCGTCATTCCGATCGCCAGCGGAGTTCTTTCGAAGCTTTTCTGTATTGTTGAGCAGCGCCTCTGTCGGCCGCCAATACTGTAAACAAATCCACGAGGGTTATCCGCAAGAATTCTGAGCCATGGAAGAAGACGAGCAAGCCGCAGTGAACTTCATCTCGTGCCTGAAGTTTGTGGGTCGAGGGATCGCGAAGGAGAACCCGGAGAAGATCAACCTGAGCCCCGAGGAGCTGAACAGAATCATCAGCGAGACCAAGACGAACATTGAGTAAGTTGATGAAATCGCAACGAGCCAGGTTTAGAGCAATTCCGTTCGCAGGCATGAGGAGGAGAATGAAATGGACACTTCCGGTGAGGAGAACGAGGACGACAAGGAGAATCCCGAGGCGCCTCAGAACGGAGCCGACGAGTACCAGTTCGACAACTACGAGACCGAGGGAGGCCAGCCCGAGATGAGGATCAGCGATGTGGCGGTGGTCGAGACGGTGGAGGAGCAGATCCCGGACGAGGACGATTCGGAAGCAGAAGACGAGGTCATCAAGAGAACTGACAACCTACTGCTCGTGGGTCACATCGAAGACGACGCAGCTACGATGGAGGTGTACATCTACAATGAGGAGGAGGACTCGCTCTACGTCCACCACGACTTTCTGCTGCCGAGTCATCCCCTCTGCATCGAGTGGCTGAGCCACGACCCCGGCAGCGACGAAACCGGGAACCTCTGCGCAATCGGGTGCATGGATCCAATGTGAGTCACTTATTTACCAGTGGGAAAAAATTTCTCCTTGGTACCTGGTTTACTTTAAGAATCATGTTTCCGGAGATTTTGTGCCTAAAAAGTAGAAATTGTAGAAAAAAGTTTTCGCCATTTTTGTTTAAAATTTCCCTTGTCACTCTAGTCGATCTAGCTCCAATAACCAGCTCAAATTCTTTCTTCCAGAATCACAATTTGGGACCTGGACATCCAAGACTCGCTCGAGCCGACCTTCAAGCTGGGCTCGAAGGGCAGCAAGAAGAAGAAAAAGAAGCAGTTCGGCCACACCGACGCCGTGCTGGACCTCTCGTGGAACCGCAATCTACCCCACATCCTCGCCAGCGGGTCCGTCGACCAGACGGTGATCCTGTGGGACCTCGACGAGGGCAACCCTCACACAACAATCCGGGACTTTAGCGAGAAGGTGCAGACCCTCAAGTTCCACCACACCGAGGCGCAGAGTCTGCTGGTGGGGAGCTGCGATGGGACCGTGAAGCTCTTCGACTGCCGCGCCACGGACAACACGCAGTCCGAGTTCACGTCGTGGGACGTGAAGGCAGAGGTCGAGCGAGTTCTGTGGAACAGACACAACTCGGACTGCTTCGTGGCGAGTACGAACGACGGGAAGGTGCACTACTTTGACCGGAGGAACGCGGCTGCCGCGCTCTGGTCCGTGGATGCGCACGAGAAGGAGGTGACGGGACTGGTGGTGAGCGAGAACGTCGACGGGATGCTCTGCACGGCGTCGGCCGATGGGTACATGAAGGTCTGGGACTTTGACCAGGACGGAGCCACGCCGGTGTGGGTGAAGCACCTGAAGATGGGGGTGCTGCAGGCCCTGGCCGAGTGTCCCGAGAACTCGTTCGTGGTCACGGTGGGAGGAGATGTGCGGAAGAAGAACCTGCAGAGGATAAACCTGCTGGACATCGAGGTGATCGAGGAGCGGTTCAAGGGCCGGGCAGCGGTCCCTCCTGTTGGGGCCATGGAGGAGATGTCTGTGAACTAAGTGAGCATTTAAATAAAGCATATTTTTATTGAAGCTTGAGCCTGTAACATCGACAAGAGGAGCTACAGAGATGAGAGAAGGCTGGAGCTCCAATAAATACAGATTCCAATTTAATAAAAATACCCCGTCTGGAAAAAAGCCATTCCTTGGAACTTAAATTAAAGATAAGCGCCAGTCCTCGTTTAAAAGTTAGCGTTTCGATGCGTTAGCTAGCGTTTCCGTTGAAAAAAGTACCCGTTCCACTTCTCCCTCCACTCAAGAGTGAACTGAGTCAAAGAAAGAAGAAAACCCCGCATCGCAATTTGCATGCCGGCTCGGCGGTCACCCTTTCATCCGTCTTTCGCTACACTTGAGTACGCTACTTGTGATTTGCAAGACGAGGAACGGCAGGAAAGTGGGTAGAAAATCACACGGACAGCACAAAAGACATCATCAATCGAGATTTGAATTTCTGCTCTCGATCCACCCCATTTCAGACTTCTTTCTTGTGCAATGTGCCGCAACGGACAGAGACGGAGCCGGCCTTCTGAGTCCCAAACGGAAGCACGGACCCCGGTTCCGTCTCTGGCCACACAATCTCGACTTTGAGACTCATTATTCTTCGCTTATTGCCGCCAATGCCAGCAGCATTCTGAGGAATATCGTCTGCGAAAAATGTGTGATGAGACTGGCGAGGAGAAAATTCGAACAAAGAAGGCAAACGAGCAACGCATGAAAAAAGTAAAATGCGAAAGAGTTGGCAAATGGCATGGCACGAAGAGAAGTGGAATGGTAGCAGAAGAATAACGTTACGTGTGGCCTTGAAATTTTTTCTTTTCCGTTTTCTTTCGACTCGCAAGTCGCAAACACAACTCAACGCTCAAGTCTTTTCAATGCGAGTACATTTGCGATCTCCGCACGTCAATCTTATCCACTGCGCCGCTAACTTTCTTTATTCATGGCACGAGTCCTTGAACTTCAGCTTGGCGGTCATCAGACCCGGATCTCGCGCTCTGCGACCCCAGAGACCCCCTCGCTCCTTTCACCAACACATATCTGGATCGTCTCGATTTTCAGCGAAATTTCACGCCGACAGAGTTGAGTAATCGTCAAACACGAGGCGAAGAAGAGAGACACAACAAATATTATCTAACACATGCTACAATCGCATATTTAGTCAGGCAAATACGATCGTGAACACTCGCGCAACCTTGAAACTCGCAGTTTCTTCACGCCAGTAGCGTCGAGCTATGTGGCTTCTCGAGAGCGCCGAATAACAGCATCTCATTGCTCGGCGTTGCCGTGAATTATAGAAAATGATGCTTCCTGCTTCCTCAATTCAACAATGCCTTCATTGTCGCGCATCCACTTGATTGAGCGCTCTTTGAAAAGAGCTTTTCGGAGCGTGTAATGGGCAAAAAAGTTCCGAGGCATTTCAAGGAGACGCAGAGCGAAGAAGTTGGAGGAAAAACGCGTTCTCTGCGCATGACAAACGTGAGTGGCAGTCTCAAGTGAGCTGTTGTTGCAACGACTTGCGATTGTTGCGACACGTTAGAAGAATTTATCCAACGGTTTCTTCTAACTTGTCTTTTTCTGAGGCCGAGTTGAGGAAACTTTTTTTGTAGCCGAGTTTTTCTTCAAAAATTTGGACTTTGGAATTTTTCTAACTTTGAGAAAGGCTTTGAGAAATCTTTCAACTTTTTGATGAATTCGCTCAGGATTAACTGATTGCCCCCAAAGCTCTCTCATTTTCATTCACTTTAAAATACCTACGTGGAAAGTCCTAATCGAGATAATGACTGGTAAGAAGAATCCATTCAACGGTTTCTTCTAAGCCATTTTTTTTTTTTGGAGGACCTCACAATCTCCATGATTTTCGACTTTTCGTTGAATTTTCTTAAAAATTGGTGACTGATTTGACCCCATAATTCTTTCAATTTCAGACTTTTTTATAATTTTAGAATTTAATTGGACCGGGCTATCTTAAGAAAGTTTCTTGGATAGGCCTGTAATCGGTTTTTCCGGATTTCACCGATAGCCAGGATTTTTATTCTTTCTTTCACAAAATAAAAAAGTTTGAAATTGATTTTTTTTTCACATACCCACACTTAATGATGATACAGTAAATGGAGAAAATCAAAATAAACTCGCTAGAATATTCCCCAGCTACGAGAGAACAACCCCCGGGCCCAAGACTGTTCTAATGCCGATTACATAATCTTTCGCAACTTTTTACTTCATGCATGTCAGAGTTTTTCTCTCCTCTACACCTCGACTTGCTCCACAACACGAAAAGAGCCAGTCACCACGCAAGCAGCACTTGGAGGCCAGCCCAGACAAGTCGAAGTCGCGCAGTTAGCACTCAGAACTAAATGACCATTGAGCCTACAGAAATAAAAGTCGGGGCACAAAAAGAATGCCAAAGCAGCTACCAGCTTAATTATCCCGCTCTAGCGTAAACTTTAGTTTCTCTTTTTCAACATCATAAATTTCAACGCCGCGCCGCTACGTTTACAATTTCTTAAATGCGGTGTCCTTGAGCAATAGCAAGTAATGGTAAATGCGAAGTAAAAACTTGTCGACTATTACCGCTTCTATAGCGAGTCACACAAGCCACTCTGATTGTGGACTTGTATTGCTATTATATTGCGCTATTAGACGCTGTAGGTTGCGCGGTAAAGCTGAGCCAAGAAATGAGCGGGACGGGACGGGAAGGGGAGAAAAAATTCACGATGATGAAGATTAGCTCAAATTAAGCCTCGTCAAAATATGACTCCGGCTCCGACTTCGCGATGGGTGAGTGAATGGCGACATGCAGACAGTCTCAGAGCGCGCAAAAAATCTCACGCGAAATACCTTTTATCTAAGTCATTGCGTGGTCTCTCCGGAGTGGCTGGAATGGGCCATTGAAAGTGAAACCGGAGACCGCGGTGGCTTCCGCAATGCGTGAGCCCACGAATTGGTTTGAAGGGCAAAGTGGGGGCAAGGGCGGGCGGGAAGCAATTAAGAGGTCAGGAGAGGAGGTGGCGAAAATCTCAAGGCTCGGTGAGGCAACGAAACTTCAAACCGGCAATGATGGATGGCCGCCGTGGACCGTAATAAATTCTGCGAAAGTGCTGTGCTCTTTTCCTTAGAAAAGTCATAAAGCTGGCAAACAATGGGCACACCAACGGTAGCCGGCTCTCGGAGATGTTTTATTAATGTGAGTTTCGGGAGAACAATGCGAAGGTAGCAGGCATTAAGTTATATAAGCGATTTCCTGTTTCTAACTCCTCGTAAAGATGCACAAATGAAAGACTTTGCGTCCGACATCATCATTATTAGCAGTACTGGGAAACTGGGTTTGACTTGGGGAGTCATAAAACAGCCTTGAATCGAGCAGAAACCCTGAACTCGCTGCAAAAAAAAGCCTGTGACACCTGCGAAAACAGGCCCCTGAAGTCTGAGTCTCGCTCAGTTCATTACCAAGTCTCGCGAAAGCTTGTCTATATTTCACCGAAATGAAGCAGATTTTAATCGTTGCCTCGTTGGCAGTCCTGGCTTCGACCAGCAACGTCTATCCTCCAACGCCCAGACGCATGACCCCCACCTGCCCCTACAACATCCAGTGGGTCACCAATGTCGACTGGCAGGCGATCCAGACCAGCTGGTTCGTCCAGTTCGCCACTGGCTTCTTTGAGAGCTTCACTGGCTGCTACACTTCCTACCTCACCAACGTCGACTTCGGCCAGACCGACACCGACTGTGCTGCCTGCATCTCCTTCGGGGGAGCCAGTCCTCCATCCTGTGGTCTCTCGGCTGGCGGAGGAAAGCTCATCAGCGACGTTGGAGGGGTCTACAAGTACGTGACTCTCAACACCTACGACTGCGTCTACCTGGACGCCGACTACAACAACTACATTATTGCCTTCGCCTGCACCGCCACCGAGCAGATCCTCTTCGCCCTCACCCGGACCCCAGTGCCCCCAGCTAAATTCTACACCGAGTTCCCGGCTCTGCTCCAGAAGTACAACATCGACACGCCCTACGTCCGCGTCAACAACTCCGGGTGCCAGGCCAACTTCGGGTGCTTCCGTCAGGACTCGGGGACCTGGGACGGCTCCATCTTCCTCAACTCTGTCCAGTAAATAGTAGATTGTTCACCGAGAGAGGAAAACTGACACTCTTCCTGCCCGATGCCCGGAAGAACCTTCAGGCCAGAAGTAGCAAAAATATTAGACTTTTCTCTCGAGGTGAACAAGCAATTATTCCGATGCTACCTGATCCGGAGCCTGTTGATGATTCTGAGAAGGTGGCTAAGGCTGGATCCAGAGGACGAAAATCAGAGTTGTAAGAGAAAATAAAGTTCCATTTCCATTTGTTGCATGAGAAGCGTTTCCTAATGCAACATTGAGACGTCAAAAAAGTTGCCTAATGCATGTAAATCCACCTGTCCTCAATTTTCCTCATCTCCGCGTAAGCTACGTGCTCGCTGCCACCGTCTTGGGACCGACTGGCTGGCTCTCTGTGGCCGTATGGAAGGAAATTAAAAAAGGAAAATGTTGCAATATTCTTGATTAATGCTGAACATACTGATACATTACAATATTATTACCACGCGGCCGCAGTCGGTGCAGCAAAAGCGGCTCTACCATGTGCTATTACCATATTTTGCTTTCCATGACACAAATTCGAGATTTCAAGCGATATCTCACCTCTGAATCTCGCGAGTCGCGGCTAGATTTGGCTTCGATGTCGAAACCCTTTCGGCATTTGGCGCGAAACGGAAGGCGTGAAAGCCTCAGCAGCAGCGTCCCCGATGGCTGACAGCCGCCATTGTTTCATCCGCCCACACAAACATGTGTCACACAAATGCACATGCATAAATCACTTGGCACCACTCTGTCCCACCCTCGTCGTTCTCGTGCGCATGTTCTGGGGCCAGGGACGGAGCTGGAAGAGACCCGTTCCCTGTCACTTTTGATATTCGGAGCATGTCAACGGAAAAAGAATGCATGGAATGCAGATTGGCCATAATCTAGCGAGTGATACACAATGATCACAGCCATCAATCAAGCCGTGTCCTGTTGTCTCTCATACATACCTTTTTCAGCAGAAGAACAGCACGAGTGATAATTTGAATAATATTTACAGCTAATGAACCATGCAGTTTGGACCGTAGAAAGGTCGGGCCGAGAACCGGAGAACCGGAGAACCACAAGGAGCATGGGGAGAAGGAGAAAAAATTGATTATCTCGAGACCTTGAAAGAGTTTTATGGAGCATGTTTACCCTTTTGTGGGCCTTGCTCTGTCTCGCATTTTTGGGACAAAGAAAAATGCTCTAATTTTTTTCAGCAGTTCGTTCGGGTTTTCGGACAGCCCAACGACCCAAAAAGTGAAAAGGATTCGGGGAAATAAATTAGATCGGTTCATTAGAAATTTCGGACGGCAATAAAGTAAACAAGACGAGGAAAGAAATATGGATGGGTTTTATGATTTATTTTTTATTTTTCTCTTTCTGCCCATAAAACTTTGCTCTACTTTAAATGTTGCCCCATTGTCTTACATTGTATGGGTCGTAAGTATTCTGTTGGCTTTTGGCAGGTAGTCGTTGCGTAACATAGCACCTTTTAGCACCATGTGTGGCAGCCATCTTGCAACGAGAGGACAACCGGACTCGGATCGACTGTCACCGCTGACCTACAAAAAATCGGAAGTCAGTCACGCAATTAAAAGCCCCATTAAAGCCTAAACATTAATGCGTCGTAAACGCTAAGTGGTATCGCACTTGCACACATGCAACCGGGCCTTGGATGAAATCTCTCGAAATTAAAAACATTGCATTATGCTCATTTATAAATAAAAAGTTTGTGTGGTGCATTGCAGGCAGCCATAGAGCCTCCAATAAAACGAGAAATAATAAAAAGATTGTGAAAAAAATGCAGGCACATATTTTTAGCTTTGCTGCACATAGTTTTGAAACTCTCTGCAGCGTGCTTGCTGGTTTATAGAGTGTTTTTACTTGAAATATTATATTGCTGCTACTCTGAGATTTTGCAAGAGCCAGCCACTCGCACACCGGAGCGACTTCCTCCTTCCAAAAAGCTCCACGCGCTCCGATCCCACGAAGCGAGGCACCTGCAGCCCGGTTTTACGACTTTCGCAGCTGCAAATGGTAATTAGAATGGGAATTGCGGGATTCTATTGAGCGAGAAGTGTCTTGGCTCAGGTTGGAGTTATATAACCACCACTGTGTACTGCACACATTCAATTTTACATTCACTTGCGAGACTTTTGCAACGGAATAGACTCGCTGGAGGTAGCAACTCGTCTCACGTTGCAGATTTGCATAAATGCACTTATTGTACACTTATACACTTGAAATATTTGAAAGTATAATCGGAGCAAATTACGAAATTTGTTTACATGAGAGCGGCAGTATCTGGGGCAAGCTGGAAGTGGAGCTCGAGCCTCCCCAGAAGCGGTGGCGACTGGCGGGTGAGAGGACGGATCACGACGCGTCCTAGAACTTTGGGAGATTGCGATCTCCGCTTATCTCGGAATTCTGATCATATGTCATAAATATCACGAAACTGCAGGTTGCAATATTTACACTGGGATTCAAGTAATCTGGAAATCTCTAAGAGAGCTGTCAACTCTTTAACTGTTTTCAAGGGATCAAAGTAGTCGCCCGTTAACCCTTTTCCTGGTCATCCGGAAAAAATCCCGGGTCAAGATTTTTCCGATTTTTGAGTAAACTGTTGGTCCAAATATGAATTGGTTTCATTTATAGCAGAGCCAAAGTTCTGACCTTTCATTTGATACCTCATTTTTGTTCATTTTCTTGCCCCACTCTACAATGGACTCTACAATTTGCAGACGAACACAAATCCGTGAAAAATCGTCAAATAAATTTTTTTGTCCGCCATCTTGGATTTTTTTTAATTGTTGATTTTTAGTGCATTTTCCCTCAAATGGAGAAAAAATGCACTATTGCATCTGCTATGTCCGTCCGTCCGTCCGTCCGTCCGTCCGAAACTTTATAACTCAAGAACCAGAAGAGATAGAGACCTGCGGTTTTCTGTGTCGTGTAGGACATGGTCTGTAGGGTGGAAGGTTAGACATCTTAGACCCCCATTACCCCTAGGGGGGGAGTGAGGGGGGTAAACCCGTTGTATGAAAGTTCCTTATACTTCGTTCGATTGAGCTGAATTTTCGATATGTTGTAGTTCACATCAAATCTAGCAAATCATAGAACACATGTATGCCCCTATCACTTAAGGGGGTGGGGTGAGAGGCCTCCGAAGGGGGGAAAAATTTAGTTGCTCCGATTGAGCTGAAATTCAAAATAGGCACGTAAAATTACATTATTAGAAACATTTGCTTCAAAACATGGTCTCAGAAACGTAAAACAATCCATCAGGAAACCTTCGAATATAATCTTGTGGCTCTCCTTGGAAGACAAATGGGCGAATTTTCAAGATCGTCCGATTGAGTTCAAACTTTGGTAACTCTTAGAGGGCTTTTATTTGAGCAAAAAACATTCCTATAGTATGCTTCTATCAACTAAGGGGGCGGGGAGGGGAACTCCCTAAATTTGTTTGGGAAGCAAATTCATGTGGATTTGCCTTTTAGGCTGAAATTTAAATTATTTATCTAAATTACCGAAAAAGGTTGGTAAAGTTTATAGAAGTAAAAATGTATGAGTAGAACTTAAGAGTAAAAAAATTAAATTAAATTAAATTAAATCAAATCAAATCAAAATACAAAATCGAAGATCAAGTATAAGAAGTGCATTTTCCCGGGTTTATATTTTGAGGGAATCTTATTTAAATTCATAATACATTTTCTGAATAAATTTCTGAATTCTTGAACCATTTACAATTAGATTCCCTCACAATATAAACCCGGGAAAATGCACTTCTTATACTTGATCTTCGATTTTGTATTTTGATTTGATTTTTATTAATATTATATTTTCGCTATAAGTTATAGCTTGTTTTTGTAATAACGCTGGTGTAGTGTAATGCAGGCCGAGTCCGAAAAATGGATCTAATTTTTTTGATGAAATATTATATTTTATTCAATTTCTTTAAAACTACACATCCGAAACCAATGGTCTTTTCATATTTGTTTATTTTTTTAAAAGAAAAATTTCCTAATAGAGGGTAAAAAATTAAATTAAATCAAATCAAATTAAATTAAATTAAATCAAATCAAAATACAAAATCGAAGATCAAGTATAAGAAGTGCATTTTCCCGGGTTTATATTTTGAGGGAATCTTATTTAAATTCATAATACATTTTCTGAATAAATTTCTGAATTCTTGAACCATTTACAATTAGATTCCCTCACAATATAAACCCGGGAAAATGCACTTCTTATACTTGATCTTCGATTTTGTATTTTGATTTGATTTAATTTAATTTAATTTGATTTGATTTAATTTAATTTAATTTTTTTTCTCTTAAGTTCTACTCAAACATTTTTACTTCTATAAACTTTACCAACCTTTTTCGGTAATTTAGATAAATAATTTAAATTTCAGCCAAAAAGGCAAATCCACATGAATTTGCTTCCCAAACAAATTTCGGGAGTTCCCCTCTCCGCCCCCTTAGTTGATAGAAGCATACTATAGGGATATTTTTTGCTCAAATAAAAGCCCTCTAAGAGTTTCCAAAGTTTGAGCTCAATCGGACGATCTTGAAAATTCGCCCATTTGTCTTCCAAGGGGAGCCACAAGATTATATTCAAAGGTTTCCTGATGCATTGTTTTACGTTTCTGAGACCATGTTTTGAAGCAAATGTTTCTAATAATGTATGTTTTCGTGCCTATTTTGAATTTCAGCTCAATCGGAGCAACTAAATTTTTCCCCCCTTCGGAGGCCTCTCACCCCACCACCTTAAGTGATAGGGGCATACATGTGTTCTATGATTTGCTAGATTTGATGTGAACTACAATATATCCAAAATTCAGCTCAATCGGACGAAGTATAAGGAACTTTCATACAATGGGTTTACCCCCCTCACTCCCCCCCTAGGAGAAATGGGGGTCTAAGATGTCCAACCTTCCACCCTACAGACCATGTCCTACACGATACAGAAAACCGTAGGTCTCTATCTCTTCTGGTTCTTGAGTTATAAAGTTTCGGACGGACGGACGGACGGACAGACGGACATAGCAGATGCAATAGTGCATTTTTTCTCCATTTGAGGGAAAATGCACTAAAAAGATGTCAAAAATTTCATCAAATTGTTAGAGGACTGTCAAAATATTGACAGGTGCTCAATCTAGAGAAACAGGGGGGTTTTTAGAAGAACACCAGATTATCCGATCTCCAGTGTGGGATCCGCAGAACTATCCATTGTTCGTCCCACTTATTTTAACAGCGCAGCACTATTAATATCAGCGAGTTGCTAAATGCCAAGCACACTCGAGATCCGCGGTTTCGTGTGTCTGTCTGTACGTGTCATATGAAAGCGTGATCAATGATCATCAAGAGCTCTTCAATGATCCATTCAAGGGGATTGACTAATGACGGGGAATTGAGCAACTCTCGGTAATTATTGCCCCATCTCTCGCCTTGAAGGTGCTTCCTTCCTCCTCCTGCCGGCCTGCCCCCTGCCCCATCTCCGTAGAGTCCGGAGGCACATCAAAGACCTCAACCGCTCGCGCGTTCCTCGAGGTAAGCCGAGAACGAGAATCTGGATACTTCAGCTATTTGCATTACTCGAATATTTGAGGTACCCCGAGCCAACTTCATTATGCTGCAGCTGGCAGCAGTTTTGAAATGTGATATATGCCGCTTGCCTCATAAATAAGAATCTTTTAATAAACAATCGCTAGTCGTCTCCGGTGTTCGGATTATAATTAAAAAATTGTTAAGATAATCAAGCGGTTGGCATTTAAATTTTGCTTAATATGCGCATCAGCATCGGCATCAGTCGGAGGCGAGTGAATGCACATGCCTCGAGAGATAAGATTTGTATGCCACGATGAACCTGCGAGCTAGGCTGTGCATCCAGTCACTTGCAGCTGAATGTTGGGGGCTCGAGGGGCGTGGGACCGATGCTTGATTAGGATTTCTTTGCCGCGGGGGGTGAAGGGGCTCGATTTGAGGCCTCGCACAAAATATTCTGACAGCCCCAACTCGAGCCAATTTCAGCATTCACACGCATAGGTCAGCAAAATGTGCAAAATTATAGATTTACAGACACCACACTTGTGGAAATCAGTGTCAACATGCATTAAGGCAGCTATAAATCAAATAAATACCACAATTGAATGGCAAGGTACTACGTGTAGCACCATCGCTGATTGCCTATACTCGTTCCTATATGCCGCAATAAATGCAAGTCGATTTGTTAACAATCTTCTGTACAATAAATCTATATAAATATTGCAATATCGATGCGAGATGAAGTAAAAAGATGTAGGATAACATGTGCGCGAAATAATAATGTGAATACACGGCAATAATCATTTCATAATCCATTAGAAGGCAAGATTAATGGGAAATTTTTTTATTAATTGTTGTGCAATAAAGCTTAATTGAAAACTAATTGTTGGGGCGAACCTGGCACTTTGACAGGTCTGTCACCAACTTCTTGAGAAATATTACTTGGATTGTAAGGCGCCTGGGAATTATAAAAGCTACGAGGATATTACAGCTCTATAGTCTAAGATTTTATCTCTTCAGAATTGTAAATGACTTTACTACGGTCTTGAAAAAAATAGTTTAATATTCTAACAACTCGTTGGAAAATGTAAGAACTACTTCTTTTTGGGCTTTTAGAGAACTTGAGGCCTATTAAAGACCTAAAACTTGAATCAGAAAAGGTTTGAATCCCAATTAGAGTCCTCAAAAAATTCTAGAGCATCTATTTGAAGCAAAAATACCTCCTTGAGAAACTGGAAGGACAAAGGTTCAAAAAATTGGTCCTTTAAAAACCTTGAAAAATTGCCTCTAAAGAGCCTTGATAGTCTCTTTAAAAAATTCTTGGGCCACTAGATCCAGAAAATGACCCCTTCAGTGCCTAAAGAGACATAAACTCTCCCTTTTAAAAATGCTTAGCCCTCTTGAAGCTTAAAAAATTGCCTCTAAAATTTTAGAGAGCCTTGATAGTCTCTTCAAAAAATTCTAAGGTTTCTAGATTCGAAAAATGACCTCTTCAGTTCCTAAAAAAACATAAACTATCTCTTCAAAAAATTATGTTTAAAGCTTAGTCGGGGACGAACGCATTTGAGTGCATTTTCAATTCGCTTTGTTGCAAAAGTTGAGTCAAAGAAACTTATTGGGCCCCATAATTCGATCCCACAGGTCATAGAGCAGCTCAATTGGAGTTAAAAAATTTTTGCCTCATACTATCTCTTCAAAAAATTCCAGGCCTTGTTGAAACTTAAAAAATTGCCTCTAAAATTCTAAAGAGCCTTCATAGTCTCTTTAAAAAATTCGAAAACCTCTAAATTTGAAAAATGACCCCTTCAGTGCCTATAAAAACATAAACTCTCCCTTTGAAAAATTCTAAGGCCTCTTGAAGATTGAAAAATCACCTCTGATGAATGAATTTCCCTCTAATGGCCCTTCAAAGCCCCGCTCTGCCGTATTGACATCTCATTAAGACGCGAATAAATAAAGAGTCGTCGATAATAAAATTCCAGAGACATTTGCATATTAATAGAAGTCACATGCAGGGGCGTTTGGGCGTCTATCTCCATTGTTGCCGGACCAGCTAAGCGCAGCAGTCACCGGGTCCGATCTCGGGCCTCGGCAAAGTGTGAATCTGTGAATATAAATCAAAAGCATTGTAGCTGGCTTGAAATGAATATGGATTAGAGTGTGCGATCTCTCCTCAAACTGGCTCCCAGTGACACTTTTGACCTTGGCGCGTTGGTGCTAATTGCGCGTTTGAGAAATTCTATCACCACATATTCATTTCACACCGGCTCGGTGTCGCAGTCGCATCAGCGGCTCGTGAGGGGCACATTAGGCGGCAGAATGATGGCATTATGTGATTCGGCGGGCGAGAAAAAAGGCGCTGTTTGCAATGATTAGCACTTTTTGGAGCCACACAATGGGAAAGGAAAAGCAATGGCAAGGTTGCAGGCGTGCATAGTCGATTCCGCTTCACGGATTTTGTCTACGTACCTACACTCAAGCGACCTCGGCCATTTTCAACGCACAAAGCACTTTGAAAATATAAATTTCATTTTACGCTTTGCCTTAATGAGGTGAATTGACTTTTTTGTGTAATAAATTTGTGTGTATTTTTTCGGGTATTTCAATGGCAGCAAAAAATTTACGTGTGTCTGTGGAAGGTCAGTTGTCTTTGGAAACGCAACATTTTCCGCTGAATATCCGTTGAATAATGAGACTTGCGTGACCCAAAGCAGGGCTCTGCGATTGAAGCGGGTCTCGCAAGAGGTAGAATAATGTCGCGCATATAAATTTTTGAGAGAGAATCGCGATCCAATTAAGTTGCGATCCGCTTTTGGGTGTTTCTCATTAGCCGACCTGCGATCCGGTCTCCCGTCCGTGTGAGTCATTGCATGCGTTTTCTAACACCGAGTAAGCATGCAGCGTGGGTAGGGTTTATTCATGGGAGTCCGAGTCCCGGGAATTTTCGAGCAATTTTTAATGAAAAATACTCCTGAAAATATGCTTCTTAATTATTTTGGTTTGAATTTAGAATTAAAAACCATGGCTGAAAATGACGAGGAATTGCTAAAATCCAGAGAGAAATTGAATAATCTATAATCTATAAAAGCTTTAGAGTCTCAAAAAAGAGGTCTCTACAACCTCTGTAGATGCAGATTGTACTCAAAGGAGGTCCTATTGTGACCAACAGATATCTCTTTAACCTCTCAGAAAAAAATCTATGAAAAAAAATTTTACTGAAAATATTTTACAGCAACAATTTTCTTGAAAAAAAACACAAAAAAGCATAAAAATCAAGTTCTTGATGCTTTTTGAGGGATTTCGTTTAAAAAAATAAACAATTATTTTTCATAAAATTACTAAGTTTCTGTAATAGAAAAGGCCGGGCATCGGCAAACCCTAATAATGAAGAAAAAACTCAATTACTGCGGCCGAGAAAATCCAAGGCTTTGTTTTCAGCGAGTTTCACAAGACACACGAAAAGATTTGATTGGGCAAGGTGAGGCAGTCGTTTGAAAAGGGCCTGAAGGTCACCTCGTTTCAGCTTCCTGCTCCGCTTCTCGTTTGCCAGCGACCCTCTGAGCAGCAACTCTGGCGCCATTTTGCCAGGTAATTAAAAATGCATATCCGACTGCATTTCGGCATGCGCCCTTTGATCAGGTAATGCAGTTTTCTGCATAAAACAATAAACCCTTTGACGTGAATGCCCTCACTGCGCCTGCTCCAGCAAAGTGAAAACGCAAACAAGGGTTGGAAACACAAAAGTTCTGCGAACCTCTGACTCCTCCCCGAGCGCTCAAAAATGCAGCGCGCGCAGCTGGACTCCATTCCCTGCCGCCTGCCATTGAACGGAGAGCGCACAAGTTTCGGGAAAGAGGCAATAGGCAGCATCTGAAAGAAGAAGAAGTGAAATGAAAGAAATATGTGATCGTAAATTTATCCCAAAAACGTCGATGGTAGTCACTTTTCTTTCTCTCTTTCCACAGTCCTCCTTGCCTCGTCTCTCCGGATAAGATCCATTCGGCCATTAAGAATAGAACCCCGATGAAATTTATTTTACGAGCCGAAGGTTTCTTTCCTGTGTTGGTCTCTAATTTTACGACTTTTTTACGACCTCGACTAAATCCTGCTGCATCTATTTGTCATCGCAACGAACATGGCGATCGCTAACAAGGGTCGAATTTGTGTCACATTGCATCCCGGGGACCCATAACTCATCGGAATTTGAGACGTTTCAATTGAATTATCGCTCAACTCGTGAATACCCAAATGCACCGAGCCACTAAAGAAGTCATAAAATTCTCTACGCGCCATTCCGGGGATTGGAATTCAAATTTCGGGGGAGAAGAGGTCTCAGACTTTACGATCGTGTAATCTCTGTCTCCGGTCTCTAGGCAGCCCGAGTCTATCTCCCATGATTTATGGTAATGGAAAGCAAGATGCACATGTCCCGGAATCGCCGCCATCTTGGGTCGTTCCGTGGGCTTTGATGGACCGCACCGAAGCTTCGACAGTTTCGATACCAAATTGATATGCAAACGAGGCACCACATCCACTTAAATGAGCTTCAATTGACCTTTTTCTTAATTGTTTTGCTATTTCCACATTTTGCCCATCACAAGAGAGACACTGACAAGCCCCTGATTTACAAACTCGACCATGCATTTGTGAGTTCGCAAGTAAAATGTATAATATTTCCCGCGCCCGCCGCAGCATTTGTCGCGCTTTTAACATGAGAATACTAAAAACCATTCAAGGCACTCGTATTCCGTCCAAACACTACGATATATTTCACAATTATTGAAACAACGGCGAACACAAAAAAAAATTACACGACATCACTGCGATGACAAAAAATTGATTGCAACAAGTACTTCGCTGATTGAATATTAATTTGATGGTGCGCAGGGATTTTAATTCCAGCTGAAAGGCTCGACTCGGTGCTTGGGTTACCTTTCAAACAGCCCAATCAGATTCAATTAGCATCATCGTTCCCCACTGCCAGAGGTAATTAGAACCAGCTAGTCCAGAGACGTCTCTCTGGTCCCTCCTTTTTAATCAAATTAACGATTTCACTAAAGGGTAAATTTTCTTCCGAACGAAACTTTTATCTGACTTGTCTAAATATGTGTTTTAGTATGTTATAGTTTGAGCAACCAAAAATGTTCAAAATATTTTTTTAAAATTTTTTGGACGATTTAGTGAAATTTAACATTTTTACAATTTGTTGGCTCTTTTAGAACATTTTTTAACAAAGTAATGCTCTCTGAAGTAATTTTTCTTTCTAAAGTACATCAATTTAAATTTATGACAGAGGCCATAATTGGTCTAGAGGCACAGGGATAAACCGTTCAGGAGCAACTAGCTGTTTTTAACACTGTAAACAAAAACTTAAAAGGAGTTTATCTTAAGAATCTGGAGCAAACTTTAGAGAAAAATCCCGATCATAACTTTTTTGCAGAGCTAACTGTGGATCAGAAAATTTTATGTGATCGATTCCCAATGACATCCTTGTCCAATACAATAATTTCATTGACGAAGAAGATTGAAACGTTCAAAAAATTGAAAAAAAATTATAAATCATTAAAAATGTTGTGATAATTTTTTTAACATTTTTAAAAAAATTTCGCCCAATATTTTTAACATTTTTGGGAACTCTCTTGGGAGCACATTACCTCTCTAGAAGCTAGAAACACTCTTAAATGACGGGAATATTTTCAACTCGTATTTTTCTTGCGTCAATTAGCTGTAACTTAGCACCAAAAGTATTTCTCATATATCGTTTTCAAGAAGTCCAGCTCCACCGATGCCCCGTTCTAAGACCGCAGCTCGCACTTTATTCGCCATTTTGCACGGTATCGCAACGTGTCGCAATCATCCCGTTGTTTCGCTATGCTCGAGTGTGTTGCCTCATCTCAGGTGCTATATCTCAGCCTCGCGATACTTGCATAACTTTAATGGCGTACTTGCAGCACTGCATACGGAGTAATAACAATAATCTCTTGATTTAAGACTCGAGTCGACGTCCAAAGAATTTTCAGACTTCCAGAACATCTGTTGGCGAGTCCAAGCCGAGATTTGCAGCAATTTGCTTTGATGTGCCAATTCTAGTGATCAGCCGTAAATAACAGGGTAGATTGGAAGGTAACTTATTACTATTATTGTTTTATTATTAACATAATTATAAGCAAATGTGTAATAAAGTGTACAAAGTGGGGTAGGTAGAACTTGGACACAATAACAACATAAATTATTACCTAATAGCTCCACTGACTGGTGGCAAGGTTCAGCCAGCGCGTGTGTGCACTCAAGCACGGCCGCTCCGGCGAAGTAAAAGTTCTTTTTATTGACCTACTCTGCGGTGGCGGCCAAGGATGGAGACTCTCCGAGAGCCGGAGGAGACAATGAAAACATCTTCATCATCGTCTTCGCAGTTCGCTCTTCGCCGTAATAAAAACAACAAAGAGATGCTGAGGCTGAAATTTAGAATGCTAACTAAATGGCGACGGGAGACCTTGGCTTTTAAGTAACTTTTGTTTTTTGCCGCGCAAATACATACCTACTTTCAAATGTTTTATTATGGAACACAGGCCAGCCATTTTTTTTTTTTGTTGTACCACAATCGGCTAGCCCACAGCAACGTTGGCAACTCTGTAAAGCGATGATGATGATAGCTGACGGTGCATCTTTCAATCGAGATTCGACGCGAGGCCCGCTGGGAAGTTCATGTTGTCGGTCCGTTCAAGGTGGCTCATAACCCCCCTCACGCCACCTGACGGCGCTGTTGCTGTCCGGCTTTGATGGCAAAGGTCGATCAAGTACAATAATTTATGTGTTTCGTACATTGAATACCAAATGAGTTTTGTGTGTTCAACAATGAAACCGAAAGTGAGTCGCTCATGACCCAGATCCGACAACTTCCTTGCCGAGACCCGAGACACACGGTCACTTCGGGGAACGAAAGGGTCGCTTCGTCATCCTTTAACGGGATTACAGAGAAAGTCGAGTTGTGCTAATCCGCTCTCAAGGTGAAAGGATTAGACTCATTAGGGCGCAAACAAAGGAGGGACTCTTCCTGCTGGGAAGATTGTTGCTCTAACGAGCAAGAGCAGAAAGCGTGACAAAAGCACTCAAATGAGCAAGCAGCAGCATTATCTGATAATCATAAATTAATGGAGTAACTAATGGCAGCTTTGCAGAGTCGTAGGGCGTTCAATTATGTAATTGCGCGCGATGACGACTGAATCTATTTGCATTTTAATTTCTCGGGCGTCGCGTTTCGCTCAAGGGTTCCGAACTTACTTCAAAAGAGCCTTACCCAGAGCCTCTAAGATAACCCAGTCGCTTAAGCTCATTTTTGGCAGCGGCTAAATTAAGATCTCAACTTTCGATAGGGTTGTCTTGGCTCTTGAACAATGAAGGCAATTTAACCCATTTTCTACCCACCTATGTTTTTATTCCAGAGAAGCTCCTACCTTTTTGGAAGAAATTTTTTTAAAGACATTTCTTATCAGCAAAATATTGAGTCTTATTTCAGCCCCAGAAGAGCCTGCAAGTGGGTGAAAAATTTTTAAACTCTTTCATAAATTTTTTGTAGAAGAATTATAGAAGAAAAATGAGTTACAGTCTGCTCGTAATGTCTCGAAAAATGAATATTAAAGACACAGTGAGGGAAAATTCCTTTCAAAAAAATTCAGTCTTATTTCCACCACAGAAAAGCTTTTTGGATTGAGAGTGAAGATAATTGGTTAAAAAATCAGTTTAAGGCAATTTAACCCATTTGCTACCTATTTTACAATTCTACTCCAGAAAAGCTCATTTTTGGACAAAAAAACTTTTTCCAAGAGGAAATGTTTATCTCGTAAAATTAACACGTTTCTTATCAGTAAAATATGGAGCCTTATTTTAGCCTCAGAAGAGCCCCAGAAGTGGGTGAATTATTTAAACTTCTCTCATAATTTTTTATAGAAGAATTATGGAAGAAAAATGATTTTAAGTCTACTCGTAAAAATTTTAAAGTCTTAGAATAAATATTAAAGAAATAGTGTTTTAGCTTGAGTGTGAGAAATTTGGTCAAAAACTCAGTTGGTAGAAAACGGGTTAAAGCCTCTTTTCTGCTCACCAGAAAACCTCCATTCTCTTCATGAGCGAGGGATTTGGCCACCAATAAAGCACCAGTTGGCATGTAACGCAATCCCAGCTAGTCGTAATTTATTGCTAACTTGATACTGGCGATGTCGCGACCGACGTTAATCTTGTAATAATGCGCACTCTCTTGTGACAATTCCAGGCTGCATGCGGTTGCGAAACGGCTGCCGAGAGTTGTCCAGACGACGTGTTTTCCGCCTTCTAACCGACGAACATCATGTTGTTGCTCGAGTGCCCGCAAGACGATAAGAATAATAAATCGTCATTTTTATGCTGGACGGTGTGACAATTAATTTTATATGAAGGAAGAGAGCGAGAGACTGGAAACATGCAGTACTTGTTATAATTGATGCAAATTAATAGCCTGTGGTCCTGATTAACGTGGGTGAGGTGCGACTCCGGCGTATGCAAATGTTTCTCTCAAGGTGCAGTGAATGTGTGTAAAAGCTTTTTCACCTCGAACGCGTTGATTTTTTTCTCTCTGCACAAAAAGTGAAAGGCTCGCCTTTCTAGGGGTCTTTTCGCGAGAACACCCGTCCAGCTCTGAAATTCAATAAGCGCGCTGCGGCTTGACACCAATGCATTGACAGTGTGCATTTACCACTTTTCAAATGAGCAGACATTGTGCTAAAAATACAAATGACTCGAGCCCACGTTTCGCAGCGAGCACTTTTGAGAACCTTTCAAAAACATACTTTCGATTCCAATGCATTTTATCTATGTGGCACGACCGTTGCTTTTGGCCAGGCTCCGAGACCTGGTAGGCTTGCGACTTGACTTTTACATTAGCTGGCTTGCACCAAAGTGGAAATGCAAACCAGTTTCTAATGCAGCTTTGTGTACGAGGAATTCTAGAGCAAGCGGTAAGGAACTAATTTAATGCCAGCATATTTTATGTTCACAAAAGGTGTGTCAGCCTCTAAATTGCGCATTCTTTAAATGGCAAGACTTTCAGATTTCTGCCAGGCACGGGCATTCCAATTTGTGCTCCGAACAGGGAAAAACAGTTGAGGTGAAACACAAGAGACGCAGATGGAGCAGAGCGAAGAAAGAAAAGGCATTCACATGGCAGCAAATAGCGGCAATCGCATGAATCAACAATTGATCACGTTTCACGTGTTCACAATCATAATTCACATTTGACCCGCTAGTGGCCTACAAACGTCGCTCATGCTGAATGAGCGCTGCTACTAGCCATGAATGAGCGCCGAGCATAATTCGAGAGCATGAGACGCCGGACAGGCCAACAGCATGTGTGGATGCGAAGAAGGGCTTTCTGTCACTCAGATCTGGGCTTTGCCTTATTTTAGGGTCTCTTAACATGACCTTCAAGGGTTTAGTTGACATCTTGGGGATTTTTCTAGAGGTCTTTGGAGGAGAACTTTCCTTAACTTTTCCTGAAAAAAATAATCAAGAGCCTTCATCTCCAGAAAGAAAGGCCTTATTATTCATTCAAAGACTGCAGGAAATGTTTGGTCAGTTTTATGGCTTTCTTGAGGTTCTCGTAGAAAAAAGATGGAGTCCTGGGCTTTTCACATTTATTTACTGAAAAATTTTTATTCCTGTCAACTTTGAAAGCCTTCATCACTGGAATGAAGGGCTCTAAAAATACCCAGAGACTCTCTAATTTGAAGAAGACCTTGATAGACCTCTTCTTCTAGATCTTTGAAAGATTTTTACTTCAAAATCTCCTCTAGTTTCATCCCAAAAAGGCCCATCTCTGTCTTTGGAGGAGAACTTTCCCTGAAAAAATTATTTTAGATCTATTTCCAAAAGTTTTCATCTCAGAGAGATAGGCCCTACTATGAATTTAGACACTCAATGGCTTCCTAGGAAAATTAAGAGGGTACTACAAGGATCCTGGGCTTTTCCTAAAGAGAAAATCATTCTTGAAACGAATCATTCTTGAAATCAAGGATCTCAGAAAATATCCAGAGAGACCCTAAGAAGTCCATGGGTACTGGATGCCCTCCCCAAATATACGCAAGACCGCGATTAAGACCTCGGAACCATCGATTACGGCAGTTACGTCAACCTTTCTTGTCCGTCTTTCTCCTCTCGCTCCGAATGTGCCTTCCTCGACCACGTTTTTGCTCCGAGCCCGCCGCGTTTATGTAAATTGCGCATTGTGCTCACTTTCTTGCCCAACACCGCCGATGTTGAGCGAGGCTGATTCGCGGTCCGGGTCTCAAAAGTGAGTGTGAAAGAAGCGGCAGTCCGCGACGAGTTGCATAAGGTTTTCTTTTTATGTTGGCATTGTTGTCTGTCCATCCTATGCTGTGTAGCGTCTCTCACTCTCTTTCTTTCTCTCTCTCCCCGCACGTCGTGCGATGTAGTAACAGATGAAAGTGAGCGTTCCATTCACCATAATCATCTTTCGCGATATTACATCATTTTATGGACTTTCTTTTCCTCCTCTTCCGCGCGTCGCGTCGCGTCGTCTCTCTCTCTCTCTGGGTCTCCGAAACGGGGTCACTTAGATGCTCGCGTGTCGCAACACTGATTTCAATCGGAAATCAATGGGCCAGCAGATTGAGTCCCAACCTTAAAAGTCCATTGAATGGGAGATAATCTTTATGTGGCCCAGTTAGGTCATCAGCCGATTGTTTGGTCCGGGTAATCGCGCCGAGGCATTGAAATGGCGCTCGCCATTCTAATTGAAATTACATTTTGCGTTCCTGAAAGAGTTTGCCGCTGCCGCCGCTGAGAGCAATTGTGCCGAAATCAACGACCTGGGGTTAGGCAACGGAATGATACAATTTCGCAATGCGCGCGAGAACAATAATTTGCTGCGGATCGAGAATATTTATTGCCTTTGCCATTAAATTGTTGCTGGATTCAATTGAGGTTCGTGCTGTGATTGTTCTGAGACGTTATGAAGTGATTGACTTGTCGGCTGTGGAAGGAAATGAGAAAAAAAGTAATTGAGGGGGTTTCAAAGCCGCACCTTTCCTTCCCCGAAACGCTGCGTTCCCCGCGGGATATCGAGTCCTCGTCTTCTCAATCAGACCGCGACGGATCCACGGAACGGAAATTTGTAATGGCCTCAATAGAACTCGCCGAAGCTGCTGGCAGCTCGATCAGCAAGAGTGGAAAACGGCAACCGCTTTGTGTACTAACTAATACATTGTGCCCTAGATTGGCAACATTTTTGCAATTCAATGTACCAACTTTGATTTCTAATTTCAATTATACATTAAATTTTAATATCATTTTGTACAGCTCCGAGCTCCGTGGCATGGCGTGCCAAGTTCTATTGCCGTTCGTCATTGAGAAGCTGGACTGCTTCATTTCAATAAAGTCGATCATAAAAGAACCCATTGATTGCTCTGCTTTTTGTAGGGGTGCAACACCTCTGCCTTCGTTGTATCTCTAGTGCTATCAGTTTCTGTTGGTTTTGGAATCGAAAAATAACCGGAAGAAATTCAGTACTTGTCCCAGATCATGCAGGAAGGGAAAGAGCTATACTATCTAAGAGGGTACATAAAATACAGTCAGGAGTCAAACTATCTTAACCAAATTCTGAAGAAAATTTCCGGAAAAAGTTTCATTAAATGCTCTACTTAATTACTGATGGACGGAGAAGGTGTGGTGGTTGTGCTTCTGAGTCTAGAGCTGGTCTTGCCAGTTGCCCAGAGATATTAGACCCCGATTTTGGCGTTTTTCAGAAGCTCTCTGCCTTCAAAAAGCTTCAGGATACGAATTTCTTGAAATGAGTCCAATTGAGAAATACCCAATTTGGGTATTTCAGGAGTTTAGTTAGGCCTTTAAACCCATCTTGAGACCATTTTCGTTTTTCGGCTTCTGATCGTTTTTTAATATGAAAAATTTTTTAAATGTGAAAAATCCAACCAAATTTTAGAACCAATTTAATGGTTTTAAAGTAATCAAAAACGGAAATTTTATTTCAGCAGTTTTTTTTAAGAAAAAAGAACAACTTTCGTAAAAAACTAGAAAACTGTGTAGTTAACACTTGGTTAGTTTGAAGAGAGCCTTGTGACTAATTTGAACTAAAATAAGCTCTCTACGAGGCTACGAGGAATTCCGGTCCAGTAAAAGGCTCAAAGTCTACAAAATGGCCTCAAAGCCTGATGTGCATTCAAGTGACCAAGTTTCGCCAACCAGAGCGCAACCCTACTCCGCAAAATAGAAAGGAAATTTCAAGCCCAGTTCTAAACGCCACTCGAGTATATTGCAATTTGATATTTTTATTTTCATATTCGTAATTATAAAGCCGTTGGTCAACTTGTGCGCAAGCGAGTGGCGGTATCTAGGTAAGCAGGCAGTGGTTGCTCGCAAGGTATAAGGTGAATGAATGTCGAATGTGCAATTGCACTCTAAAACGCACGGCCTAGCTCGCGCATGTGTGTGCCTCGGTAAAAAGTGGGGTAGGTAGGCGATATTTGTGGTTAGGTTAACCGAAGCTAGACCAAATCGAGTCAATGTGGAAACGCGCCGCACCGATTTCTAATCCGATGGAAAATTTGTGTCAGTGGAGGCGACGCTGATGAGTCACGTAGCTGGCAGCAGCGAGTTCTTGACAAAGCCCATGCACACGACTAATTAAGTGTAATTTCCTCCGCAGCTACAGCAACAGCAATAGCGAGGCGAGGCGAGGCGAGGAGGAACGACATTCTGACCTTGTTTCTGAGAGCTCACGATACGTGTCAAACAAGCCCATTTTTTCATTGCTGCCTTCCCGCAACATTGTTGAAGACATCGGAACTGTAATTTGCTCGAAACTACCCCGCGCACTTGAGGAATGTCTTTGGGCAAAATGAAGTTTAAATGGCAAGAAGTTGGCAGGTAAACAAAACGGATTGCAACCTTCAAACACCTGAGAATGATTGCTTTACGAGTCCGCTCGGCAAGAAGGAACATTTATTACATTTTAACTATGGTCATAATTTTGCGTCGAAATAGCGAGCGGAATTGCCACTGGAGTTACAAAAGCGCACATCGACGCTCTCGCTCGCTTGTTCGTTGCGCCAGCGAGTCACCAGCGAGTCACCAGCAGCAGCAGCAGCAGTCGGAGCTCCGAAACAATAATAAAAAATGTCAACATTAATTTTGTGAAACGGAGACTCGGCTGCACTCGGTGCTGTGTGCAATGGCGAATGTCGTGACTGCAAGAAATTTCCATATTAGTTGAAAATGTGCATACAAACGGGCAAAGGGATTGCATAATTTTCCACTATTGCACACCACCACTGCCAGTGTTAAAATAAATAAAAATAAATATTGTTGTAATATAATAATAATGTTCTAAAGTCTTGAGGTAGCTGCTGGCACAGATACCCAGATTGCGCCACATTATTGGCATTTATTCGACTCGCTGCTAGCGTGCACCTCGGCAGAGATTCTTATTCTTATTCTCGGTGACCTAGAATTATCGGCAGCGCTCGTATAAGGCTCATTTGCGATATTATGTTGTGCAATTACCGCCACGACTTTGACATTAGTTGGATTTCGCTGCAATCGGGTGGCCTCGGTCGCAACAATGGACTGGAATGAGTTCTGGGGAGGCTGGAATCCGATCCCTCGATGGGTTGGGCTTGTAAAAATGCAGCCTACGTTTATTCTAGGTCTCTGGTTCAGGCGGGAAAAAAATTCCCAAAGGCTTCAAAAATCAAAGAAGCCTACTGAAGCTTAAAAATTGTAGCTAAACAATTTTATGAGATGAGGTTTCAGTTTTAAAAAATTCTCAAAAATAAAAGGAGCTTCTAATTCCATGAATTAGAAGCATTATAACCTGAAGAAAGTCCCAAAAAAACCTTCAGCTAGATTATATTGACGAGAAAAAAATTCCCAAGGAATGAATTTTAGACCGAAATAATTTCTAAAAATTAAAGGAGTCTTCTAGAGCCCGATTTCATGAGGTTAGGAGCGTTATAATTTAAAGAAAGTCCTTGAAAAATGGTATCTCTCGAGCCCAATTTGATGAGTCGGGAAATTTTAATAAACAAAAGAAGTCCCAATCAGACTGGTACCTCAATCATCAAGAGTTCTTTGTGATCACAACACGCACACCAACTTGTCAATAGAATGCGAGGTGCCCAAACAACAACAATAATGCTCACGACGCAGTGAATGATGGATTAGACGGTAAACCGCTCAGGAACTTGATTCTCCTCGAGACGCAGACGCTCCTAATGATTCTCCTCCGCTCGTCTGCAGCCTTTCTTCGTCCGATTACTTTCACTTGATTGATTTTAATTCGGCAGACTGCATTTTTATAGAATCATCATCATCATCCTCTCCGTACGATTCCTAATCACGTCGAAAGTTTTTTACGCCGCCCGGGGATTAATCGGCTCTCTGAGTATCGGGCTGGACTGTTAGAAAACCCCAACAATGACTCGTTAGATAGTTTTTGTGGTCGTGTGGGAACTCGTGCAGGTGGCCGTGAGTCGCATAACCAGCTCTCCTAGCTTGGCAACATTGTAACATAAAAGCGAGCGGAGGAATAATCTTGCTGTCGAGGAACTTGCTTGCTTTCGCTTCTGAGATAATAAATCCAGCTACACGACATCTCGCAGACCTTGGATTTCCCTCTAATGCGGCCCCAAGGCCCTCCGCTTTCTTCTACCGTGCCGTCAAACGCCGTGGGCGTGCACCTTTTGGCCAATTATGCGTCACGAGAGCGGAACCTTACGTCAGCGCTTATCCTTGCAAAAACCACAAACCGATGGCGAAACTGAGAGAAACAAAAATATGAAAGTTAGTCACATTTCCTCGTGCTCAAGGCCTCCCAGACGCACACTCACACACACGACTTTCAATCCCGATCTGATTGCCATCATTTGTAGCGCAATTTAGGAGAGTCGCGACTCGCTCAGACCGCGACCGCGACGCCGACGACGACTACGAAAAAAGTCGACCAAACTAGTCGTAATAACAATACTCCAAGATCGCTAACGATTATGTTGACGTCAGACGCGACTCAGCCACGCCAAGGTCGACCTTTCATTCGCGACTTTTAAGGCATCACCGCTGTTCTCTCGTTTTATCTCCGTCCGTCGGTCTAGGACTAGCTCAGTGAGCCCACACGTAGCTTCAGCCGAGCCAATTTCAGTTCTTGTCTTGAGCCGATACCATAGAGGTACTATCTAAGAGTTCGAGATTCTTTCCTCTATAAAATATTTCAAAGACTTGTCGGTGAACAAAAGACACAAAAACTTATTGATACATAGAGACCAACAATCAAAACCATTGACCAGAGAGGTTAAAGACCGAAGAGACCATGAACCACAGAGACCATTGACACCATATATCATAGTGATTATGGGCCATAGACCAGAAATACCATAGATCATAAAACAAAGACCTAAGAGACAATCAACCAATGTGACCATACAGGCTATAGATCAAAGAGACCATTTATACACCATAGATCATAGTGGCTACGGACCAAAGACCGTAAGGACCATAGATCATAAAACAAAGACCTTAGAGATCAAAGATCAATGAGACCATTAAGACTATAGACCATAGAAACCATTGATAGACCATAGATTATAGTGGCTATGGACCAAAGACCGTAAGGACCATAGTTCATAAAACAAAGACCTTAGAGAATATCGACAAATGAGACCATATAGACCATAGATCTAACAAACCATGGACCATTGACCACAGAGGTTATAGACCGAAGAGACCATGAACCACAGAGACCATTGACACCATAGATCCTAGTGATTATGGGCCAGACCATAGATCATAGTGACTATGGACCAAAGACCATTAAGAATAAAGATCATAAAACAAATACCTGAGAGACCATCGACAAATGAGATCATAAAGACCATAGATCTAACAGACCATGGACCATAGAGGCAATAAAAATATTTATACATCAAAATATAACCAGTTGTGTCCTCATTCTCGCTATACCTCTATCCCACAATTCTTTATGGCCTATGCTTACAATTTAATTTTTGCAGCGTGCAATAAAAAGTGACCGCAAAGGCGTCTTGTCGGCGATTTAACAAGCGAGCGATGAAAAGTGAGTGAAAAAGGAAGCCGTGAATGCAAACAAGAACATTTCGATCACTTTTTATTGTAATTTACTGCATGTCGCCAGCGATCGGGGTGCGAGACAAGAAAATGCCGCGCTCGCGCCGCAAAAACTGCGAAAAATGCTAATTAATTCGAGAAAATGTAAATTTGTGGGTCAGCTTCTCTCGGACCCGTGAGATTATGTAAATCGGTGGCGATTGATTGAAAGATACTTTTCTATTTATGCGCGCGAGGGACCAAGCAGGCTATCTCGCCACTTCCTTATTATGACCAGCGACCTGATTGGATTAGCCTTGCCTTGGTGCCTGACGAAATGGTCAAGATCAAAATGAAAGTGGAAGTGGAACGAGATTTCGACTAGTTTGCGGATATTTATGGGGCTCTTAGGGGAGTTTTTTCGGCCCCAAACTAGTTTGCTATCTCGAAGCGACTCTAATGAGCCAATTAATTATTTTTTTTGGCTCATCTAGGAACCACTCCTTGGTCCAGCTGCCCCAGCACGTAGCACGGCGAAAGTGAAAGCCCCAGACAATCACTCACGACCCTCTTTCACCAGTCCGTTTGACCTAAACAACCCAAGTCTGGCAGCGTTTCAAACGAAAGTAAAAGTGAATGCATGCAGCGGCGCGGCAATTGAATGCAACAAGTCGCCGTATTACAACATACCGACTACTATAATGTTTTTGTTGTAAAATATTGTAATTCACCTACTTTTACCATTATCTCACACAACAAATGTACGCTCCATAGTGTCACACATTCACTTTCATAGACAGTCTATGCTATGCCTTTCCCTTTTCCTCTCAGACTCTCGGCCCGAGACTCTCACGTTTCGCGTTCACCGAAGGCAATCACTCACCAACCGCCTACACGCTGTAATTTACAAAATAGGCCAAGTGAAGCCTGCATTCAATTTCCATTTTTGCTGGAAAGAAAAAAAGAAAAAGCCAGTCTCGTTCTGCAATAGAGAGCCATGTTTCCCAACATTATTCATGAGAGCCATTCATGAGAACCCCGTACAGGCGCTCCACACTCTCGTGTTTGCGCGAGATAAATGCTAAATAAATTAAGTGAATTGAATTGAACTCGGCGAGCAGCAAACTGTTGAATAATACTTTCACTAACCTAGTTTCGCGATCGCGCTGCTGACGTATCTCTATGTAATAGTTATAATAATAATGTAATAGTATTCATCGTAGTCTCGTACGAGCTCGAGCGGAGCAACATTAAAATTTATGTGAGTGTGGACCGGAGCATGCTGGCTTTTGAAATTTTATTCACACCATCGCGATACAGTCGTCGTACTGCGCAACTATCGCAGCCTACCCTAACATGAAATTGCCAGCCAGCTCTCTTGCACTCTCACTGGAGCCAGCCGACTCTCTGCGGCCGAGGTTTTCGTGTCTACCGCGGGAGACAGAAGCCACGTGCGTCAGAGGGTAGCCTGGCAAATGTCAAAATAAAAAGCAGCCGAGATGAAGCGTTTTGTAGCGTACAATGTAATGTTGATGTAACATCGAGGCGAAATTCGAATAATGCAAAAAATGTTTTGTTTTGTTGCTTTTCACCTTTTTTGTGGATCATCTTCGCATTCAATTGCCGAGCCGTGGAATTTCTGTAATTGCGATTAAACGGTGTTTTGCAACTGCGAAAGTGGAAACGAGCGTGATGCAAGCTTCTATCTAATCGAGACACCCCCTAAAACGCACATAAAAATCACGGAACGACATTAAAATGTCACTTCGCAGCTTGCAAAAATTATGCAAATGAGCCAGAGCGCTAATCCACCGCTATAGGTCGGTTTCGAGAAAGAATTCCGCGCATTCTTCTGTCCCACTGCTACATTTGTTATTTATTTATTTATTTTATTCAAATGTACCTACATCGGCAGTCACTCGTAAATACTTTTTAGTTCAATTTCGGCTCACCGTCTGTCCTTTTTTGCGGCCGTCAATGTGTAGCAGTAGGTGACTGTCTCGCAAAAGCGACAGTGAATTTCGCATTCAAGGTCAAAGAACATTCGGGAGGGACAGTAGGAACGAAAGTACGGAGCGCGCCGTAGGTGGGAGTGTAGAGTTGAAGCGGTAAAGGGATCCTCTTTCAGTTTTGATATTGTTAACATCATACGCTTCGATGGCCTTTATAGACCCATTCAGTAGAAAATGATGAAACTCGATCACTGCACTAATCCCGGTGATCCATGAATGCATGTTCCAAAGGCACGAATCAGACGAAAAACATTGAAAGACATGATCGTGATCAGTGAGTTTGTTCCAAACAAATCCTCTTAACCCACACATTCTACACCTCTCAGACAATGAGTCGTGTTTGGAGGTACTCTAGAAGTGGATTTAAAAAAAATTGAAGGGTTTTTGGCACTTTTTTTGTGGAGCTTAAAAATGATATGTTTTCATCTTCAATTTGAGTTTAAAAAAATTTTATATCACATTATTTTTCTTAGATAGGAAAATGTACCCTTTTTCAATATTAGGTAATTCTCTTTAAAAAAAAAGCTAACTCCCGAGGCTCGGTATAACCTTTTAAGGATTTTTTAAAAATGAAAGAAACCAAAGAAAATCACCATTTTTGAAAATCCAGAAAATTAGTTGAGAGTTTTAGTGATTTTTTACCCTCCTTTTTGGCTTGTTTTTGGACACTTAAGCCAAAAACCTACTCCCTTAGTCTCAGTACGAGCCGTTGGGAATTTTTTTAAAAATAAAAAAAAAACACAGAAAATCACCAGTTTTGAAAAGAAAGAGGGCGAAAGAGTTTCGAGGTTACGTCAGTGGAGTTTTTTCCCGAGCATTTTCGCAACGTGAGCACGCGTCCGCGAAAACGAAAGTAAAAGCTCGGCACATTGTGTTATGAAATGTAACGCAGACATTTCATTGTTCACATCGCCATTAAGCCCGATTTTACAAAATGTGTGTGTGCGCGAAATAATAGCAGCCACTTAATTTTAATACTATTTTCATGTTTTCTGAATCGCTCCGCCATCCATCAGCTCACTGTGGCTCCTCTCTAACCCACACTCGCGACATGGCCCAGTCATGGCTGCGTGATCTTGATGAGGAAGTCGCGGAATCTGCAACTAATCGCCCCGTCTGATGTAACGTTACGCATTTTTATTTAACCTTTCTTTCACTTCTGCTGTCTTTTTTCGTTTTCGCCTCGCTTCCATGCCGTGTTCCGCTTAGTTTTGCGCATTTGGGTTTTGCGAAAGAGAGAAACAAACAAATGTTAACAGCAGCGAATTTTTTGTCCACTGTCTGGCGAGCGAGCCAAGGAAGCATAACGTGAATCAACGAAACAACTAACTTCTAATGACTCTACCAATGTGTACTGAGACGCGAGACGGGACGTAAAGCGGACGAGGTGATGGAGGAGAATTGCGAAAAAATTCTCTTTCTTCCTTTCATCACGTCTGCCGTGTCTCAGCTCGTCTCTCGCGTCTATCGTCTCTCAGGTCTCGCAGCCACAATTGAAGCGAGTTAGCTTGATTGAATTTCACAGTAACTGCCGTTCCAGACACACTTCTTTCTCCTCTTCTCTCGTCTCACTTCTGCTCTTCTCGTTCTCCTTTTTCTCCTCCTTACTCATGATGAATCGAGTCTGCGTGCGAGCGGGTATTATATGGGCGAATTTTCAAATTCAATGTCTGAAGGTCAATTCAAATTTTGCATAAAGGTCACCTCGCACCACCTGTCATTATTTTTGGTTGCTGCGCCGCTGACTGACGCACCAAAGAACATTGTAAAAATGTGCCCGAGAGATACGGATGAATGAGCGACTGCCTCGTCTGGAGCGGACGTCGACTTGACGCAGGACTTGCCGTGTCTGCTCGTGTCTCAGTCAAAACATGCAGTCCCGGATTAGCGAGTTTCCCCCGCGAGTCTTGATCGATGGGCTGGTTCGAGCCGAATTTCACGAAAGTGCAGTACTGGATATTTTTTTTTAGCTCAAAAAGTCTATTGCAAGTATTCCCTCTAGCAGCAACTCTCTATGGTGCAGTACCATGCTATTGCAGAAGAATGATGGATGACGGGATCGCGCTTCTTTTTCATCTCCGCGATTCCGAGTAGCGTGCTCGCCTGCCCGCAAGGTGAAGTGGAGGGCGAATGACGGAAAGTGAAAGGTCACGAAACTGATTGCTGGGGTCCCAACACCCGCGACCGCTTGAGTCGGCCAACACGAGAGCCAGAGCGATCAATCTTTGGGGGGATCAAGTGGCGGACCTTGGAGCTCGAAGGCTGAGTTTTACGATGGACAAGGTAATAAAATTGAAACTAAGCCGCTTTTGGGATGTGGAAATTTCTCGTGGGCAGCGATGATGGATGGCTCGGCACCAATCTAGTTCTAAATAAAAATAGCACGGCCATAAAAATGCAAATAGCGCCGCGTGAGAACTTCAAACACGACTTGAATAGCTCCTTTCACTCGAACACACAACTGATTAGCATTCTATTCGCCAGCAAGCCGGCAACAGTTGCCATGAACTGTTCTTTTCTCTCTCCTCTTTCGCTCGGCAGTCGACGCAGCTTTGAGAAATGCCCCCATCCTTCGCCTTAGTCCGTTTCAGTCTGGTTTGTGCGGCGTGGTGAGTAGGGTTCAATGCTACCCGGCCTTTTCTACTTCCCGGGAAATCCAGAATTTGTTCAACTCAAAAATTTTTTTAGAGATGACTCCAAATGTTTATATTTTTGGGATTTTTCAGGTCAATTATTGCTGCAGAAAAATTCCCTTCATTTACAACCGAAGAAAATCCAAGTTTTATCAAATCAAAATATGCAAAAATTTAAAGGAAAATTTTTCAGAAGCATTTTTTCGATCAGGTAATTTTTTGGGAGATTTTTTAATAAATTTGTATCATTGTACGAAAATGAATTCCCAAGAAATTAGCTCAGGAATTCCCGGGATTTTGAAGCCTTATTTTGATCGGGACTCCCCAACTCCCGAGATTAAACCCTAGCAGCGAGTCGAGAAACTGGAAAGGAAGAGAAAAGAGGCAAGGTAGAGAACATTTTACTCCGGTTCTTATTCAGCCAACGTACGAATGCGAACGTTAAAAAGAATGTACTCGCACTGCAACGAAAAGGAAGATAGAATCGAATATAATGAGGGTAAAATTGGCGGCATTGCTCTCATTGAAGGACATTTCGCAAATGAAGTACCTTTCAGTTGTGCCTTTTGATATAATTCTCTCGTTTGCACTGGAGACTGGTGAATTGCGCGAAAGAAAAGAAAACTGGACTCGGTGCATGCAATTACTATTTGTAGAATGTAGAATGTCGGTTGATGGATGGCAATGTGCAGCTTTCCTGTTTGGCCGGCATTCAATGTTTTCGAGTTAGTAGTACGCACACGTCTCGGAGCTGCGCGACTCAGTCTCGCTGTCGCTGTCGTACAATTGCTGGTGATTCAAAGAAAATCAGCGGAATACAGCAAGCAGCAGCAGCCTTGTAGAATGGGGAAGGGAAAGAGAATACTGTGTTTACTCGGGGTATTATCGCATAAAAAGAAGAGACGAGCGAAAAAACTTGAATTTCCCTTTCTAAATTACTTTACTCTGCAGCACCGCGACTTTTATAGTTTGCCGCGATTTTGCGTCTCGAAGTGAACGGCTGGACATTCTAGAGCGCGATAAAAACACTGTTCAGGGTGAATGTTTCCTTTTACGGACCGGACCAGCTAGCCAGCGTCAGAACCTTGACGTGTTGTGGGCCAACAATGAGATTTCTCTCACACCGCCGAGACTTCTTAATTAGACTCCAATAGATCTTGCCAGCATCCGGCGAGATGTGTTCCACGATAGGTCGCCTAGGTGCATTGTAACAAAATATCGAGGAGTACAGAGGCGTCTGCAAGTGGGGGATGGCTCTAGAAGACCCAATTTTATTGATTTCCTTTTCTTGAAAGGGCTTTTTCTCGACCCTTTAACTCAGTAAAAAATATAGAGGGCTTTCTATGAAGACCAGAAGGCCTCCATTTAAAGGCCAAACTATTACCTGATGACCACTTCTGCCACCTACGCGCCTGAAATACTTCTCTGTTTAAAATTTTCTAGAGCCCTTGTTTACGGTTTTGGGCTTTCCTTCTCTTGGAAAAGATTTTTCTTGAACCTTAAAATCAATAAAAGCTATAGAGGGCTCTCTATGAAGACCAAAAGGCATCCAACTGGGAGCTACGCCCCTGGAAAAGCCGTGTATTTTTGTGAGGACCCACTTTCTTTTATTTAGGAGGGTCTCCTTTTTCTTCAAGGGGCTTTTTCTTGACCCTTTAACTCAATAAAAACTACAGAGGGCTCTCTATGAAGACCAGAAGGCCTCCAACTGGGGGCTAGATAATTATTTGATGACCCCTTCTGCCTCCTACGCCCCTGGAAAAGCCTATCATTTTCGTGAGGAAATTCTCAGAGCAATTTGTAGGTGATATCAATCAACATTTAAATGACTAATTACAGTGACGTCTATATTTGCGAGGGGGACCAGCTCCAGCGAGAGCCTTTTTCGCACGCTAGCACTATTATTATTAATTGCACTTTGATACTCGAGAAACGGCTTCATTCTATACGGCTTACCCAGAAACGATCACCCGAGCTATCCATCATACATTGCATTAGCAACGTACCATTAATCAGGACTGGCAAGCGCGAGTTGAGCACTTGAGAGACGTCAAACTTCGTGAGACGCGATAGATGCGATCAGTCAGAATGCCCAAGGACACCGCACTGCCTCCTAATCCGCGTTTTTGCTCTGTCTCACTCAAGTGCTTTTGGCGCGGCGTGTGAACAACGTGACTTGGGCTCACTGAGAAAAGTAATCTCTCTTTTTGCTTGCCCGACTCCGCGCTGCTAGCTTCTGTCAAGGTCACCCCTTTCATCATTTGCATGTACACCGCATGCATGGGTGATAAATTGATCGCGATCATTAGCAAGCGCAGCTCAAACGCGTGGTAATTACATATGCATAGCGAACGTCTACGTGGATATTTTCAATTTTGCTAAACATTTAACATTCGATTTGTAATTTATATTTAAATGTGCAATAATAACTCTATAAGCGCGTTTTATCAGCAAAATATGATCGGCATAATTCACGGTCCGTTTGAGGCCCTCGCTCGCCAACCACACCGGTGCCCTCTCTCCCTCCAAAGTCCACTCCACTCCGGTCCCACCGGCCGCGGCTAATTGGACTGGGAGAATCGGAGTCGTGAGTTGTGACGAAGACAAAAGCGCATAAAGCTGTCATATGCATTGCAAATTACATTTCCTACAAAGCCTCAAACTTCGTTAGTATTCACAGTTAGCTCGGTCGCTAATGAGTTATGATTACAGGAGAATAATGGCAGTTGTAGTAATCACTCGAATCACTGCCTCCTGCCTCGAAAGTGCCGACGATGCGGGTATTCAAATGAGCACCTAGATTTTATGATATGTGACAGATTGCCGAGCGACGGCCCCCTTGTCCTTGCGCCGGTTGAGGTGAGCAGCACTCCCAGCTATCAGCTCTTCCTGTCACCAATCCAGTCCAAAAAAATGAAAAACGACCGCGCTAGCTCGCTCACCACACCCCTGAGCAGCTGCTTAATTTATCAAAAGAGAGCATAAAAACGTAATCCCAAAGGAATTTGGCTTCTGCGTAACGATTTTGCCAGTCACGATCTCAGCCTCCTATCGCCGGAAAATATAATCTTTTTAAACGGTTAGAAAGTCTTCTATTTCTACAATTGTGTAATTCGTTACAGTTCCTGTGAGCTACAGACGTGATTATCATTTATTTGACTTAAGCCAGAGGTATGATCGACTTCATTTTTCATCCTTTTGTCCCTACTTTCATAATTTCGATGATTAATGATGCGAGGCCCCTCGGAGGATCCTGCTCCATGAGTCGGCACATTTCACGCCGCAATCGCTGCAAATCACAACAAATCGCTTAATTTTACGTGGGAACCGGCTAGAGATATTCTGCAGGTGACTTATCGGTCCCCAATTACGGCTGACTTATCGGCAACGTGACATCACGGTTTCTTAGAAACCTGCAAAATTTCTGGATAAGCGGGTGACGGGCTTACCCATGTTGCCAGGAAATACCAAGAAAGTCGAGGCATGACAGAATTTCTCGAGATAAGATTCGCCCGAATTTCGATATTTAATCGCGCACAGTCATTTTATTTCTTCGCATGTGAGGTCGAGCGAGATAGCGGCTTCCAGGTGGCTATCAAATCGGGCAGGGCAAGGTGTGTAAGCTCTTTTTCCTTCTTTTTCAACTCTAAAAGGAACCTCATCCTCAATTTGAGCCTTTTCTTTACGGCTAATGTTGATTGGTCCTAAAAACGACGTTAACCCATTTCGAGCCAAGAATTGGATTACTGACCATAAACTTTGGAAATTTTTTCTGACATAACGGTAATAGATAGAATGCTAATTCTTTTTTTGTCTAAATATTTTATCTTTCGTCTTTACCTCATAGAAGAAAATTTTCTCCCGAGGCTCTTAAAACTAGCTTCTAAGGCTTTTAAAAAATAGGCTTTTTCGAATATATTTCGAAAATTCCCCAAAATTTGTCTTTTTCAATTTTTGTCTGAGATTTTAATGACTCAAAGAGTAATAATCATACATCACGAAAAAAATCAAGTTCTTCCCAAATAAGACTCTTCAAAGGCTTGAACTAGGCTTCAAAAGTCAGTGATGAAAAAAACACATTTTTATATTTTTCATATGTATGGTATATTCGATAAAAATATATCTTTAAAAATTGAGATGTGGATGAAAAAATAAAGTTGAAATATATGCGAAATATACAAATTATATACATAAGGGAAATATATTTTTTATCTCAATTATTTAATATGGGGGCTAAAAAGAAACCCCCCTTCCTACGCCATCTCTGGCTTTAAAATTTTTATCATCCTTTAACGATAGAGGATTGAGGACCATAATATCCTTTCTGGCAGTAAGAGAAGTCAGTCAATGTCGATTTAAGCCCTACAAGCTTGGAAGACCTTGTTCAAATCTATCCTATTTTTAGTCCTTCCTACGCCTCTGTCTTTGTACTTTTTAGAGTTCAAGAGAGGAGAAATTTGTTCATCCTTTACCGATAGAGAATCGAAGACTTTAAGATCCCTTCTGGCCTTAAAAGGAGTCAGTCAAAATCGATTCAAGCTTCCTCCAAAACTAGCCAGAGTGTGAGAAACGCGCGCATTTCTCTGCTTCAAGGTCGCGACAAAGTGGAAGCACAGCATAATTTTCTCAATCTCCACACACTATGTTATTGCAGCAGCAGCAGGCCAGGCGATTTCAATAGCAGCAATAAATATAACCAACTTGTTTTCTCTCGCTCTTTCTACATCGCCACCGAGCATTGCCTTACACGACGACTGTGTGCGATGCATGCGAAGCGAGGTTCGAGGCAAGGCAAGGCAAAAAGCATAAGTTGAGTGTTTTGAAATGAAAAGTTGAAGTATATCTCCGCAACTACGTTAATGTTAGTGATATTACAAAATATCTAAGCGGTCTGTGTACATTGTGAGTGGAAGCCAGAGAGACCCAAACTCGCAGTGAGTAAGTGAATGGTTTTTCGTTGTTGGCTATATTATTTGTAACAAAAAAGTAAATTATCTTGATGTGGGTATATGCTGCGGTTTAGATTACAAAATCACGGTACATGCACACACGTACGAGGGGCATGGGAGACTTTGTGAAATATTAAAAGTCGAATAGAGTCAACTAGATTGGCGCTCGCTCGGCCGGAGTAACAGTAAATTGTGCTAGAAACTGACTGAATGAGAATTCCGAGTTGCGAAACCGCCACTTGAGCTACAATGCGGGGTACTTGGCTGCCAGTTCCGAATTTTGAGGCATCGCAAATCCGCAATTTCCGATTAAGTCACGCCAATTAGTGGCCGCACACTCGCTCAAGTGAGACGCACACTCGGGCGTAGAAATGCCATTCCCATTCCATGTAATAGAATTGATAATATACGAAGTGTATCAAATTCGAAACGTTTATTACAGATGGCTTCTTGATTTTGACCCACTTTTGATAATGACGCCGCTCTCTCCCAGAAGCTTCGCGATTGCGAAACTCTCTGACGCTAATTGTCCGCGACACGTTTTGACTCCTGCCGCTTCTCGCAGACCACCTACGAATTGACAGCTCAATTAATTACACATTTCTGATTGGCGATAGCTGGGGCAATATATTTTCAGGTTGTCGCGAACAATTTTGTTAATTAACACTTACAACGTACTTACGCAGAGCTCAATCAAAGGCGGTTCATGTGGGCCCAATAAGTCACAATTGCAGTCTCTTAATGACCCCCCGAATTACGGTCGATCCAGTTTTGCTTCCGTTCCTTCACTTTTGGCCGGACCCGGACCGCTTCCAGGAGTGACATAATGCACAGTGAGTCTAGGGTTTAACGATTCCCGAAATTTTCTATTTCCCGGGAACTCACAAACCTCCTAGTTCGTTTTTATTTCATCAAACAAAGTCCTTAAAAAAGGATCACTTAAAAGATTTTTTAAAAGAAAATTGTTGCTGAAGAAAAATGTCCTTCTTTTAGGATTGAAGAACAATCAAGTCAAGTTTCCATCTAAGAGCTTATGCATTTTCATTCCTTTCAGTGAAGACTCATTTTTTATTTATTTATTTATTTATTTATTTATACTAAGTGGGCCAAGGCCCAAGGAACGCGGCAACAGGGCCATTATGTTCCTGTACAGGGTTCGGTATCTAGGTCACGTCTTGTCCTGTATGCGACTCTTCCAAGATGAGCTCTCACTGGTCTCTGGGTAGAAGTCGAGATAATAATTTCGTTTATTTCTTTCCATTGAAAGTAAGGACAAGTCGAGACTTTCGTTTTTTATTGTCAATTCAAACCAAATAGTTGAAAATTTTTTAATAAAATTTTCAGAATTATTTTTTATTGAAATTGGGAATGTTAAGTCTCATTTCGGTCTGGATTTCCCGGGAAATCACAAATACTCAATTATTTTATGAGAGTTTATATTTAAAGAGTTTAATTTGATAAAGTTCCTCCTTGTTTAATTTTTTTTAAAGAAGTCCTTCAAAAAACATCCAGAACTTGGTCAACTATGCTTGTTCGGGCTTTTGTTTAAAGAAATTTTTTGTTGAAGAAAAATTCAAGTCAAGTGTTTACCTAAGGGCTTTAACATGTTTCAAATCAAAGCAAATTCAAATCAAAATAGTTGACAATTTTTTAAAAAAATTTATAGAAGTATTTTTCATGAAAAAAGGTCGTAAATTTCTGGAAATGTTTAACCTAATTTTTCTCTGGATTTCCCGGGACTCGGAAATTTTCGACTCCCGAGATTAAACCCATTTACACATCCAGTGAAGGTTGGAACCGCAGAATGGCCCAAGATGCAGTTACGACGGTGAAAGTGATGCGATTGTTGTCTCGCACTCGAGCCCCATTCACTCACATGCATATTGTTTTGGCGAGCCAATGAGCCACTTTGCGACGTATTTGGGAGTCGATATGGGTGATTGTAGCTCTCCCAGGGTCACAAGTTTATTAATTTGTTAATGAAGTGCGATACCAAAATAATTTCGTTTATTTCTTTCCATTGAAAGTAAGGACAAGTCGAGACTTTCGTTTTTTTTTTCTCGCTTCTCAATAGCCCCCGAAGGTTGATGGATTGCCCGCAATCCATCGCATTCGAGATTGACGTCTCCAGAACCGAAGAAATATTGCCCTCATTAATTTTCTATTAGAACCTAACAATGGATCTTGTGGACTGCTGATGGTCGACTCGGGACCCACATGCGCATAATTTTCTTCCTTTGAGCGAGCTGTACGGAGATTAGGATCGAACAAAGGGAGGAGAAAAAGTGGTACCCAAATAGAAAGGCCTTGAGCGTCGATCGTCGATGAATAGAAGAAAGAGGGAGGAAGCAGAATGTAAAAGGATACTACTTAGTACCAATGATGGGTCCTCTTGTCACGGCCAATTTGTCACTTGTCACTCACTCTCGGCTCTCGATCGCCCAGACATCGGCCATTTTTGCCTGCCTGTTTGCGCAAGTGTCGTGCACTCGAGTTGTCGCTAACGAGACTATAACTGCCACAATTTTCGGGTCTGGTGGCCACTTTCTTGCAGTTTCTTTGTCCCCAGAGCCGGTTCTGCACGCTCCTAGACAGATATGGGGCGACAATCTCGACCAGCGCAACAGGTTTTCCTACTGGTCCAATCCTCTCTGCTGAGAACCAGAAGCGTCCAACCGACATCATTAGGCAACAGCCATGATATTACACTATTTACGAGATGAAAACGAAATGTGTTCAAATGAGGCGTGTGCGACATGAATTGTATTAATTAACAATTTCTTAATTAATTTGTCCTATATATTTCATATTTTCTATGATATGCCGCACCACTCTACGCGGTTGGTCTCGTCTGTGTGTCATGACTCTACACTTTTGCACAATAAACACAAACTATTGCCCAACCACTGTCTCTCGGATGCCCTGCAAGCCCAGCTTAGTCACACTCTCGAGGCGGCAATTACGGTTATTGACTACGCCAAAAATACACGAACGTGTTCAATGACATTATTTCAATTAGTCACAGCAAAACGCCGCTTCATTAATGTCTTCCTTTTCCCTCAATTTAGAAGGTTCTTGCCGTTGCTTTGAAGAAATTTCGAGAAATGGGGCAGCAAGAGACGCGAAGATCCGGAAGCGGTGCTCGTTATGGAACCCTTTCTAATTAGGGATTTTTTCAGGGAAGTTGATTTTTTTGGAGAAAAATTTTTAAACTGGACATTTCCAAAAAGTTTGACAGTCAGAACTTCTAGAAAACCCCCTCTCGACCCGTCTCTGCCCAACCAGTGCCAAATTCACACCTTCCTGCGTCTCGACTAGCGTCTCGCGTGCTCTCAATTGCACAATCATCCATAAATTTCAATTAATGTGTCACCGTTCAATGTAATTCTTCTTTCTCTCGAGTCTCTAGCACACCGTAACTAACGTGTAATGTATTTATATAATTTAGAAGACGCACAAACCCGCAGCGTCCTAGAAACTTCCTCTCTTTCGCCGTGCTTTGACGTCCCCCTGCGATGACATCAAAAAGAAAATTTGTTTTTCTTTGAGTCACCCGCCCGCTTTTTCTAACATTTCTACCGTTGCGCACATGGCTTCGAGAGCACGCGAGTGTATATTCGGCATATAATTACGGCACACCACCATTAGATTAATCACCAAACAGACACCTTGCGAGCCTAAAAATAGCGCTGCGCTCGCCGCCGTATTTACAAGCGGCACCTGCATGCACACGCTGAGGTGCTAAAAATCGAATGGTGGGTATTTTTATCGACGATAGAGGCTTTATGTTTTTCGAATTGACCACGAAAATAGATCACCGTGTCGACGCAAGACTCTGATGGATCGTCATGTACCCGAAAAGTGTAAGTGTAAGCTATCACTCTATTTTTAGGGCCCGTCGAGAGACGTGTGACGGATGGTTTTGGAGGTCAGAACTTGCGCCATCTCCGCGCACCTCAAGGCTTCCCACATCACTAACTTACTCTTGGACTCTGAAGAAATTTCCATGGTTTCAGGAAACTTCAGCCTTTTGAACCAAACAAGCAAAATTTTCCATGATGTCAGAGCTCCGTGGTCCATGAGAAAGTCCCGAAGCCCGCACATGCCGTCAAACACAAGTGTTCCAGCGCCTGGCCTTGCCCGATTCAGGCATTTGGACCCAAAAATACACGGCTCTGGGCACAAAAAAGGCCGTATTGACCGCAAAAGTGTTCGAAAGTCTCGTCGGAGAACGTTTAAATGACCAAATACAGGTGTTTCGTGGACTAAAAATAACCTCCCATCGAAACCGGGACAGATACTTGGGGTTTTTAGGCTACCGAAGCCGCAGCCTCAAGCGTTTTAGCCTGTAAAAATAGCCACCTCACGTTACTTGGGATTTGAGCAGCTGTTTCTGGGGACGACCGCCCCCCGTCCCCCTCCTACTCCCTTATCAAGACATGAATTTTACAAACTGTCTCCTTTCGGCCTGGGAACCCCTCCACCTGCCAGCAATTTCCATCCGCCGCTGAAAAAAGTGGAAAATCTCGACTTTACGGCACCCCTCCGCATGTCACCTCTTTAAATTTTCACGACTCGCATACCTCATGTGAAATGCCATGAATTTTTTAGCAGCCGTCAGCGACATATCAAAATGGCACCTTTGCGCATCCATCATATCGACTTGCCTTATTATTTCCCTTCTGTTGGAGCTCGGTTGTCAGAAAGTCGGTGTGTGTGCGAGCAATTGAACCTTCACCTCGGGCAGCAAATGCTTAACCTCTTACAAAATATCACATCTCGAGCCTCAATTTGCCGTTTTCCTACCACTCTTCTGCCGAACCCCGACTCCGAGTCCGACTCTCGCGTGTACGTGTGAGAATTTTTGTACCCACTTTTGCGCTTCTCGCGTGCACGAGAGCGTAGAAGCCGTAGATCGTAGATGGCAACAACAAAGTGTGGTGAAGCAATCTGAGAGAATTTTTTGTGCCCGACTCGCTTTGGGTTTACACCGAGCTCCTACATGCACCGAATGTACACTCCGACGTACGTCAGCGTGAGTACGATTTTTGAAAGTACCACGACGCCGTAGAGCCCAGCTCGAGAGAATTTACCTAGTTTTCGTACACTTCCAGCGTGTGTGGATGTAAAAATTAAAGTTTCTGTGCGAGAAGCCATCTCTTTCGTGTGCGAGCATGGGCCCGTGTGTGCCGTAGTTTCTGTATTCGCAACTCCTTTTTTCTCGCGCGCGCAACAGACTTCACACATTTTATTTGTTGTTTGTAGTACCTCTTTCTACCGCACTCTGACTGTACGCATTCAAAAGTAGACAGCCGTGCAGTAACAACGGCCAGAGCGCATTCGCTATTACTTTTTGTGGATTATTTTCATTATTATTGAATTCAGTTCGCAGTTCAGCAAATCCTCGTTTTCCTGCTTTTTCGACAACCCATCGGCCTTTTGTTGAACTTTCGCTCCTCGCCGGACCGCCAGCTCGGGCTCGAGACTCGATATCGCGACATTCTGGACCGCTGCGAGTAAAACAGCAAAACAGCAAAACACAAGTGATTCGGTGAAACCGCAAACGCAGAGATAAGATAAATGTGAGAAAAGAATAAGTGACATAATATTGAAAAGAGTCACAAAAACGCACAAATAGAAATCATTAAAGTTATGTAAAGACTTTTACTTTCATTTTGATTTTCATTTCACTTTCAAAGTTGTACATGCACACATGTAATACACATGTAACGCCTCATTGTAGCTGAAGCTGGCTCTTACTTTGCTGCGAACCCGTCAAGAGAGGAGAAAAGTACATTTACTTCAACATCCAATTTAGCGGTGTGTAATAAAAAGAAAATAAAAAAGTGTTCGATTCATTGTGCTGCTCTTGCAAAATCGCGGCGCTGTGTATTGTGCATACATAAATATATAAATATACAACAAATATATGCGATTTGTTACAATTGAATAATACTTACTTTAAAATATTACAACATCGCATCGACCTACATATACAATTTCATAGCTGCTTGCTGCGAAATTTGCGAAAGTCGGCAAGACGCGGACGGATCGGGGCAAAAGTGAAAACTCGAGTGAAGATGAGTTCCATTGACTACGAGAACACCTGAGACCCGGTAGTCACTCGCTGTCGCACAGACTTTGCAAACACCCCCGAAACATAGCTGGATTATATCACTACTATATTGGATATTTACAAACGATTATACATGCAGGCAGGTAAGAAATGTCCCCCTTATCGCTTCCTGTTCCTAGCCCGCTATCAAGCTTCGGAAGTCCTGGTTCACACAAGTCAAATCCGGGGCTTCAAACTACTACTTTGGAAGTCCATAAAGTTTCTTGTTTTCTTGCAACTTTTGATCCCAGAAGAAACCATGAAATCCTGGTTTCTTTAAGCCTCAGAAGACACATTTTAGACTATGACTCTAGGGAGTGTCAGAACTTTTATACAGGGCCAAAAAATCCCTGCTCTTCGGGCCTTAGAAGTTTGATTCAGGGACATAAAATCAGGGTTTCTTTGAGCCTCTGAAGACACATCTTAAACCGTGACTCTAAGGAGCTTCAGAACTCTTATACAGGGCGAAAAAAGCCCTGCTCTTTGAGCCTTAGAAGTTTGATCCAGGGACATTAAATCCCGGTTTCTTTGAGTCTCACAAGAAAAATATAAGACCCAAGAATTCTTTTACAGGGCCAAAAATCCCTCCTTTTCGGCCTAAGAAGTATAATACAAGGTCAAATAATCCAACTAAAAAACTGTACCTATAAGAAGCCCTGGAACTTTTAAAAAGGGCCAAAAAATCACGGCCTTTCGGGCCTTTAAGGTTTAATTCAGGGACACAAATTCCAGGTATCAGAAGAAAAATATCAGACCCCAGAACTCTTGTACAGATCCAAAAATTCTAAACTCTTAATAACTGAAGTCTGAAACCAATACAGGAACTAAAACCCCAGTCTGGCGAAAGTGAGCAAAAATTTCATAACCCCAAGATGGTGTAATTCTGCAGAGGAAGCGCCGTAATTGGATCAAGATCGTGGTAACGGCAATCCAGTCGGTTCCCATGCGGGCTCAGGATGTCCTGAATCACGAGCTTCTAGCGTACAGCGAGTAATTAGCGCGAATCGCAGTTTGAACAGTTGGAAGGTGTTTGTGACAGGCAGAATTGGGGTGGAGTCTCACGCAAATCGATCCAATTGGAATAAGTGTGACACTCACCGATGTGATAAAATTCCTCCATTTTGTTGCGTTGTCCTTTATGTATAATGCAGCCGTGAATTTGACTTGCAAAACTCCCAACTCGTGCTGGCCGTGATTTTTTCCCCCTCCTGTGTGAGAGATGTGGAGAGATTCGCGACGGAAAAAACGCGATCTCCACGTTGATAGATAATTAGATCCAAGCCTAGTAATTACCATTAGTCGAGAGTGAGCGCGTGACGCGAGTCTGCTGTGCTGTTGTGTGAAAGGAGAGGCATGATTTACTTACGTAAACGAGATTCTTCAGAATTTCACATGATTCTTTCTTCTCTGGTTCTCGTATATGGCGGCATATCACACCGATCGGAGGCTCGTTGAGTCACCGAGAAGGCGGTCTTACTCACGAATATTCCAGGAACTTCGAGCAGGGCCGGAAGTCTTCTAAAATATTTGAGCCTCGCGGAACCTTGAGCCCGCTCCGGACCCTTATCAGCCGCAAGTGCTCCCAATTCGGCCACTCACTATCTCGTCAAACATAGTCACCTCCATTGTTGATCGTGAGGAACGCTCATACGCAGTGACCTTGAAAATGTGACGAATAAATAAAAAATTTACACATTCGTAGATTTTTTCCTCACGAACTTTTTCTCCTCCTCGCCACTTTATTTATCACTTTTTCATTCACAGCCCTAGCGACTATCTGTATGTTGTACAAATGTGTCCGCCGCCGCTCTTTCGACATCAGCATCTTTTTCCCATTTGTACGGCAGCCGAGACGAGCTCGTTGGTGACAGCTAATGACGGAGCGGGAATTTGTATGCGAGCGAAAATAAGACAAACACCGAATCGATTGACGGAAATGTGCGTGACGCGAACTCGACGGCCCGACTATTAAGATTAATGACGGATTCGCGTCTTTCACATTCTAGCTTCCGCCGATCGACTCTCTCGAGCTCCAAAAATGGAACTCAATGGAGTGAAAAAAAAGTGGCGCCGCACCATATGTTGGCTCAGTGGCCCCTCGAGCTTCCCTTAAAAGCGCATGTGAGCGGTTAAATTAATTAAGATTCAATTAAAGTGAGAGAGCAGTGTGCTGTGAAATGTGTGGAGGGAGAAATTGCGAAATTTAATTGGGCCACTTGTGTGAATTACAAGCTGGTGTGCCGTCTAGTTGAACATGACTTGTTGCTTCTTCTGCGTTCTTTAATTTATGTGCACGCAGACGATTATTATGCATATTTGATTACGGAATATATGAGTGGCATAAATTACGCGCTTTTCACTTTTTGGCTAATGAACCTGTGGGAGTCGCCAATTAGCCTCATTTGAGTGAGTTCAACCCCGACTTTCTACACGTCCCAGAATACCTTTACCCATGTATACCCTTTTGACCATTGATAGAACATTTGGACCAAAGTTTAGACCAAAGTTTTTCGTCCCTAACAAGGTCTCTCACGTCCTTTAACGACATATCGAGTGTTTTTGAAGTATGAAAGTAGTATTCAGAGAACAAAATTTCTCAATGAAAATTTTAAAAGTTGACCAAACCTTTGCTCGTTAAGAAAACCTCAACGTCGAGGTTTTTTGATGAAAATTTGTTTGTCGAGAAAATGGTCCCTGGAGGCTTCAATCGACTATGTCTACCCCAGGAAACACGTTACCAGAGATTTTGGACTAAAAAGTTGGTACTCGAACAAAAAATTGTTTTTTGATCCAAAATTGCAAAAATGACCAAACCTTCGTTCGTTAAAAAAATCTCAGTTTTGGGATTTTGGTCGAAAAATATTTGGTCGGAAAAATGGTCCATGTAAGGGATGAGAACGACTAGTTTAACTTTAAGAAACACGTTTTTGGAGATTTTGTGCCAAAACCGTGGAAATTGAAAAAAAAAAAATTTTTATCGCCTTAAATTTTGAAACTTAGCCTCGTTAAAAAATTTCAATTTTGGAATTTCTGGAATGGTCTGAAAATTGGCCTTTTTAGCCTTGAAACGATTAAGTTCAACTAAAAATAAAATTTCATGGTACAATATGACAAATTGGGAAAGAATCAAAGAACGGGTTAGCAAAAAAGCCCCCAAATCTTCACTATGACCCCCCCTGAGGTTCAAACACGTAACACTTTCCTCTCTCGCAGACTCGGCCGCGTTTGAATCTAAGCCAATTTATGTTGTAAAAGGCCCGTCTCGCACAGTGCCAGTGTACGCGCACAGACGACTCGCTTCTCATTCATGTTTATCATCGCAACGTGCAATCGAAACGGGCAACGAAATTGAAAATAAAATGTATAAAAGTTTCGTGTGCCCGCGTTTGTGTGTAATGTTTATAAACTGGTCAGCGTGGTGAATGTGCCGCGATCGGAGCTCGGCCAGCGCTGTAATATTATTATTATGTTATTTGGGTCAGTGAAAGTGATGTTGAATGACATAATAGTAATCATCATTGCGTCGTGCTTAGCGCTCGGAATCGTTGGCGTTTTAATGGGGCTGCTTTGCAAACACAAATAGGTCGTGTCTTCTTCGACGAGAGTGCGCATCGCGCGCCTTTATCAGCGGAAACGTGACTTTGGGTGACTCAGGGACGTCCGACGAGCCTCGAAATTTTTCGCGTCTCTCGCTCCACCTTCGTTTGCATAAAGTCACATTGCTGCCTCGACTGCTACATTTTTCTTCTTTCTAATTTTCGAGCCGTCTTCTTTCCGCTCCCTTCTCTCGGCCTATTCTGGCCAGACGATTATTAGCAAGTCCGTAAATGGGTGAGAAGAAGAGTTGAAAGTCGTGAAAAAGCGAAGAAAGACGAGGAGAAGAAAAATGTGTGTTCATTGCGTGATTCAGAATAAATTATATCCCCATCTCAGACACTGGCAGAGGCGTAGCTAGGGTTTTTGGTCTTCCCTCGTCCTTTTAGGTGCTTTTTAGGTACTAAATATGGCGTCTTTTGACCTTCAGTGCCGAAAAAGTCACCTCTAGAGCTGAACTACTGGCATCAGAGCTTAAAAGACCCCTTCAAAACTGACCAGAGCACCTTAAAGTGCCTTCAGAGGCCAAGAGGGCATTTTTAGGCACCTCTAAAAATCCTAGGGAGAGCCCAAGAGCCTTAAAGAACCTCTCTATAGCACCCTATTATCTCCCAAGTCCCTTCCTGGTCCACGCCACTGAGCACTACCTCTGCCACGGCTCGGCTCGGTGAGCGAGGAAGGCGCAAAACCCACCGTCTCGTATGCAGTTCACACAAAAGCACTAAACGTAACTTTAATGTTGCATATATGGAGTGGCGATGGCGTAGAAACTTATAGCAAACTCGTTTTATACTGCTTTCGATTTCACAGAAATGCTTTCTTATGTCTGCCCGAGTTCATGGTCAACTCCGTCTCCTTTTTAGGCCCGTACTTCTTCTTTCTCTCCTCGCCGTTCTGTTTTTCGCCTTTCTCACACTTCCCCTTCCCCCCGTCACCGTCCCCGTCCTCGTCAAATCCCAAGATTCCGCTTAACCTTGAAGCGCTAAACTCTTTCCACAGCGCCAGACACTCAAATTGGCCTGAGCAGACATCGACACCGGATATAAAGAGGAACGCAGCGTAAAGCTGGGGAGAAGAGAAAGAAAGAAAAGAACGAGCAGAAGGTTTCCTTCATCTTGACACCGCTGCAGCGTCTCGGTGACTTCTCCGAAACTAGTTTGCGACTCCTCCAGGCTCGATCTTTATCGCACCCGGCCATCTGCGCGTCTGAGGCTAATCTGGCGTACGAAATCGGTCACCTAGTCTGGCTCTCTAGTCGCAAAACGTTATGCAACGTCTCCCATTATACCGCCGTAACACTTTTCTCGGCGAGTGAACGCTCATTTGCGCACTACAAAACGTATTTGATGCGAATTAGCGCATTGTTCCAGCAAATGCAGCCTGCACTTTGCATGTGGACTCTAATAAAAGTGAAAAAGCTCACATTCGCTCGGGGAGAAGTGGAGCAGTGGGTTAAGCTGGCAGATAATGCGCCTCCGACTCTCACTGATCGACGAGACGAGACGAGGCCCAGCTCTAACCCGGCTGCATGCGCGTATAAATAAATAAATCTAAATCACAATGGGTCACATTATTCCTGCCCTGCATAATGTGATTTATCTTGATCAAATGCGTGTGTTTTAGAATGCAAAACAGTCATCGCCATTTTGTCCTGCTGTATGTGTGAAATTTCAAGCTGCACTCCGAGATATTGCTGAAGTGGTGGCGTGGAGAAAAAGTGAATGTTGAACAAGTGTTTTTCTCGAGCCCACAATGTTGTGCTTGGGCAAGATTTATGCGAGCCGCTATGAGAAGCTGCCTTCACAAACTGTGGGAACGATGTCTGTTTGTCGAGAGTGCAAAAAACGTTGTTTTTAATCGTAAAATAACAGAACTGATAACTAAAACAACAAAATTGTCTGCTGGTATGAAAAATTTTCAATAACAAAATAACATAACGAACATAACTAGAATAATAATAAAATTTAGCTCTAAACATAGCTTCAATAACGTACATAACTCAAAAAATAATTTACAAAGTATAACAAAAATAACTTTCAGCTACCCTTGAATCCTGCAACCACACAATTACTCAGATTAAATAACAAAAATAGTGCCCATAAGACCTTAAATAATATTCTAAACAGTCTCCAGCTGCCCCCCAGAATAAACTCGTATTCTAATCGCGAAATCTGTCGCGAAATCTATATTTCAATAAGCCGTCTCGCTGCTGAAAATCTCATAATTGATTACAATAAATCAGCATTCGCCTGCCGCAAATCGCAATATTTACGTTTACGTTGTTTCGGAAGTTGCTCCCAGAATGTTTCACATTACGCGCTTTACTGCTGATTGAGTCATTAGCAAGCGAAAGATTAATGTTGTGCAATGCAAAAAACAACTTTTAAAATTTAAATTGCGCTAATTTGCATATAGAAATGATACAATCTACTAGCTAACATTTTGCATGTGTGTGAAAAATGCATGTGAAGTAAATAATTGTCTTTTTAGTACATGCCACAGTCAATTGCTGCTGTAACACATTTTTCAAGGTCGCCAGAAGAATATGAAAGTGCGCTCAAAGTTGTCGTTTGCCGTGTTACGCGTACCCATTGATGGTTATCTAATGGCGATTTCAACAAAGCCAGCTCGTTCTTTTGCGCGCTGCGAGCTCGAATAAAATTAATAGTAGATTAAGTGCAAAAAGCAGATTGACATCGGACTGGCTAGTGAGTGGAATGATTAATGAGATTGCAGTTTAGCTACCAGCCGACACGCGTTAGAGGCATCGAAATTGAGCAATTTGCTAAGTGAAATCACCTCAGAACATGACTATGAGAATCGGGAGCTGCTGGCAAAAGATGGCAGCCCACCCCGCTTCTCGGTAATTGCACCTCAATTATTCCCTTATTTGCGTATTTGAATGGAATTTTCTTTATTTGCAATACAATAAATACTCGCTGGATTGGTCACCGCGCGCCACCTACGGACGCAATTAGTATGCAGGTGTTATGCAACAGCAGTCATGATGCTCGGAGTCGGAAGAATGCGTGTGTGAATTCCACAAATCTCGATAAATCTCCGAGGCGACGCACGCCTTTGTTCGAACTCGTCCGCGTTATTTTAATTAACCCGATATGCAAAATTGCGACCGCAATATCGAGCACCTGTGTTGTCAAGTCCTTGGCTTGAGGTAATCGCTCTTTTCTCCGCGCTCGTAGATTGTGATAACCAGTTTTCGCGAGTTTGGCACTTTTATCTACGATAACGAGGCTCCCCAGAATGCGTCTCGAGAGTCACGTCCAGACGGCGCATGACCTACGTGCGCAGTAGCGTAGACGAGGGGTGGGATTGAGAGAGGGGTGCACTTTGGAAATGGCTGACATCAAGTAAACTTCTTCAAGGTATCGAATTTTAACTCTAGGAAGCCCCTTTGTGACTCCAATTCAGCTCTGAGGTCGCCCAAAAGAGCTCTAAAGATTTTAATTCATTTTTAACTTCAGCAAGGTACCCAATTTTAACTCTGGGAGGCTCATTTGTGACTCTAATTCAGCTCTAGGGTCGCACAAAATAGCTCTAAGGATTTTTATTTAGGTTTAAGGGCGCCTTATTTGACTTTTAGTAGTCTCCAAACACGCTTAGTTCCGTCTTTGGATGCTAATTTCATTTCTTAGTGTGTCTTCATCGGTCTTGGAACGCTAAATTGGCTCTACTTGGCATCCTGAGAAAATTTCGGATTAGCCCACGATTAAAACGAACCCCCGGGTGCCCCTGCTACGCCTCTGATTAAGCAATTAAACTACTTCCAGCCTCAAATGCACTTTCAATTTCATTTGGCGCTCTTTCTGCGCGCTTGCCTGTGTGATTGCAAAATTGATTGCAATTGAAGTCGCGCGCACTGCAGCTAGAGCTCACTGCTCGCAACCTAAACAAGTTTTTATCACCAGTTTGCTCATTATTATTGCCATTATGAGATTTTTTCGGATTTCTACGTATGTGCACATGCATTTGACCCACTTCGGCCCTCGCCTCGCTCGCATGGAGCCACGCGGAGATAAATTTTTCTATCACACATACACACACGCCATGCCAGAGCTAGCTCTTCAATTGCCCGAGCTCCATGTAGTGCCGTGATTGCGAATGTAGGTGAGCATATTGTAAATGAAAATGAAAATGTGCATGCCTGCATTTTGCAAGTAAGTGGTGGAAGTACTAAAAATGTTTGAGATGCCGACACTCGATTCAAACGGCAGCAAAGCTACATAGTAATAAAAAGAAGTAGAAAAAAATAATAAAAATATAAAAAGAAACATTACAAACCGTTTAAAATGTAAATGTACACAAACAATAATGAATTATTGCCATCATGCACTGTGGGTGAGATGTTGATGCAATAACTCGACCGGGCAGAGCCGTACGAGGTGCTTTTATGGTGCTTTATGGGGTTTTGAAACGCTTCAACATTTGAATATATATCGCGCGTTTGTGGGGGAAGAGAATTTCCTTTGTTCTAACCGAGCTCTCGAGTCGCTCGAGGACCTTCGGAAGATTGACTCAATTGCCGCTATTCGGCTCAAATGCGCCGCCTGTGGGTCGCATAATTGGCCGGCCCGCACTCTTCTCTCGAGTCTTGACGTCGCGCAAAGGATTAAGCTCGCCTCTCGAAAGCCATCAGAGCGCAATCGATTATCGCAAATTGACGAGTAGGAGGTTAATGGACAAGGAGGGTGGCCTAGAGGGGGGAAGAAATTGGAAAAATCCTAAAATTCCTTTTAAAAAATTTTTGCACCCTTAAGAACTATCCTCTACACTTGAGCAATATGGGAGCTGCATACAAAAAATTTAATAAGCGAAAATGGTATCCTAGAGGAAGAAAAAATCCGCTTAAAATTTTTGTGCAACCTTTAGTATCATCCTCTACACTTATAAAATATGGAATCTGCGTACAAATAAAATTTAATAGCCAAAGAGGGAAAAGTTCCTAAGATTCTTAAAAAATTTTGGCACCCCTCTAGCATCATCCTCTACACTTTTACGATATGGGAGCTGCGTGCAATAAAATTGATTCACTTCCAATAAAGCGAGAACCTGTAATCCCACTCGTCGTGATATATTATCTCTCGTTAGGCTGTCATCAGCGCGAGAAAATCTATCTGCTGGCATTTCCCTAGAACCAGAACCGCAGCAGCCTTGACGAATGAGGCTGTCGTATCGTCATAAAATTGCGCATTGTTCGTTCATCATTAAAATAATTAAGAACGTGAGGACCTCCTAACCTCAAAATTGCTCAATACATGTTCACCGAGTAAAGGGACGGTCTCGCTTAATTAGCACTAAGCAACTCGAGAGAGAGGCCCATTCACTTGACGCGCTTTGCCAGAAGATAATGGCGAGGCAAGTCATCAATATGTGAATTATTTTCATATGCGGTGATAAACGCTAATGATAGCGCACGATTTATGAAATCATCGGTGATGGAGCCCAATGTCAAGAGGTTCACGTATTCCCCTCGAGGGATGCGCCCGGCTAGCGATTTATTGGCTGCGCAAAAGTCGACAAATTGCCGCTTGATTTATTCGCCATCTCCTCTTCCTTTTATTCCATTTGCATTTGAATATTTGAAATTTAAATGCGCGACTTGTCCTTCACGGCCGCATTTCCTTCTACTGGTCTGCGGGCTGCACCCGCAGATTCTTTATTTTCTATACTTTTAACCCATTTTCGACTCGAACAATTTTTCACACAGAAAAATTCTTTGGCTTCCGAGATTTCGAGAAGATCAAACTCTGAGGGTCTCTAGTTCCGTCGTTTTGGAGTTCCATTATTTGCTAAATTTTGGACAGACTACAACATATTTAAATTCCAATCATTCACATGCAATAGAAGGAACGTTCATATAAAAGTTAAACACCCCCCATACCCACCCTTAGGGGGTTAGCGATCTAAATTTTTTTTTTCATTCATTCTTTTTAACGTTTAACATGATGCAAAAAATCGCAGCTCTCTAGCTCTTCTCATTCTTGAGTAATAAAATTTTAGACAGACAGACATTTTTCCAAAATGTTTGAAAGCCCGCTAAAAAGCCAACTCATGGGTGGAATGTGGATCCTTCATTCAAGAAATCGAACCCTCTGGCTCAAAAGTTGCCAGCCCAAGATCCGATCTAGCTCAACCCAGGGTACGTTGCGCAACTACCTCCGGAGAGGCTGTTGACGGTGGATGGCGGAGCATTAGATAGAACACTATGCGGAAATTTCTATTATTCGTGACTATTGGAATGAAAAAAGGTGTGTTGTGCATGTGCTTACTTTGTGTTTTTGTACATTCTACAAAATGTGATAGCTTTGTTGTGCCAATACACGTATTGTTGACTTTGGAATAGATTACCTTTCAATATAGTCATCAGGCATGTTAGATTTGAAATGCGCGCTCCATTTGTGGTCTAAATTGCGGCTCAGCCTGGCTCGACGAACCCGTAAATCTCAATGAGCACTCCCCCAAGGTTGCCAGCTTGACGCCGAACCGAGTCGCTGCGAGTCCTGATGTACGCATGTCCGTCGTGTACGCCTACATATCGCCCCATCCTTGTCTCCGACGCACAACACACAGCATGGCCGTTTGTCATAAAACTTTCATCCTCCCAAGAGGGATCGATACATAATAGGTAAAGATTTATGTATTGTGCTCTTTTGTGTGCAGGTCAGAATCTGTGTTTTGACAGTAGAGCATTATTCTAGAGGAATATAACTGAATAACTGATATTTGTCTTCCAATTTTGAATTTTTGGAATGTCCTTATTTTCAAAATTTATGACTATAAAATTTTATAAAGCAAATAAAATTTTAAAATGAGCTTCTAGTCTTAACTCATTTCGAGCCAAGGGTCGGTTTCTGACCATAAACTTAGGAATTTTTTTCTGACTTAACGGTAAAAGATAGAAATATAATTCTCTTTTTGTCTAAATATTTCATATTTCGTCTTTAACTCATAGAAAAAAAAATTTCCTCCCGAGGCTCTTAAAACTAGCTTCTAAGGTTTTTGAAAAATAGGCTTTTTCGAACATATTTTTTGAAAATTCCCCAAAATTTTGTCTTTATTAATTTTTGTCTAGGATTTTGATGACTAAAAAAGTAATAGTCTAACGTCACGGGAAAAATTAAGTTCTTCCCAAATAAGGCTTTTCAAAGGCTTAAACTAGGCTTCAAAAGTCTATGTCCGGCCCGAAATGGGTTAAAAATATATCAAAGTCGAATTTTCTAACTTTCTACCGGGACGGATAAGGTTACCTTTCAAAAAGCCCTCTCCAAAAAAGTTTCAAGAAAATATGGAGATATGCTCTAGAAGATATGCTTTATGGTTTTGACACAAAGGACAAGCCAGCTCTTCCATGTCCGAAGACATTGCGCAACCTCCAGACTCCGACTTCAAGTGCCACGCTATTTTGTAACAATGCTTTGCATTATTGCTGTTTGCCAAACACGGCTTACCTACACACTTCACATCGTTCGTTACCGTTACCCACATTTCATAATCTCCGCAGCGATATTTCTCATCGTTTGAAGCAAACCATTTCTAATCACACGCTTTATCGCTTCACCTTCTTCTTCGAGAGTCTCTCGATATAATGCATTTCATTGTCGCCCTCCCTTCTCCCCCCCCCCCCCTCCATTCCCGCCGCTAGCCGTGCCGATTAACGACTTTTACAGACGTGAGGGCCGCGATTATTCAATTCAACTTGTGTTTTCTTCAATGCGAGAGAGTGAAAACGAAATTGAATTGGACAAAAAAGGAAACGCGATGCTCCAAACCTGATGATCCGGGGCGGGTTTCGAAAGTGACGTGGCCTCGTGTGACAATGGTGAGTTTGAGTTTTGCATATTACATAGTTGATGCAACATGTGCGCACATAACGAGGCCCCGTTCAAGCAGGCTTGCAGAGGGAGAGCCTCTGAAAGTCTTGTCTGTCTCCAGAGGAGCTGTTGGTTGAAAAAGTCACTCTAAAAACCCCCTCAAAAAACTCATTTTAAGATTGATAAACTGATAAGTTTTTTGCTTATGTTGTTTTGGTATTTTTGGCTCACATTTTAGCGCCTCCATGGGGATTTTCTAGATTCTAGGAAAATTAAGTTTTACGGAGAAAGACGGTTTTAGAGTCCCCCCTTAAAATGTTGGCAACAGGCCTGTCTTTCGGTCCCACTTTCGAGAGAGAGAGAGACAACCGGCAAACACATTTCAAATGCCTCGACTGCTTATGTAACTCTGCTGACCCTGAAATTTTTCTTTCCTCTCTTTCTTTCGCTTTTTCTTCGCGTCTTTGTGTGAATACGCAACACCCGTCTTGCCGAGTTTGAATAATTATCGTAATTTTATGATCTACTTAAACGAGTTCAATGGAAACGCGCTATCACATGGGCTTCCTGCTTTCTATCGTGCGTGCCCCGAGTGTACAGAGGCCGTCGCCAGATATGTGTACCTCAAACTGTGTCTCGAGGTCACGGTACTCCTCTGCGTATCGCAAAAAGGTGGGAACAGATGATTTGATTATGCAAATGAATGCAAATAAATTTGAAGCGGCGTGATTAGAAGTGGATTTCCGTTGACTAATTCGCTGCGAGCGCGAGGGAAAGAAGAAAGGACTCTACGTCACAATAGACATTTACTGCTCATTGTCATGCAAATGCCAGATGGCACTTTTGGCGGTCTCTGGCAGTCTTTTGTTTCGAAACGCACTGCGGTGTCTCGCAAACTCGAATCACGAGTTGGAGGGACTTTGGAGAGAAAAAAATAGAGGAAGCACACACGTTGACCTTGACCCAATCTCATCCATCAGCGTGAGACAGTGGGGCTCGCCTAGTCCGCGCAGAGGCAAGTCCAAGGCCCCGCTTCCGGACCACTCGAGCCCCACTGTGCTGCCTACTCCATATACAAAACGATTGATGAGGTAGCTTATAATGTATGCACAATGCAAACCATTGCCTAAGTCAATAGCATTTGTGCGTTCCGAGCAAGCCCACTAAGTCCATAGCTGGCGATACACAAAATTTCGATTGACTGCGCCAAGGTGAACCGGGCCGCATGCCAATGTTACGCAGCTCGGAGATCTTCAGTTTTTTCTTTATCTGCGCCAAAAAAGCTATCGCTCAGCACCGCACTGGTAATTCACGGCCCAAGGTTCCCAAATTAATTTCCCCTTCGCGCTTGACTTTGCACTTTAAGCCATTTGCGATTAATTACTCATTGTGTTCGGCATCGCTCGTTCCACTGCTTTTTGGCCTTTCGAGCGTCAAGTCGGGAAAAAATTAAAAAGCATAGAATAAGGTCAGCTGCACAGCCGCTCTTTGTCTCACACTCGAGAGCCTAATCAGTCTTAAGCAGGTTTAATCCGTCTTGTTGCTGTAATGGCCTGAAAGCTCCAATGCTCTCGGCGTCTCGGCTCGGTGAGGGGAAAAAAATAAACCAAGAGATGGAAAAAACACGGTTAGTGTAAACAGTTTCAAGGAAATGATTCGGCCCGAAGGCCATTACACAAATTTTGATAGCTGTAAAGGGCAACTGTAGGTGCCTGTGTACTCTTTCTTCGACAGTTGGTTCACGGTTGTTTTTCAGTGGGAGGCTGGTGGCCGAGCTGCAACATGAGACTCCTTATCGGGCCACCATCTGAACCCTGGGCGTTTGGGTCTCCGCGAGACGAGAGGAAAAGTACCGAGAGTAAACAGGAATGATGCTCAGAAGATTCTCAAACTTGTTTCTGACTTTGAGTCACCTTCACTTGCACGCCTCAATTATGGCATTTAAACTCCGACTCGGATCAGATATGCGCCATCGGTGATGACACTAATGAATGGCATTTAGAATCTTTATGAAGAGCACAAGAGACCCGTCCGTGCATCCCCGAGAGTGTTATAGTTGAATGATACACCTCAAGGACGTTCTTGTTGTTGTTTGCTAAATAAGTGTTCTTCTCGCTGAGCTGCCCACATAATTTTGCGTGAGTGTTTGATTTTCGGGAAATCATTACTTTGTTCTCTTCAAGCAAGCGAGAGTCTTTGAGTCCGTCCTTGAGCGCCGAGGAAGTCGAAGTTAGGGCCCCGAATTCTCAATTGCCGGAAGCGACCTTGCGGGTTCTTGAAGACGGCGCTTTCACGCCCCATTTTGGGCCCAAAACGCGGCCCAAGTCTCGGCGCAATTCAAAGCAATTTTAAAAACCACACATGTCATTATCTAGCGTACCAAGAGCGAGCGAAAGGGGGAAGTAATTTGGCCATTCAAACGCACGCAGAGAAGCTGGCCCGTGTACCAAAAAGTTTTCAATGTCAAACGCTTTTTACTCCGCATATAGCTGCTGCTTTTATTCTTAGCCACCGCTCTGACCACTTCCACCTCCCATACACGGACGGACTCTTTTGAAATGGCGCGATACTCGATAGAAAACGCGGAGCGTAGCGCGAATGGGAAAGGAAAAAAAATTTCAAGGGCTTTCGCAGTCAAAAAAGTTGATTGTTTGGGTTTGTAATAATGAATGAGCCTGAATGAGCCACGCATAGCTTCGTTCTCGCGCTCCGTACGTCACTCATCCGTGTGTGAGAGCCGTGCTGGGCGCGCTGGAGAGCCGTATTATTCGCGATGCGGTAGTTATGTAGGCACCTCTCTATTCAGTCAAGTTATTACCGTTGAAGTGGTTGCACACATTTCGCGCGCGCATTTTAATTTCATTTCCATTCCTCCTTTTATATTATATTATTGTTGTTATAGTATTCGTTCTGTGTATTCTTTTATATCGTTATTTATTGCAATCGAGCAACGCTTTTTGTACGCAATCGGCTGAGTGTGAAGTGCAATATATTTGGAAACAACATTATAAATATTAATAAAAGTTTTATATTACAACAACGACTGCGTGAACTGCGAAGAAAAACACGAGAGAAGTTTCGCAAAGAAGTGCGTAAATTGGAATAACAATGGTGTGAAGAATGAAGGATTTTGAAAGAACTGAAATTTTGAACTGAATTTGAATTAAAGCACCGTATCGGATTGCCAAGCCGTCGAGGAGAGCGCAGCATGAAGCAAGACTGGCCCGAGACAGTCCTCCAATGTTAGTAGATTGGAATTAAGCTCAGGTGACCTTGAACGTGGCCTACATCGCACTCGCATCCAGCCCCCAAAAAGTTTACAATAGACGGAGCGAGACAAAAACAGAATCCAATCAACAATGAAGTGTTAAATAAAGCAATTAAAAGCGTCATTGAGCGCTTTTTGCTGGCCCAGGCGAAATTATCACATTCAAATGTAGGGCAGAGCATTATCGCGCTTAGAAATTTCGTCACGTTCATTTCTTTCAAAATTGCGTATAGTGATTTCTGGAACTCACTTACTTTGAAAAGAGTGGTTGAGACTTCTTTTGAAATTAGGTAGCGATTTCTTAAACAAAAAGGTTTATCTACGGTACGGGAAATTTTCGCAGATTAGTGAGAGAGACTATCGAGCTGGCAAAACCTGAATCACCGGGCTCTTTCGGAGAACCCGACTTCTATCGCTGTGGGAGAAATATTTCATCACGCTTCTGAGTAGAGTGACGGAGACGGGCAAATAAACAGCTCTATAAAAATTTCGGGTGAATGTTGTGTGCCAACCGTGACCGTGAAAGGAAGATAAGATGCAAACGCGCGTATTTCAAAGACACGTGGAAGCCCAACATTTTCTTGTTTTTCCAAACGCACCGACCGCCCTCATTAAGATAGCACCAAGGTCCCCCTATCAATCAATTGGAGGGCCATCCCAATAAATTTTATGACGTTGGTCCCGAATTTTGGAATCACCTCGATCGAGAGGCATTCTTTCACCTGGGGCATTTCACAAGTCATGTTCGAGATAAATTTATCAAGTTTCATTGGACCCGCAAGCTTATTTTATGGGCGTATCACGAGCCAGCACCTGTAGCAATATTTGCTATCACCAAATTAAAATTTACTGCCGACATTATCAAATTTTCATCGCTCACCCGTGATATGATAAAACGGCGCGAACAGGAGAAATGATTCTAATTTAAGCCTCTTTTTCTGACTCTTCCAGCTAGGATGTTAATGCTCCAGTACAGCAAACACAGTGAGTGCATACTCCAGGAAATTGGTGCAGCATTCCGTGGCGAGCATCCGGCAGATCTCTTGCTTGTGTGTGAAGGAAAGGAGACACTCAAGGCACACAAACTGGTTCTAGCAGCGGCGAGTCCCCTCATCAGGTACTGTCTTGTTTTTTCCTCAAACTAATCATATTTCAAAGCCTAGTTTTGATTTAAGAAATACAGTTAGAATAGTCAGTAATTTATTCCATTACTAGGGGAGAACCCCTGCCTGCATTTAATTTTCGAGAGCACTGGTGATTTTCGGTTTTACCCCCATAACTCACCTCCCACAGAAGGAATCCTCATCTTGTGAAGGAATCCTTACGGAAATTGGCTCGGTGGTTTTTGAGTTCTGTTGTCGCCCAGGGAAAAAATAACATTTTTGCAAGGAGAATTTTTTTGTCCCCCTTATAACTTTTTTTCTAGAAATGATATCCAAGTTTCCTTCAAGGAACATTAAGACTTTATCAGACCCAACACTCGTACCAAGTATTATGAAGCTATCACAATTAGTTTTTTTAAAATCGGAATTCAAAGTTTTAGGCCCACTTTGTATGGAAAAATGGACCTTTTGGTTAATAACTTCCCTCCAGGGGGCGTTAAAAATCAATCCTTTCACACTCTTTCTCATTTTGAGTCAAAAAAGATCTCTGCAAGTTTTAAGAGCTCTACGTCAAGCGGTTTATAAATGAGAGCCGTTGAATATTGCTCCTAATTTTTTTACTGAAGATTTCCAACCCTTTTAGGAATAAATTTTATTTCCCTTCAAGATAACTAGGCTGTGAAATTTTTTATTAAAGTTTAATTAACAGAATAGCCCCTTTAAACTCCGCTCTTTCCCTCAGAATGATCCTGGAGGACACCCCGCTGGTGGAGGGAGTCACGACAGTCCACTTCCCGGACGTCCAGGCCAGCTACTTCCGGCTGCTGCTGGATTTTTTATACTCTGGGCAGACCTACGTGCCGGCCAACGAGGTGGACTACCTGCACGAGCTCCTGGCTCTCCTCCAGATCAAGCCCAACGTGTGGCGGAGCGGGAACAAAAAAGACAATGGTTAGTTCTGTACCGCACTTGCGACCATTTTTCTATGTTAATTTTTCCAGACTCGCACAAAAACGAGTCCCGAATAGACATCAACAGCAACGAGGGTCTCCCCGGACGGAGACGCAGGTCGAGATCCCGGTCTGGTGACTCCATGTCCGACGACATTCCAGCTAGCGAAAAGATGACGGTGAAGCGGGAGCGCAATCTTGGCAGCTCCGAGGACGATGAGCGGGACGACAGCGAGATGTACGACGAGGATGGACTCAGCATACGGAGAAGGAGCAGCGTGAGGCAGTTGTCGAAGGAGGAGGAGGACGATCGGAATAACGACAGCGATGACGGGCGGGGGCGGCGATCTGTCTCCTCGAGACGGAGAAGCTCCTCGGACCCCGTGAACCTGTCCATCGTCAAGGCGCAGGATGACTCGGATGACGGCAATATCGACGTGGAAACCATCGGAAATGCTCCTTCAAAGGTACCTAGTTTTAACTTGTTTTTGAACCTCCAGCATTTAGATTTTTTTCTGCAAAAATGGTTAAAGAAAGAAAGCTAATTTATTTTTATTTTGGCTGAAGATTTTATTTTTTGTCTTTTTTTCATACAAAAGTTTTTTCCCAAGGCTCTAATTGAAGCTTTTTCGATTCACCAAAATTTCATCTTGTTCAAAATTTTTCTGGAAACCTGATAACTCAAAGACTCATAATCAAACATTATGAAAAAGAATAAATTTTACTAAAATATGTCTTCTAAGAGGCTCACAGTAGGCTTCAAATTTCCAGTATGTAAAAAAAAACAAATAGCATAAATAAAAAATATTTTTGTACACCAAAACTTCTAACTAAAATTCCGAAAATCAGGCTAACAAACCCAACTTTTTCAGTCCCTGCTACCAGCCCGGTTTATGGACCCATTCAGGACGAAACGAAAGGCCATCTACACGCATTCCGACCAGGAGATCTTGAAGCCCCCAGAGCATGACATCATCCACGGATCCCCCGACAACTACGTAGTTACCCCTCACCGAAAACGACGACCCGGATTCCACAACTCCCCGGCCCAGAACCCGCCCTTCACGCCCACGTACCTGGAGGACTTCAGCAACCGCATGCGGAAGGGATTCCTCTCGGGTCCTGCCTCGGCGCCTCCCTCGTACATCACAGGTGAGACTCCCCCCCTAACGCCCCCCCGAAATTCCTAAAACGCTAATCCAGACCTCCTCATGTCCTCAGATTTAATGACCGGCGAGCGGCCCCCCTCGTCGCCCGGATCTCAGCGACCCACCGACCTTCTGCACGGCGCCAACAACCATCACAACAACAACAACCGTCGCCGCCCGCCCTCCGTGGACAACCCGCTGGCAATGGCGCCCTCCTTCGTATACTCGTGGCCACACCACGGCCTGGGTCTGCCCGGAGCCCCCGGAGACCTCCTGGGCCTGCCCCCCAGTCTGCACGCCGCCAACTCCACAGACTCTGCCGGCGACTTGGCACACACGACGCAGTCCTCCCACACTCGGAGCAGCAGTACGTCGGCCTCGAGTGGGGGAACGCAGGCCCCCGTCCGCGAGTACCGCTGCGAGTACTGTGGCAAGCAGTTTGGCATGTCGTGGAACCTCAAGACCCACTTGAGGGTGCACACGGGAGAGAAACCCTTCGCCTGTCGTCTCTGCGTGGCCATGTTCAAGCAGAAAGCCCACTTGCTGAAGCACCTCTGCTCCGTGCACCGGAACATCATCAATGCCCCCGAGGCCGGGGGTCGGTATACCTGCTGCTTCTGCACGCTCTGCTTCGAGACGCTGCAGGAGCTCGTGCGGCATCTCTCGGGTCACCACAACAACCTGCTGCTGAGCAAGAATCTGCACGAATAGCGACCATCGCTGGGCCCCGCTGCTGGCAGTTGAGATTACGCACGCACCCCAGACAAATCCCATACGCACGTACACACACCGGGCCGAGGCCCCACAAGTGCACTTTTAGGAAACTCCGTCATTTGTTTTTGTGAAGATGCACACTTTTGTATTTAAGCTATTTTTATCAGAAGTAAGCGTTTAGAAAATTTGTACAATTTGATGAGAAATGTGATATTTTCTTTTTGTTACGATACAATTTCCATCTTTTTTGATTATTTTTACTAGAACTTAGATTTTTGTACGCCAATCCATTGCAAATTTTGTACATTTTATGAAGTGAATTTTCAGCACCTTTGGTATAAAGCTTTCAAATTGTAATCGCATAAGTTTCGGCTAAAATCAAAATTTAGACTAGCGTCAGCGCGAGATTCATTTTGGGGATGTGGGGATACAAAATACTCCCGGTTTCACAACATTCATGCAAAAATCTAAACAATCAAACGAGCGGGTCTCATACAAAAAATCATGAAGAGGGGTTGGGGATTTCTTTGGGGACCCTTTGAAGAAGGGACCCTATGTCAAAGAGACCCACGACCCCCTCCAACAAATCGTAGACTTAATCTTACCTGTAGACTAACGCCCACACAGACAAAACACGGAAAAAGATTTAATTTAAAAGTCACCGACACCAACTCAAACGTAGCGCGTATCAAGTAACCCCAAGTTAATTATTATTATTATTTATTAGGTTGAGTGGAGCTGAAACTTTTCAACACTAAGCAAAATAGCAAAATACCAAAAAAGTTACTTACCATTCCTTGTGGCCTGCATATCCGTCCCGCGTCCAACATGGCGTCCCACACATGGCCCCCTCTTGACACCTAGAAAACACAATGCAAATCTTTGAAACCAGATATCTGCCGTTCTTTACTTACATACTCTTTTCAACGTAGTTTCGGTTTAGTTGTAACTTTACTTAATTTTTATGCGCCTCCACCCGCGCCCCCCTTAATTAGAGAGACATGCACACGATGATAACGGAACCCCAGAACCAGTAATAATATTAATTTATATCTTGACACATGCATATAGCTTTAGACCAGGGTCCTTGCCCTGCCCCTTAGTCTTACGCCCGTAGTGCTATACATAAATTCCACAAACACGAACACGCTATTCAGTTTCATACGTACCTGTCGTCTATTCATAAATGCCGACATTATTTTAGGAGACTTAGATCTTACGGCTTTCCGCACTTATATCCGGCAAGAGTACGCGATGTAGTCCAAATTGTCAAAATTTACTTACTCTAGAGCACCAATTCACGTGTAAATAACCTGTAATTATAGCTACCGTAATTTCTAGGACGTAGACAAATTTTCTAAATTCACAATTTTTGTACATATACCATACCTGTAAGTAGATGTAAAAACACGTAAGAGTTACAAATCAAGTGAAAGTTACGATTAAAATCTTTAAAGACAATAACGTTATGAAAACATCAAAATAACTTCCACCGATCGATTGTTAATGAATTTAATTGATGACGTAATAAACACACCTTAATGAAGTACCAAATTTTGTGGCAAATTTTCGAGGACATAACTATATTCGTTGACATGCATACCAACAAGATTGTATTTAAACAAACCAGAGTTTTAGATAGATTTTAACAGAAAATGTGAATTATTTTAATTAAAAGTATCATTTATTAAAACAAATTAAAGAACTTGTGTCTATTTATTTGCACTTCAGAGTCTTGGAAAACCACGCTGGTTTGTATTTTTAGTGCATTTTTCCTCAAATGGAGAAAAAATGCACTATTGCATCTGCTATGTCCGTCTGTCCGTCCGTCTGTCCGTCCGTCTGTCCGTCCGTCTGTCCGTCCGTCTGTCCGTCCGTCCGTCCGTCCGTCCGAAACTTTATAACTCAAGAACCAGAAGAGATAGAGACCTGCGGTTTTCTGTGTCGTGTAGGGCATGGTCTGTAAGTTGGAAGGTTAGACATCTTAGACCCCCATTACCCACCCCTAGGGGGGGAGTGAGGGGGTTTTTCCCGTTGTATGAAAGTTTCATATAATTCGTCCGATTGAGCTGAATTTTGGATATGTTATAGTTCACATCAAATCTTGCAAATCATAGAACACATGTATGCCCCTATCACTTAAGGGGGCTGAGTGGGAGACCCCCGAAGTTTAAATCGGGGAAAACTTTAGTTGCTTCGATTGAGCTGAAATTCAAAATGGGCACGTAAAATTACATTTGAAGAAACATTTGCTTCAAAACATAGTCTTAGAAACGTAAAACAATGCATCAGGAAACTTTTGAATATAATCTTGTGGCTCCCCTTGGAAGACAAATGGGCGAATTTTCAAAATCGTCCGGTTGAGCTCAAACTTTGGAAACTCTTAGAGGGCTTTTATTTGAGCAAAAAACATTCCTATAGTATGCTTCTATCAACTAAGGGGGCGGAGAGGGGAACTCCCGAAACTTGTATGAGAAGCAAATTCATGTAGATTTATTTGCCTTTTGGGCTGAAATTCAAATAATTTATTTAAATTACCGAAAAAGGTTGGTTAAGCTTAGAAGTAAAAATGTATGCGTAGAACTTAAGAGTAATAGTATTTTACAGCACTGCTGAATTCACTCGGAAAGTGAGGAAAGAAGGGCTATAATTGCCCCTGAGCGAGCTTGCGAGCGAGGGGAGGCAATATAGACCTACTTTCCGCAAGTCCGAGTGAATTCAGCCGTGCCTGTACAGTATTTTTCACAATTCCGCGGCCGCTGAATTAGCTGAATTGTGAAAAAAAATTAAATTAAATTATATTAAATCAAATTAAATAAAATCAAATCAAAATACAAAATCGAAGAACAAGTATCAGAAGTGCATATTCCCGGGTTTATATTTTGAGGGAATCTTGTTTGAATTCAAATACTCAATTTCAGAATTCCCGACTTATTGGTTGAATTGTAATATATTCAAGAATCCAGAAATTAAGTATTTTGAATTCAAATTAGATTCCCTTAAAATATAAACCCGGGGAAATGCACTTCTTATACCTGATCTTCGATTTTGTATTTTGATTTAATTTAATTTGATTTGATTTTTCTGTTACTGGCCGAAAACATGACAGTTCAAACACAAACCGCTAGATGGCGTTTCAACGGGAGCTTTTTAAAGCTTCCCGAAAGTTTCAGCAAATGTTCAGCAATTCAGCCGTACATTGTATAGAGGCCTCGTTCACAAAAAGGACTCGTTGTGAAAAGGTGAATATCTGTGGACGAGCCCCAGTTCGTAGATACTCGCACCAAACAAAATAAACTTTAATCTTTTGCTCCTGTTCTCATTCGCCGTCTTGCCGCGATCCGTTAAGCACGTACAATTTTCTGTCGCCTTCTTTTCTAATCGAATTTCGAATTGAAGAATATCAACGAGCCAAGAAAAAGTGGAAACGCCAGGATTTGCCAGAACAAGAAGAAGAAGAAGTGATGCAAAGTCAAGTGACATTTTGGAAACTTGGAAGTGTGTATTTGTGAAGTTTTGTGGAATTGAAGAAGGAACAAAAAGCAACAAAAATGGATCTGAAGTGCCTGGAAGTGGTGTGTGAGAATCCCGACAGCAATTACGCTGATAATGACCGGAGCATCAGCCAGCACTCGCGGGTCCTGCGCAACTTGCTGGCGCTCGAGAGGTCGACGATTCCACAAGTGGATTACTTTAGCCTGGTGCAGCTCGACGTGAAGCCGTACATGCGCAAAATCGTCACCACATGGATGCTGGAGGTTAGTGGAGGCTCTCATAAACGCGTGGACTTTTCCAAATTCCACCCTGACGCTTGTTTTCAGGTCTGTGACGAGCAACGCTGCGAGGAGCAGGTCTTCCCTCTCGCCGTCAACTTCATGGACCGCTTCCTGTGCGTCTGCCAGATCTCCCGGCAGCAACTGCAGCTCGTGGGCACCGTCTGTCTCCTGCTCGCCTCGAAGCTCCGCCAGTGTCACGCCCTCACAGTTGACCTTCTTTGCGCCTACACCGACAACAGCGTCTCGCCCGAACAAATCAGAGTGAGTAGAGCCTCTAGGACTTAGAAGTAGAGAAATTACGCGCTTCTTGAGCTCGGAAATTACCCTAAACTGAAACTTCCCGCGTCACTCCTCCCAAGACAAGACGATCGAGCAGGGTCTTGGGGTGCAGGGAAAACAAAGAGTTAATGATTAATGCGAAGGTCTCTCTCGCGAGTCCTCTGCGCTGGTCGAGTGGCAGCACGAAAACCACAACTTTTTGAGTGCATGCGGTTTCGATTGATGCGTTTCGCCGTCTTTTGTGCGCCCGAAGAAAGAAGTTCCCCGCACACGGAGGAAGGGACAATGATGACTCCGATGAGTGATAGCAGGAAGGAAATTATTAAGTCCGAAAGGGACTTTATTGCATTGTCTTCCTTAATTGCAGACCCCGTTTGCGGTTCACGAGTTCCCCTCCATCTTCTTGGGAGTTGGGTCTGTTTTCCTATTCCCAGACCTGCCACCGAACATGCCACTGAATACAAATAAGGACATGCCTGAACATGTTTGTGTTTTAATTATCCTCCCGCTCCTATTCACGTCGAGTTTTTAAAAAATTAAATGTCCCATCAATGAAATAATTCGGATCGAGTTTCGGGTAAAAATGTCTTTCTAATTGGATTCTGGGCGGCACAAAAAAGCACCGCATTTCCATAAAAACACGAAAATTGCATTAGAGACAGACTGACGTTTTGGCAGGTACCGGCACCGCTCCGGGATGGCGGGCTCATTTCTCACGAATATTAGTATCGGCGATCCATCAGGCGCTCAACTGGGCCTGGACGTCTCAATTATCTCCCCGCCAGTCCGCAAACTTTCTATTCAATGAATTACATTGGACAACAATGCACGTTTGCTGCTCAATGAACCCACATACTGGCCGATGAGAGAGAGATAAATCCACGTTTTTGCGAACGAAACGTAAACATGAGAATTTGGCAACTTGTGGAGTATCGAGTTACTTGTTGCTTGCATCATGAATGAACTTCTTCATCGTCACCTTGCCTTGGTGCAACTCGAGCTCTGCGCTCATCTCGTCAATGTCAAGACCACCCCGCACATGGTGAATAACCTCCGATCTGGGCCATATTTCACATAACTTAGGAAGCCAAAAACTGCTCTTTCGAGTCTGGGTGGTCACTGGAAAGTCCGTTAGAGTTCCCAGAAATCTAGTTTGGGCATTGTGCAGAGTCACTCCGAAGGACCTCGTTTTCGGAATTTGCTGTACTTTCACAAAGGGTTCACAGAATACCGACGTTTTGTTTGTTTTTCGTTTGCCGGCCGTAAAAAACCCCGAGACTGTCCCAGGCGATGTTATCGAGTCTCGAGACGGGCCTTTAAAAGACTATTAGTTAAACGTTTTACAACCCCTTTTATGCAACCGGTTGGACAGGACCATATTTCATCGTCGCTTTCTCCGGCCGAAACGTGACGTGCAGGGGCACAAGGATGCATTTCGCATCCCAGCATCTTTATTTGCCTAACCTTCGAACTGCATTTCTTATTCAAATCCGAGATGCTAACAAGATGCTGGGAGACCGAGATTGTCCCACGAAGCATTAAATGTATGCAACCTTTGTCGGATGAGAGAAACCCCCGGACCTACAAGGGTACTTAAAATCGCATAAATTTTCATGATCATCATCTGTCTGGACCGGGTTCTTCGGAACTTTCGAGAGTCACCCTACGGGCCGCAGTGAGTTCGCGGATGCAGAAAATTTATTCAGCCACGAGAGGTGCTCGTGTGTGCGCGGCACTCCCCCTCCTCTCTGGCCATTGCATCTCATTACTGTGCGGTCACACGGTGTCCAGTAATTGTGGGAAAGGATCGTCGCGGGGACATTTAAATTTTAGGCGGCATTTAAATTTCCCATGGAATACTAATCACTCTCGTCTCTCTCCCTCCCCATTTAGAGCTACGAGCTGCTGCTGGTGTCGACGCTGTCGTGGAATCTCAGCGCCATCACTGGCTTTGACTACATCGACGTTATCTTGGAGCATGTTTCGTGGGGCCGGGAAAATCCGCACATCCGCCAGCATGCCCACACGCTCGTCGCCGTGTGCTACACAGGTGAGTTCTGCATCTGCTTGAGTGTGGGCCATAGAGACGTGGTTCTAGAGGGGGTCATAAAAGTTGTCAGGCTTCTCTAGCATCTACGTCTCTTGGGTCTGAATTTTTTGGGAACTCTGAAGGGGAATTCAAAAATTAGGGCTTCGGAAAGCTCTAGTATATGAGTCTCTGTGACTCAGAACCAACGGTATGTGCAATGACGTATCCCTTTATCAACGAATTCTAGTTTATTACGGCTTATTTGCTATCTCCCTTGATATCAATCGGCTCGTAGGAAGTAAATGTCGAAAAATAGTCAAATAGAGGCCAGCTGAAGTGGCGTGCAGCGGAATGCGAGTCGAGTGTATATGGAAAGGTGTGCGACACGACACTTTTTCTAAATGGCTAGGCATTGGTGATTAAAAATAAAGGAAACTCGAAATCATTGTGTCAATAATTATAATTACGGGGTTGAAAGGGGGTGCCAGCCGACCGTGATATGGGCGCATATGGTTCGAAATTCGGCAAACGCGGGACTTCACAGAATCCGTCACTTTACCTGTGATTTCGCGGAGAAAAGGTCGGTGTAGACAGCCTTGGATGCGTAGAACGAGGTCTTTGTGCCGTCTCAAGGTTGCCGGTTGTCGTTTTACCGTTTCGCGACTCACTAACCCGCAAATTTAAATTCCACTTTTCACCTGCGTCGGAGTAGGCGCTCGTTAGTCGTCATTATATTCCAAATTCCTGTTTCGGCGAGTCGGCGTGCCTGTTTCCAAATTCAAAATGGTCTTCCTGAAGGTCTGCCTCAACAACTGCGAGAAGAAGTTCATCTGCTACGAAGGGTGCGACCTCAACTCCTTCATGAGGACTCGTAAGTCGGCTTCGTTTCGCGACTTTTCTCCCCCATCTTCTCCTTTAGTGAGTCTCCACTTCCCCGAGCTGATGTGCAAGCCCAAGCTGACGTTCGCGGACGGCTGCAACACGAAGATCGACTGCGACATCCTCATGGACGTGATCGAGCAGTTCAAGAACTCGGCCAGCTTCGAGCTCAACATGTCCACGGGACGTCCAAAGTCCGGAGCGGGAGTCCAGTTCAGCAGGCCTCAATCCATGACGAGTCCCGGAGCTTCCTCGATACGCTGAACGACAGAGAACCTTGAACCCGACGACGCGACACCCCTAAATTCGCACAAAGACGCACTGGAGTGTATGCAAAATAAGTAGTTCGAGTTGTGCGGAATCCTGAGGAGTTTTTATTCGTGGTTTCGAGACGACGGCGGCAGAAGGGTGGATCGAACCTTTGTGCGAGACCTTGAGACATTCGTGGACAAAAGATTTGGAGGATTTTTTGTGAATGAGCGAGTATAAAGGAGTGTATGGTGAGACAAGTTTTGTGAAAAGCGTCGCGAATGTCTGGTTCGCGCTTTTGTAGAACCCATTGGCATTGTCTGGAGTGAATTGCGTCGCAGAATCGAGCTTAGACTTCGCTAATTAAGCAGTCCTTGAGGGCAATCGACTTTGAGTGTGTTGAGCATAGAGCTCGGGTACTAGAAGTGTTTCTACAGAGGTGCCAGGTCTCTAGTTTGCTGAACTCCATGGATTTAGAGTTTGTTTTTTGGCTCTCTAGCCTTTTAGCTCTTCCGTTTTCTCTCTTGTATTTGACTCTTTAGCCTTTAAGCTCTGTGATATTTTTCCTGATAAGTCCAGAGTCTACATTCTCTAGTTTAAGAGGTTCTAGTATGAAACTCTATGGTTTGGGGTTTATTCTCCTGTCCCTCTTGAACTCTATTGATGAAGATTTTTTGGTAGCTTCCTAGAACCCCAACTTCTATGGTTTCCTCGAACAATCAAGTCCTATCGATTTAAAGCCCAAGCGAATCCCCTGAAAGCGCGCCAAATGATTGATTATTATGTGACTAATTCCTCCACACACAGTGCATTCGAATGCAACGCAAGGCGTCCCCTCCTGCGTAACGCACCGCCAAAGCCGTCAACCCTATCATTAAGAACTGCCGTTTCACCTCGCCTTTGTGCCCGTCCCGCGCGATGTAGGTGATTATGTTTGAACAAGGAAACAATAATATTTTCATTGTATCGAGTAATGCGCGGCTTTCGCCTGGAAATTGCCGGCACAAAGGGTTCAGAGCTGGGAGATTCCGACACATGCTTACCGTTCTTTGTGCGCCTTGCCTTTTTTCGTGATTCACAGCGCGCTACCACCTACTGATTGTTGATGTTTCTTCGCTATTATTATTTGCCCACCAATTGATGAGGCTCTGCGAGATATCCTAAGCAAAGTCTCGGCGATATCTCGGCCGGCCCCGACTACGGAAGTCCTCGACCGGAGTGCACTTTGCGTGTTTGAGTATCCCATAATGTGATTTTCTTATTTGAAGACTCGTCTCTCGACGTGTTTTTGTAAACATTCGTGCCATCTTCGTTCTCTCTGACCGACTGCCGATGAGAAAAGTGCTCCAAAAAGGTATCTGAAACAGGTCATTTTATGTATCCGGTTACATCTGCTCTTTTTCAAATTTTTTGCTGCGTCGCTTCGTGTATCCTTATTAGAATGCAGAGTTTCGACGCAGAGATCCTTTCAGCGATAGACGCCTGGAGGTGAAAAAATGTTCTATTAGATTTTTTATGGCAGCCAATTGGGTTTCGACCGACGAGTAGACAGCATCTGCCGTTTTATTGATACTCGAATGCGGGAATTGATAAGAGAAGTCGGAGTGTGCTTTGTCAGATCCGGGTCGGGGTGCAGCTCACGTGGAGAATTGTGGGTTTACTCCATTCTTCGGGCTCTCGAGTCCCAGCAGGCGCGGTGGCAGCATTTCACGGCCCAGTTCTGCCAGTCATGGCCGTGCCAGACGTCACAGTTTAGAGAACTCAATGGTTCTTGTTCTTGTTGGGGACAAATCTCGCGTGATCACTCGCCTCGAAAGTCGAAACAGAACAATAGTTGGTCGTAAAGCTAATTAGCTGCGATAAGATCGCCTCGAGGCATTGTTTTGGAGAGTGCAGGACAGGTTATCCTTCAGTTGATCAGAAGTTTCATTAAAAAATAAGGAGGAATAAACGAATCGAGGAATCAACAGTTACAGGTGCGATGCATAATTAAATCGACTCACTTGTATCAAGCAACTGTTGCGTTTTCCGGTTGTGCTATGCGCTCGGAGTCAGATAGAGGGAAGCGTGGGGTGCGGGTTCTCTGCATCTGCCTGCTCGAGTAAGCGTCCAAGCTTAGTTGGAGTCGGATTCGAAAAAATTTCTCCAAACCGAGAAATGCCGAGAAATCCCGAGAAACGCCAAGAAATCCGGAGAAAGAAGGAACAGAAGCGGAGAACAATGGGCCAGAAATTGCTTTATTTACGCCGAGCTTCGATGAGTCTGTATCTTCAATGTATCTAATTTGATCCTTGGACGGACAATGGGACGTCGTCTTCATGGTGCTTAGCATTGTCAGGCGATGCGAGCAGATGTTAAAGGTGACAATGTACATTTATTGCAGGATTTCTGGATATCTTCTCCATCTCCTGTTAGATTTGGCCTCTTTTCTTCTCGAATCCCTGGACGCGTCTCCTTCGACTCCTGTTATTGTTGTTAATTCTCAAAGTGTAAAATAAATTGTGAGCTTTTGCCCATGACAATAAATTACGATTTTTTGCTTCCTTCTACGTTGGGGTTGCCTTCATGTGACATCTTGCGATGCAGCAGAAGCAATAAAATCATGCAATGACGATCAAATAAAAGCGAACGCAGGACTCGAGCACGTGGTTTGGAAGTTGACATAACACCGATGGTCGTAAAAAGATGTGTGCTGCGCCGATAGGAAAAAAATTAATCAAATAGAATTTGAATGCGCACCTGGGATGAGCGATTAAGAGCTAAGTAAAGCTATAAAACGGTGGTTGAGAGCGAATGTCTTGTTTGTTGTTTGTTCGAGAGGCAAAAAAAAACACAGTAGCTTATCTCGACCCTTTGATTTATTTTTTTAATTGCGACTCGGGAGGAAAAGTAATGAAAGTAGATCGGGAGCATCTTTCATGCCTCAATGGGCCATAATGACGGAGAGACAAGACATCTAGGCTGCATTAAATCCATATTTCTCCATTATTACTTTCGTAACAATGCAAAGGTTGATTTATTTATTTTTCTCCTCTCGATCAGACTGTTTAAATAGCTCCTTTGTACGGCGTTAGCGCTCCTAAGACGGCAACGACCCAGCAGCTGCAAAATTCTGCATTCAAAAAACAGTGAACATTGCAAAACGCTTCGTTTCGTTCCTTTTGTGCGGACCAAAGTTGCGCGACTGCGACTGGGTTGGGAAAAACACGACGCGAGGACGTGCGGAGTGGAGGCGCAGAGGAGAAGGAAAAGTAGCGACATATGTGCGAGGAGTAATAAAATTATAATGATCGCGTCGCTACTCGGTAGAGTCGTGGCGTCGTGGAAGGAGAAGAAAGACACCCTTCTCTGTCATTATTGTATCAAATTCTTCGCCCGATAGGATCGCGTCGTCTTTTAAAAGGTCCTGCGCTCGTATTTTATGTGTGATGGTATGTTTTTAAATTACGATCATTATTGCATAAATTTATTCTACCAGAACATATTTCAAGGTGTACGGGCATGTTCCTACTGCGAGGGGTGCCGTGTCCTCCTGTCCCTTCTTGTTCCCTCAACGTTCCTCCTTCCAACAGCCAAGTCTTAGAGCTGTTGAAAACGCCGAAATTCGGACGTCTGGACCACGGCTGGCGATTGGGATAGGTCACGGGACGACGATTCGAGAGGTCAAGACGGAGATTGAGATCTTTTTGGCGAAAGAAAGAGTCGTCGTCGTAAATCATGTCGGCAGCAACCACATCAATTAGGATGAATCTGTGAGAATCGTAAAGTTTAATAACTCGAATCGCAACTCCGGGAAAGGGTAATTGCTGCAATAAATTGGAGTAGAATGGTGTGTCGTTGACGTGCTGTTAACCCTTCAATTGAGGATTCGTTCAAGAGTTAAATAAATACTGACATCTCCCGTGAGTCTTTTCCCAACGAATTCTTCGCGCGCCAAATGCACATCTCATCCCTTCTCGTTTTATGATGTAACAATACCTCAATTTATTGTTACGACGATTTTTTTATTTTTGGTAAAAAACTCCGTAATTTATGTTATTTCTCTATGAAAAAGTGAGTGCCCTATTCTAGTTGAGTTTACCTCATTTTACCCACTTTTTTACAATAAAAATGTCGTAAATTTTTCTCATCAAATCGCAATCCCTTAATTCGAAGCAGCATCTCGCAAAATCTCGAGAGCAAAGAGAAACGGAGAAAAAATCGCACCTGGCGCGCTTCCTGTCGCTGCGCTGATTCTTTAAATCGCAAACTGGGCCACGAGAGCCTGGGAACGAAAGACTTGAACGCGAGCGACGAACCTTGAACTCTCCCATGTACCCTTTTCTCGAAAAGTGGTCCATGAAAAATTACTCCGGAGATTGATTTAATGCAAACAGACTCGCTGACAGCGCCTCTTGAGCACGTAGTCGAGCGCATAATTTCTCTCCCCAGCCAGTCCAGAAAAAACAGGGACCTCAACAAGTTTTCCTCTGGTTGTTGCGATCAAAAAGGGTTGTGCAGTTTCTCACATGATTAGAGTTGAAGAAATTAAGGAGCCTTCTGGCGCTCCTCTACGCATCGGTGGCTTTTGTAGGACGCGTGCCGGGTGTCCATAATTATGCCTCGCACCTCCATCGCAGTGACCATTCCCTTTGTTTTTCTTCACGCCAATCCGAGCATGACCACGTCTTGAGCAGTGACGCGGCATATTTCCCCGCGTCCTCCTTCCGCTTCCCGTTTCCGACTTCCACCGAGCAGGTCACGTGTGTTTATTTCTTCATTTGATGCACAAATCCCATTTGCATCAGCGTGCGAAATTCGTCTCACTCCTTTACTCGTAATGTGATTAGTTTTATTGGGAATTTTATGCACTTCGATACCTCCGAAGTCTGAGAGACGTCCAACTGAAATCCCATTATTTATGGCCGTGTTAGAGGTAATGTGACAGTATATATAGCGAGCAGAAGAGCAATAAATATTTAAATATAAAATTAGAAATGCAATGATGCGTGAATAAAAAGTAGAAAAGACGAAGGACGCCAAGGAGCTATGCAAAAAGGGTTCAAATGGAAAAACCCAAGAATTAACCCTCCGTACAATGGAGGAACGCAAATAAATCTCGAGTTTGGTATCGAAAATTAAAAAGTTTGTACTTACGGTGAGTTTTCCCTCGGGCGCCGAGTGCGCTTTCAAGGAGGAGAACTTGGAAGAAATGCTAATTTGATTGAACGCAACAAGGATTAAAACGCCACATTTGAATGGAAATGGAAAGTAGAAAGTTGTAACGGAAATTCTCTCAATTGAGGGTCTTGCGAGGAAGTGGTTGGGCCAGCCCCTTTCTGATCCTCCCAGGAGTCCCGAAGAAGCTCCGTCTCGCTTCACTGGGCCTCGGACAAAGAACGAGGGAGTCCATTAACCCTTCAACCTTGCGTGGAACTGTAATCACCGGTTTTATTGCCATCTAATGTCCGTTTCTTTGATCACACCACCCCTGAAAGATGCCGTTGCTCTACTTCGATGGTCGTATCAAGACATTTCATCGGTTGTGTGCCCTTAATTAATTCAATGTTTGCTCCTTTGGGTTCGCGTCGAGTCGCTTTGCAGCGGCAGATGGCTATAAGGGTGTTTCGAGTTGTTTTACATGCAGCTCGGGAAGAATAAATGTTGCTGGAAGAAAGAAGGAAGGAAGAGAACAAAAACCCTCATGACGACGACGAGTTGTCAAAAGTTCATTAATGTACTTGTACGCGGCTCGCAGGCAAGAAGGCAAGCGAGGCAAGCGGGCACGATGATAAGGAAGGATAATCGAAGAGAGAACAAAACAGAGGAGGTCGAGAAGCAAAAAACATTAATATCATGAGCCGAATAAACAAACGCCAGGTGGCAGAAACGTTAAGATGTTGGCAAAAAACGGAGAATGACTGCAACTGGGACAATCGGGAGTGCAGTTGAGGGAAGAAGAATGGAAGGTTGACGTGCATTGACGTTTGTCAACCCCTTTGGCACTTGAGTCGCAGCTCGCGACCCTCATCCCGGCTCACGGAGTCGCAGAGACGTGTTCGGAGGAAAGCACGACAGCTGCCCCCCTCGCATTCGCTCCGCCGCTTCGCAAGTGGCGTTGTGGCGTTCAGACAATGTCCGTCAAAATTAATTCTCTCCTTCTCCTCCTCCTCCTTGCCGTGTGTCGATCTCTCATCAAAAGGATCATCACCAAACGAGCCAGTATAAATGATGATAATGATATGATACCTCGAAGGCAGCTTCCCTCAGTCATCTGCTTGGGTTAAGCGCTTTTAAATAGCCAAAAGTCTGATGCGGGTAGCAGGTGCTGGCTCGAGGACACTACTTGAGTGTCTGGGGCGGATCTGCCGCGACTTTTGATCCCCAGAGTCGGGCCAAACACGACTTTCACTTCCCGCCAATTTTTTTAATGGGCCGCCACATGTCGGGAGAGTGCGAAACAGATTGCATTTAAATACCCAAAAGCATAATAAATTCCTCACAAGTTCTAGGTGCAGCATGTGGAAGAGATAAAGTTACGTCTGCCCAAATTCCTCGAAACTAGTCCAATTAGAGTCCGTTTCCTCTCTCTCCACTTGCCTGAATGAGGCCGACTCGAACCGCCGAAATGCAAAATGATAGCGAGCGCGTGCTTCTTGCCGGTAATTGAATCGAAGGTAATAAATTTTTCGACCCGAAATTAGCGGTCCTCGCGTTCCCATGCCGCAGGACTGCATTTAACGACCTTCCGCGCACTTTCCCTCGTAACTGGTTTCCATTCAACTGAAATGCAATAAAACTAGACAATAGCGATTTTTATTTATTTACCGTACTCGGAGGGACCTCCAAGGTGCCTCTCTGGAGATACATGAAAGGGTCATAAAATCGGTTTCTGCTCGTCTTGTGAGCTCTTTTCAAGTAGGCCAGGTGCTGTACGCGCAAATTTAAAGGTCCAGTTTTGCATCTGCAGTGTAAAGAATGGGGAGATCAAAACAAAACCTCGAAAATGATTCATCTGCCGAGTCGTTACGATATTCGCTTATTCGCGAGAGAGAGAGACGTGCACAAAGGAAATTTAAATAATTGCGTGCATATGGCGTGTTTTTGGATACTCTGAGGAAACGGACAAAGAAACAGCTTGCAAATTATGATGTCGCGGTGCAGCGTTGCACCTTGCACCGATAATTATCGCGCGTCTTGGAGCCCCACGACAACGGAACTTTTAAAGAGGTGACCCCGGAGGTTCTGATCCCTCTTGACGTCCCGACGTCGCTCGTCCAAATATTTTTATTGCTTAATTTTGGCATTAAATGGGCTCACTCCCGTGATGCGACAATCGGCGTGTCGTAAAAGTTGCATAAAAATGCAGTAAATCACCGCAGCCCCTGTTGCGAAACTCGTGATGTGAAAATATTTGGGTTGGGATGAGCGTGAAAGACGGGAATTCGATCCACACTTCCGTTGGATTCACCATTTCTAATCTTCTTGCATTTACCTGAGACGCAGACGCTTTAAAGGGACGACTATCTCATAAATCGTGTCTCGGATGAGGGTCCGGATGCGCTTTTGTGCGTGCAGATTCCTCGCAGAATCGATCCTCACTCATGCGAAAACCCATTTTTATTAACCCGAGTCTCTTTCGCTTGATTCATTGCAGAAACGACTTTCATCCAGATTCCGCCATCGCTGCTGGCTACGGCGTGCATTTGCGCTGCAACACGAGGCATCAACTCGCCCTCGGCCCGCTTCGCCCTCGGGGACATCTGTCGTCTCATCCAGACCGATCCCTTCGACGTGGAGCTCACCGTGAGACACATCGAGCAGGTCGTGGCGCAGGAGACGGCCGCCCTCCAGAAACAGGTCTTCAAGCAGCAGTACGCCTGCGTAGGCAGCAACAAGATGCCGTCGAGCTGCGCCGCCGACGTGGTCCCCGACACCTCCACGGACATCAAGAACGTGTACTTCTAGGATCGCGAGACCCGTTTTACCCACAGGATCTGTAAATGAGTGGACTTTTGAATTTTTTTCATTGATTTTGAATTTTTGACCATCAAACATGTTATGTTGAAGTTCTAACTGTTGCAGCCCTTGGATTTATTAAATTGATAGTAATACTACTCGTGTGCCTGGAACACAGCCTGAATTGATTAAATACTTTGTTAGCTACCGCAAGAGATAGATTGCCTATATATTTGTGCAGTTGGAGCGCACTCTATATGAATAAATATTTAAAAATACGTTATTTATAAATAGAATACGACCTGTACATAATTTGGAGGTTTACGACAAAGGGAAAACTGTTTGCTATTTCAGTAGTTTTACATGTCACCTAGAGATAACCAAAGAAGCTTAAGTTATGACGACACTTGCCACGAAGTATTAGCGATCTCGTGAATGATCTCAAAACTCGCCCATTGTTAGGAAGACACGAGCTCCGTCCACCTGTACATAAGCCGGACGGAGGTAGCGACTAAGTACCAGTTAACGTAAGGAATTGAGGAAGAAGACAGGATCGATCCCACCATAAATTTAGTTGAAATAGAAGAAGGACCCTGCCAGCCAAGACTGAGCTCGAAAAAAATTTAGTTTTCTAGTCTGTAAATTTTTTGACCCCACGGTATTGACCAAAATTAGAAAATTTTAGGCAAACTCAGAGGACATTTTGATGACCGCTGAGAAAGAGAGAGACGTTTGTAAGATAGCAAACATTGACTGTTTGGAGAGAAGTTAGCGAATAGGGTTACCTTATACATCAAGTTAACAGTTAGGGAGACACGAAGAAGGACCAGTTAAATTAATTTTTGACGACTTTTGTGAATTACTATATGATAGTTTTAAATAAAAATCGAGTGTGTAAATAAAGGAAAAGCTCTAAAAAGAATAAAAATATTTACGAAAAGCTGAACCCGATTGTTTCTTTCTTTCGAGAGCCACCTTTTTCCAGGACTCTGTAGCTTTGAAAGGACAGACAACAGTAGCCATTTTCCATCTGAAAATTTTTCTAGAACAATTTAGAGGTATCTGGTCTTGAAAAACGCAAGTTCTACAGAAGAAATGGAGCCTAAGTCTTCAACCAGAAGTCTTCTAAGAGAGAAAATTGAAGCACCAAAGACGTCTTTGACTCATTTTCTCTCACTTTTCGCTGATAAGAGACCGTGTAGCTGTCTCACATTGCTTAAATGTCCTTGGTTTTACGCTAAAATCATTTCAAAGGCCCAGGATCTTGGCTCATTCCTCCCCTTAAGATACATGGTGTCAGCAGAAACGCGCCCATGTCAGATTTACGACCTCAAATCCTTTCTCTATTTATTATTTTTCCATTCTGCACGCCGATTACGCCCATTAGCCGCTGTCCAGGGAGAGAAAGTGACCCGCGGTGGCGACACATGTTCTTCCCATTGTCAGCGGTCGGGTCGACCGAAATGTCACTTCAATTACGCTCGCTCCATTCAAAGGCGCTCAAATTCCAATTCAAACATAATCGCCGTCGTAAAATGCAGAGAAGCGCGAGAGAGAGCGAATTATTAAATGGAAAGCGATCGTGGTCAGAGCGGCGAGCGCAGGTTAAATGGCCTGCACAAGGGTTGCTTGGGTGGATGTGCGTGAATACGTGCAATTAAATGGTCATCAGGGAGCGACCGAGGCGAATGGGGTTAGAAATTGATGGATGATGTGACGCTATTTCGCCTGTTCCGTCATAATTCCGTCGCTCTCTGCGGCTCTGTCGTTGCAATAAAATTAGTTCTCGTTGCCTCGCTGCACTGCTTATGTTAATGATGATTTGTGTAACGGATTTTTATTAGCGAAAGGGTGAAACATAACTCGGCTAATTTGCATAAAATAATTTTTTGACGGCGATGACGATGTTTCTCAACTCCTCTCAATCATCGTCTCGGGACCCGGGATGAGTTGCAGTTCCCACATGCAGTTCAAATCGCGGTTAATCCTCCCATTGTTACGATGTATCCTTTCTCTGTTCTCTGGACACTGGAGAAATTTAATCCTCCAACTAGTTTAGATAATCCTTTAGACGAGAACAAGTGTCTTAAACGAGTTTTCGGGTCCCGAGGCTCTTTTCTGAATCAAACCTCAGGACCGGGAAACCCTCCGGGAAGGGAAGAGCTCGAATTTCTTTCTCGTTACGAGCTTGGGCAGAAAAAAGTCCTTCCAGGGATCGTTTGACTTTCTGAGGAGATTTCGAACAAAGGCCTTTGTTTCTTGTATCACTTTCTAGTCCCGGATTTCCATTCAAGAGTTTTTATTTTTGTTGTGAAATTCAATCTGAAAAACATTTTACCCCCTGCGCCTGCACGTTTTTTTCCCAAGACCGAGAAGAGGCAAAAACACTGTCCTACTTTCCTTTCTTTTGTCTCTCCGGCAGCAGCGCAGGACGACAAAAAGCAAGATCCCAGACCCCGATACGAGACTTTTTCATCTCATCAAAATGCAACATAATTATGTTTATGTACATTATTCAGCCAGCCACTCTAGGAAAATTAATACAAAGGAGAGAAATATCAATTTCATCCCTGCGTTTTGCATAGTTCGTTACTTTCCAATTATTACCTCCCCGAGTTCCTTTTCTTTCTTCCGCTCCTCGCTCGCTCTCTCCGAGTCTCTATTGGAATTAGATTACGGTGCAGTTTTTCTCCGGCAAGACATTGAAGAAAAAAAAATTGTTGCAAGAATGGAAGCACGACTCCGGACCCGGACTCATGATGCAATGCATTGTAATTTAGGGGTATGAAACTTCACACGTGGAACAACGGAAACGAGCATTATGCTGATTACATCCCGCTGCCAGGTAGCGAAGAAATGGACGCATTTCTTCCGACTGCGAGTCTGCAACTCCCGGGTTTATGGGAATGAATATGATTAGGCGAGTGTTTGTGTTTTTTTTCGTGCTCTTCTCTAATCATGTGGAAGGAATTGGAACACTAGCTGACGCAGGAAACGTTCCCAGGGGTCTTACGGGGCTGCGAGAAATGCCGTTAAAATTCTGGGGATCGGGTCATTGTTTCTCTCCTTCACGGCCTTGTGCTGCATTTACTTGACTCCGGTCGAACAAAAGAAAACTGCATCGGCATCTGCGGAGTGTTTTGCATATGTTTCAACATACGGCCGCAATTGCCTTGCATTGTCCCCATTCCACTCCTCGCCGTTCGTTGTCCGCTCTGCCTTTGTTGCCGGCGTGACGCAACTCGCAAGAAGGACACACATTTGCACGTTTCCGCACCACTTTTGAAATTTTCTTCCACTTCTCTTCTGCACATGGGATTCGCATTTCGCACAAACTACTTAGGGGTCGCTCTCTCGGTTCTCGCATGTTGACCAGAAATCAGTGCAGAGACGAGTAGGGTAAATAAGTGGCGAATATGAGCTTCCTTTGAGCAGTGACGGAGACAGTGGGGGGCTGACTTCTGTCTGTTTTCTTCTGACAGCTTGAATTTGAGGTTTGGGCTCAGCAGCACCTTGCACTCCCAAATCAAGAAAGGGCTTCATTTTTCTCTTCTAAATTAAAAATGGGTATTATTTAAGCACTCGAAGGAAGAGGAATTTTGCTCTCTTAAACTAATGAAATTTAATAGTGAAGCCTAGTGTTTAAAAATCCTGGAAGAGCAGCTTTTTACGCGCTCAAAATTAAGTGAAGGTTTAAGAGCTTCTTTGCCCTCAAAAATTTTGAAAAGCCATTTTTCTTGAAAAGGAATTTTTTTTATTAGTTTTATGCCTTGAGAGAAAACAAAAACCAGCAGAAAGCAGTTAAAATTTTTAAATGGGCAAAATTGTTGGTTTCAGCCATTATTTGGGGCTTACTTTTAGCCCTGATTCCAGAGGGGCACCAATGATCAACATGGCTCCTATCCACATCCCTGTTTCTTAGCCACCTTTAGGTTGGGTGTTCGGGGTTCGAGGTTCGGGCGAGAGAGGAGAAAGAGCAAGGAGGAACAGGCGAAGACGAGGATAAATTGTCTCGATTGCAAAAAATGAAATAATATTACAAACGAATGAACAATGGTGAGTAAAAAATTACCAGGCAGCTGCTCCGTTGTCAATGGCTCGGATTTAAAGTCTCAAGAACAGGAGAAAAGTCCCTGCTAATGCACCTTTTGACGGAGAATGGGAGATGTTGCGAAATTCGATCGAGAGTGAATCAAGGGAAAGTGAAGCGAAGGGCGTAATTGCGATTATTACTGGTTTGGTTCGATTTGATTCGTCCTTTGTTCCGAATTACGCCGGGATTTATGACGATCGGCCCTCCTTGGACTCACCTCATTATTCATTAGCCTAAAAGACTTTCCCACAATCGAATTCCACCACACACACATCAATGTTTGACGCGAGCTCGCTCAACTCTCCGTTTGACAGTCTCAACCTCAAAAAAACGTTATGAAATGCAATTATTTTCTAATCAATTTGAAAAATCTACATTAATGTCATTCAATGGAGAGATAAAAATGTCGCCTTCAAATAATAAAAATTGGCTGTAAATTCACACGAATGCACCCAAAATGTCACTTCGGCCTCGGCGGTGGCGGTGGTGGATAATATTGAGGGTAGCTGCCTCATAAAGTTAATTATGGCAAGCGCATGCCGATACAGGAGCGGGGTAGCGCACAAAAAATGCAAGCGTCCAACTAAATAATGTTTGAGAGCTGCGATCAATTAATTGTTCCGTGACACGACATTTTTTATTGAGGCTGATGGCGCATCGCTTTCCCATGCACTTTTTGTGAAATATTGCCAATCAGGACGAAGACCGGGCGAGGCCAAAATTGAATGCAAGGATAATGAATTTTATGGCTTTTAAATGCGCTTTCTATGTCTTATTTTTTCCCCGTTTTCCTCCTCAATGGGCTGATTTATGCGACTCTCCCTTCAATCAAACCCACTTGAGTAGAAAACGAACCGAATTTAAATGTCTCTAATTGTTTTCATGCACGCAAATTTCTCCGGAGCAGAACCCTTGTCAAGAGTGTGCGTGAAACGGAGACGTTTCGCCAAATCCATACAAATGCGGGCCGTTCCGAGAGCGCTCTTCAGGACTCAAGTGGGTCGAGTGAAAGTGATCTCTAATTGACAGACAATATCTTAATAGGCTTTGTTAATTTTATGACGTTTCGGGAATTGAAGAGTTAATTAGCTTACTAGTGAAGTGGTTCTAAAAATAGCAAGTTTGGAGACCCTAACTCTCAAGCTGTCGTCGTACCTCAAGTGGAAAGAAAAAGGCTCGAAAACCCTCCTGATTTATGTTTAGACACCGTAAAGTGAAGGTTTTGTGTGAGCTCATTTAAACAAGGACAGATGGAAGGTCCCTTACTGAAGTTGCTAAAAACCTTATTCCCTAGCTAAGGACTTCTCATTTGTCGGCCCTGTCTCCAGAGCGATGTCTTGGCTCTGCCTCCACAACAAGAACGCTGCCTGGACTTTTGTTTCCTTGGTCTCGACAATTAGAGAATCTTTGAGAATTGAGAACCTTGAAATTGAGCCTGGAGATTGTCGGACTCTTTGAGTTATTATTGTATTAGAAATTGACTGAGAAATAATTGTAAGTTGCTTGATGGAATTTGAGTCGAATATTAATTGTGAAATGATTTACTAGATTGACCAGATCAAGTATTGGATCCTCAATTGTCATCGCAAGATCTATGTGAGAAGTGATTTGCTTAAAGCACCAGACGAAAGTTTTATTATTTCACAGAAATAATTAAGAGCTATTTCATTTAATTTTTGGACGTCAGTGACCTCATTCAAGTCGTTTCATACGAGCCCTTTCCACAGTCTTTAAGGACTTCTATAGCATTACCGAGGACTTCAACCTTCTCTTCAGCTCATTTCGGGATTGATTTGGGAATTGTTAATGCCACGTTGGACCTCAGAAGTCATCAAGCGAAAGAAACACGCGGTCTCGAATTCAAATTGGACGGTGGCGCCATCTCTTGGAAAACACCTCAATCAGGGTGGTGAGTAAAAGTTCTCACCACTCGTCTTATCAGAACCGGAAAATTCCCCCACTTTCCTCCCATTAGACGACTCTGAACTGGGGTAAGCTCTCGGGGAGATCTTGTCAATTGCCATAAAATCTCCCGCCAGCCACTCACATGTGTTTCCTCCCCCGTATCAGGCTGTTACGGTAGATCCACGACATGCGAATAAGAAAAATGATTGAATTTCTTCCGAGGACACTGACAAATGAGCTCGCATTCATTGTTTTATTTTGCGCCATATGTTTTTCCGTGCGATTCGTACCCTCGTCGGTACACGACATGGCATCTCTCCATCATTAGATTGAAGGCTCGTGTGCGAATGGAGTCGTGGATCCGTGATTGAGCAAAGGAAATGTGCGAAATGGAATGGAACGAGGTCATGAGCAAACATGCCCAATGTTGCTCTTTTTAATTAATGAAGAGTCGAGCCCGAGTACGCGCGACGGAGGGCAAGAGGGGGGCGGCAAACGGGGGAGGGAAGAAAGAAATCAATGCTTAATTGTGTGCCTCCAATCAATCCATTAGTATTCATCAATGCCGATACATCCTCGTACGTACGCTGGAAAAATCTAAAAATCAACAGAAATTTGACAATTTGCGATGTTTTTCCTTGCCGTCGTAGCAGAAGTCGTCGGGACTGGAGGTGGAGCGGAGACAAACAAGGAGTAAACGAAGCAGCTAATGAAAGCAACTTCATACACTCGAAGTCGAGAGTTACCTCAGATGTCGAGTGTCGTGCCGGGAGATGGGAGGGCACATGACAAAGCATTGATTGACGCTAAGCTACCCCGTCGTCGTTGATAGATAAACAGAAGCTCGGGCGAGATTGTTTGGAATTTCCATTCCGCTATTTTCCTTTCATCTCGGCGTGCCTCAGCGAACTCTCGCCGGCTTATGGCTCTTGTCCGTCGGTCTGAGGGGAGTTCTCACCAGGGGTGGCTTTTCTAAGGGAAGAAGGGGTAGTTTTGAACCCCAAGAAACATTTTTATTTCGCTTATTTGGAAGGAAGAGACCCAAAAAAGGGATCTAGGAGGTCCAGAAAATGTTTTCTTAGTCTCACTTGGAAGAAAAAGCCCCCAAAAGAAATTTTGGGGGCCTAAGAAAAATTTTTAAAGTCCCTAAAAGGGTAAAGGGCTTAATAAGAGGTCTAGAGAAATTAATCTTTCCCTATTTTGGAACGGAAATACTCCAATGAGGAAGCTAGGCCTTAAGAGGAGATTAGGAGGTCAAAAAATATTATTTCTTCCATAATTTGAAAGGTAAAGACTCAAAAAAGGGATCTAGGAGGTTCAGAAAATGTGTTCTTCGTCTGACTTGGAAGAAAAGACCCCCATCTTCTCCTTATATGAAAATTAAAGCCCCTAAAAGAGAGTAAAAGAGTAAAGGGCTCAATAAAAGGTCAAGAGGAATTAATCTTTCCCTATTTTGGAAGAAAAATACTCCAATGAGGAAGCTAGAGTGCCCCAAAGAGTAGATAAGGAAGTCAGGAAACATTATTTCTTCCCTAATTTGAAAGAAAAAGGGGACATTTCAACAACCCCCTCGTTAAAAACCTGGGATACACCCCTGGTTCTCATGCTTTTGAGGCTCCTCGCTGCCACCATTCTTCGTGCGAATGTTGGCGTTTGAAATTTTGTGGCTTTGGCAGAACCGTCTTTCAAAGTCAACCTCTGAAAACGACGATTCGACGATGACAATGCAGGCAGATAACTAGGAGGACTATGGAGCTGGAGCAAAACCGACGAGCAGCAAATATTAGTCCGTTTCTCTTCAAGCCCGAACCACCATCATCTATCGCCATCCTCAGCTGCAATATATCACGAGAATCGCAAATAATTTTTGTCTTGTGCGGGGTTTTAAATTTGATGATGTTTGACTTGCTGCCGTTTGGCTTAGAAAATTCCGTAAAATTTGTCTAACTGTGTGCAATTCGTCGTTTCGTCGGGTGGATTTGGGACTCTCTCGCCTATCTCGCCCCGTAGATTCGTCGACACAGCCACAGGAGACGACGCTGACGTATGGCATGTTGCCGAGGAGCGAGGACTATTATTAGAGACTTGCCTCATGCTTCGACGTGGCACACAGGCGGATGATGGATTAGGGAGAGTTTGGGGTAACTCATTAGTTCTTCAAACAAACGGGGACAGTTTTCGACAGCTAGCACAAAATTTCGTCGACGAGTTTGGCAGCTGGAGTCTTCCCGTTGTCCGGGAGACAAGGAGGAGAGCATGCATAATTAATAGTCCAGGACGGCAATCGGTGACACAAGCCCCAAAAAAAGTCATAAAAATCACGAAAGAAACGGCAATGGCAGGCGGTTCGGGGACATTTTGTCTAATTTTATTGTACATAATTTAACACCCTCAGCGACACATCACCTGCTTGTTATTCTGGATGCGGAAGGCGAAGGACCCGCAGAGATCAATATGTGCGTGTGGACGCGACGCGGAAGACAGAACAATAAAAATAAGGAAAATGTGGAAATTTGCGTCATTTCGCTTGCCGTGTGTCCAAACCCGGAATCATAAAATATAAAGATATGAGATGTGAATGCTCGAGGCAATTGGTTCTCATCATAAAAATGTTCCTCTTATGTTCTACGGGAGCTCTACACGGTGGGTAGTTTTTGGCTCCCAGACTTGTGCCTTTTGGGGTTTCTTTACGACCAAAAAGTTTCATTTTTTCCCCTTTTTTTGGCACAAAATCCTTGAAAATGTATTTTTTGAGGTAAAAATTAGTCTTTTGAGGGCTTAATTTTTAGCCAAAAATCCCTAAATTGGATTGTTGGGCCACTTAATAATTTTTCCATGAAATTTTTTTTCTACTAAATCCACTTTTTTGATCTAAAAATCTTGAACACGTGTTTCTTGTGCTAAAACAAGCCATTTAAAGGATTAAAGGACCCGTCCCATCTCGACGTCATTGCGGTGCATCCGTAGCTTCATGGGGATGGTCACTAGAGCTGCAGCTTCTGGGCATAAGAGCGTAGCAATGCCATTCCCTTCTTCCCTCGCAAAAAAGTACTCTTCTTTGGGTAATTCTTTGGGCTGCAGGGGCAATTTTTGTGCCTAAAAATTCAACAAAAAATTCATTTATGACCAAAAACCCCAAAATGGAATGTTTCTTACCGAGCGGAGGTTGGGCCGTTTGACACATTTTCCGTAGAATTTTTTTTCTCCAAAATCCATTTTTTTTGCCTAAAAATTCTCAACAAAAATTTTGACCAAAAATTTCGAAAAACTTTCCTTGGAAACGTGTTTCTTTGGGTAATTCTTTGGGCTGCAGAGGCAATTTTTGTACCTAAAAACTTTTGGCCAAAAATCCTGAAAATGAGTTTTCGTTAACGGAGGTTCAGCCAAAATGTGAATTTTTCATGGAAATTTTTTCCTCCAAAATTCTATCAGAAACGTGTAAATTTAATCGTTTTTTGAGAAAAATGTCTCTCGATCCCTCCCACTGTGCAAAAGCTCCTGGTGGAGTGACAATGTTTGTGCTTCGTTTGCCAACAACATCAAATCCCTCCAGAGAATATCGCACATCTAAATTTTTCCTTTCCCTACACACAGCACCAGCTTGCTTCCTTCATCCTCCATTTTCTGTTGCGCGCTTTCCATCGTCATAGAGCCGAACTGGAGAGCGCCACGCGCGTCCATGATTTTCGTATATAGCCTGGTCCACATTTTTTCGCTATATTCCGCCGTCACATCGCATATTGTGATTGTTATCGTGCTCCTCTGCTCGCCTTGTCCCGTGTATACATGGATTCCAATCCCAACTAGAGTCGTCCGAGCGCAAGACAGATCCCCAAGGACCTCGCAATATTTTTCATAGATTTTCACTCGACGTTCGGAGCGCAAATCCGCGATTGTGCAGCGCAGGAAGCAATCATGGTCGTAATTATTCACTGCGGGCCTCCCGATCCTGCAATAATCGTATATTTTGGCCAGCTACACGCATTGCTACTTTGGTTTGAAGGCAGGCCAGAGCGTTTAGATAGGTGAAATTAGCTAATTATAATATTCGAGTGAGGGAGGGGAGGCGGAGGTTGCACATTTGCATGCATAAATTTAAATTTTGTGCATCGCCAGTTTATGTTTTGTAAATTTATTACGTTCAACGGGCCGGATGTTTGCCAGCTAATAATTTTGTCCAAATTATGAGCGCAATGCTAACTCGTGATATATAAATCAAGCAATCCTAAAAATTCCAAAATTAGGCGTGCAGAGAGCTAGCTAGTTTTGCTAACACAAACACTAACTTGCTAGCAAATATTTTAATCATATGCAAACAGTCCTAATTAAATCATGAGCATTGTTCAAATTTTCATATCTGCACCACCCTCTCGGTCTCACCCCCGCGCGTCTTTTTCCACCATGCACCAGTAAATTGCCCTTCCCTGCGTTGTCAACAAATTCACTTTCGGCGCTGTAATGGTCGTAACTCGCGGCAATGCAGTGGATGGGGAGGGGAAACTGCATCGTTTGAGTATCTGGAAAAGTGGCAGTAAACTAGAAAATAATTGGGACCACTACGCCAAGGCGCTCCCGAGGGACGCTTAACTGCGCACTTTTCAGCTTTTTCACATGAATCTCCTGGGTGAGCGACGAGCGGGGATGAGTCGGAAGCTAATTGAATCATGGGAACAAGTGAATTGCCCGCTCCCAGGACTCGCTCTGTAATTGCTCCTCTCGGCTCTTATGGGACGTTTTGGTTTTGGGGTGACTTCTCAAGACTCTGAGTCATCGAAAACAGCTCTAGTATTTGATTCTCTATTACGTAAGAGCTCTAGAGTTAGCGTTACTGTCCAATGATCCTATTGTCCACTTGTTGCTCTTACATTAGGTCTCTAGAATGTGATTCTCCGTTGGTGTAATGGTCCAATGGTCTTCTATCGTCCAATTAAGAATATGGAGAATCTTATTTTCTGCTCAGTTCTAGTTTATAATTCTCTATGGACTGAAAAAGATACATTGTGAGGAGCCTTAGAGGAGATTTTCTTACGTTATAGCTCTAGAAAGTGATTCTGTATGGGTAGAATGGTCCTCTATTCTCCATAAAGCTCTAGTATTTGATTTAATAATTTTCTGTGAGAAGCCTTCAAGGACATTTTCTTACGTTATAGCTCTAGAAAGTGATTCTATACGGGTAGAATGGTCCTCTTTGGTCCAATCAAGATCTTGAAGAAGCTCCATTCTCTAGTATTTGAATCTCTATGGGCTGAATCAAGTATTTCACTCCATGACTCTCTATGACTAGGCATTCTAAGACCTCAAGACAGATATAGCTCTAGGCAACGATTCTCTGAGGGGTGAGAAGGTCGAGCAAATACAATGTCACCCGCTGGAACGAAAATAAACAGATGTTTTCAACCCATTTCTCGAACTGCGAGGCAGCTCTCCGCTCCTCGAATTAATTTATACCCCATCACACGCCGGCGTTAATGAAATTGAGATTTATTATTGTTTTTTCCCACTCGCAGCTCTGCTTTGTCTCCCGATCGGCACTCGAGTAGTTCCTCGGGCTCCCAGGGTGCTCCAGAGTGACGGATGATCGCAGCGGATAGGAGCCTCCTCTGCCATGGCACATAATCGAGATTGTAATGGATGTATTCATCGTTCATTCAAAATATAATTAACTTAAAATGAAATTAAATTGTTCAAGAGCCAAACATAATCACTTAAATGATTGGGATTTAATCTATTATCTTATTACATTATCTCTCTCTCCGACTCGGCTTTTCCAGCAGAAAGCCACCGTACGTTGTACACGACACGACACTCTGCCATCGTTCTCATCATGTTAATGTTCTAGATACTCTCCATGGCAGCGGCATTGGAGCAGCAACGAGCTAAGTCTTGCAACCCCTGGAACACAACACGGCACAGCATCACAATAACAACAACAACAACATGATAGAGCACTTGACGACTGCGAAGGTGCCACATGTGTGCATTATGCCGGGCTGAGGCACGGAGCTGAAGCAATAACATTATTTTGCGGCTGCGGAGGATGACTTTATGATTTCGTCTTCCTCCACCATCACCACGAGCCAGGACCGGGGTTGTCTCATCCATTCATTATAAAATGATGACATGGCAATGTGCGTATCTCGGTCTCGGGACCAGCGTCGAGGAGCTTCCTGTAATGTGATTACTTTTACTACCTTGCGCACATTTCATTCCGAATATGATTTAATGTCGTTTGGCGGGAAAATTCGAACCATTTGGCCAAGATCAATCACGTGGAACGACAATACCCTCAGTGAGGTTTAAAGTGCCTCGGATCAATTTTTCACCAAAAAATATTTGATTGGGAATTATTCTACCCCTTTTGATAACCCTGTAACCACCCTCCAGAGTTACACAAACCCATAGAATAGTTCCCATTGTTGCTCTCAAATGTATTAAGTGAGCAAAAAATTGCAATAAAAATAATAGAGGACATAAATAATCAGCAATTATTTATGAATATGCATAAATAGAAAAAAGCACAACACAACAAACATAAATTTTATGGGTAAAAGTGCCACTGCACACCGCCAGCAGCACTCGTCGTGTCGAGCCGTTTACCCTTAATCCGGCAAAAATATGGTTCGGATGAGTCGCACTCCAGTAACGCGGCTTATACATATACAAATAGCGAGGTACATTAAATTTCGGAGGAAAATTAAAATTCGTGCTCGAAAATTAAATTAGATGAAAAAGCACATTCAATTCACATTAGCAGGGTGTCGTGTCGCGCCAACCGGCAAGTGCATTTGTCCTCTGTCCCTCCACTTTGCTGTCAAAACTATTTATGGGCCGCCCGAGAACGCAAAGTTGGCTGTTTGCTGCACGTGTCATGAGCGACCGAGGCAGTTCAAATTCCGGTATCTCTGGAGTCGACGAGCGCTGGCAAGAGACCCTCCAGTGTCTGAAGGAGAGAGGACTCGTGGAGCTCGCCAGGTGTCCCAAGTGCCCGAGACTCTTCCACTTCCCGTGCGAGCGCTCTCTGATGGAGTTTCCCGTGAGCAGGAGACAGCTCAAGAGATGGTCCAGCTGCCACAAGCGAATCAAGAGCGGCCTCGGACTCCCCGTCTATCGCACGGACGGCGCCGAGTTGCGGTCACGGAACTGCACCCAATGCAGGGAGTCGCTCCCCAACAACAACAATAACGATTTGGATGCAAAATAGATTTATATTAAAATGATTTGTTATTATGTGTCACAATTTATCGTTGATAATTGTTTTAATCCCATGTTTGCTATACTTCTAATTGACACTAATTGTATTAGATATGCCGTGCGGTGGAGGATCTGCTCCCCAGTAGGCCTGTGAGTGTGTGGATTTAATGGGGGTGATTTAATTTCAAGCACTAAGCCGCATCTCAAGACGATAACGCACTTAAGTGGTGGACAGAACGGAGGAGCCTCGTTAAATTTTTATCGCCCATATGCTAGGAGACACGGAACCCGGGCCCAGAAATCCCAACACGGGAAAAATATAAGACACCGAAAAGGTGGGAAAAGCTGTCGGTAAACACTTTTTGTAAATTAAATTTCCCCCATATTTCCTCCTCGTCCTCCGCCGCCTCGCCGCATATGTCGACAACGACGAGCACGAGAGGATCCACGAGTACGTGAAAATATATTTATCTGTTGCAAATAGTTTCTTGATTCCTAATGCAAACGTAGCAACTCTCAACATAACATACCTCCTGAGCAGGGGCGTAGGTGAAGGGGGGGCATTATATCTGACAGAAGGAGCTCTCTTTCATAGCTGTAGCCCATTAACAAGGGGTGAAAGAGTCCTTTTTCGTAGAGTTGAGACCCCCTTTGACTGAGCCCCCTCCTGAAAAAACCCTCTCTACGCCACTGCTCCCATACATAGCAGGCAATATATTTTTGGAATTAAAAGGTGAGCAAGCATAGGCACGACTCGACTCGACTCGCCTCTCGGCTCACGTCGAAGTCGAAAATAAGAGAGTGGAAAATAAGCAAGCGGAGCAAAAACATGCAAATAAACAATTTTCGCTCAGCTTCACTTCGACTCGAGAAAACAAACGTTGGAAAAGTTGGATTTTCCCGAGCCCGAGTCTCATTTTTGCCGGCATTTTATTTGCTAGCTGCATGCACAAAGCGCTGCAAATCTGCAAGAGCCGTTTTCGAGGCGAGGCGATGGCGTTGCATTGTGAAATGCGCCGGAGAAAGTACGGGAGAGCACAGGGAAAGGTAGGAAAAATTTTTGTGATATCAACAGTTAAATCAATATTATTATTTCATGTTGTGTGCTTCTTCGCAGAACTCGCTCGCTGCGAGACACGAGTGCACGACGATGGGGCCGTAAATAATCTAGGAACGGTACGGAGGCAAGTCGTGGAGCTGACTGGGATATAAAGTGAACTATCAGCAAGGCTGCCACGCGGAAGGAAATATTTATATGCATGCATGTTTGCCCTTCCGTCAACCCGAGTAATCCGTGGGAGACTGGGAATATTTACATACTTTCATCATCGATATTCGATTAGATGTGATATTTATTAAATTGATTGCGAAGTGATCGACCTCTTCGTCTTCTAGGGGCCATTATGGAAGCGTGAATAAAAGATGACTATCAAGTGAGATTCTGAAATTGCAATTTAAGAAATTTTCCGATGCACTTTGGCTCTCTCCATTTTGCGAGCCAGACTCTTTGAATGTGTACCAGGTCGTTTATTGGCAGCAGGGCAGGTCTAGGTAATATTTTATTGACGATAGACAATATCTTTTGTGCGTCTTCTGGCTTCTCTGTGCTCCGAGACCGGAGGTTCCGAGACAGAATTAAAAGAGGACAAAAGCACTGAATATTGCAGGAGGGAGCAATCAAAGAAATGACCATTTTCAATTATTTAGGGCCATTCGGTTGCGCAAGACAGAATCACAGAAACACAGGAGAGAGCAGCGACCGACAAAGTTTTAATTATTGCCAGCCTGTAATATTTTTACACCCGCTTTCAATTCAATTCCCAGCAATTCTCAATTAGTACATATTTTCGCTGTTGTTTGCTCATCACAGCCCCCCATGCGAAGCGCAGAAGGGTTGCTCGCCCAATTTCAGCGCCACGCCGCGATTCCGAGCTTTACAGCGAAAGTACGAATGTAATTTTAATCAGTTTTATGACGGCAAAATGGGTGTTGCTGATGATAGCAATGTGGAATATCAACATTTATTTAACTCTTTTACTTTTTGCGCGTCCCGGTGCCAGGAACCTTCAAGCCGATCGAATGTGGCGGATGTGGGGGCGAAAGTTTGGCAGTCACTGGCTCGCCAGCCCGCAAAAAAGGAACAATTTTCAACACTCGAGCGGGAGAAATTAAAATTTGCGCCGTAAAAAGTAATCGTTCCGCAGCACCAAACAAGTTGAGGGCTCCTTGGAGTGTCATTAGGCCACGGGGAAGGGTTGAAGGGCGGCTTGTGCGGCGTGGCACAAAGAAGCTGTTCAATGACTGTCCAATTACGTGGCGTTTACGGCTGAAAATAATTGTCCCTCCGGATGAAATAATGATAATTATGTTCGGGAACTTTTTGTCTCTCTCGCAGCCGCTCTGGATGGCGGCCGCAAAATGGCTCGCCTCGGCTGCACCAGCCGTGTCTCCGTATCGGGCCTGCGAGCAATTATTTTGCATTAACCTCTAATAAATTTACATTATGAGCCATTTATTAATTTTGCAAAGAGACCCGTGGGATCGTAAATTAGAAAAATTGTGATTTTGAACATGATTATCCGCGAATAATTACACACCGGAATGCAATTAAGCGCGGGGACCGGTTATTGACTCCTCTGCCGCTTCCAGCTCAAATCACATTAGAATTATGGAGTTTCCGAGTTTTGGCGAGTCCCCCGTCTCAAGGTCGAGTGGCTCTGTAATCGCATTACACTTGATACGCATGTGAACTTTATTCAATTACCCACGAAACTGACAAGTGCGGCATTTTCCGTCCCATTTGCAGTGTCGGGCACTTGAAATGCATGCGATGAGGCTCGATTGCACGTGTCTGACACGTGCATTGTTTGTTTATGTGAAAATCGAGAGGAAAATTATCATGTGAATTATCGCGTCGCATATCATCCCGATTCAGAGCGCCTCGACGGGCGGGCGGGTGCTGTTTGGTTAGATTGCAAGTGTAATTTGAGTCAAGTGATGGATGTAATGCATTGTGTACTGTGGGGTGTCAATGAGAGACGTGTTGAGGAGGATAACGAGGATGTTTTGTCATGAGAACCATGTTATCCGGTCTCGATCTCCTGTGAGGGTTTCGGGAATGGAAACGTTTTATTGCTCTCGAAGGGTTGATCTGTATCTTTCTCAGTGAGAATAAAATTTGCCGCTATCCCTTTCCTAATTTTCATTTAACGCTCATCTGTTTTCTGACCCGTTCCAGGAATTCTTATTTATCTCCAAGAAACCCTTCTACTCCTCTTTTTAGATAACCCTTTACAAAAGAGAAGAATTGGGTTTTCTTACTACTCAAGAACTCCTATCCCTTTCAAGACTGGCAAGGAAGAGTCTAAAAATCTTACTCCTTTTGGATTTTTTTAAAAAGAGACCTTGTATCCTTTCTTAGAGATTGAAAATCTCGACTTTTCAGCCCCTTAAAGACTTATACTTCCTTCACAGAACTGTTTCCAGAAACACCCTAACCCTTCCAGAGACAATGATTCGGAAGCCTGATCATTTTAGTTATTTCAGAAGAGCTTCTATCCCTTTTAAGACTGGCAAGGAAGAGCCTAAAAATCTTACTCTTGTTAGAGTTTTTTTAGAGATCTTGTATCCTTTTCTGAGCTAAAAAATCTCGACTTTCCAGCTCTTTAAAGACTTATACTTCCGTCACAGAACTATTTCCAGAAACACCCTATCCCTTCCAGAGATTCAGAAAAGCTTCTATCCCTTTCAAGACAACCCCAAATTTCCATTAAGGCCAGAGAGACCTTAATGAAGAAATTAAGAGGAAAATGACCTCTGGAGCCACATTTTGGGTCCGAAAGGGATAACGAGCGATCATTCATCTTGAAGGACACCTTAAGTCGTCCTCAAGGCACAGATACAGCCGAGTGCCCGCCAGTGCGGAGCAGAACGAAAGTAAAAGTAAAGTAAGGCAAATTTCCCTATTATCATCATCTCCACAGACACACACAACCCTTTGCATCTCCGCCACCCCGTCTTACTGGACGCCGCACCGGGGACGACAGCTTCCTTGGAAGGAGATCCACAGTAAGGAGATAAGAATCCTCGTGACGTCATCATTTGTATCATCACATCGTAGAAAATGTTTTAAATTGCATTTGATTGGTTTGTGTGTATGACCATAGACTCCACCCCAAAATGTTCCCCTAGCTCTCGAGTGTGAGCACACGGCCGTACGCTGCACGAGGGGTGCGCAAAAGTAGGAAAATTATAGCAACTTTTTGTACAACTTCCATAAAGTCACGCTCGCACAGAGACTACACAGAGGAGCGCCAGGCAACCCCTGCTCTCTGAACAGGGCGATTAAATGGTGATCAGATCGGAGGGATGCTGTGTGTATAAACGGATATGCTGTTGCGATTTTTGAATATTAGGTTTTGAGTTCATGTTATTCAATTAAGCTTATCATTTGATTTTTGGTAAAGCAACCGGTCGGTCGTGTTTTGTGCATCCCTTTTGTCTCTCAGTCGGAGTGCAGTTTTGGGACTTGTGAAAATTTGTCCGCCAAAGTCGGGAAATCCGGAAAAGTCGAGCGAGTCGTGAAAAGTTGGTGCAAAGTTCAACAGACCTTACAGCGCCATAAACAGCGTCGATATCAATAATTCAATAAGGAGATTCATAAAACGAGAATACCCATAGAGATTTGATTCGATTGCGATTTAATGCGACATGAAAGTGTAGTGTCGAAGTTTGGAGGAATATAAATTTTTTTGCAAACGCCAGTTCACAAAAACATTCAAAGTGTATCGCACAATGGATTACTCGTATCTCAACCAGGCTGCGGCCTCCTTCGACTCCAGCTGCCTGCAGGGCGGCATGGATCCGACGGGGCTCGCCAACATGCCTTGCACTTACGGGGACCTGACCTCGTGCAGCCAGATGTCCCAGGCTGCCTACAGATACACAGCGGCGGCCGCCTCGATGGCGAGGAGCTACAACCCGGTGGGAGGCGTGGGAGGACCCGGTTCCGGAGCGATGAGTGCGTTGCACCATGCCGCCGGTCCGGGGTCGCAGTGCTCCGTGATGGGCGCACGCACGCACCAGGACGTCCACAGGGCCTCCATGTTCCCGACCACCATGAATCTCCAGTGTAAGTAAAACTTTGTCTGAGGTCAGTTCAAGGGGGCTTTATTTCTCACTTCGCTTACACGGCGCTAGGGCTTGGTCTCCTGCGACGAGCTGTTGAAGTTCATGCCGTCCTCCTCGGAGGAAGAGTTGAACAGGGTGACGTTCTGGCCCGAAACATGCTGAGTCGTCTGCATCACCATGAAGATGCCAAAGACCAATGCTATGATTGCTGCCAAAAGCTTCATCTCGACCTGTGAGAGTTAACTGATAACAAATTGGGCCGTGTTCAAGCTTTTAAGTGAATTGAGAGCGCAAAAAAGCAAGTGAACTTTGAAATTGCGGGCTCAATTTGGCTATCACTTAGCGGGCTTTGCTCTCTGGGTGGGCTCGTAATTCGCACGCAAAATCAACATAAAACCCATCATCAAGTTTCCAGTTTATTAAGCAGGGTCCGAGTTCCAGACCCTCGTTAAAACTCTATTAGATTATTTCGTGTCATTATCGGAGGTACTTAGGCTTTTTCTTGGCCCCAGCCCCCGTATAAAAGGGAGCTCCGGTGGGGACTGAAATCAGTAAATTAGCAACCATGAAACTGCTAGCTACTGTGGGCATCCTGGTTGTGGGACTGATGCTGCTCTTCCAAGGCACTCAGGTGGAAGCTGGAGACGACAAGGGAATGCCGCCTCAAGGACCTCCGCCTCAAGGAGCTCCTCCACAGGGACCCCCACCCCCTGGTGGCCCACCTGGATCAGGACCTCCTGGAGCTGATGGACCTCCGCCCCCTGGTGGCCCACTTGGAGGATCGCCACCCTTCCCTCCACCACCTGGAGCCCCGCAGAACCCTTCTGGTTAAGGCTTTCATGAAAATCGACGAATAAATTTTTGTCCGAAATTTTTTGAATTTTATTTTCTACACGCTTAAAAATTAAAACATAACCCAAACTCTAATGAAATTCAGATTCCTTTAAGGGAGTTTCCAAAGTGTAATAGTTTTGACTGAAAAAACAAATCTGGATCTAAACGGACAATTGGCTAATTTTTTAATGTGTAGGAAGGTATAAACGAACCTGAAAAAGGTTTTGCTGAAATATTTTTTTTTTAGAATAATATTTTTTTTTATTCACCTAATGAGAGGTTTGGCAAATCACAGAAAAAATCGTTATATTACTTTTAAAAAAATTAAAATTTTCATTAAAAAATATTCTGGTTTTTCTTCGGGATGTAGGCATCAAATGTTTTGTAAGCTTGTAATTTTTTTATGAGAGTGACAGGCAATTTTCTATAACCAAACATTAAAAAAAATCTTAAAAAATATTCTATAAGCCAAAAAATAATTTAGTTGTCCATCTGGAGAATTTAGGCTATGACAGAGACTGACAGAAACTTATTTGTTGAAAAGGGGCGCTTTGGTGAATTTTTGAAACAAAAATTGCTGACAAGCAAAAACTCCCAGAAATAAATGCTTCATTTGGAACAGTTTTCCACAGAGAGTTTTCAGTGTGAACAATTTTATTAGTGAGCCCGGATTTTCTCAGTTAAAGATCACGGTATTTTCCGGCTGTGCACTGTCGGGGCCATCTCGAGCATCCAGAGTATTTGGCCCAGTTAGCTGAATGGAGGTTGGCGCCGCAATCGCTGGTACAGTATTTATCAATTGTCCTTGGGCCGCGACCGGAAACACCTGGTTGACAGGAACCTGAGCGGGAAACGCCTGGTTGGCTGGGAAGACTCCGACCTGTCCGGGGATCGCAAAGCTCCCTCCGAGTTGTCCCTGGTAGCCATTGCAGTTTCTCCCGTTTTGCACTTGTGCCAACGCACATCCCCACAAAAATGCCACAAACCAGGGCACTGTGACCTTCATGTTTCGACTGAGACATCCAACAGACTAAATCGAGCTACTCCCGACTCCTGAATATATTCAAATTTTATTGTGCGTAAAAAGTTCAATTGAGGTGTAATAATCTGAAGGTGACACGTGACATCGTGTAGGTGCTTTTTTCGTCCCCTAATCGACAAACCTCACGGGGTTTATCACTGCGACTCCGACTGCGACAGGGGGGAGGCCCGCTACTGGAACCGAGAAGCTCGTGATGGCAGGGGCGGCGATGATTCCTGAGGCTGCGGGTGCTGGAGCTGCTGCTGCAGGTGCTGGAGCTGCGGCTGGCGCGTCATGATCGCTTGCTGATGCTACTTGCAGCGCAAGAACTGCCACAAAACTCACTAGCAATACTTTCATTGGGACGGGCAATTTGTAAATGATACTCTGGTGCTTCCCTTAGAGGCTTTTATTCCGGCAGAATACAATGGATCCGACAAATTGGCCTATTATTGTCTTTTTTCGCGGACAAAAGGTGCTAACGAGGTCCATAAGCGGCTCCATTGAGGTGGAAAGGTACGCCTCTCGTGACCTTGAACCGCACATTTTTGCAGAAAACAGGAAAAAGTTCGATCGATAAATTTTATTTATTCATTTTTATTGTTTCTCGAGAATTTCCTTCTACGGCGAATTGCTGAAGTTGATGGGGTTGTTCGGGTTCACCTGGCCCGCTGTCTGAGCTAGAGGCTGGGCAACTGGCTGAAGTCCCACTGGCTGGACTCCTACTGGCTGGACTCCTATAGGTTGAAGTCCAACTGGCTGAAGTCCCACGGGCTGAAGTCCCGTCTGAGGTACTCCTTGGCCTGGCAGAGATACCGTCCTGCTGTCCAGTCCGTTGATCTGAATGGGCTGGGACTGGGTCTGGAACGAGGGCAACTGGCTCGGGGGAGATGGAAAAGACGCAGTATCTCCCGCTGAAGCGCGGTCATAAGCCAAAATTACGAGGCAGAAAGCAACAATCAAAGCTCCCATTTTGGCACGACTGATCTAGAAGGCTTTTTACTGTCAAATAACGGGGTTCGCTGGCTCCGGAGTCTAAATAAGCCGAAAATTCGCAGAGTCACAGCGCGGAAATTGAGCTGCTGACAAGGACGGAGACATTAAGCTTTTTACTGAGGTGTCAAATCTTTATTTAATCATTGACTGATACAATTCAAAGGCTCCCTCTCTAGCCCGTTTTGGGCTTGACCTCCTCCGACGAGCTGGACGAGCTGTTGGTGCCGGGCTTGGCGGTCGTGGCAGCCTGCGGGACTCCCTGGACCTCGGGGGAGAGGGTCACGAGGAAGAGTCCGAGGAAGACGGCGATGATGAATGCGAACAACTTCATTTTTCCAGTAGATTTTCCCTTCGAATGATGCCTTTTCGGAGGCGTGAGGGAATTTTTATACGCAAAAATGGGCTGAAAAAGCTGCCACCGCTAATTAACTCGTACTTTGCAAATTAGCTTGACGGCTATTGCGGGAGTTAATAATGCGCGAAGTAGCAGGAGATTGAACTAGCGGAGTTTTTCAAATTCAATCAGAGCTCGGATTTAATGGGAAATCGGTTCGCACAGTGGGCCGACCCGGACGTCTCGCTCTGCCAGTTGGCCCGCTCTGAGACTAGCTAAGCCCACAGTTACTGCACATGATCCGGGTTTTTGCTCCAATCGACTGCACTCGAGCCCGAGCCTGATTCGAAGTGACAATATTTTGTCACATGCATTTTTCCGCTTCACGCTGATTGAATTTCTGCGTCGCTTTTTTGGCAATTTGGCTCTGAATTGCCTTTTTTGCGCTCCCGGCATCGCGATAAATATTTTAAATATTTAGCTCCCGAGGCGCAATAGTTTGGCTCGTCAAACAGAGCGGCGTTTTTTGCGCCCCTTACTAAATCATCAACTGCCTATTTGGTATACGCGGGCCAAATTTGATTAACAATCGAGCAAATTGAGGTATGCATGAGTGAACCGCAGAGATTAGTGAGCAAGTTAGTTTGTAGCAGCAAGTCGCTCGCAAGAGTCCCGAAATCGGGATATAAAATTTAATAGTAAATGCATAAATTATAAATAAGTAAATGGAAGTGCTACTGCATTGGTGAGAAGGTGTTGTGTTGCGGTTTGGCAGCTCGTATATTAGAAATAGCGCTCCCACATATCATGCAGGCTTAATCATTTTATATTTGTCCGCAATTAAACCACATTAGCTTACTAAATTATCTAATTGCTGCCAAAATTATTTATACGAGACGTCCGGGGCTCGTTCAGGTGGCTGCTAGCGGTGCGAGGGGCTAAGTGGGGGACGGCTCGTGCCCCAGACCGAGCCCATTATACCTCATTGTTTGTCTCTGGTCGATAATATAATGCTTTGAGCCGGTTAGTTGGCAGCCCTGACGTTGTGTTGGGACAACAAACATGAGCGTAACCATTAAATTTGTCACATTTCCAGAATGGAGCCGGACTGGTAGCGAGACAGGTCCAATTCTATTGATTTTCATCCCGGACTTAAGGGGAGTGAAATTGCCAACTCGGGCTCTATTTAGAACTGGGAATTATCTCTTTTTATAAGCAGAATGTGGGCTCTTAAACTAGCTTTAAAAGGATACTAATGGTTTCAGAAGTTTTTAGACCAAAAAAAAACCCTGAAAATCAAAGAAGAAAAATTTTCAAATAAAATCAAAATTTTATTTTCTGAATTTTTGGCCTAACATTTATTTGTTACAGAATCATTAATGGTCTCTGAAGTCTTAAAAACACGTTTTTGGTGATTTCAGGCCCAAAAACCAGCCAGTTTCGGCCAGTCCCCCGTTGCAAGATTAACCTTCGTACCCCAAACCTTGGCACCTCTAGACTCCAGAGAAGACGAGAGAGGAGTGAGGAAAATTAATTTCGCAACCCCGAATATTTCAGGGGAGAAGTTCTAACGTGCCGACTGCCGTTCCAAGACATTGAGCAAGCCAGCAGCTCATCCTCAAGTACTTTGACCTAATAAATTTCGTGTGACGGACGGATATAAATAAGGCAATCAAGACTGGCAATGCCTTAGCGAGTACGAGTAAACAATGAACACAAACACGGCAGCCGAAAGTCTCAGGCTAATCTAAGGAGAATAAAAACGAGGCACGGCAATTTATTTCCACCGTGATTAAAGTTTTTCCGATTCTCCGCCGCTCGTCTCTTTCACTTCTGCGCGCTCCCATCTCCCGAGCCCGTGAATGAACCCCTCCTGCCGTCTCTCTCCCTCCCGATCCCTAATTTATGTTTGTAAACAGACGAAATGCTGTGTCCATAGATGATGTTTGCTCTGCCGTGTGCGCGCCCGCCATGCCCTCGTACACAAGCCCCCCTCCACACAGACACACAGAGCTGAACACCGAGCAGAGAGCCGAGGAAAGCTGTGGGGATTAGAAAATCAAGAAAATGGCAATGGCGTCGTGCGCTGCTGCCTTGTTTGCCGAGCACCAGAAGAAATGTTTGAACGGCATGAAAAAGTGTTTTTCTTTTATTTCCTCTCTCTTCCGCTCCTCGCGCTGTTTGTGTGTCAGTATCGCGTATCCCACTTCAGACTCGGGTTGCGACGCGGACGAAGACTTCTCGAGTGTTATGGCTTAATAAAAAAACACGTGCAGACGTCTTTATTTCTCGCTGCCTACAATATATCCTTGAATCCATGTACGCCGCATGAAATATTAAAGCTCCCTCAGTAACCCACCTTGCACCTCATTTTATGATGTGTTTCATGTTTGTGTACGGTGTGCTTTTATTTTTCCAGCTGGCCTTTCCTACAAAGTCTACCCGACGCACGATTCGGTGTTGAGCGAGAAGCGCAAGCAGCGGAGGATACGCACGACCTTCACGTCGGCCCAGCTGAAGGAGCTGGAGCGGGCCTTCCAGGAGACGCACTACCCCGACATCTACACGAGGGAGGAAATCGCCATGAAAATAGATCTGACGGAGGCCCGAGTTCAGGTGAGTTTTTCCGTCTCCGGGGAAAGCAGTGCCGCAGAACCGCAAAAACTCATACATTTCAATTACGAACCCCGGCATATGGGGGATGGCTTGGCTTCGGCTGGTATGATGGCGAAGAAAAATCCACATATCCGCGATTTTGGAAGACAATAAAACTCAATTAACCGTCCTCTTTCCTCTTTCCTCTGGCAAAGCGCTAACGGGAGGAATCTGCCAAACCCTGTCGCGCATAAATTCACCTCCGTCGACGAATGCGGTGGAGGTGGAAGCGCAGGAGCCGTCTAATGGTGACGATATATCCAGATTACGGAAGATGCTTTATGAGAGAGTGAGCCGGACCGTGAGGCTTTTCACGCACTTCCCAATAATTCAGACCTAATCGTATTCCCCCCTCGCTAATTGCATTGCCACTGTCAATGCAGCATTAGCAGCGAATTAGTGAGCGCCATAATCGATTTGAAATTTGACTGGCGAGCTTCGGGGACCTGTCATTTATTTAGAGTGTGTCTGAAGCGTGTCTAGACACGGCTTTGACTTTGAGACGCAATGTCACGTTGTCGCCCAACAGCCCACCCACTGCATGATGCAAAGTAGCACTGCTCATTAATTACGAAATGAGCAGGTAGTAGATTTTCCTGTGTTTCCCAACAATTTTCCTACAACGCAAGACTTTCTCTAAAAATAATCTTTACTAAAAATATTCCCTTTTCTCACATTTTCTATCAGAAACCAAAGTTTCTCTCTAACAAAATCTTCTCCAAAAATCAGGAAATTTTCCATTTTTCCCAACGGGGATTTTCCTTTTGTCCTGAAATTTTTTTTCCTTTTTCCTAATTTTCCATCAGATACCTAATTTTTCTACAATATGAAAAAAAATGTCTTCGAAAATCATAGAAATTCCCAACTTTTCCCGGAACTAGTTTCTTTTTTTTCTAAAAACCCTTCCCTTTCCTCTCTTTCATGTGACAAAATCAGAAAATTTTCCAACTTTCCCTAGGATGATTTTCCGTTTTTTCTGAATAACTTTCAATTTCCTCAAATTTTCTATTAGATGCCAAAGTTTTCAATGACAAAATTTTCCTTCGAAAATCATAGAATTTCCCAGCTTTCCCCGGAATGGTTTTCCTTTTGTTCTGAAAAACATTCCATCGTTCCACATTTTCTATCGGAGAGAAAACTTTTCCCGTCAAAAATTTTCATGCTTGAAAAGTTTTTCCCTACCAGGAAGTCTCTGCCAGCGTCGAAAAAACGGCAGGGACTATTAACTAGGTCTTCCGCCATGTTTTCTCAACAAACGTGGCCGAAGAATCACGTCTGGCCGTCCCTCGCTACGCCACGCGCCCGCAAAATGAGGGGATTCATCTCCTCAGACGTACCATCCGCTTCAAATGGCGAGGAGCAGACGATTTTATGGCATTTATGTATGGCATCATCGTGGTCCCATATTTTTTCTACGCACCTAATTGAGTTTTATTATTATTGATCATAGTTTAATTTCATTTATTGATGTCTTCTACTTTCCCCGAATACTGCGAGCTTCAATTTAATTTCGCAGTGATGTGGGGAGGACTGGAGGTCATCGATTTTCTTTGTCTGCTCTCGAGAAGGGCCTGATGGCCCCTCTGACCCTGATATTGCGTTACATCATATATTAGTGGATATGAATGTATGAAATATAAATGTTGGAGGAAAAAATATGGAGAAAAAGAGGTGGAAAATGGTGGCGTAGCAGATGAAGTAGTCGAGGAAGAGAGTGGAGCGGCAACATGAAAAGAACAATGATGTCAGATCCCTAAAACAATTTAATTCATCACTTCTCTTGACATTCGCAGAACATTATATTAGAAAGTAACGTAGAAAAGTTTCCATGATGGAGGGTGAACAAGTCGCCCATATCAAAAGTACGTGGGGTGTTTGGAGAGCATCTTCTGGGAAAGGGTGCTTGGATATCTTTCGATCTTGAGAGTAGGATTTTGGTGATCGTCCGAAAAACCACTTTTTGCCCTATATCTTCCAAACCCTACGCCCTAATATTTTAACTGTTTTGTTTTCTTCCAAGACCACATCGAAAAAAAATACAACCAGCTCCAGGAAAAAGGGTGACCTGAGTTTTGTTGACTACTGTTATTGATGGGCACTAAGTAAAATTTTTCAAGCTATTTTTGCAGTTTTTTTGTCATAAAACATAAGAAATGCATCTAATATAGCCAAATTAAGTTCATTGAATCAATGTTGGGTCGAGAACTAATTGAAAGAAATAACACTTTTATTGAAAATTAATAATTCACGCACTTAATCTCAATTTTCTCGAGAAGTGCAGTAGATCGTAAGAAACCCTTTCTACCTCAAATACCTTGACTTGACTTCTACCTAAAATAATAGAGCCAAGCTTATTGTAACGCAGCGGCTCTACGCTATTTTGTGAGAAAGGTAAATTTTTGGTGAAAATCCAACAATTTTTTTTTCAATGGAATTTTAGATTTTTACCTCAAAGCTATACTTTTTCTATAAGTCATAGACTACAGTAAAAAATTATCCCGAAAAGTTATGGCTCATTCAACTAAGGTTCCTTCTTTATTTCACAATCATCAATGGGGGTACATTTAATTTACCTGTGGAGAACAGCAATAGTGCCGTTCCAGCCGGTTTCTGCGGTTTTGCAAGGGAAAGCCCAGCTGCAGCCCTCGTTTGTAGGTGTGTAAACTGGAACGTCTGTAAGGCCGTACTTGATCAAGAGGTTGTTGAACTCGGTGAAGAAGAGGGCAGGAGGGTTGGGGTTACGGGTTAGAGCGTAGATAAGTCTGATGTTTCGTTGGCAGGCATATCCAATCATGTAGTTATTCTTGTCAGCATCGATAAAGTAAGCTTCTAAAGGAGATCCGGGGCTGTAGGTAAATTGACCGGCAGTGTCGTTGGTCAGAGTTCCGGAGCCAACCTCGAAACCGCACTGAAGCTTCTCGTTGGGAAGCTGGTTGATGCAAGCCCCAACATTCAAGTTGTCATCAAGGAGGTCGTCGACGAAGATGTTGCTCCAGAAGGCGCTGTAGCAGCCCTTATATACGGTGATGTTTAAACTGATTTTCTGAACAACCCAGTTTCCCTGGATGCCATCCCAGTCTAGGTCGGTGACATACTCAATTTGGTCCGGGCAAGTGCGGTATTGACCGAGAGGAGCGTAGTTGTTTGCGGCGCTGGCAGCTACTAGGGCGAGGAGGGCAATGAAGATCTTCATCTTGGAATGACTTCAGTGACTGATGGATTTCTTGGGTCCCTGGCCGGGATTTTATACCAAATCAGCCGCGAGTTTCAGTTGCACTCCTGCGTATTCTCCTACAGAACTCGCGCGAGTTTTACCCGCGACTTTTCGCGAGATATGGAACAGACATCGACGTGCGTCATTGGGCAAAAACTCAACAGCAGGAGTCTTGTTTTTGCAGCTTTTTCGCAGAAAAGTCCGCTTTTAGACGTTTTTTGCTAGCTCGCACAAGTGTCCCATTCGTTTAAGATAATGGGGCTCATTGTTATCGGTCTTGCAACGCGTTTTGCTCGGCTAGCTCAAGGTGACACAAGCAAGGTTAAGTACTGATTTTCAGGTGAACGGCCAAATTGACGGGCTGGCTGAGACTCGGGGAAGCCACGTGTAAGGTATGAAATATTCAGAGCAATATAATTCTCGGCTCTGGCAATCACTGCAAATTAGAATGCGAATATGTTTTGAGACACCATGGGAACGTCTGTCCAAATTGTCCATCTAAATTTCGGGATGTATGCATGTTTGGTACTCTAGTGATTTGCATAGAATAGCAAACGACGAGCAGAAATTCAGAAATATTCATCAATTTATAAGCAGAAGATGGGATGAATGTCCCAGAAGGTGAGGAGAATGTGCTCGCTCATGCCAAGAGTCGGACGGGATAAGTGGACTTGGGGTTTCGACGAAATTTCTACTCTCTCTCTCGCTGTTTGGAAAACGACCGGAAAACAGTCGTGTAAAAATGTGCAAAACAGCCGCTGCAATATTTCAATTTTAAATGCGCTTTCACGTTATTTAACTCGCAATAATGATGATATCATGTTCGCAGATTTCGACCTGACTTTCATCGCTTTTCTGTTTGGCTTTTCCTGCATGCATCGAGAGAAAGATGTAACAGATGTATGCCATAATAAAAGTCATCCTTTTGCGTTCCGCATCCGTGGTTCCGGGCGCGCATCTACAATACAAACTATATAAAAGTGAATTGATGAGAGGAGAGGAAATTTATTACACATCATCATGTCCCGGTCCTCCCCTCCCCCAGCACTTACTTTAAATGCGCTTTCATTGACTGGAACGCACACAAAACTATTAACATGCACTTGTCTAGCAGCGCCTGGCATGACGGAGGATTAAGTAGGTACAAGTTCCAACCCCCTGAATTAAGTCTGACCACCTTTGAATAACGCATCGGGAGATTACACCCTGATAATGTGATTAATTGCTGTTTTTTATTGTGTCACGATGTTTTTTATTATTTATCGAGGCATCATTACAATTTGTAAGGGACAGCTCAGCGTGAAAATGATGACAAGTCGGGGATTTGAGAGATTGCGGACATGTGTATAGTGATGTTGTCACTCTTGCGTCTTTTTAGTGAATTTTCAGCATTTAGCAAAAAAATGCACTATTGTGGCCACTTTGCCGGCTGTCTGTCTGTCTGTCTCTCTGTCTGAAACTTCGTTACTCACAGACAAGAAGAGTTAGAGAGCTTCGGTTTTTTGCGTCATGTGGGACATGATCCGTAGGGTAGAAGATAGGACATCTTAGACCCTTATTTCTCTTATAGGGGGAGGTAGGGGGGTAAACTCGTTATATGAAAGATCCTTATACTTCGTCCGATTGAGCTGAATTTTGGATATGTTGTAGTCTGTGCTAAATCTAGTAAATCATAGTACCATAGGAGCTAGGGCCCCCAAAGTATGTATGGAAGATAACTTTTTGTATTCCAATTACTTGTAAAATGGCAGGTAAAAGTGCTCCTACCAATAATCTTGGACATCCTCAACTGGAAAAAAATTAATAGATGATTAAGCTTATGGGTGCATTTTCCCCCCAAAAAGTTCTGACATTAACTCTTCTCAATATTTTGAAAATTCTTCCATAAGCCCTATTATCGATTTTTTTTCCAAAAATCGGAATTCAAATCGCAATTAGTAGACTGCCAATTAGCCAAATACTGCCTTCCACCCGTTAACCAAATCGCCGATCCGGGGGCTGACGTCCCGAAATCACTCGGCAGTGCCGGTATAAGCCGGATAGGCAAACATCAAATCATACAGATAAATATTTGGTGACATTTTTGTCACATAGTTTAAATAAAAGATTATAGGGATCGTGTGCGTGCGGGTTGACTGGCACGCCATGGCATATGTATGACAGGTTTATTCGATGGAAAAGTTTTGTTTAGTTAAAATATTTGAAGTTCATCAAAAAATTTCTCCCAGCAGCACCGAACGGTTGGACGGATTAAAATCAACAGAGACACATGTTGTAATTTTCGATGTGTTGATTAGCCAGTCGGTGAAATGTCCATTAGCATGTTCCGATGGCCGGGAGATTGCAAGCCTGTCCTTTCAGCAGCGTATTTTCTTGCGGTCGGGACGTAATTCGGGAGGCAAACAGACGGGTTTTAAAATGCACAACTTGAGGCCATTTTAATCAAGTTACGTGTGTCCAAGATGCCGGTACTCTCGGCAGACGGCTGTGGAGAAGATTCTGCAGGAGGAAATTCATGTTTTATTAATGAAGCACAAATAACCTTCGGATTGGCGATCCTGGACACCGGACGGCACTGTGGTGGTCAGCGGTGGGCCCGAAGGAGTACGTAGCAATCTTTGAGCAAACTTTGATTTTAATCCAATTACCCGCCATTGCTCTCCAGTTTGAGATTTTTACTCATCCAATCTCCGGCTTCATTATAATAATCATGCCTTGAATATTTATGCCGAAGGTTGCGATTGCCGATTCCGAGACGTGGGAGGAGAAGACTCACGTATCATCATCCTCTGGCGCTCCACCTAGGCATTAACGAGCCTGCCCGAGTATTCCGATCACACAGATTTATTGCTCGCTGAGGCAACTTTTGGTGCTTGCTCCAGTTGGAGAGATCTCGGGGTCGCAAGTTGGCTTCCGCGGAATGTCAACATGTGTCGGACAAACAGCTCGCAAATTACTCCGAACATCACTCAATAATTTTAATTTTAATTAAATTTAATCACGACTATGGACGCCCGAAACGTTAATAATGTGAGTCAGGAATGGAGTACGAGAGATAAATATAATTGAATAAGCCAAAATGGTTGACACACAATCGATTACAAATTAAATTGGCGCGTTGATTGCTGCACACATTCAATGGTTTTGGTTGCTAAACCAGGCCCTAGCTCCCGTACAAATGATGCAGCATTATTTTGGTGACGATGACGACGATGATGAGTGTGTAGGAAGTGCGCTACCGAATCAACCGACACCTCAAAACCAATTAATACAAGATGGATTACCCAATTTATCTTCCTATTGAAAATTCAAAATAATTGATTGAATTGGACTTTTGATTTCTGGTTTCTCTCCGCGGTCCGCTTTTGTCGAGTCAGAGTCACCCCCTGTTCCATGTCACCCCTCCGTTATTGTGCAACTCGGGATACTTAATTGCACCAGAAGGTCAACTGATGCTTAAGTGACTCAATAAGCACAATACGAAAATAAATATTATTGCTATTATATTTATACACTTACACTCGTTCTGAGTGAGAGATGAAAGCGCCCACGGCACTCGTACATTTTTCATGGCCTGCATTCCGATTTCGGGGTGGTGGCAGTGGCGGTGGCGGCACGTGAATCTCGTAGAATTAAAATTATTTATTTGCATACACAAACCGTAAAATTTTAAAATGAGATACAATATATGCGCTCATCACGTCGATTGTTGTGTACTCTTGCCGTCATTGTCATGGGACGCCGATGTAAATTTATAACGTGACAACAATGCAATTTACGATGCTTTAATGCTGCTTTAACGATTTTTGGCAACGGTTCTGACGCAGTGGTGGTGAGGTAGGCTCAGCCATCCCACACATTTTTAAATCTTGAAATTGTCTGGGAAAATGGGACAATCAAGAAAGGGCTTCATTTTTCCTCCTCAAAATTATGAATGGGTATTTATTGTTTTAGCACTCGAAGGAAGCAGAATTTTGCTTTCTGAAGGTGAAGCCTGATGTTCAAAAGGGTCCTAGAAGGGCAATTTTTTACACTTTCAAAATTAAGATAGGGCATAATTTCACTCAGCCTTTACCTTTAAAGGCTTCAAGAGGGGCAATTATTTGTCCTCTCAAAAAGGAAAATTTGAGCCAAGTAAAAATTTTTTTCAGGGGCAAAATTTTAGTTTTAGCTATAAAACCGCCCTTGCTATGACGGTGAGATCAGGTGGGAAATTTTATTCTCGGGAAAAGTCGTTTGAAAAATCTCACATCATAATTTCTCCGCCCACGTGGCTGTCGACGAACATGGAGACCCGTCGAATGTCTCCCTCCGGATGACACAAAAATTATTCAAATTCAAACAATCGATGTTAAATTTTAATGAACTTCGCGAACGAGAAGCCGTCACACCATTTCCATTTTTGATCACGAGGAGCGAGAAGCGAGTTTTTGCGAAAGTTGCGCCTTCTGACGTGAATCAAAAATTAATTTCATTAATCACAATTTTCTCCTCCAGGTTTGGTTTCAAAACCGCCGCGCCAAGTTCCGCAAGCAGGAGCGTCTGGCCCAGCAGAAGGTCACGAACAACAACACGACGTCGCCGGCGGAGAAGCAGAGTTCCGAGAAGGGATCGTCGATGGGCGGCAACACGACTCCCAAGGACATCAAGCCGGGATCGCCGCTGTCGAACATCTCCACGACCCCGAATTCCAGTGCATCTTCGCATCAATCAAACGGGGACATAAAGCCCATTAACGGTAATGAACGTCTCCATTTTCTAACTAGGGGGGACTGGGGAAGTTAACGTTTTACGACGTGTCTGTGGCATGGCAACTGCCAGAGCGCGATAATGAAATGAAAATATTTAAAATGAATTAATTTAATCAAAAAGCTCGCGGCTCCGGAGGAGCGTCATTGAAACCAACTTGTACAAATTTGCTCGCTCCTCGGCTGGCTTTAATGCGGGCTCGACGGCGCGAATTCGTCGTGTAATGGAGAAGAGACGTTTTTTCCACTTCACTTTTCTTTCCTTCCTTTCGTCTCTTCTCTCTGCGAGCGACGGAACGGGCTGAGGGCCCTTCTGACGGCTCTCACTGGCAGAGATACGTCTCTGACATCGTGCTCCAGAACCGGGAATGGCTGGGCATAAGTAGTTGCGGTATTAGTGCACGCTCGGGGAAGAAAGAAATGGCGAAATGACGCTAATTCAAACAAATGAACAGTAACGACCAATTTGCTAGATTAAACTACATTTTACATGTCTGATTCAGAGATTGAGCAAAAAGTTTTGGCTTTTTACTTAACTCCGCTCTGTCAACATTTTTTGTTCCTCGCCTTCGTCCTATTCCCGAGTCCCGACACCCGACACCCGTCCCGTCAGGTCGGAGTGGAGCACAGGGCTAATTAAAAAGTTCGCTCCAAAGTCTTGCAAGGAGGCAATAGAAATGAAAAATAGATGCCGGGCAGGAGAAAGTGCTCTGCGACTCCGAGCTGGAGGGAGATGGAGGAAGAGGAAAAAATATGAAATATGTAACATGTATAGGCATAGCATCTGTAACTGTCAGGGAAACTTTGCAGTCGAATTATTCATATTTTCCGGCAATAAAGCGGCCGTGGAGGCGAATGGGAGGAAGGAGACAGCGAGAGATAAATGAAGAGGCGGACTCGCATACTTTCTCTCTGACCTCTCAATAACCCCCCTCGACTGAAACATCACCAAAGTAGTAATAGTTTTTCTATTGACAGGCAAGCTCTCGGATGATTTGCACACCAACAACAACAAGTGGACGGGCTCGTGCGGATCGCTGCTGCAGCCGAGCAAGCAGAGCAGCCACCTGAGTTCGCTGAATCACAACTTGCAGAACCATCATCATGCCGTGGCTGCTGCAGCCCTCTCGTCCCCCTTCTCGTCGCTGCTGAGTGCCAGCAGTGGGGGCTACCTGCTGGACCCCTTGAGCGGCCTCAACAAGTCGGCGGCCACGAACCATCTCTTCTAAAAGACTCTGGACTCTGGACCCTTCAGTTCGTTTTTCCTCCCGCAACATCGAAGTTTTGGTACCTGATTTTCGCAAGTGAGAAGAAGAAAATTCTAGTCAGGCTCCCACGCGTTCCTCAGTTCGTTCATGACCCCCTACTCTACCTAGTCGTAACTCGCAACTTTGATAAATTGTTAAATTCGTAGGAAATCTTCTATGCTAACCTAATCTTAGAGCTAGACCTAGAGCTAGAACGTAGGTATTACTGTGAGTTGTGTAAATAAGCCAATAAAAGCATTAATCTCGGAAATTGAGTAATTTTTGGACCTCCTCAAAAATTTTCTGGACCAACTATCCCTTTTTTTAGGCCTTCTAGCTTTCTTTGGGGCCTTTTTTCTTCTAAAATAATCAAAGAAAAATTTTCTCTAAAGAAAAAAAAAATTCCTGGAGTCTCTTTTCCTCATATAAGGGGCAGAAAGTCTTGCCTTCCACTGATGTCGATCTCATGCTCTATCATCGTGTCTGTCGGTTGCGTAAACACATTTACGAGTTTCCACCATTCACACTTTTTATCTGAGAATTAATTGGAATATAAAAATCTAGCGCCACGACCCGACATCATTCTACGCGTAAAAATAGCCGAAACGTGAGCACTGTAAACATTCAGCCAGCTGCCTTCCAAGTTGCCACAGTCTCTATTAATAGACACCATCCCATTTTGGAACGTCCCACCGCACCGCAGATCGGTCCACGCCCAGTCGAACTCGACTCACCTGCGATTACGCAAGTTTGGCACCTCGCCGGACACGGGCAATCTCGATGTCGCATGTTTGAGCAATAAAACGAAGGCCGACCTCGTGTTACCAACTATATTTTTTTTTGTTGAGCTTATACAAAAATACTTAAATACAAATCAAAGTTATATTTTGCTTCGGGATGAGACAAAAGACACCAAAGGGGGGAGGAGGAAGGATGGGAGGGGAGGAATTCGGAAACGGAAGGTACAAGGTGGAGGTCGGAGAGCAGCTTCTTACTTTCCGATGATGATCTTGCGGCCAGCTCCGATGTTCTGTCCGGCCTGGGTGGCGCCCTTGTTGGTTCCAGCCTGGAGACCGATGACGGTCTTGCCGGCAGCGAGGGTCTCTTCGGAGAAGTCGCGCTTGTTCTCCTCAGCGGGACGGGGACCTAGATGGGGGCCGGGGAACTCCTCGTGTCTGTAGCAGGCGCGTCCGAGGGCGAAGAGGGTGGTGGTCACGGCGGAGATGTCCTTCTTCTCCCACAAGTCGACGGTCTGGAAGACATCGATGTCGGGGACTCCGTACTCCTTGAGGGCCTTCTGGAAGCTGGGGAAGATTTTTTCTCACTCACTGGACCTTTTTCCCTTTCCATTGTCTCTACTCACTTGTTGATGTTCTCCATCATCTTGAAGTCTCCTCCGGTGGAGTTGACCTTCTTCACGGATCCGGGGCTCAATTTGTTAATGACAGCGCACAGGACCTGGCCGTCGCGGAGAACGTCCTCGTAGGCCTCACCAGGGGGGAACTTCTTGCCCAACAAGGCTTCGATCCACTCCTGGGCCTCCTTGTCTTGCTCGAGGTTGCGCTTGGAAGCGATCTTAGCACGGACTTGGCGTTCCAAAGACATTGTGTTTTGGGGTTAAAATGTTTTCTGGCGATTCTTAAGGTAAGGTCCCTCCGCTGTGAGAGATGAAACTGTTCTGAATGACTTCGGCTCGCTTGCAGCCGTATTTAAAGATCCAGGCGCTTTTAAGGTGCCGAATGGAATTTTTAATAGAAAGATGACGAAGCGAGAGTGCCCGAGCACCACCTCCGCAAAAACATTGTATGGGCGAAAGTGCGCGAGTGTGTGGAAAACTCGTGAAAATTCTCGGCGTTTTCTGTACACGCGCTTTTCCCGAAGAGAAGTGACGCCATACGGGTCTACGGGGCGATCGCTCCCAGTGCGTTGAACGATGACAAATCGGCTTTGCGTTGGGATCACCTCCAAGATCTTTGGAGAAATGGCAGCCTTTGACACCCATTAAAATTTTTGGTGGCTAAAAATACTTATTTTGGAGGGACTAGGCTGGCTCCAGGACTTCACACTTTTTAGCATTTATATTTGGAAGCATTTACAGTACTTGTTGTGTGTTGAGGGAAAAAATTCAAGTCCTAAAAACCTCTAGAAGCTCTAGGACTTCATGACAAATTGTACATTTTTTTGTGGACTTCTAATATTTTTTTTGTGGAGAGATTGAGGCATTCAAGACTTCAGAGAAAAAACACACAACATTTGGAAGTATTAGAGAACGAGTTTGGAGCATATCTGGGCGGAAAAGTTTCACCCACTTGAACATCTTCAATTAGCCGGATCTGTCACTTGCCACTTTGGAGTCCATCCAAGTGCCAGCAAGGTTCCTCCGAGCGACTAATTTTAGACCCCATCTAGCCCATATCTCTTCATTCTAGACAGCTTCTCATCAGAATGGAATGTAGCGAGTTGTTCCGCCGCCCACTCACCCTACTTTTGGGTCACGACATGCGGTCGGGTACAAAGTTTTCGCGCCGAAACAATAGTGAGACGCGAAAACAAGGATCCATCATGACCCATCGGATAAATTTAGAACCACAAATCACGACGATTGTGAGAATGTCAGCGAGAGACCGACCGACGCCCCCGCACCGTTTGTTTATATCACGAAAGTGTGAAGAAATTTCCAAGTGACGTCACTTTCGGGTTTTTTATGAAGGGTGAGATTTTCAGACAAAGAAACCTCTGAGTCTAATTGGCGCACGCGACTGAGAAGTGCGAGAGTCTTCAAAGAGCGATTTGTAACAATGCGAGGCCGCCAAAATTCGCGATAAATATTTGGATAGCGAGCGAAAATGTTCACGGCGAAGGCCGAGCTCGCGGATCAAGAGTAAATAAATCACGGGGCGGCTCAAAGGTGCGAAATTCTGAGTAATTTATGGAATTTTTGCCGCTCCAACCTGGCACCCGTCCAACGCATGTTCGCGCCCGAGGGTCCTGTGGTCGCCGTACGCGAGCAGCTCCATCTCTGAGGACTTGTCGCAACCCGCAATTTCCCTCACACGTTCAAATTGTATGTCCATGTCGGGCTGGCTGCTCGGATATGGAGGAAAATGGGCGGATAAATAAACATCCAATTCGACATGGAAGTACAAATAAGCGAGTGTCAGTTGGCAGGTTCTTACTATTTATCACGGGGAGCCCGGGTCGTCTCTCCAACAATGTCGTTGCGCCTGACACGACCAGTTGTGGACAAGACAGTTCTAATTAGTCGCCATTACATAATCAATTAAGCTGATGTGATGATGTCTCGAGTGCGCGCAAACGCAATTTAATTGCAGAGGCCCGAGTGTGCAGCTTGTTTGTTTGCAGATATTTCATTATGATCTTGCGATTTTAATGATGTGACGCGATGAATTTTATTTATAGTATTTGAGTAATTTTCTATTTTTACGGGCCGCTGGCCGAACCGGTGAGCATCGGTTATTTTGGTTGGGTGTCCAAGACTCGGGCTAGCTGTACACAAATAACTTATTAGCAAATTTTAAAATTAACCCAAAACACCAAAAGGTGAGCATTCGTCGGATCTAGCCGGCGATATGTGACGAGATGAGTGTCGCGGCAGAAATGGCAGGTGTTTTTGCAGGTCATTTATTCAAGCCTTTCATCTTAGCCTAGGGCAAACGGGGACTTGCCGTCCGTCTTGACGTAGTAGACTCCCTTGGAGAACTCCTTGCTGAACATCTTCTTGCGTTCCTCCTGGAAGTCACACTCGTTCTTGGAGACGCTCTCGTAGCTGGAGCATCTGGTGGCCACGAACTGCTTCTCCCCGTTGATCGACTCGATGAACAGGGCGGGAGCTCTGGTGTGCGAGCAGCCGCCTCCCAAGTCGACCCCACAGCCTTTCTGGATCTTTCCACCGTTCACGTAGAAGTCACCGTCGCCGATCCTGGCGTGCATCCCCAGCGTTCCTCCATTGGTGTGGATGACCTTTGAACGAATCATTAGGGGGAATTTTGACTCTTGATATTTCACACTTCGAAGTTTTAAACTCTTGAAACTTGGAATATTTGACCACTAACTTCTGACCACTAGAGAGCATAGTTGTATAAAAATAAAAAGCAAAATCGGAGATTAAGCTTAAGAGTGCATTTTCAAAGATTTCGAGAAGACCAAACTTTGAGGGCTCCTAGCTCCGTCCCTGTACATGATAGGGGTTACATGTGGTACCATGATTTGCTAGATTTGACACAGACTACAACATACTAAAATTTCAGCTCAATCGGATGTAATATAAGGAGTTTTCATACAAACGTAAAACACCCCCCATTCCACCCCAAGCGGGGATGGGGGTCTAAAATTGTTAGCCTGCACCCCTACAGACCAGACTCTACACGATGCAAAAAACCGCAGCTCTCTAGCTCTTCTGGTTCTTGAGTTATAAAATTTCAGGCATACAGACAGACGGCAAAGCGGCCACATTAGTGCATTTTTTGCAAAATGCTGAAAATGCACTAAAAATATTTCCCCGAGAAAACCTGATTTTCGTAGACCAAAACCCTAAAGTAACCGTCAATTTCCTATTCTCACCTCCACGTAAACTGCATCCTCGTCGTTGATCCGAGTGTCGGGATTGTGCGAGTCGAAGAGAGGCCCAGCAGGATCGAGAGCGATTATGGCCGGCATCGGAACCCGGAAGAACTTCTTGTAGCCTCTTCCTACATACCCGACAACGTGGGCTCCCAAGCTGAAGCCCACTGGTAGGACAGTCTCAGGGTCCAGGGCCGTGTGGTGCCACAAAAAGACAATGTAATCAGCAAGTGCGTAGCTCGTAGAAGCCACACGGTACCGAGCTGCTGCGTAGTTCGCCGTAGAGCCCCCTTTGCTCCAGTCAACGCCTTCAAAAGCACCTTAAGTAGAGCACTCAGATAAGGCTTAGAGCTTACCGATGATGTTGTAGTCCCCTTTCTTAAGGTACTCTCGTCGAGGGCCCTGGATCATCCCGTCTTTGATGTCTGCTCCCCAGCCGTGGACGATCAGGATCGTGTTGTGTCTGGCGTTGAAGTTGCTGTTGCGAAGAGCATGCGAGTCATTGTAGGGGATAACCTGCGAGACCTCTGGGTTTTTCCGGGTGTAGAGGTGAAAGTCGATGTCGATGTGCGGCTTGTAGTCCAGCAGAGACAGCTCTTCCTCCTGAGCCAGCTCCTTGGGAGAAAGAAATTTGAAGGAGCCGTCCAGCTGAGGAACCTTGTGTCCCTCAGGAAGTGCGTTTGAAGAGGAGAGAAAAATTAAAAGTGCTACTGTCACCCACAGCATTCTGATATGAAATAAATCAGAGCTGAAACGCCGCGTTCAATTTATGATAAGGCCGAGAACAGATAAGATTGCTTCTGAGGTGTCAACTGGACGGGATTTGATTGATTAGATAAAATTGTAAACAACGTGAATGGCCGGGTGCCAGCGAATATTTCAAAGAAAATGCTCCAGAGGTCTCGGAGGTTGGATTAAAAGTTCAATACATGAAGTCAAGGAAACACATGTAGCGTTCAGAAATAACTTATTTTATAAAATTCGAATCTGCAGCGGTGACGAGTTCGATTCTTGTGGCCGGTGTGCTCGCGATGAAGCAGAGGAATGCCACGAGTGGGAGCCCATCTGTCTTGGCTTCACACCTCGCGCTTTGTGGGCTGCTCTAGATCTTTCGTCGTTGACTCATTTATGATGGTTTTGATGAGCCCAAGTCTGCCATCTGGAAAGACTTATGGTGTACTTTCGCACTCTAATGGAGCTAATAAATCTCGCGAAACGCTCCAGAGTCCAAAAGTCGCTTGTGTCTGGCCAGGGTGGTGCCCTCCAGAGCTCTCAAAGACATACCACCGGGAATCTGGCGGAAAACATCAACAAGATTGTTGTTCTCGGAAAGTAGGGTTCCAAAAATACCCGTCCTAATGTTTTTGTTTACGTGCTCTCAGAGTTTCAGACGCGACCCGAAAAAAAAGCCCCACAAGTCGCAACATCAGAGGTCAAAAACTGGGAGTTGAATCACTCGTAGTCTTGTGTTTCTGTGAAATGCTATTTATAAGTATCCACTGGGCTCAGGTGAACATGTGGAACATATCTTCGCTTTTCTCATGATCACACACTCCAGATTAATTTTCACTCGCCACATTTTTCTCGGCCGAAGGGGCCCATTTTTTCTCGAATTTTACGGTGTCACATCAAGCGACCGAAGGAGTGACGGGAAAACAATAACACGCATGCCAGAATATGAGCGCGTGGGGCAAAAATGATTTCATCGAGGTGCAAAATATGTGCGAGACAAAGATACTCGTTAATTATAGCTCTCGTGTGTGCGGCCGGGATGCGGGGCCAGTCACCCCCCGGAATCCTCAATGGGCCGCCATTCACGATTCTGCTCGCGCCTGCTGGCCACCGTGCTGCCGCGACTGTGTGGGTGTCTCGGCTCAAAGCGACATTACTCATGTTCCAACACATGTTTGTGTAATTGCCTTCGCTTAAGACCTTTCCAACACCGTGACGTCACTGTTTTCTCCGCGGGTTCATGGGATTTTCACGACTTGGAGCTGGAAATTCGAGACTCTGCCGCGCCCAAAATCTCGCGCTGACTCACTTTTGGAGCCGAAAACGAGACTCGAGACATTTACACTCGCCGACGTCGTCGACTCCATCGAAGTGCGCGCGAGCGAGAGCGTGATGGGGCATCTGCATCTGTATTGGTGGTTGTTTTTTGGTGGGAAATTTCGCTCGAATACGTGAAAATGACTTTGGTGCCGTGTGCATCCTTTATAACTACTGCCAGCACATTCGCCTTCTCCACCATTTCAAAACGGTGGTAGATCGAGTGTAGATCAAACAAACAAAAATCCTTAAATCTTGAAAAGCCATTCAAGTGATACTTTACCTTTAAATTTCGATCGAACAGGTAACCGAGTGCTGGAATATATCCCCGGGAAATCAACAAGGACAGGCCTTCCCTTCCGAGACCCGAAAGTGCTTCAGTGCTAAGAGACTTTAGAGTGAAATTCGGAGCCCATTATGTGGAAATAAGGCAGAAGCTGGCCTGGTTGGGCTACTAGAGTGATTAAGACGACCCTCAGTGAGCTGGAACCCTTTCCCGTCCTTGGTTCTGCGAGTGAAGCAACGCTTTCAGAACGATCGCATGTCGTAGCGGCAACAAAATTAGAGATATTTTTAGTCCCTCCGATTTCTGCGGGCCGGGCCACGCTACAGAGTAACGAACTTCTTTTTTTATCGTCGCCTCAACCGCCACCGACGTATGTCACAATGTCTATCTATCACATGTTTGAGATTTTCGAAGTTTCCGACCCAATCTTGCCCCCTTCGCTCGTACACGCGAGAAGACACTCAGATGTCGGTTACTTGAACAAACAAAGGGCGGCTCATTCCGACCCGATCTCGACTCGCTGGCAAGAATCGACACTTGACTTGCTACGAGACGCCCCTGGGATGCATACACATTGTGCAACAGCCGCAATACTATCAATCAGTCTAATTTTATCGAGGCACTTGTCGTGATAGTGGTAGCTAGAACCACTTCGGAGTCTTCTGGGTTACTCAGTTATCGGTAGTCCTTCGTCAAAATCGCCTCTACAAAACGGTTAACGGTTCCTTTGAGGTTTTGCTGGTTGAAAGATCAGAACCCAAGGGTTAGCGCAAGACACGGGTCAGAGTTGGAGAGGAAGTGAAATTCCAAAGCCCCGAAGGAAGGGCCACTGGGCCTGAAAGTTGATTTCTCTGTGATTATCTAACACGGTGCACCAAAATAAGTTTCGTAACCCGACACCCCTCTTGCAGGCCTGTAAGTTTTCATTAGTACCCGACAAAAATGCCTTTCAAGCCAATTGAACAAGCAAAGTGCCCCAGCTGCGGCAAGTCCGTGTACGCTGCCGAGGAGAAGGTCGCCGGAGGACACAAATTCCACAAAGGATGCTTCAAATGCGGTAAGACTGAGAGTTACCTGGTCGTTATGAAAGATTGGCTCGCGACCCAAAATTTCAGACGTTTTTCGTAAACTCCTCGCGCTCGGTATTTCGCCGCTATTTTTATCCGATGACCAAGCATCGGTCGGTGTTTTGCACCCGTCGCAGCACCGCACCGGTTTGTGGAAAAATAGTCGATTTAAAAATAGAAATTACGAGATTCGCTAGAAGGTGAAAAGCGATCTTTCCCTCGCTGGGAATTTTCCATGCGATTCTCCCTTGATGTGTGTTTTCTCTTGTTTATTTTCCATTCGTTTGTTTATGACATAACCGACCTCCTCTCGAAGAGCTTCCCTGTTGGCACACGTTCCGCTGCCTTGAGCCATTTGATTGCATGCTTCAAGAAAACTCCCACGCACGCCTTGGCAAGGGAATTAATTTTAATAAATGTTGCAGGTATGTGCGGCAAATTCCTAGACTCAACAACAGTGGCTGAACACGAGGCTGAGTTGTACTGCAAGAACTGCCATGGACGCAAATATGGTCCCAAGGGATACGGATTCGGTGGAGGTGCTGGTGAGTAGCCGTCTCCTTGGAGACCCAGAGTTCCCCTCCTAAGCCAGTCTCTCTTCCACAGGCTGCCTTTCCATGGATGCAGGAGCTCAGTTCACACAGTCAGAAGGGTGAGTCGTCACTTCCATTAGCTCTCTTATTAGTCTCTAGTAGATCACAGTAGTCAAAGAAAGTAGCCTTCTTCTCTTAAAATCTGCACAGAATACGATCTCGGGGCCTTTCCTTATCATCTTCTTTTACTCCACAATCCACAAGACAGACATTGATGCAGATTTTTGACATTTTGCTGTTGTCCCTCTAATTTTCTCCTCCTATTTTTATTAAACACCTAATTTGCATGCCAATTCCATCCTCATGACCTTTCATTCTCTTTTCGTTTTGTTTTATATTACCACAGACAATAAGTACAAGTTCAGAGTGGTGTGAGGACCTGCCTCATCAAATATTAAAATATATACAATACTATAAGAACCATTTTAACGTACTCACAACATTATTTTTGATGTCAACACTCACGAGAGAATAGCGAGGAAACGAGTGTCACGTCCCGTCCCCTTTCGGGTACAGACTTAGGACCTTCCTTTGAATTCGTTTTTGTATTTTTTCCATTAATTGGTTAAGTCAGGATTTGTCAATGATCTATATGTTTTTCAAAAATACCTAATAAATCGGTCAAGTTATTTACGAAAACCCAAATCACCCTCCTGTGTTTTCCTCCCAACACCACACAGTCCATATGTTCCAAGCCACGGGTGAGGTACAGTTGTTGATTTTGTTGTTGTAACGGCCTAAATCTAACTCTAATCCCGACTCTAACACGAGCTGGAGTTCGTTCTCTAAGAGCATGCCATGTCTGTGACTGTGTGTTTTGTACAATACATACTTACTTGCGTAACACCACGACGACGAATGGGATAAGGAAAGTGCCCTACATTGCGATCATATTTTTTGCGGACATTTAAGCCTCCACAGCGTTCACGAGAAGCTCGGATGAGGGACTTTGCCTTGTCCCATTGTTCCTACAGTAATTTTAGTTATTCGGTTTAGAGAGAAGACGCTTCCTAATCTACTAGACCACTAAATACGAGCTAAATGACGCCCATTAACGATGCCGGAGACTAATAGACTTTTGCTTTTGTAGCCAAAACGGCCACTCGAAAGAGTTCAAACCGATCAAGGCTCCGGAAGGAGAAGGTTGCCCTCGCTGCGGAGGCTACGTGTACGCTGCAGAGGCCATGTTGGCCCGCGGAAAGGTGAGTGTCCGTCCAGACTTCAGACGCTAGCTGTAACCCCCTTCTCGACCCGCCACCAGGCCTACCACAGTGTCTGCTTCAAGTGCATAGACTGCAACCGAACCCTGAACTCGGTCATGCACTGCGATGCCCCCGACAAGCAGATCTACTGCAAAGGTACCCCCCTCTCTGAGCGTTCCCTCGTCTCTAACCCCCCGGAAGGTCGTTTGCTCCTCCACTGTGTCTCTCTCTGTCACTAACCCCTTGTACTGTACAGGCCTTCCACAAGCAGTGCTTCAAGTGTGGCGAATGCACCAAGGGCCTGGACTCGGTCAACTGCTGCGAGGGTCCCGACAAGGACATCTACTGCAAAGGTACCCGTCACTAATTCCACTCCCTCAGACCCCCTGTTCCTAACTCTTCTCGTTCGTTCGTCTAGTGTGCTACGGCAAGAAGTTCGGCCCCAAGGGCTACGGCTACGGCCAAGGTGGAGGCGCCTTGCAGAGCGATTCGGCTTACGATGCTGCGTAAGTACCCGCCCCGGTTGAGAGAGTGTGGTTTGCGTGGCACCGCTGTATGATACGAGACACTAATGCTTACTTTTTCCACATTAACCAGTCTGCTATGCGGGAAAGTTTGGCTCACGTGGGTACGGTCACAGCGGATTCTCGTCGATTGGGCTTACGAGTGACGCCAAAGACATGGAATGGCTGAGGTTAGCTGCTTTCATTTTGGATTTTGACTGCTTTTTTTCTACCGACAGACACACCCATTTCCACCACATTGAGTAAGCCTTCAAAGTGGCTGAAATGGGTTGAATTGCTGTCGGCCCCTAGAAGTATGCAATCGACTTCTCGTGTTTGTTTGATTCGACAGCTTATCCCTTTGCGAGTCCAGCTAATCCCTTCATGTCTCTTTCTAGCGATAATACGCCCAGGGGAAAGGTAGCCGATACCGCTGCAATCCAGGCCAAGGCCGGAGAGGGCTGCCCCCGCTGCGGAGGAGTCGTCTACGCGGCCGAGCTGGTGCTCTCCAAGGGCCGCGAGTGGCATCGCAAGTGCTACAAGTGCCACGACTGCAACAAGACCCTGGACTCCATCATCGCCTGCGACGGCCCCGACAAGGATGTCTACTGCCGCACCTGCTACGGCAAGAAGTTTGGCCCCCACGGCTACGGATACGCCTGTGGCTCCGGATTCTTGCAGACGGACGGCATGTCTGAGGACGAGATCCAGTCCATGCGTCCCTGCCCACCCACCGACACGGCCTCCATCCGTGCCAAGGACGGCGAGGGATGTCCCCGATGCCGAGGAGTCGTCTTCGCTGCCGAACAGATGCTCGCCAAGGGAAGCGTGTGGCACAAGAAGTGCTTCAACTGCGCCGAGTGCCACCGTCCCCTGGACTCTGTTCTCGCCTGCGATGGACCCGACCGCGAGATCCACTGCCGCTCGTGCTACGGCAAGCTGTTTGGACCCAAGGGATACGGATACGGCCACACCCCTACCCTGTCATCGGATGGCGAGTCCACAGCCGCACAGTACGTACAGAGAGCTCATAAGTTTTTAGAGGGAAACCTAGAGGGGGTCTCGAAGGTGGTGACGACCACGACGATCGTGGAGGACGGGCAAGAGAAAGTAATCACCACGACGACCTTCGAGGGCACCCTGGACGAGGCCGCGCGGGAGAACCTCAGCCTGAACTTGGGTCTAGCCCTGCCCTAATCAGACATTTACACATTGGCTTTTGATTGATTCTTTTTTTTTATTTTTTGAATTTTTGGGGAATGCTTTTGTGATCGTCTTTGAGAGAGAGAAAGTTCTTCTTATAGATGAATAAGAGGGAACTTGACGTGCGTGTGCTGATTGACGTTTGTTTGTTCCACAGGGCCGCCGGATTCCCGCCATCGAAGGGACTAAAGCCCAAGGAAGGTGGCTGCCCCCGGTGCGGATTCGCCGTTTATGAGGCCGAAAAGATGATTAGCAAGGGCAAGGTGTGGCACAAGCGCTGCTTCCACTGCTCATCCTGCAACAGATCACTCGACTCCACGAACCTCTGTGATGCTCCCAACGGCGACATCTACTGCCGAAGTTGCTACGGACGCAACTTTGGGCCATCAGGATTCGGATACGGGCTCGGTGCCGGCACTCTGCTCTCGTTCTAAAACCGCGGAACGGGCAGTTTTGGGGGAATCAGTTCAAAACAACGTATATATTTACACGTGACAAACTTACAGCCTGCGCAAGAAGTAGTTCAATTGCTTTGCTTCGTATTTTGTTCTTGTGTGACACACGTCATTTCATAATCTGCTACATTGGAACACGATACATCATTCCAACATTGACTTGCTTTAGGTTATTATAAAATTTTACAATGAATGAAAAAAAACACACGATCCGACGAGAAAGACTCGCTGCTTCATGCTCACGCTGTTTGATCTACACACCACCAACTTGCAAGCAGACGTCGAACGAACAAGAGCAATCTTGGCATCATATCACTGCATTTCGCTCTTCTCATTATTGTCACACTTCCTCCTCGTCCCCGGCCGGCGAGCGCAAAAGACTTCCCCTCGCCGCGCCCCGGATGAGCTGGCACCCTGCTCCCACGACCCACCCTCCCTCACGAACTGGCATCACGTCCACATTTGTACTAGGATTTTGTATGGAAAAAAATTAACCGTGTCGAAAATTAACGCATCGCACGCTCCGGGGAGGAAGCCTCCAGTTACCACATTCGCCGGCCCCGACCCGGAGCGTCTATTTACAGGACTCTTAGTATACAATTCATATTGACGAGTATTTTGTATAAAGATATTTTTAACTTTGAAGCAAAACACACGAACAAACACAAACACAATATGACTAACAAAATGAATATTACGTATGTATCTAAATCTTAATTTAGCTAGCCTCCAGTAGTAGCTACGGTCCGAAGTACGAGAGTACGAATTTCTATCATGATAATTATTATTTTTTGCTTACTGATACTGACGATTTACCTAACAATAACAACTCAATAGAGACGTAAATAATATGTTAATGAAATAAATATGAGTTTACATGAGCGAAGAAGAAAAGAAAATAAATTATTGGTTTATAATAGTTATACATGATGAATTTATTTAAGAAGAATTGCAAAGCTTTGTAAGAGATTTATTCAATAAAAGTCGGAAAACCCGCCGTGTCTTTCGGCAACGTGATTCGCAGGAAATTCCCGAGCGGTCGGTTACGCAACCAGTACGTGAGTTGGTGTGTTTGGTCTCTTTTTGTCCCAATTCAGCAGCAGGTTTGTTGGCCCCTACATTCCTCTCTATCCAACTGATGTCGTTCGATATTCCGATCTCGATAATTGGCTTGTGAAAGATGATCTGCAAATGGGGGAGTCACGACACATGACCCAAATTAGTTCCAATACTCAGCTGGTGGTTCATTTTAGAGTCATTAGAACCGAGTGACTGAGCTCTTGACGTAAGACCAGGAACACGGTCATTACTGTCGATCAAATTTGGTAATTAATAGACACTCAACACACGGAAGCCCGTCGAGTGTTTGCAGCCGGAGTGGGAGAAAACGAGAAAACCAAAGAGTTCTTCAAGATTGAGCGACGAACCCGCCCACATCAAAATTCTTCAAATATTTTCATTCCATTGGCCGAATCAGGAAATTCTTCTCAAGCTAAACGGGTCTCCTGGAGATTAGTCAAATATTTACGCACTAAATAAACACCGTATCACGCACATGTGCCAAGTCGGACCCCCATCAAGTTCGACGTCGTGTCAATGGAACACGTTTCTTGCAATTTTACATATCATTTACATTTGTACCATAATCTTACTCAATATTGCGTGTGTTGATTTTGACGACATAATATCGCTCGTCCGGCGGAGCCGCAGTCTCAAAATGTACTTCGGGTGCTATCGAAAGCAAACGTGGCCTGGCTCGCTTATGCAAAAGGTGCGAGCGCGACGTCAGCGATTCGCCAAACGGGTTTGAAACGGAACTAAAATTTCACTGGTGTGCTGCAGTTCACTCTTACCTTCGTTCGAATGACGTCTCGGGTTGCTGCAACTCCTCTCAGCGCAGCTTTGAGAGGTGTGCTCCCCTCGAAGCTTTGCTCAAAACAGTAATTAGGTGGCCTCTAGCTCTCAGCTGCCAATCAACTTTTTGTGCCTCTAATTTCTGCCATTATCTTTTCATCGCACTTAACCCATATTCGGAGCTCCTCCAATTTCTCATAGCTTAGCAGCCATTTGTGAGATTTCATTTTGATGGACTTGCGAAGTCTCTCTGTTGCGACTCGCGACCGTCTTGGATTGGCAAGAAGTTAATAACCTCATTCAAATTGATCGATTGAATCAATCAATGTAATTTAACTGCTTCACATCACTCGGACGATGCTGTTTTATGGCTCGCTCGTACATAATTGCGGTGGAAAAGGAAATTTGAATTTCAAAGCAGCGGATGGGGGAGAGAGAAAAGCGAAGTAAGTGAAAAAGCGCAGTCAGGAGACATTAAAGGCTGTTCCAATGAGCTTCTGCGTCTGTCTGTCTGATTAAGGGAGCACCAGAGACCTGTGGTTTTTTTTCATGATAATAAATGTGGTCTAAAAAGAGGCCTGGGGGTTCTGGTTTTTCCAGAAAATTTCCAGGGACGTGACCAGAGAGGGTTTCTTGTCCTTTATACTTCAGTGGATTGATTTGATACTGAACTAAGTTAAAGTTCTTGCAAAATCTATCGAATCAAGGAGCCACAAATGACCCCTTACCTCTTCCAGGGACGGATGGGGGGAGATTTTAGCCCTTCAATTAGCCCCCAAAAAGCTAGATCCTCCAAAAGTTAATGAGGAGGTTTCAATTGATTGTGAAAAAGAAGCCACTTTCGCATTGGAACCACCTTCCCTAATCAAAACATTCCTCGCCCGATCAACGCAGCTACAATTTGCAATAATAAAAAGTAAAATTTAATTAAAATGCAACTGAGCAAAATTATTCCCGCCTCGAATCGCGAGCCGATAAAGCTTCGATTACACGCATAATCTTGCTTATTAGCCAGGCAGTCCATAAAAGCATCATCGCCGTACCCACCAGTGCCGACTGTGGACTGTGCCGAGCCTAGCCTAGCCTAGCCCGGAGCAAAACATTCACTTGCCGTAATTAATGAATATGTGATTTGAATATTGTTTTCCATTCGGCCCGTGTGTCTCGGTTTTTTTGCCCCCTTCTCTCGCTCGCACTCTCCAAACTGCGAATTGTTCAATGAACGCGGCCTCGTGCTGGTATTGGTGTTGAAACTGGCTTCTACAGTCTCTCTCTCGCGCACACCAACCGTCTCAGAGGCACTTTCGTGAATGAAACGGTCGGAGACTTGCGAGCTGCACTGTGGCTGCGGGCTCCGGGTCTGTGTAGTCGAGTCGTTCGTCAGTCTCGAGTGAACTGTTGGAGGAAACGAACGCAAGCAACGAACTCTGCTCGGTACTTTTCGAAGGTCTCCTACTGAGGAATACGCTTTGACGAGGTGAGGCACAGCTCAGAGCAAATTGAATAATTTGGCTCGGCGAATTACGAAATGGAAGGTGCAGAGACCCTCGTTTGTGACTCGTGGTGGCGATGAGTGACGAGAAAGTGGACAAGTGTTTAAGGAAGGTTGCGAAATGAGGAAAAGAGCAAGAAATGAAAGTGGCAGTTCTCGGAAGGGAACGAGAGAAGCAAGTGAGTCGGTGCATCGCGAGTCTGGCGAAGAAAAGCAGGCGAAGAAAGACGCAAAAAAACAAAAAATACAGCAGAATATAATAGCAAAACACAAAAGAAATGGTGGAGTGAAAAGAGAAATCGAGCAACACATCTGCAGCGGCATGTGTCGATACACGGAGGGACTTTGGTGTGTTTGTGCATCTAATTGCTCACAGACTTACGTGATTAGCTAGATCGCGGTGCGGCGGAGAGGCAATAAATGTGCCGACAATCGTAACGGGGATCGGCATATCGGATCTCACGCACCGGATCTGGCAATCGACGGTGTTCAGGGACGTGCCTTGGGGCTGACTGCCTTGGACCCCCCTTAAGTCCCCCTGGAAGTCACTGTCATGATTTTAGAGCCATATTTCTAAGAACTAAGGGCCCTTATTTTCATCGGTATAGGTCTGAAAGGCTTCAATGTTCATGAAGAAGGGACCCAACTTTCAAGACTTTGGGGAATGAAATGGCTGAATTGGACTGTTTGAGGCTTTGTGGGGTTCTAAAAGGGCTTTCAGAGGATTTTACACGGTTTAAAAACATGTGAGGTACCAGGAAGGTATCTTACTTTTATTAGAGAGGGAACCCATTCTCAAATCTTTAGGAGTTTCTCTTCAAGAAATAAAAAAGCCTGATGGTCTTTTTGGGGGCTCTAAAGGCTCCAAAAAACGTGAATACGACCTTTGGTTCCTCAGAGACAGAAGAAGCTACAGAACTCGTCAGTGAGGGCAAGCAAGGTCGTTCAGGTTCTGCAACTGGTTTGACAGAATTCAAAGAAATTTGGGAGTTATCAGAGCAAAACCAGCTCTCCGTAAAATCGGCTTAGCATCGGAGAATGGAGTTTAACAACCTCCAAGAGACGTCCAAGAGATTTCACCACAAACACAAACAATGACTCACCCCTCCGCCCGATTTTTCCCAAATAAGTCGAGGCTGGCATACGGCACGTAGTCGTCGGCGCTCTCCAAAAACAGCGAGTCTCGGGTCAAAGCCCTCGGAGGCCCTACCGCGTCTCATTAGAAGTCAGGCGACGAGCTCCGCAGCTGAGAGGGCAGCGTTGGCGTACCAGTGCCGGATTAGAATAATTTATTCACGCACGACCTTGCTTTCGTATGCTCTCGACCTGGCTCTCCGACGTGTAGAATCGTGCCTTACAGTTTGGTTTCTTTGTTCCCCGCGCGCTCTTATGCTAATGATGATGAATATGATTGTTTCATGACAGTGGCTCCATCTGGCAAAGTTCTGGGACCCCCGAACCCGCACACCCGTGTCCGGAAATTCCGTGGTCGAAGTGTAAATATGTGATTTATTTGAGTGCGATATTTATGCAAACCCATTTACATTGTTTTGTGGCTGGTGGAGCTCTGACTCCTCCATTGTCAGCAAGCAAATGCACCGTAAAGAGACTCATTGTTGGCGAAAGAAAGACGCCTTGTACCCGACATGCATGATGGGCCGTATAGCAATCAGTGTTGCAGCACATTGAGTACACTCAATGCTGGCCAAACGAGGAAGTCGTCGGCTTTTATGATTTTTGCAAAACCAAAGCGCGCCAATTTGCATAAAACCGCCATTAATAAATCGCCCGATGCCTCGATTTATGCTGCCATAAACGCGACAGCAACGGCCATTAAGCGAGCTATCTCGAAGCATGTGGTGTTGGGGCGGGCACTCGGGCAGTGAAAGCGAACGTTGACGGCCTTGCAGTGTTCTCGGGTTCCTGAGATGGCCCCCTGATCGTTCGTCAGGGTCCTCCTCAAATCAGGTATCAGACAGACGGACAAATCGGTTAACTCTCAGTTGAAAAACGTGACATCTAAATGGCTCCTAAGTGACTCGACCTGACATAAACGGTCGTCTTCTGCTCTCATTGTCTTGCTCTCTGCAGCTCACGTTTGTTCGCTAAAAACGATCATTAATAATGTAAAATTCACATCCTGGTAATTAAATATCAAAAGTCAGACTCCCAGACCGACAAGAACGCTGAGCTACCTTGACTGCGGCTTCGTTCATTATCGCAATCATGAAATATCCGTGAGAATTTCGCACCTTACATAAGCAGCCTCCGATTCATTGAAGATTCTTAACACGTTTTCTCTCCTCTTGCTTCCAGATCTGCCAGTAACTGCTCTGGATTTGACTCAGCTGACGAGGAATCGATGAGCCACCATGAGTAGCTAAAACCCCGCCGCGTAATTGAAAGAAAAAGAAACGAAATAGCGAGTGCTCGAGGGGCTTAACATCGTGAAAAGTAAAATTACATGGTCCCCCGTTCATTTACACTCACAACTGATTGAAATCCAATATGTTGCGCATAGTGAATCGTGAAATTTTACCACATAAAAGCAAATTTGGATAATGCGTGAAAAATGAAATATGCAACTTTGAGGCAACGCAAAAACACTGAAAAGTGAGCAAATCGTGAAAAGCAACAACATACTTTCTAAACCGCATAAAAAATTTGTAATTCAATGAATGCAAGCAATATGTAACGCGAGCACTCACACATACTTGCGCACACATGTGAAAAAAGTGGAACTGGTCAGTGGTGCTTTCAAGTGCAACGACATCATCGTCAACGAAAGGAATAGCTACTAGTAACTCTCGTATAATGGATTATTGCAAATTTTGTTGGATACTCATTGCTGTGCTGACAGTGATTGCGACTTGTAAGTACTCTCACGTGGCTGGGGGCGGTCAAGGTCGTGACGGGCAATCTCAGAATCGAGTTGGGCCGTGATGAGCAAGGTGGAAGAGGTGTAAAGCCCAGGAGAAAATTTCGGACACAAAAAAATCCACGACTAGTTTTACCTCGACAAAGACATTTTCGAGGTTTTTCGGCAAAAAAAATGATATTGGAAAAAAAACTTATGGAAAATGGCCAAACCTCAGCTCGTTAAGAAATTTCGGGACTTTTGGCTAAAAATTTTGTGTCGAGAAAATAGTCTCTCAGGCCAAAATACTACCTAGTTTTATATACATCAAAAAACAAATTTTCGAGATTTTTGGGCCAAAAATTTGATATTGGAGAAAAAAACGTGTGGAAAATTTGAAATTGGCCAAACCTCCGCTCGTTAAGACAACTCCTATATTTCGAGATTTTTGGGCCAAAAATTTTGGTCGAAAAAAAGGTCCCTTAGGCCTTATTACGACTATTTTTGACTAAAAAAATACATTTCCGAGGTTTTTTGCCCAAAAAAGTGGATTTTGGAGAAAAACCATTTTTCACCTAAAATTTTAGAATTGGCCAACCTCGTTAACGAAAACTCGATTTCAGGATTTTTGGCAAAAAACTTGATGTCACGAAAATGGTCCCTGAAGGCCTCAATCGACTAAGTTTAGCCCCTGAATCATGCTAACGAAGCGTTTTGGTCGAAAGAATGGGTTTTGGAGAAAACAAAATTTGGCTAAAATTTTTTTGTCAAGAAAATGTTCCCTTAAGCCTGAAAACGACTATTTTTTACCTCAAGAAATACATTTCTAAGGTTTTTGAGGCAAAAAGTGAACCAATAAATATTTACACCTGACTTCTGGAAGGAACTAGAGGGTGTTTATTTGGTCCAGTCTCAAGAATTTCAAATTTGTGCTTGAATGCAGGCTCCATTCCACAACTGAGTAGCCCCCAGCTATTTTCGTGTCTCGAGAGAAGAAGGCCCCTTGTTTCTTTATAGTTAAGCAAGACAGGCGCCAAAACGTAACCTCGCGACGGACTTGAAGTCGCTTAGATAATCCTAAATTAATAAATTTACGACTCAGATTAAGTCTATCTTAATGGCTCTGGTTACCTCGCCTCTGCGTACTTGACCAAGTTCACTTGACTCATTTCTGTCCCACGCGCACTCACCTCATTTTCACTTCAGCCATTTTCCCACCATTCTCACACTAGTAACACACATTTTCTCCGCTTTTTCAGCTGAGACTGAATCCCAGGTGATTTACACACAACAATCGGCCAACGCTCCTCCCACAATACTCGTCGATCGCGAGTGGATCGTGCGGGAGTCGGAGGGCGTGGGGACCGTGGTGGCGCGCGTGAAGGCTCAGGACCAAGAGCACGACATCCTCACGTTCGGCCTGGAGCTCCCGGGCCCGTACGAGAGCACGTTTGGAACCAAGATCGACAAGGTGCCATTCGAGATAGAGCCCGACACTGGCATCGTGAAGGTCAACGAGAGTCTCGTGGGGAAGGCGGGGGAGCGCTTCCTGCTGTACGTCACGGCCTTCGATGGCCAGCTGACCGCCAAGAGCGGGATCCTCGTGAAGATCCTCGCCGAAAACAGCGGCAAGGGGAACTCGTTCACGCCCAGACCCGGCGCCATCGAGATCATTCGCGAGCTCATGCCGAACTGGGCGAGTCCGAGACCCCCCTACCCGCCAGCTCCGACCTCCAAGCCCTCGAACCAGACGAGGACGTACCCGGACCCGCCTCAGAACGGGACCCAGTCGACCAAGCTGGTGCCAGTCGGCAGCTCGGAGGGCGCCAAGAACGCCACTGCCTCCTCGAAGGCCACGCGGAAGCCGTCTCCGAGGGACTCGACCATCGAGACGATCCTGCCGGTCATCCTGACGATCTGCGGGATCTTCCTCACGGCCGCCCTCATCGCCGTCATCATCTTCCGCGACACTCTCTGCACCATCAGCCGGCAACTGAAGGAGAAGAGCAAAATCGAAAAAGCCAAAAAGTCAAACCAAAGCCAAATAAGCAATATTAGCAGTAACCTCACCGAGGACAGCCGCAACTCGATCCTCATGCACCAGTGGATGGGCCCCACTGCCACCAGCAACCGCTATCTCTCGGGCTGGAACGAGACGGGCCACATGCAGGCGACGTCCCAGCTCTCCAACGGCACGACCGCCTCGGCCCAGTCCTCGAATGGGGGCGACGCCAAGAAGGACCGCTGGGAGTTCCCTCGGCACCGCATCAAGGTGTTTAACATCCTCGGGGAGGGCGCTTTCGGGCAGGTGTGGAGGTGCGAGGCCCAGGACATTGACGGCGTCGAGGGCATCTCGACTGTGGCCGTGAAGACCCTCAAGGACAACGCCAACGAGAGCGAGAGGAACGACTTGCTGTCCGAGCTGGCGGTCATGAAGTCGCTGGATCCGCACATCAACGTCGTCAGACTGCTCGGCTGCTGCACGGAGAAGGAGCCCATCTTCGTGATACTCGAGTACGTGAGCCTGGGGAAGCTCCAGACGTACCTGAGGAACTCCAGATCCGAGAAGTGAGTTGAACAGAGTTTGATTTCTAGATGAAGACTCGTTCTAGAGGGGGTAAAATTCGAAATGAGGAAGCCAAAATATTTTTGATACTTCTCTAGTCAACAAAGCCTTAATATCCTTCCTCTAGTCGAGAACTCTCTTGATTCTTATCTTTAAGACACATTTTGAAACCCCTCTAGTTCATAATTTTCAATTTCTCTACCTTCAAAGCCCATTTTGATACCCCTCTAGTCTTCATACTTCCTCCTAAATTTTTCAGTACCTCTCTAGTCTGCAAATCTCTAACTTTCTGCCTTCCAGACACTACGGAAACTACAACAACACCCACGGGAAGTCGAAGACCCTCACTTCCGGCGACCTCACCTCCTTCATGTACCAAGTGGCCCGGGGCATGGACTACCTGACGTCGCGAGGGATCATCCACAGAGACCTGGCGGCCCGAAACATACTCATAGCCGATGACCACACCTGCAAAGTGGCGGACTTCGGCTTCGCCCGGGACATCATCACCTCCAAGGTGTACGAGCGGAAGAGCGAGGGTCGACTGCCCATCCGGTAGGCTCCTAAACCCCTTGTGAAACCCCCTTTTGACTCCCCATTTTCAGGTGGATGGCCCCAGAGTCGCTCTACGACAACATCTTCTCAGTCAAGTCCGACATCTGGAGCTTCGGAGTGCTGCAGTGGGAGATCGTGACGCTGGGCTCCACGCCCTATCCCGGCATATCCGCGAGCGACGTCATGCGGAAGGTCAGAGACGGGTATCGGCTCGAGAAGCCGGAGCACTGCAGACGAGAGCTGTACAACATCATGTACTACTGCTGGGCCAAAGATCCGAATGAGCGACCGGAGTTCGGGGAGCTCGTCACCATGCTGGACAAGCTGCTGCTCACGGAGATGGACTACATCGAGCTGGAGCGGTTCCCGGACCACAACTACTACAACATGCTGAACCAGAGCGGGGAGAAACTTTGAGCACACACACTTCTGACTGTTAGGTTATACGTAGAACTCGTTGTTTATTTGCTTTTAATTTGAGTATGTGATAAGCTTTTGGAATTTAATGTACCTTACATCACTAACAGAATAAACCATTCACTGATGAGTCCGGGCTTTAGCAGGCGTCGATCCCCAGTGTGAGCTGGCCCCGGACGTTGAAGAGCCGGAGGAAGAAGACGATGAACTCCTGCACGTTCGAGACGGAGAAGGGCGCGAAGGAGATGGTGGAAGATCCGACTTTGATTCGGAGCTCGATCAGCACTGGACCTGCCAGGGAGGCGACTTCTCGGGACAGGGCTACAGAATTAAAATCAACTCCCTCAACTGTAAGCTCAAGGACAACTCTGGGACGTAGATCGGGAGGAGACTCAGTGGTGGGACCTGTAGTAGCAGGGGGTTCAGTAGAAGGATCTTCCACAGGAGTAGTCGGAGACTCAGAAGTTGGAGCTGCAGTGGGAGCTAAAGTAATGGGAGGTTCAGTGGGAGTTTCAGTAGGGGTTTCAGTTGGGACCTCGGTTGGAGCTTCAGTTGAGGGTTTCGGGGAAGCCTCAGTAGGAGCCTCAGTGGGAGCTTCTGTGGGGGCTTCTGTGGGTTCTTCAGTAGGAGCGTCAGTCGGAGCTTGAGTAGGAGCTGCAGTTGAGGGTTTCGGAGGAGCCTCTGTGGGAGCTTCTGTGGGTGGCTCAGTGGGAGCTTCTGTTGGTTGTTCAGTAGGAGCGTCTGTCGGGGCTTCAGTGGGCGCTTCTGTGGTTGGAGCTGGCGTCAGGGGAGCTTGTGTTGTTCCAGTCATCGTAGAAGACTCATCCAAGACTAGAAAAAATAATTAGCTCCAAATCAACAACTGTGGGTCCTCAACTCACGTGGAACTTTGCTCAGTAAAAGCCTAATGAATTCTCGAATGGGGTCGTTCCGCACCACTCGCATGTAGTCTGCATTGACAGCTAGGTCCACCGTTCCAGCTGTGCCTGAGGGGTCCGCCACGACGTTGATATTCACTGTTGAAGTCGGAGGAGCAGGAATATCGCTTACTGAAATCCAAAATTAACGCGTCTTAGAAGAAACCAGGGTCAGTCAGGAAGCTCTCACCTGGCAACCCGAGGTATTCAAACACAAAGTTGAGGAACTCGGTGATACTTGAGGTCTGGGCGGTGATTGAAATGACTGTGGCTCCGACAGTTATCCTGACCGTCAAGACTGTGAGAACCGGCTCAGGGCTTGCCCGGATCACAACCGGGGGATCCCGATAAGGAATACAACCCAAGGGTCCTGGTACTCCTCTGGATGGCGGTATCGCATTAGCCCCCGAAATTATCACAAAAAAGGCAAATATTAGGGCACACTTCATTCTCCCTTTTGAGGCTCTTTGAGTGGGAGGGCAAAAAATGACTGAGGCTTCGCAACCTGCAGGTCTCCCTTATATCAAGAAGCCTCGCGTCCAGCAGTATTTCATCACGTCAAAAAATATCGCATTTCTCGACAGTTCGGTGCGTGACCCACAAACAAATACTGTTTTGTCTGAATGGCTAGAGAACCCAAAACAAGTTCAGACTTCGAGAAGTCGGGGTCTGAGCCTTCGATATTTTTTTTAATAATTATTTTTGAATTTTGGCTTTTTGATTCACATTTTGTGAACAACAGCATACAAAGTAAAATATATTAAGATCAGATTTTGACTTTCAGCATCAAGTTTTGTGAAAAACAACAGCATAAAAAATATAAAACGAAACAGCGCCTCGAGGTATGCAATGAACTCTGTCCCAGCACCGCTTTGAATAACTCATGTAATTTATGCTTTGAAGTGGCCCATTAACGAAGTGTACGAGAGTCGATGGTCAGTAGCAGGGTGGCTCCTACAAAACGACTCCCTGGGGGCAGGCATTTATTCTAACGTCGCGGCGAGGCAGAGAGAAGCTCGAGAAGGAGGAAATGCATGCAGAAACAAATGGTTCTTTAATCGTTTCTAAACGACTCGCAATTTGCCTCGTTTCCCTCCTCAATTTCTCCATTCGCAGCACCATCGACACTCAATTTAAAAACATGGACGTACTCACATTTCAATTAAAAGTCATATTTTATTCCAGAAACTTTCGTTTCGCGTGCAACAATGTCGAGAGAAATTCGCCTGCGGGAGCCAGGCTTAGACCGAAGCCCAGAATGTTGCCCTTATCCGTCACTTTATGACATGGAAATGATACTTGATTATTATCATTGCAGCTCCAGAAGTTCTCGGAGGTAGCTTTTATCGGTCGCGAGGCGTGTTATTAGCCTTCAAAACGCAATAATGACGCCATTACTGGTGCTCTAGTCTTCGTTTCTGTTTTTGCTCATTTCGCTACATTGTACTGTGGCTCATGACTAGATTTATGAGTATGACGGGCAATGCACCAAATGAAACCAATTATGCCGTGAAATGTGCCTCAACGAGGAAGCGGCCACCTTTGAGCACCATTTCTCCCCACATGGGCCGTGTCTATGAGAGGTGGGAATCGACACGAAATGGGTGATGGCGCATTGCATCATTCAATTACAATCGAATACGTAAAATTTCAGCTTTATTGATTTGTTTTGTGCACATCATCGCCTAACATGATGATGATGCCTCCATTGTGTAATCCAGCAACTCCTCCACCGACTCTAACATCCAACTTCGATAATACTCATCACGCTCGAGCAAGGCCAGCAGCGGCCCCGTTCGGTCAATCAGCTCAAAGTTTTTGTACGCGACCGGGTCTTGGATGAGGTCTCCCATGAAGCCCTGGGGCAGATGGCAGATCTGACACGTGATGGCCTTCATGATGAGCCCCATGAGCTCGAAATACTTGCAGCCCCTCTCGAGGGTCTCGAGCGAGATTTGGTCCTTCTGGAGGCCGTACGAGCCCAGGACTCTGGAATACTGGTCGTGGTAGACCGCCAGGTTTGCAGAAAAATTCTGGATTCGGTCGTGTTTCTTCTGCAGCAGGAAGAGACCCATGGCGACGTCGTAGCTCTGAGGCAGGTACCGGGAGATCTGGAAGTCCAGGAGCACGCAGTCGAGGTCGCTGGTGAACATGAGGTTCTTGGCCCACATGTCTCGGTGGGTGAGCACGCACGGAAAGAGGCTCAAGGACTCGTCTATGAGGGCGAAGACCTTCCACATCTCGTCCCAGAACCGGCCTCGGATGAAGTCCTGTCGCTCGGGGAACTTGGCCAGCGCGATCCCCTGAATGGCCCTCAGGCCCGTCATGAACCACTCGCAGTCGGGCGAGACCGTTGGCTCGAAAAGGAACTCCATGAGCTCTGGGAAAGCTCCGATTTCAGCTTTCAGGACGGTTTTTTCGAAGACCACGGAGGCGGCGTGGAGTGTGGCGAGCGACCGGAGCACGCTCTGGACGTGAGAGTTGGGGAAGTCGAAGCGCTCGGGGGTCAGCGAGAACCCCTGGAGCGAGAGGTCCTCGAGAATCAGCAGGTCCTCGGTCCAGAAGTAGCTCTGGGGACGCCACTTTAGCCCGAGCAGCGAGTCCGGGAGGTGATTGAGGATCCGGGCGTAGATCTTGCTCTCCTTGTCGATGATCCTCATCGCCTGGCAGATTTTTCTCTGCTCCGGGTTCGAGAACGGGAGCGACTTTACGAAGAAACTGTAGGTCTTTCCGCTCTTCGTGGTCACCGTGAGTCTCAGGTGCTCGCCCAGATACCCCATTATGTTCTCACTCCACGGCCGGAACTCGAACCTCTCGACCGTCTCGCCCGCAGAGCTCCGGTCCAAGACGAGCTGGCAGTCCTCAGTCGCGAAATTCAGTGAGCTCTCCATGTGTCCGAGGCTGTCAACGCACTAATCTAAATCGGTATCGCGAGCTTCGGCACGAGTCGTCTCTCTCGCGAGCGTTTTATCAAAAGTAAATATTTGGACTAAATTTAGAACCTCGACTCTCTCCTGTTTGCTCATGTGGGGTTCCACCGGGGTCTGAGTGGCAAGTGACGCACTCGCTATCTAATCTAATTTGTTCAAATTAAAGGTCACAGTCTGGACAAAAACATAAATTGACTCAGGGACGGGTGAGAAAAGGGCCCATTTGGCCAACCTTGAGTCTGAAGAGCTCCACCCCTGAGTCCGCTCTGTGAACTCCGCTCAATTGGAGACTCTCGACGTGCGATAATTGCCCTGATTACAGTTCAAACTGGCCAATTAGTGTCTGCGTGGACTCCCGTGTTTGCGCTCCGATCAAACACGACCACCGAGGAGTGGTTAATTAGAAAAACATAATTTGCTGGCTTGTAAAACAAATTAACTCGCATATATTCAGAGAGTCCCATGTGTCCACAGATTTCGACGCACTCTGCAACAAATTCATTATTTTATCCACACAATCTCTCGCTGGTTTATTTAATCGCCGCAATTAATAATTCTGTTTGGCAGTTCTCAACGCATTGCGGCCCAACTTCAACTCAGCAAGAGCCTTCCAACTAAAAATTCCTTCCCTCGCGCACCCACAAATCGCTCCAGTTCATTCACACATTTTTCGTAGAAAGTTCACTTCGAGTATCGTGGAATAATTAATCAGAATTTTATGACATCGCTGGCACATAATTGAGCGTCTCATTGCAGGCCCATTACGAAATTCCTTGCGTCAGAAGCGTCATAAGCGGCGGTATTTCGGGAAGGGAAAGGATCTCTCCAGTGGCGTATCTCGTGGGGGGCAAAGTTTCTGTCTCATACCTAGCTTAGGGCTAAGATACTGACTGAAAAAAATTGAGTTTTGTAAATATGCCATTTTTAAGGCATTTGTGATAATTTCGGTAAATGTGTCTGTCTGTCTGAAAATTTATAACTCAAGAACCAGAAGAGCTAGAGAACTGGAGTTTTGGCATCGTATTAGAAATTGTCTGTAGGAGTTCAGGCTATCAATTTTAGACCCCCATCCTCTTGGGGGAGAATGGGGGGTGTTAAACGTTTGTATAAAAGTTCCTTATACTTCGTCCGATTGAGCTGAATTTTGGATATGTTATAGTTTGTGCAAAATCTAGGAAATCATGCTGCCACATGTGACCCTTTTCATGCACAGCGACGGAGCTAGGGGCCACCAAAGTTTGTATGGAAGAAAAATTTTTGTATTCCAATTGGGCTGAATATCGAAAATTACTAGTCTAATGACAGTTACAAGTGCTTCTACCAATAATCTTGGACATTCTCACCTAGAAAAAATAGATCAAATTAAACTGAATCAAGCAAAATCGATGATAAAGCTTATGGGTGCTTTTTCAAAACGTTGAGAAGAGCTGATATCCTTCCTTCTCATCAAACTTGATTAAATGTTTTGCATATTGATACTAAAAAATTTTGTAGACCTTTTACTCCCTTAGGGGAGGGGAAAGGGGGTGTTTTTAGTATGTTGAAATTTTAGTATGTTGTAGTCTGTTAAAAATTCATCAAATCATGGAACAACATATGAAATCTATCTATTCCAGAGACGGAGCTAGGGGCCCCAAAACCCTAAAGCTCAATCTCCAATACATTTTGCCCCCCAAAATGTCAGACCCTAGATATGCCACTGAATCCCTCTCGTGCGGCTGGCAAACCGGCAAAACGGACAGGTCAATGACCCGCCAGTGCATCGGTTCACTTTTTGTCTGGATTCCACATCCATAGCATATCTTACATGCATGGGAACTACACATTAATCTTGCACATAAACAACCAACATCCTCGATGTTGCCGATCTTTTTTGTGCTGCATCACTCCTTTTTCAGGAGAATCTCGCGTATAAACGAGCGAAGGCACTCGGCAAAAGAACATTCTAATGATCACCGACGCGGTCGCGGTCGCGGAGTCGCGAACGCGCCTGCCTTCGTACTGCCAGCATCAATATTAATTATTGCAACTCATTTACATTAAAAATGCACAAACCTAATGAAGCAGAGGAAGGTAGAGGCCGAGGAGGAGAACATTGTATACGGGCATGCATGTGGACTGGAGCCGGAGCCGGAGTCGGAGTAGGAAATCCATCGATCAGATGTGTGAAAGATGATGAAAATCAATTCAAAAGCTTGTTCCTCACAGCATGTGATAAATTGACAAAAGCTAGTTCATGCTCGCTCCGAGATGAGTTGTAATACTGTTTTGCATCAGCGCTGATTGGATTCTGGTGCCATGCCGGAGCTCTCCGCTATTCTAGTGCACGCTCCTGACCTGAGAAATGCGATCCAATTTTTCTCAATCAGACCCGTGGTGCTTGCCACTCGCCTCCCACAAAACCAACAAACGGAGCTCCTCAATTGATTCTCGTTAGCAATCATCCAAACCGCACTTTTGTGATGGAAAATGGACGACAGTTGAACCCAACATTGTTTGGAATAATTGGCTCACGCAGATTAGATCTGAATTTTAATTTGAATTTTTTTCCTCTCTCAGCCTCTCGATTTAAATATTATTGTTGTTCTGGACTGATGTTCCCCATTGTTGCGCGCTACATATGGCCGGGGAAACAGAGAAATGAATGCGAGATTAAGATATCGAGCCGCTCGAAGTAAATGGTCTAAATTGCGCTGCCGCCCAGTCTGACACTTTAATTATATTCGGGCAGATTGATTTATTCGCAAACAATGGCTCAGACACCGGGTACTGTAATTCCGGAGCGCGGCCTTTTTTACACCAGAAGGAAGAATGAGAGGCGATTTTCGGGCATTCAGTATTCTAATCTCCATCACGACTCTGACGTCACGGCCACTCAACTCACGAGATAGCTCTCGGATCCGATTTCTGGGCCATCTTTCGTCACAATCTGACTTTTTGGAGCGCTGATAAGTCCCAGACTGCTTTCTAACGCCGAATCTAATGGTGCGGACGATTTTTCTTGTACTTCTAGCGGTCCTAAACTCCGCTAGTGGGGCCAATATCCTCGGAATTCTCACCCACCCGTCTCAGAGTCACCACTTGTGGTAAGTTGAGAGAGTTTTCAGCTTCTTGGCTGCAACCTAACCGCCTCAGGGCCAACGTTATCTTCTCAGAACTCGCCAAGCAGGGCCACAATGTCACCGTTCTCGCTCCCAACCAGCCCAACTCGACTGTTTCGGGGCTCCACTACATTTTGGCTGAAAAAGTCGTCCCCCAAGAGACGTCCCTGAGGCCTGAATCCGGGGCTTTCGGGCAGATCTGGAGGAAGTGGTCGACCGATGTCCTCCACTGTGAAGCTCTCCTCACCTCCCAGGGCTTCTCGACGCTTCTGAGCTACCCGAGCACGTTCACGGTAGACTTGGTTATAGCCGACGTAACCTCCGGACCTTGCTGGACGGGTTTCCTCCTCAGATTCGGCTATCCTCCGGTGGTGGGAGTAACAGCCAACGAGATCCCGGACTACATCTATCACGTCGTCAATGGACACGCCCAAGTCTCGTACATCCCTCACCCCTTCACCGACTTCTCCAACGACATGAGTTTCAGTGAGAGATTCAGGAACTTCTACCTCCAGAAATTCGAGGACTTGTAAGGTTCCATCATTAAAAATAACCTCTCACAGCAGCACCTCTTCCAGAGTCCTGAATCGAGTGATCTATCCGAACATCGACAGACTCGTCAGACGGCACTTTGACGTCCCAGAAATGCCCTTCGTGGGAGTCCTCCAGCAGAAAGTCGACCTTCTCCTCGTCAACGGGCACTTCAGTCTCGAGAAACACGAGCCTCTTCCCAACAACGTCATTCCCGTCGCCGGACTGCAGATCAGGGACCCTCACCCTCTGGACCCGGAGACTGAGAAATTCATCTCTCTAGCTCGAAAAGGAATCGTCCTGTTTTCCCTAGGGGCGTCAATGCAAAGCCAGCACCTCGAAGACCAGCTCAAGACGCAGCTTCTCCGCGCCTTCAGAAGTTTTCCTGACTATCACTTTATCTGGAAGTACGAGGGTGACGACCTCAAGTCTTCCGCAAACGTGTTAATCACGAAGTGGATGAGCCAGAACGACATTTTGTCGCACCCGAAGATGACGGCTTTCATCTCCCACGGAGGTCTCCTGAGCGTCCAGGAGGCCACGTGGTACGGGATCCCCATCATCGGACTTCCCCTGAACTCGGACCACCACAAGGTGAGTCTCTGAAGTCTCTCAGGTCATTTTCTGAGGCGTGAGTTTCCAGAACGTGAAGCAAGTCGTGAGAGCTGGGGCCGGAGTGGAGCTGGAGTTCGAGGGTCTGTCCGCTGAGAAGGTCGAGCGAGCCATCAGAGAGGTCATCAGGAACTCGAGTTACCGCAAGAACGCCAGGAAACGCTCGGAGCTGTTCCGGGACCAGCCCGAGCCCCCTCGCAGCCGCGCCCTCTACTGGGTCTCGTGGGTTCTGCGGCACCCAGACGAGCTCGAGACTCTCAAGGTGCCCGTCTCCAGACTCGGATGGCTCAGAGTGACCTCTCTGGACGTGCTGCTGGTCTCCTTTCTGCTCGCGTCGGCTGCCATCGCGATCGCGGGACTCGGAGCTTGGAAGGTGTACGAATTCGTGGACAAAAGGAGGGCACGAAAGTTCAGTAGCAAGAGAGAATAAAATTCTTAATCTCGCGTATCTGGGCAGTCAAATTTTAATGTCTAACTCGGGTGGTCCCTAATGGCATGCCCGAAAACCGTTTGACAGGCGAAATGTATTCATGATTCCCTTATTTGAGGTAGGAGTGGTATTTCAATTAGCATTTCTATTGAATTTCAGCCATCTCGCGAGCGACATGAAAGAAGACAACGCAAACCCATTGTGCATGCAGCTCCGAAGCCTCCATGTAAATCAGTTTTATGGCCCTTTTTTTCTCCATTCTCTTTCTCATTTTCTTTGCGGGTCGCGATAATTTTGCCCAGCAGTGACACATTGCAGAGCGGTCCACTGCAGAACCTCCCAAAGTCAGAGCAGCACAAAGAAGCTCATCAGCGAGCCATCGACCTCGAAAGTATGCGCGGAGCATGTGTCTTATGGGCTTGTCACCACCGCATTAATCCCCTCTGCAGCCCAAGGCTAGGAATGTCGGTTATCGCGCAAAAAGTCCAGCACAGGTTCTGTGATTGATTGAAGGTAATTGATGAAGTGATGACGGCTCGAATTGCCATTCCTCTCAGGTCTAGCTCAGTGGAATTTTCTCAATTTTAATCCCATCTCTGCTGCATTCTCGTACTCAGTAGTTCCCTCCAGGAGAGTCAGGTTGTGGGTGCCAAATATGGAAGTCAATACAGTCAGTCAATATATCATAATTATTCCGCACACTCGCCTGTTCCATAATTCTTGTCACTTCTTAGCTCGGCCATGCTGCAGCTGTTCCCGGACAATGCTAAGAATGTTATTCATTGCGATCATTATTTCAAGCAATTTACATACTCTTATTATCTAATATCTGCAGCAGCCGTTCTGTCTTGTTATATTGTTGCTCCAGTGGTGTCCACCGAGTGGCCACCGCTCTCCATCTCATTTTTATTTATTTGCAAAGATTATCATTTATCTTGCACCCGTTGTGTTGTTTCCTAATAAAGCGAAATTGCTATTTCTGGAATGTGCCCATAATGTACTCTTTGATATCTCAAAAGCGCTCTTTAACAGCTTCTGGCTCTTGAACTTGAGTGAGAGCGGTCCCTTTTGACCCACATTTCGCGCAACAATATTTGGCTTTTCGCAAGAAGGTCAACAAGCCGCGTGTCGGTTACTTTGAAGGGGCTTAGCGAGCCCGGAGGTCACCGAACTCGTGAGTTTTGGCTTTCAGAATGATTCTCACTAACGCTCGGGTTTTATCTGTGATGCTGGCACGGACGTACCACCTACCTTCTTGCTCACCGTTGAGCTCACAGTCCGGTCCGTCACTGGCCGAGTTACAGAACCTTTTAGCAGCGTGTTTGCCCATCGCTGTGTGCCTGCCAAATTCAATTTCACGGAAGACACAACAATGAGAGACGCGACAGATAAGAGAAACACTGCACAGCGCGAACGTGAGCTGGCGAGGTCATTGCATCATAATTTCGCTACGTGCGAAAACTGCAGAACGAGAACATTACATTGATATCGCGTCTCGATTGCTCCTTTTATTTGCGCTTGTCGAAGCTGTAAAATATGGGCTCGGAGTCGGGCTCGGGACAACAATGTTGCGCCTTTATGGGGGAATTTTATGGCCTCAAATTCTTCAGATCGGCCATAAACAACGTCTATTTGCAATTTAGCCTCCTCCGAGTCTCGCTCCAGCTCCGGGGAGATGCGTTTTATGTAACAGTCCGTTGATAGCTTAATTATTTATTTTGATGTAGACTGTTGAAAAGATATCTGATATGGGCGAGTTGTGATGATGATGATTCAAGCGCAGAACAAGGATTTCTCTGGCCAAGGAAGCCTGGTCGCGACCAACGGTAGCCTCACCAGTCTTCTTTACTCTTACTTTTTAGTGCATTTTCATCAATTTTGAAAAAAATGCACTTCTCTGTTCGATATGTCTGTCCGTCCATCCGTCCGAGTCGCAATAGCTCCGAAACTACAAGAGCTAGAGACCTGCGGTTTTTTGCATGGTGTCAAATATGGTCTGAAAAGTAGTGGAACAATTTTGGATTTGCCGGAAAACTGCCTGGGGGGTAATTAGAGGGGTTTTCCCGTTGTATGAAAGTTCCATATACTTCGTCCGATTGAGCTGAATTTTGGATATGTTATATATCATGGCAAATCTAGCAAATCATAGAACACATGTATGCCCCTATCACTTAAGGGGGTGGAGTCAGAGGCCACCGAAGGCGGGAAAATTGTAGTTGCTCCGATTGAGCTGAAATTTTAATATGTTGATGAACTTGTAAAACCCAGCAAATAATTGTTCTACAGTATACCCGTACCACCACCAGGGACGGAGCCAGAGAAGGTTAATCACTCGTTTTACCAAATTTGATCTGGTAACCCTAACCAACGGGAGAGCTGAGGGACGCACGGACTCGATGGCGAGCTAGTGAGCAACAGCGATCATATCTGGAGGCGCTAGTTTAATTGAAAATGTATAAAATATGCCGAGTTGCCTGCCTAGCCCTTTGTTGGGATTGAGATTTCCATTTTTTCCCGCGCGATTGCGTAAAAGCATGTAATTATTATCAGTTTCTTGCTCGCAGAAGTTTGTGTATGAAGAGATAACACTTGTCTGGAATGCGCAGAGCTCGCAATGGGAGTTGGAGTTATGATGAGAAAGGAGTGACAGCTTTTGGACTCGCGGCTGAATTGCTACCAACGGAGTCATCCTGCACGAAACCTGACCGAGATCAGCGGACCGATTCCCCGGAATTCTCAGCGTCAGACAATTTGTTCTTAGAACCCACTGAATCCCCAACACAATAAATTCACTTATCAATAATAAAAATACCGAATCGTCTGCATATTTCTCAGCGGCCGCGAATTGAATAAAAATTTGCAAAATGCGCAAGAACATGCCTCTTCAAGTGCACAATACCTCTCCCTGCTCGTTGTTATTCAAATACGCCGTCATCCGAGCATCTTCCCTAGCAGCAGTCTAGGCCGAAAGCCGGATCTGGAGGTCATCGGGAGGGTGGAAAGACGGACAAGAAGCAGCTTCTTTCGCGCTCCGAGCAGCCACGAGAATCGCGAGAACATGCATGGGCCGATACTTTTAATATTGTTTACATAATTTTCAAAGTCACGGCTGCTGTAATACAATGTGTACGTTTACACGCGGCCCAGCATCAACGGGGACGGGGAGATGTGCATCGTGCTACCTTACAATGGTCTCGAAACACGGATGGAGATAAGCAAACAGCACACAGACCTACAGAGCAAGAAAAAAGTCAGCAAATAAATGCAAATATGGTACTTGCCTGTGCCTTTGTCGTTTCCAATCCTTGACCCAAGCCGAACACAGTTTTAAAATGGCATGAAAGCGCTGCGGTAGATTTCCCAATTGGCCGGCTGTGTCGCGGTGGCTGGCGTAAATCATAAAACAGACACTGGCATTGGCATTGGATCGATTGGGAAGAGAGGGGAAGAGTGGGGTCGAGAGCCGAGCGAGCGGTAATTTATGGGTGAGCAATGAGAAATGGGCATTTAGCATTTGTGACCCACTTTTCGGTCACCGCAACTGCAGCACTCCAGCACTCGCTCGCCCATTGAGAGCCCCTCGTACATTTTGGTCACGATATTCAAATTGCAATTATTTATCTTTTCCTCGTTATCTACCGCAGTCCGCAGCGTATTGTGCATTCGCCATTTCGCTTCCAAAAACAGTCGACAAATACTCACATTAATTACGCGACGACCAACGACGATCGACTCGCGCAGGTAGGCAAGCCAAGTACCGTTGGAAGGGCGAGAGTCGAGCTGGGAGTCAAAGTCAATGCCACAAATCGATTATTACGATAGCCTCTGCTTATCCACATTACATCAATTTGGTATGCAAATAGACGGAGATAAAGTTAACAATTTGCATACAAAGTAGCCCCGATGGTCCGAAGAATGAATGAATGCAAGACCATAATTACGCTTCAATTGCAGCATTACTGCAATATTGTTGAGATGTCATCGTAATTTTATCAGGGAGCTACCAGAGACGTCTCACAATTATGCTTTAATTTTTTGCATAGTCTTTCTCCTTCAAGTGGGAAGTGGGAACCCTTTCAATGGTCCTTGATTCTCTCTAAACGGTCTTTCCTTGCTATCAAAAAATTCAAGCCCACTTCAATGGTCAATATAAAATATTTAACAGCTGATTACTGGCAGATCTTGTCTTACTTACTTTTACTTTTTCGGCACTAGGCCATCTATGGGCCTTGGCCTGGTCGAGAGTCGTACTCCATCCGGTCCTATCCTGGGCTGAAGACTGCCAGTTCCTTACTCCGAGCACACTTGTCAGAGAGCAGATCTTGTCAGCCTTTGATTAACTGATTGAATAAGCTTTATTTTGATACCACTTTGATTTTTGTGTCCAACAAATTTTTGGAAAAAAATGAGTACTGAAGTGGAGAACCGAAATAAAATTATTACCGAATACTTAGAACAGTCGTTGCAAAGTAGCTTAATGTGGCTAAATATGATGTTTTTAATCTAGTTCTTCAGACCTGTTACTCCTGAAAATTCCCCCAAAGTGTCCTCCGAAAGGTTCTTTATGACGTCCTCTGAGTGACCCACAAGACCTCCTGGAGTCCGTCTCTGGAAATGATACATTGCCAACATCCGTTCAAGGCCTTTCTCACAACGAGAGCCTGGCTAGGACACCACTCAGCAGCCCACTAATTGATCCATAAAGCAGGCTGAATCACACTCCACTGACCCGCCACAATTAGCTCCTAGACTTTCACAAGTCTGCAACGCGAGATGTCACATAAATTTTCCACAATCTAACGACCATAAATTTTTTTCTCGTTTTTTGCGTCTCACTCGGTGTCTTTTTCCCCTTTTTTGCCCAGCCAGCTTATGGTTCTGCGGAATGAAAAAATAGTGGCCAAAGTGCTTTGGTAGTTTATTGGCACAACGATATTACTTAGCTACAAAGTTGAAATTGAGCCAGTCGCGTCGACACAATGCAACGCCCAGAGGTAAAAATTTATAATTTATTGCACAATTGTGCGCGCCGGAGAGCGAGGAAACAACTTATTTGCAAGAGCTGGCCGGACCCCAGAATTTGCGCGTTTAAATTTATTAATTGGTCGACATGTATTGTTATCGATTGGCTGGTGTGATTTGGCGCAAAATCGAGTTGTGGGATTTTTTTCGTGGAAATCTAGCACAAGGCTGAAGGCTGGGGTTACTCATGCAGCCACTGACGGGCAGACACTTCTCGGGCTTCACGGGATTGTTCGGATTAATCAGCATTGTGCGAGTCAACGAGATAAGAATCTTAATAAGAATCGACGGGGCTGGACCGAGAATCATCAAAAATTAATTGAAAACATTTTTTTTTCTCTCTCTCGCACCTCAGTTCCAATCAGGCGGGATGATGCGCAGAAAGCGAGTGAAGCGCGCGAAAATGAAAGCTGGACATTAGTTCTGCAAATTATGGAAATGACCCTAAAATGAGGCAGCTCGGGCTCAAATGAAGTATGAAGATGGCGAGCGGTTCCAGCACTTTAGGCATGAAATGAAAAGAAATTCACTCTCACTTTGCACAGTGATTATCATTTATTTGAGCATTAAACGAGTTATGAATTATTCGGGTGCTGGGTGCTGCTGCGCTCGCGAACAATGATAATGAAAACTGCATGCTTTCGCTATCTGCTAATAACTTTATGCTCTGAATGAGGAACATGCGATGGAACCGATCGGCGAAGCGCAATTTGCGAGAGGAGGCCCGTGCCATTTCCGCCCTTGAGACCCAGAACCCGATGGAGGCGTGATTAATGGCCGGGAATTGTGCATTTCGTCGGGCTCTCTCACGTTCCTGATTAAATAGTTGTTGAAAAAGGAATCGGGACGGAAAATCAACAAGAACCTGCGAAAATACTCAAGTTATTTGCGATAAGATCAATGGTCGTCATTAATAGTGTTTGGTATATCATATTTCATGAGCCTATCGAATCTGTGCTATCTTCCAGCTGGAGTCTGGCTCGGGAATAAAAGCGCAATTGTTGTTGGAGCGCGCTTTATTGTATTGTCGAGGCTAGAGACGAGGTTCTAGGCAGTGGCGTAGCCCGAGGGGGGTCTTTTCTTTGACCTTAACCCCCCAGAAGGGGTCTAAAGAGTCAAGGACGGGTTTTGGACAACTTCAGCCCTAGAACCTGTTTTTCTCACCCTTTAGTTCTGGGAGTAGTAAGGATGATTTCGAGTGTCCTAAGAGCCCTTTGAACTGGGGAGGAACCCCAGGAGACCCCCAGGAGGTTCAGTTTAGCCCTTAAGTCCTTTGACCCATGGTGTTATGTCAGGAGGGTCCAAGGCTCTAGATACGCCACTGATTCTAACCGCATTTTCAGCAGCAGATGCCGCGACCGCGTCGCGAGATTCCCACATTGCGATGTGTGTGAGATTAATATGCAGTTCGTGCGGTAATCGTTCATCGGACGGGGTCAGGGTTACACGTTTAAAGAGGCATGAATCATTTTTCAGAAAATATCTGAGCCTGAGCCGGCGTTTCTAATTTTAAGCACATGCACTCCGGCACCTCCTTCAGCACTATTAAATACCCATCAATTGGACGACGCGAACGGGCACGAAAATCTCTCTCTCGCTCGCAGTCGGTGCGGAATTTGTGGAAGCGAGAGGTGCCAAGAGCCATTAAATGCAACTAGAAAATTCCTAACGTGACATCGCGCCAGAGATTACCGTGGCAGATCCGAGAGTCAAAGTGTGTAAATTCCTCCTCCACGAGGGGGATCACAGTGGCGAGCTGCGAGGAGGCTGTCGCTCTTCCCGAGCCCGTGGCTCCCAGATTACCCCGACCCCACTGTTCCATGGAATATTTATTAGCTATTTACGCGTCTTTCTCACTACTGCATGGAATTCCCTTAGCTTGTAAACATTTAACATTTTTGTAAGCCTTCTTTGCAAACACTCTCCGCAATGTGTTTGAGAATTGAAAAATAAAACGCTTGCTTTGTGTAATTGATTCACGATATGGGGTCTCCTAATACAATGAGCCTTATTGTGTGCCCATCCGAGAGCCATAAAACCCAGTAGCAACAACCGTTAGCACAAACACACGAGACAGACATGGAAATTGCCTCTGACACCAGAAATCTCGGGTTTCGTGCCTGCAGTCTCGTCGAGGTCTATTTATTGAAGAAGCCAGAGGAGTCCCGTAGGTCTACATTGTAGGGGTACTTGAGGGAGGTGAGGGCGTACAGGTCCCCTCGGACGTCAGTGCGGTTCTCCAGGTAGCCCATGCGGAACCTCGGGGGATAGTCGTGGACCTCGCGGGTCGAGAAGCAGGTCTGGGGCCTCGGGACTGCGCAGAACTCGTGCTCGAAGGCGCTGACGTAGAAGTAGGGACAGAGGCCGTGGGAGCCCAGGGGAGGCTCGGAGGCCGCTTCCTGCTCGAAGCCACAGTTGCCCATGAGCCAGTCCTGGTGGCAATTGCGTAGCAGCGTGCCCTTGTCGCGACTCGTGTGGATGCACTGCACGTTCCTCGCGGCCATCTCGGGGTCAATTAGCGTCGTCTGTCGCCGGTCGAAGCCGGGTCTCGCTGGGTCGCACACTGGAATGGAGCAAATATTTGAGAGCTGCCTCTGGTGAACTCCGTCAAATTACCGTCAATGCGTGAGATCCTCTGGTAGCCGTAGTTCCCAGCGGCCTGAGTGACCACGCGAGCTCCGAAGCTGAAGCCAAACATGAAGGCCGTGGAGGGGTCGAAGCCGGCTTCCTCCAGCTGCATCAGCACGGACGTGAGGGTGGAGTGGAGGAACTTGAAGTGAGCCACCAAGACCCGGTACCTGTCTGTTATTTGGCTGTAGTCCATGCACAAAATACAGCCCCCGCGATATTTATGAAGCATGCCCACCAGCTCAGTCACCCATTCCGTTGCACAACTTTCGCGCCATCCATGCACGATGATCGCGTATCTCTCGTGTGCATCGCACGCCAAAGTACCATTCTGCTCCAGCACCAGTCGATACTCGCCGTCTGATCTCCTGCAATTTCGAGAGTATTTTCTCTTTTGGCGCACTTTCAAAGTTTCTGTTGTCTATTGGTTGGTCTTGGTAGCTACTGGGGAGGCTAGAGGGCCAAAGAGGTCATCCTTGGTCTCTTAGGGCCTTCAAGAGTCATAGAGAATCTAGCTAGAGAGGTCTAATGATCCTCAGAAGACCTCCAAGAGACCTTAAATCCTGTCTCAAATCCTTCTGGAGATTTTGAAAAATTATCTGGCCCCAAAAACTAGCGGAAAAAGTCCTCCTGCTCCTCTTCAGAAGCTTTTATGTCGTTTCAAGGGGCGTCTCAGGGATCAGAGGGTCTATGTAGTCCTATAAATCTGAGTCTCACTTACTCTTCTCCCACGTAGAGTCGAACAGCGTTGCTCAGATCCCGAGTTTGAGGCAGATTCACTCTCGGAGCCACTCTCGAGGCCACTCTCAGCCGTCTCCGAGGTCGATATCCGTGAGCTGTACAAATAAGCAGGAACAACACGATCACTCGACGCATTTCACTGGCCGAGATGTCAGACACAACTGAATTAATGTGGACAATTTTTACAGTTTTTCGTCGTTTCTCTACTTAGTACGACGCGGTGTCGGTGCGCGAACCGAAAATAAGCCAACTTTCAACCGCACTGGGTATAGTTTCAAAAGCCGCAGCGCTGGAGCAACCGAAAAATCAACAGCAGGCCGGTTGCGCAACAGCATATCGTAAATATGCTTGCGAACTGCGTGTTGGGCTTGCCTCAGAGTCTAGGCGCATGGCGCATGTGTGTGATTTAGCGAGATTTGTGTAAACTGCACTTGAATCGGAGACCTCGTGGCTCACACTGATTTTGCGAGTCTCTGGCTAGACTGAGCAGCCCATTCTTAGGCCGTTCCGAGTCTCAATCGGGCCCTTAACCCATTGACAACCGTCCATTTGTTCTGAAACCTGATTTTTTGCAAAGCTCAAAAACAAAAATTATCCTCTCTTGTTCTTCCTGGGCTTGGCTAGGGCTCTTTTTTGTTTTTAAAAATTGTATAAAAAATGTTTTTAATTTTTTGGAAAATTTTTACATTTTTTATCTTAAGTTTGACCTATTTTTTAAGTAAAAATATTATTGAAGATTAAATTTAAAGTTAAAGTAATCATTTAAAATTATTTTCCGGGCTTAAGAAAATCTCTGAAAATGGTAGAAAAATATTTTCATGGTGAAAATCAAAATGACAATGAAATTTCCTATCTAATATCTACTTGAAAGTTTAAGGCTAGGTTAAAAAGCAAAATCTGGCCAACTGATTATTTTGGTCTGGCTTCCTGAGGGTCTAATCTGGTTCCAAATGAACTGTAGGAACCCCCAGACTAGAAATCTGATTTTGGACCGGTTGAAATCGGTCCACAAATGAATTTTCTGGAGCTCCTCTGCTCGTGGTTCTTATTCGGAACCCCCTCCGAGACCACTTTGTACAGCACAATCGTACAAAACGCGTAATAACAAGTTGCAGTGCAGAAGTTCACGACGCTAATTACACGAGTGAGGTCTTAATTACAAAAGGTTGCGCCACCGACCCATTAGCTTACATTCGAATCGGCCACCGAGAACGCCTGGGAAGCGTCTCCGTATACGTGTCCAATCAGAGGGAGAGAGAAACGTGGTGACATGCAGAACAAATGTCCTCCGTCCGTCCGCGGAGAAACCACGGAGAAGCCGCAAGCCACAGCTATTTTGATTGATTCCAAGCGATCTCCGTGCACCCAAGATGGCAAGAACGAGCAGTTGGAAGATTGCTACAAATTGACAATGCGAGAACTGGGGACTCGCAATGTACGTGTTGACAACGTACAGAAACACAGGAAATACTAAACTTCAGACTTTATTGCTCTTTGTGACAGGCACATAGGCAACAAGCAGGCAAGCGAGCCACGCCAGAATGACGATGAATGATGGATGCATTGACTTAGAAGGAAGGAGTGTTTGATGTTCGGTTTAGTTATGCATGATGAAGTTCTTCGCAAGCTGCATTGTACAATACTGGTCGGCAATGCACCTCGTCGACGTCGTCTTCGTCTCCGGGCTCTCTTGTGGTTGAGGTTGCGATGATCATTTTTATGTGTCACCACAGCGAGTGCTGGGAACATGACCGTGAATTTAATTATGCTCGGTGAGTGAACCAGCAGAATGCAATTTGCCCGTTGGTTGCCAATTTCCTGGGCGTCGCTGGGCGAGTTTCAGGTCTCTTGGACCGCTTGGGCGAGGCACGAATGAATGCCACACAGAACCCACGCTAATTTCCATTCGAAATTGCCCATTTTTTCTACATCACGCTCGGAATCGCTGCAGCTTTGGTTGTAAGTGGCTTTTTAGACTGCCACTCAATACCATTCTTTGTACCAAAATGGGTCTCTAAATTTTTTAGAAGCTTCTGTAATATTTAGAGTCTCCTTGAATATTTTTTCTGGAGCCTCTAAAATCTATTAGATACTGCAAGAATATGATTGGTATCTTCTTCAATATTTTGAAGAGCCTGAAACAATTTTATGAGACCTCCAGATTTTTCTAGGGACTCTGGAATATTATTGGGACTCTCTTAGGTTTTTGAGAACAATTTAAACATTTTTAGGAGCCGTCTATTTCATTGTGAAGTGGTCCATTGAACTTTGAAAGGCCCCGAGAATTTTTTAGAGGCTTCTCTAATTTTTTTAAGTCTCCTAGAATGTTTTTCTGGAGCCCCCAAATTTTTTTTAGAGACTCCAAATATACTTTTGCGACTCTCTTTGATTTTTGAGAGCCATTTAAATATTTTTAGGAATCACCCTTTTTCATTTTTAAGTGGTCCATTGAACTTGAAAAGGCCCCAAGAAATGTTTAGAGGCATCCTTAAAAGTCAAGAGTCCCTGTCCTAAGAGCTAATATGGTACTCGTGACCCTGATTCCAATAAGTGGAGTACAAGCAGTAGTAACCTCGGGGACCATGAAATTGAACCTGATAGAACTTCATTCACAGAAGCCAATTAAAGTCCAATAAAACGTTCGAATACCCGGCTCCGATTGAGAACGGTCTAGTCTTCCATTTCTGGAAATTCCTGAGATTCCTAACGAGCATAAGTTGACCCAATTACGCCATCCCGCCACACGTCTCCGCGCACATTCTCGCTATCTCGCACTCGGATCCGATTACATCATCGCCACACACTTCTCGCTCCAAGTCCGCACCAAAGCTCGTTAGTTGCGGTTTCTGGGATGATTAACTCGTAGAAATTCGCATAACAAGCGATACGTGTCATACAGTTATTAGCTCCCAAGTTTTATCTCTTTCGCATTCTGCCCCAACCGGACCGGACCAGTCGAGAAATTGAGTCAAGATCATGTGGAAACGGGAACTTCTGTCCAAACGTAGCTCGAATTACGGCAAATGCAGTAACGGAAACCCATTAATTTGTGTCAGCTGCATCGGAATTGGGTTGGTGAGCTGTCAATTCAGCGGCCAGAACGAACGGCTGTCGACGAAAGAATGAATTTCGCGCCTCACTGGAGCTCATTGTCGCTCCCGGAAATTCCCAGCGAGACTCCAAAACGACTTCTTAAGCTACCGGAACCCATCAAGCAGACAATTCGCCAATGTGCATTTTATAGCCCCATATTCCGACACTCGACTTCGAGAGAGGTTTGCGAGCCCAACCTCGATTTTATAGCCGATGCCGTACGAGTGCATTTAGCCCGGAGCGAACGTAGGCTCGCACTCTCATGTGTGTAACCCGATCTGAATCACATACCCCCGAGCCACTTTAATGCCGATCCATTAGTCGGCACAACGGCCGAGTCTCAACGGCCTGATCGAATCAAGGCTGACCTTTAATTTGACTTGACGTTGCCCAGAATCTGCCTTTTCTATGCCTCTTTCGCGTTCCCCAGTCCCCTGTCCTCATCTGCACATGTGCGATGCACATCTCCGGTCGCTCATCCTTTTGTACGTGATCGTTATATCGCGAATCCACCTCGTCATCGGCTCGAAGCGAGCGAATGCTACAGTGAGGAGCAGTGGCGTAGGCAAGGGGGGGCGTCTGATTTAGCTCCAGACACCCTTTTCATCTCTTGAGACCCCTATTCGCTCCCTTAGGTCACTTATCTTTGCTCTCAAGAGGTCCATTTCAGCTCTGAGGTGCCAATTTTGACTCTGAGGGCGCTCTGGAAACACCAAATCCAGCTCCAATTAAGTCAATTCTAGCTTTGAGAGATGGAATTTAATTTCTAGGGCAAAAATTTGGGGGGTCTCTGAGACCAAAGTGAGCCCCAGCTCCAGCTACGCCTCTGTGAAGACGCGACAAGAGGTTCAGCGAAGTGTGCGGATCGGTTCCAGGTATCGACGGGCCCGAACAATGTTTCTTCTAACCCAATTCCCAAATTAGTACGGTCGGCTGTTGCTTGATTGATTGTAAGTAATCCAATGGGCAGTCGCCTGTGTTTCGCACGGTAGAGCGCTTTTTACCGCTCTGTCGCCGCTTCCTGGTCTCTCTGTGTGTGTCGACTGTCGACCCTTTTACCGAAAAAAAGGTGGGCCCATAGCAAGTTTTCTCCCGCGCGCCAGAAAACGCGAGATCTTCCCGAGATAATGATGCCGAGTAGCGTCGCTTTTTGCCAGCCGCAATCTGCATAATGCGCACCAGATAATGGCTCTAGACGCGGCGGTGCAACATAAAAAACCAATTTAAAATCATCTCCAGCGTCTTTGCCGATGCCGTATTTGTATTTGGAATGAAATGGAGCCCGTACGTAGGATTTATCGGCTTTGGAAAACGAATCAGAATATGCGCTAACCGCAAATTTATGGTGAAGTTCATTTGCTTTCGCACAAATAAAACATCCCGAGTGTTTATACTTTTTGACTTTTATTGCGTTTTCTAACCATAACACCCTGCCCGCAAGCCCGTGAGCCCGTGAGATGAGTTCTAGGGTTAAACGACTCCCAACCTTTTCTATTTCCCGGGAAATAAGAATTTTTTCCAGTCACTAAAACTCAATTATTCTACTTATTTTTTTAAACATATATTTTTGAACAAAGTCCTTCAAAAAGCATCGGGCCAGAAAGTTTGGGTTTTTTCTTTCAAGAAAATTATTGGTGTGGAAAAAAATTCCCATCAATTAAAATCGAAGAAGCTCAGATCGTTTTCAAAGATTTACCATCTGAGAGCTCATGGAGCTATCCTACTTGTGTCTATTTTGAAGATTATTCAATTTCTCTCTTAAGCCTGGATTGTTTCGATTGTTTCATCTTCACTCACGTTTCTTTGAGTAATTGCAAAATCAAATCAAAATAGATTTTTAAGAAAATTTTCAGGAGTGAATTTCAAATCTAATTCTAGTCGGGGACTCCCGATACTATACCCTAGTGAGCCCGTGAGATGAGCACTTAAATGGCGCGGGACCGGGATCTACACTTATTTATAATAGAGTAATATTGTTTATAATTTATTTCGTTCTTTATTATGCTCGCTGATCGCTCGCATGTATGGCGACAACGACAAGGATCCATAAATAATCTGGGGTCAATGGTTGTCATGCGCGCGCGGAAAGATAATTTAATTCTGCAGAGCCAATTAGCCGTGGCACATACCTATTTCATGCAAAACATGCAAAATCGAATTTTTAACATGCAGTAAGACACATGCTTTGTGCTGGCCTGGGACGCGAACGCGGACGTGTGTAGCTGCTATACGTGCGGGGCTCGTAATGGGCTTTTGAATGAGCTGCCGTCGCGAGGTAATTTTCTTTAATTCTTTCGGGGACTGCGGAGAAGAAAGATGATAATGCATCGTTTGTGTGTCGTTGCTGCAGCCCATTTTTCTTCAAGTGGCACAGATGGGGGCTTCTTCTAGGCTGTGTGCTGCCCCCAGATTTGCTCCAGTTAGCTTTAGAATAGTCCTTATTCTTTTAGTAGCACATGTTGGGGTTTATTCTACCTCTTTTTGTAAAAAAAAAATCAGCAATGGAGGCTTATTCTAGCCTGTCTGGGTTATAAATTTATGATTAGTTTTTCGGACTTCATTCTAAAAAGTCTTAGAATAATCCATTTATGTATAAGAAGCTTAAGATGTTAGCCTCGGTGTCGCCTTTCTCCAGGCTTCTGAACACGCTAGGCGTAGAATAGCCCTCCTAGAAGTGCAATATGCAAAGTTTAGCTGAAAACTAAAATACCAGAGACTCGTCTGCGGCAACAATGAGCCCAGCCTCGCTCTCTCGCTCGACTCTTTTGTCGTAAAACTTTTTTTTCCGCTCACATTTTTATGCTTTTTCATGCCAACGACTGGCGTGGCGACGGAGGAGCCCAACAATGCTATGAGACAAATAAATATGATAATTCTTTGTGTATTATTGCAAATTTTCAACATCTTCGGATGCATTTTTATCCTCAATGCATGCGCAAGAGGGTGCATGACATGCAATGAACGATTTATTTGTACAACAATAAAATAATATTATTGTTGTTACTTTTCTTATTTAAATCATGTGAAATTAAACTTACGTTTCGTTTCTCTTACCTCTATCCGGGTCAATGGAAAAAGCATCATGCTGATTCGAGTTCTACAATTGTCCATTGTGAGTTTCTTGCTTGAAACTTGAATTTATATGCAAATATCAATGTTTTGATTGATTCGTTTATGTTCGGCGGAGAACTAATCACGGCCTCTCGCGTCTCGCAGGCATCTTGTTATTGATTTTTAACAATAGAGAAAATTGCAGGGAAAATTCTCGGGGCCGGGAGACAAGCTGCAATTTAAATCGTCTAACACGTGAGCTTAATCACTGGAATCAAGCAAATCACACCAAACGGCACAAAAACTTAACAAGATGGAATGTTGATAATCATAGCGTATAATGCAACAGCAAGACACCGGCCAGAGGTGGTCGCAGTGGAGCCCTGAGAGCAGGTAGAAGCGGCTACTAGCTAGAGACTAGGATCCTTGACGTCTTTTTGGTGCCTTCTGACTCTTTTGGGAAGTTGAAACATGCCCCAAGAGATGACATAGAATTGCTTTCAGAGCCTCTAGGGCCAGAATTACCATTCGTAGAGCTGAATTGATCCATCTAGGACCAAATTAGGTGCCTCAAGACCAAGAATTTCCCACTCTAGGACCAAATTAGGCACCTCAAGACCAAGTATCAGGGTCTAGAATTAGGACCCCAGAACTCAAGTCAGTACCTTTGGATCTAGGGTAGGGCTAGAGTAGAGCTGAATTGGAATCTCTAGGGTCGATTTGGGTGGCTTAGGACCAAATTAGGTGCCTCTAAACCAAGAATTGGGGTCCAGAATTTAAATGAATGACCCCAGAACTCAAGTCAGTATCTTTAGGCCTAGAGTAGACCCCCCTTTGGCTACGCCACTGGCCACGAGAACTCGGACCACACACTCGCAACACCCTGTCAGGCCGATTTTGGCGCGATTTCGAGAATTTTGTCGCAATTTACGGCCACCAGCTTACGCCTCGAAGGTGGTTCATTCGAGGTAAATTTATTGTAATAACTTCTATTGAAACGATCGTTGTCGCCAGCCCGCGAAATAAATCCAGACTCGCGCAATCTGCGCAATGCGATCTCTCAACAAATAATAAATAATATTCCATGCTGACACCGAGAATAGCGAGCCTCTGCTTGCCTCAAAGGCGGCTCAGCCCGGTGCAAATCCCTTCTCATCTCGATGATGATTCACGCAATTTCGATTCTGGCTTAGAACATAGCGTTATGTTACACAACAAGAAATAATGAAATGGACTCGATTTATATTGAAATGAGTTTTAATTAATTTTCTTGCTGAGTTATTGAAAGGTTAACAAGCCCGACGTCGATCGTCGATATATCTGGCAAATTGAAACGGGGATCTGATGCAGGAATATTATTGATGGTTGGGAGCCTTGACAAACTCCTGACTCTCGAAGTCTCCTCCTCGTCGGTAGCAATTTCTGTTATTATTCTCTCTCTCCTTCAACTCCGAGTGCACTCCTTCGCACATTACCGGCCTCTGCTGCGCTCTGCTCTGCGTGCTACTGCATCATAAATTTCATTTTCAATATAAAAATATGATAGTGTTTTAGAAATCTTAATTACGTATATTTACCTCACATTGGCAATTAAATATGGGAACATGCTTATTGAGATTCTCCTCTCTCGAGTGCGAAAACCTTCCCAGAAGCCACCGCAGCGGCCCAGAACGAAGAAGCGGAGAACGAAGAGGCAATTTGTGCACCGCGAGCGCGACGGAAACGGAAAGTGGTTGTAATCTAAGCATCATCTCCGCTCTCGTTGCGGCAGCTCGGCAAAAAGTGGATCAATTTGTCCTACATAACTGTTAGAAGTAACGGCAGGTGTCATTAGACTCCGCGACTGCGCTGTCAGTGGGCCAGTTCCTGCGTCGACGTCGCTTCCAGGTTCGCCTTCTGCCGCCCCGAGGCCGAGGCTCTCGTCCACACTCTTGTCTCTCGTTCTGCGCACGGAATTCATTTTAAATTTATATTATTTCGTGATGTTAGATGTTGTTTTGTGTATATTGTCTTGTAGGTGAAACTCTCTGTTGAACTTGCCATTTCATCTGATTTTCCTCTGTTTTGTTTATTTATTTATTTATATATTTGTCTTCGCTGATCGTAGTCGCAGCATTCAGTTGTGTTGCTGCCGCACATAAATTTAAAATCGCCGCGATTAGTCAGTGAAAATGTGCAAGATTGTTGCGCTGCAGAGAGACGATGACGGTCGTCGAGAAGAAATGAAGCTTGATTGGGGATGAACTCTTGTCCTACAGGCTTTAGCTCCGTTTCTGGAAGTGATATTCAAGCCTGGTTCCGTTCCTGTTGGAGATTGGATTTTTAAGACTTTTTATAAACTACAAAATACCAAAATTTCAGCTCAATCGGGAACTTCAGTATCATCGGAAAACCCCTCTGGTTACGTCTCTGGCAATTTTTCGGGAAAGTTAAAAATTATTTTTTCACTTTCCAGACCACAGAGGAAAAAGAAGAAAAAAACTACAAGTCTCTAAGTCTTATGGTTTTTGAGTTTTGGCGACTCACTCTGACGGACAAACAGACAGACGGACAGAAGGATTTTTTTCGACAGTGAAGAAAATGCACTAAAAATGTTAGGCATGCTGTCGACGCCGAGTCGATCGAGATGAAGGTCAGCAAGTTGCTTCACTCCGCCAGGGTTCAAAAGACGATGGGTGGCTATCAAAAGGCGATTCGAGGGAGGTCTCCTGACCGCGGGACAATGGGCTTTGACGACAAAGGAGGTGTCAATGCGAGGCCTTTAAATCCAAAAATTATTGAACGTAACTGCCCAATTCGCCGCACTCCGCTCTGAGTTGTCTCTCCTCTCTCTTTCTCGCTGTTATCAACCGCACCGGCGAGCATGCCACTCACGAAGTTACCATGGAGGAACACGCGGCGAATTGAGGTACTTGCGAGTTGCTGTCTCTGCAGCATTCAGTCAGGCATGGCTCGTCGGCGAGTACGGTCGGCCTTTTGGCTGGCAGCGAGTATTATTAGGCTGTTTGTGTTACTGAATTCCCTCAACTCCTCCAACTACATCCAGAGTGTCGAGGCTCTGACGAGCACTCCCAAGTTCGGAGACCGCTTGGCCCCCCGGCGAACATTCGGGTCGTCGCTAGACAGCAAATACAAGGATAGTGGGGGCAAGCACCCGAATCTCAGTAATCATAATTTGTACAAAACAAATAGTAGCAAGAGTGTACAAGTACCAGAAGCGGTGAAAATAGTGAAGAGTGAAAAGGTGGATGAAATAAGGAGAGAGGAAAGTGAGGAAGACGAAAACGTCGCGTACGAAGTAGAAAACGAGCATCAAGATATCAATCGTAGTGATAAAGTAGTGACTAGTGTTACCCAAAGTTTAGATGATAAGGCGGAGCAGGATCAGGATCAGGGGGCGGACTACGACGAGCTGAAGGACCTGAAGCTCAACCACACGGCCGCAGCGCAGGCCCATCGACTGGAGATGTCCACGGAATTCTTCGTAGTGCCATCAACGAAACCGACAGCGTTCCGGGCGGCCCCCTCCCACACCACCGTGAGGCCCAGCGGCGTGATCTTCGCCACCAAGACGACCACCACGGCGGCCCCCGCGTCCCCCCACGGCCTCCGGAACGAGCCCTGGGTCGTGCCCATCCTCGTCTTCTCCTGCACCTCCATGCTCATGATGGCGGCCTTCGAGGTCTTCGTGCTCTTCAAGGCCTGGCGCACGACCCCCAGCCGGAGACACCTCTTCCTCGGCCAGATGCTGCTCCTGGGCCTCTTCTCCTGCTCCGGCCTCGCCGCCGTCCTGACCGCCAACCCCACGGTCGTGAGCTGCGGCGTCATCCGCTTCGGGGCAGGCGTCGCCTTCACCCTCGTCTTCGCCTCCCTCCTCGTCAAGTGCGTCTTCCTCATCAGCATGAACGGCGGCGTCTACCTGCCCGCGCCCTATCAGGGCCTGTTGCTGCTCTTCGCGGTCCTCATCCAGGTCGCCGTGGGCACGCAGTGGCTCATCACGTCGCCCCCCAGCGTCGACAACGTCGTGGTGCCCCTCAGCGGAACCACCGCCATCTCGAGTCGCTACCACCTCCTGCTCACGGCGGGCGACCTCTCCGCCATGAACCCCACTATCCCGCTCTGTCACACGCCCTTCTCGGACCTGCTTCTCTCCCTCGTCTACGTCGTCTTCCTCATCGTCTTCGTGTCCGTTCTGGCCATCAAGAGCCGCGGGATCCGCGACAACTACCGCGAGGCCACCTACATCGGACTCGCTATAGGGGGCGCCATTCCCATCTGGCTCGGCTGGACCCTGTGCGGGCTGGCGGTGGCCGATCGTCACAGAGACGCCTGTCTGGCGTTCGGTCTCGTCGCCACCTCGGCCCTCGTCTTCCTCGTCATGTTCATGCCCAAGGGCCGGCAGCTGGCTGCGATGGGCAAGGAGGGGCTCTACGTGGAGGACCGGGAGGAGAGGTTCAGCTCGCTGAGTCGCACTGGCTCCGGCTACTCGCCCTCCTTCTTCCACTTCAAGCCCATCAAGTACGGCGTGATGGGCCAGAGCCAGTCCCCGACCCCCAACACCAACACGGGATACAGCACGGCGAAGCACCAGGCAGTGGCGACTCTCGGAGGAGGTGAGTCTTCCTTCTTTCCCGGTGGAGGGCTACTAACTGGTATGGGAACGGCTTTTCCACACGTATCAATCAAGGGATAAGGAGCGATCTGACGTTCTGGTAGCTCACGAGCGAGGCTCCAACCTGTAATAAATGCGTTCTTAAAGTGATTTTACTTGCGTTCATAAATTTCACGCTGGCGGAGATAAAATCGAGTTGTTCGCCCCGACGCAGTCCATAATAAAAACATACCCCTGAATATGTAAATTTATTACTGCTCTCTTGTATCATTTATTCATATCATTACAACGAGTGTGCGTAATAAATATGTACAATTTTTTGCAATTACATGACACCATACAATCATTCTATCATCATAAAATATTATTCGCCTTTTTATGGAAGTTGAAATAGGTTTGAGGCGTCAGCACGGAGCTGCACTTGCGATATGAGTGCGAGGATGGGAGAAAAATGGAACAAGAAAAGTTCCAGCGAGAATATCGTGGATAGAGGCATATTGCGAGAATTTGTAGGGTACATGGACTCGTAAAATCGACTTGATTATATGGATTACATGGAAGATGTTGAATATGATCAACGGTTCCACCCATCGGTTTATCTCTCGCATATACCGGATTCCTCATTCCGGCCATGACCAGGCTCAACGTTTATGGCTCTCAGTACCTCCGAGTCTAATTACTCGCTAATTTGGCAATTGAGGAAGTGATTTCGATCGATTGGCACCTTTTGACACTCTTGAGTGGCAAAGTGGCCGGCTATTGTGGGGCGATCAGGAAGAGGAGTCTCGAAGGGACTTGTACGTAATTAACTGTAATTTCTAACGCACAAAATGCCAACACTCTATTGAGCAAACAAACGCACAAAAAAGCCCATAAATCGAGGCCTCGACTGTGCGGAGGGAAAGGAAAAGTACCTACACTCCCCAGTAGACCCGTATTGTATGCAAGTTTTATTGACCATTTAAAAGTTTCGTGCTCTCACACGCCTAGTTTTTGTGCGTTCACAGAAGCTGCTATTGGTTTCCGTTCATGATGGAGTGGTGCAGCGGAGATGGTAGCTGATGGGAAGACGGGAGCCGAGAGATAGGAAAAAGACGTGCTGTTGCTAATTAAATACAACCAATTGTTAATTATTGTGCGGGAGAGGAGAATTTTCTCATCATTTATCAAAAGCGTGAAATGAGGGGGGAGCGCGAGTTGCGACTGAGTCTTGGCTGGCTTCTGAAATCTGCTGGTTACTAGGAATCGCGACAAACCGGGGATTCTTGAGGCTCTTTGGCGATGGAGAGTCGTTGGCTAGAGGGAGTTCAAACCTCGAGAAAATTAATTTTTCAGTTCAGGGAGCCTAAAGAGAGCTAAATCAACCTCAGAGAAATTGATGGAAGCTTGGAGGTGAGGGGTCAGACTTGGGTTGGAGTCTCCAGTCAAAAAGAATAGCTCCAAAAAGAAAGAGAGGAGTCCTCATAGTTCAGAAATACCTCGAGAAAATTCATTTTCCAGAATTAGAAAATTTATTTTTCAGTCCAGGAAGCTTTTAGTGAGGTTAGGAATTGATGGAAGTTTATTTTAACAGACTTAACTAAGATTAGAAGGTCCAGCCAAAAAGTAGAAAGGAGTCCTCATAGTTCAGAACAAGAGTTAAATTTTAGATCCCCCTCTAGGTCTGAAGCTCTCTATGCTCCCAGACCATATCATCCTGTAATATAAACGTCGCGTTTCGTGACAGCGTAATCCAATACAATAAAAAATTACTAGAATTCCATATTAATCAGTCACTTTGAATCACAGGGGACTGACTCTGACTTCTCAATATTCCCCGCAATGGTACCGAGCCGCAGCTCCAGAACGACATTGACGTGCTCAGGCACTTTACTCTCCTACAAACTGTTGATGATTGAGCAGGTTACTGGATTGTTAATAATGCATCAGAAGGTAGCTGCAGCAACAATGTATATCATTACTTTTATGTACTTGGACTCCAACTGCATACTTTTTACGTTCTGCAGAAAGAAAATGAAATCGCTTGTCATATTATTTAGTTTCATTAACAACAGTTTATTATTTATCGGTGTGTGACTCTGTGCTTTCCTTCACGCTCCCCGACTCTGCTCGACTTTTTAAAGGCAGCCTTCAGCCTCTCTCGCACCTACTCGAGACTCGTGAAATGCTAAAAACGAGCATCATTACATGCCTCTGCCTCTCGTTAAAGCAATTTTTCCGAGCACCAGCGATGACAGTGCGGAATAAAACGACGTTTTAGAACTGTTTATTGTAAATACGGACGTTCCTCTACATTGTGATCAGAAGTGTTGCGTTAATCTGGCAGAGAGAGGCAGGCGATTAATTACGCAGATAGCGAAAGATAGATTGGCTGCAGCCGTAACTGTGCTGTGAAATGTCAGGCGGAGTCAAGGCTCTGTAGCGTCCCTGTAATCAGTCGGAAGGCATTATTTGCTGTTTACATGCACTTAAAGATCTGTTTTGAGGCAATTTCGATAATTTTTCTCTCTCGCTCCACACCTCCTTCGTGCCCGCCGTTCTGCCGAAAACGGAGAATAATAAAAACATTAATTTCAATAAATCAATGTAGGTCAATGACCGATGCACTTTGCTCTTGTTTCGTCTTCTCCGCGTATCTCGAGAGGCTCGTATGTGTGCCGACCCAATTACTCCTCAAGCGGAAAAGAGTGGAGAGATTTTGCCCAATTCCGTCGACGGACTGGCAGGGTCAGCAATCAGGTTTCACTTGTTATGTAACTTCCACAGGTAATATTGAACTTGAATTGATGCAATGCACGCAGACTCTATCGGGTTGTAGCGAGATGCGCGGAACAAGAGAGAGAGAGGGGGAGAAAGAAGCAGAGCACGATAGATAGGCCGATGTGTTGATGATGACTATATTCAGAGCAAGTTGACTATCATTTGCACGAGTGAGTTGAACGTTTAAACAGTTACAATTCACGAGCAACGACTTGCAAGTTGGATGGACGGGTTTAAAAATAGAGAGAAGAAAGAATGGCATCTGCTTTACCGGTCCCCGGTGTTTTGTTCTGCCCTGAGAGAAGTCTCTTCCCCAGAACTCGTCCAAGTATCGGTGTCATCTGCTTAATTTACCCATAAAAATTCTAGTTTGCGCTGAGAACTCTGGAGAGAAAGTGCTCTGGAAGTCCATTACCCTAATAACCAAGCGACGCATTTGCCGGGCGAACGACTGCGAGCGAGCGAGCGAGCGAGGTAGAAGGCAGAATCCAGATTAAGTGTCTCAAACGAGTTTCATCGCTTACTGCAAGATTATCGCGATTGCCTCTCATTTTCTCCAATCACTTCAGTATCGACAATTTACTCTTTTCATGCTGTCGACTTATTTTTGCGCGTTTCGTTTCGTTTTCCCCTCGCCAGCTCGCCTTAACGGTGTCCGCCGTGCGCTCCGAAATCGACCGTTCCCCCGAGTCAACGACCCCGGTCCTTTCCCGCATACTTTTCGCAGATTTACGGGACATTACAAATCTCCGAACACGGCCGACAATGTTGAGTTGCATGTTACAATGCTTTCAGCACATGACCCGTGTAGTAATAATGATCTGGAGGCTGCGTTGGGTAAGAGTAATCAGCCTAGGAGTTGAAAAAGAAAGAAAAACTCTGCTCTCTGGCTTACCAGAAGTAATGTGTGGGTTATAATGCAATGTGTCATAGTTTTCTCATATTATATCTTTCTTTCAAAACGAAACAACATAATAGAGCAATGTTGTGGTACAAATCATAGGTAAATATAATGAAAAGGTGGCACACGCTTTATGTAATTCAATTTCAACATGTTTTTGTCTTCACCTCGACTGCCTATGCACCTCGGAGCCGGAGTCACAGGCACAAAAGTAGGTGAAAATTGGATTAGTTGCACGCAGACGTGTGGACAGAAAGCCGTAATTAAGCTGACAAATGATTGCAACAGCAGTTATTGCCAGGAATGCGGTGAAATGGCGTAACCACGAAATTCCGAGACTCGCTGAAGGAGCCCCTCGGAGGTCCGCCATAAATCCTCTTTCGCGACGCTCGGCACTAAAAATATCCAATCTGCATAAAACTTTTATTTTCGCTCCGACCTACTCCTCGATATCCATAAACCTATTGTCAATCAAGAGCTCTCAAGGCACGACGTTTTTATATTCTTTTCACTCGTCCGCCGTTGATGCAAGAGCGTGCATAAATCTCGAGCCCTGCGAGAGTATGAAAAGATTTAACGTCCATAAAAAATCAAAGCCAAGGATGAGGTTGAGAAAAAAATAGCACAATAAAAATTCTATACATTGCCAGACACTCAGACGCGCGCAAATCAGCAAACTGCGGGCGAGAGAGGCTGCAAAGTGAAAATATAATAAATGCAAAATAACGTGAAGCGGCGAACCGATTGTGATGACTGCGCACAAAGGTGAAGAGACTGCTTGCATAGTGCAAGAGATAAGATAAATAATGAGGACGAGCTGCCACACACCACAGCAACAATAAAGTTTATTAATAGTTCTGCGAGGAACATGCGCTGCAGACTCAGACCAAAACTCTAGACCCTGAACTCTCGTTTTCTGTTGCTTCTTGTTGACCCTTGAAGTCTCTGAATGGGTTCGAAAATGAGCCTGGAAATTCCATGAACCCCCAAGATTGACACCTATCGTTGAATTTGTAATGAGCTAGAGAAACTTTTGCTCTTGACAAATTGCCAAAAATCAAAGTCTCTCAGACTCCAGAGCCTGATTCTTTTATGAACCCTCTTAGATTTGTTAGATGCACAATGAACTACTAAAGCCACTTTTATAGAAAAAATGTCAACCTTCTGGCAGAAAATTTTACACCAGGGCAGGAAAATCGAAGTCTCTTTAAAAAACCGCCAAAAATCGAAATCAAAACACTCGCCCTCCAAACACTCGTGCCAGGTCTAGGATTTCTATCTGAGGCTGCAAATGATTCTTATGTCATAAATTGAGGTATTTAAAAAGTGCACTAATCTGCCCCAAGCGCTTATTGAATAAATATTGAATGCAGACGGGTCAACGGCCTATGCTGCGTATGCAGGATTAATGGCTCTCGGCGCAATTAGGAAATGGAGGTGAGTCGAGAAAGAGAGGCAGAAAGGAAGTGTGTTGTAATATGCAAATGCGGTTTCCCGTCATGCAGAGAGACCTGAGAGCTGTCAGTGTCATTGCACATCGCCTCGGGAGGCGGGAACGCACTTAGCTTATGAATTTTCATTCCCACCGACTCGAGACTCGAGCGCAGGGACTCGCTCCATTGAGAAAACCAGTAGCTCAATGTCAGCTGAGGCCATTACGGACAAAAATGCGGAATCTTAATTGAAAAAAATTGCTCGTTGCAGCTGCAAGTGCTCCCCCCAGTCAATAAAATTCACAATTTATCACAATGTCTTTTCAATTATTTACTCACTCGCCTGCCCCTTTAATGGCTACCCATCCATCGCATGTCTTCGTCTCCTTTTGCACCAACCTGTTAGTCAACTCGAGTTCGATTTCTATCGCACATTCGAGAGTGGTCAAAATGTGGGCTCCAAAGCGCATAATAACTGGGCTACAGGCCTCATGCATAAATCATTCGAGTATGGTGCAGAAACACTTCCTCAAACACGCTTTTTGCGTACGGATTTGCTGCAATTCGTCTTCCAGTGGCGTGAACACACGAGCCGTTTCCTCATTCCCTCCGTCCAAAGAGCGTGGAGCCAGCGCGCCATTACGTAAAAGCTCGCGCAAGCGCCTGAGAACCGGGATGGGAACTCGCGTGGAGGTTCGTCGTCTGGTGACACCACAGCTCTTTCGTTCACGAGATCGTCGCGAGACCTCGGAACGATGAGAAAATCGGTAGCTTGCGTCAATTAAATTGAATTAGAGCGTCTCGTTGGGCTGTTATTACTATTATTACTGCGCTCTTGCTGCCCAACTCGGTCGTAACTCATACTCCAGCTTAACCTAACTCATCCACCATTATAGCTATTATTAGCAAACATTATTATTAATAACAGCGATTTCTTCCTTTTTTTGCATCGACTGCTTCTAATAAAGATGTACTACAACAAGATGATAACCGACTGGAATTTCTCGCCGTGCAGACCAGCGCCGCGTCGCGTTCGAGCCAAAGGCGATTGATCCTCACGAAAAAATCCGCATCAAATACACACGCGATCGCTTTCCACTCTCCGGCGAATATTTGCGTTCCCTTTTGAGAAGAAACTAGCGCTCGGGGTTGTCTGTTTGGCCTCTAAGCTGCTCACTAAATGATCGTGTATTGGAGATGGATTCTTTGATGGCTTCTTTAGGCCTCTTTTTTTGTATCTAAGATTCTAACAGGATGTTCTTAGGTGGAGATGGATTCTCTTTTAAAGCAAATCTATTTTGAGACTTCTAAGTTTTTTGTGGACAACAGTTTAGGAAAATTTTCTTCTTGACAAATTTTTCTAAGACAGCTTCTTGCCTGTTGGTATGGAGATGGATTTTTCTGTAACCCCGATTTTCTGATTGGAGAAGAAGAAGTTTTTTTTCGCCTAAAAATAGGGTCACTCAAAAATTTAAATCCCAAAAATGTCTTTTGCCCAAAGATTTTAGAGAAAATACAAGTGAGCTCTGAGAGAGTTGAAAGAGCCAAAAATTGTGGGTTCGAGTCCCGCTCATTTCCAAATTTTGGGCTTCTTTAACTCTCTCAGAGCTCACTTGTATTTTATTTTTTGAAGTCTTTGGGCAAAAGATTCTTTTCGATGAAGCTTAGAGATTTCCCATAAAATCCGTTGGTTGTCCTTAAAAAGAATAACCCATAAATGTAGCGAAAAATATCCTCCCCGATGGGCTTTACCCTCCCTCTCGAACCCCATGCGTATTCCCCGCTCGCCATACCTTCATTTTGTGATTTAATAAATAATAATTGTGTGTTATTGTTGCCCCGGGGCTCCGCAAGGTACAGCTTTCTACATCCAGACTCTCCGAAGGATGCCTCTCGTTGCCTTGCAAGGGCGCTCGCTCTCCCGTATGCGACCGCAACGCAAGAAAATTACCAACCAGCGATCAAATCATGTAATTTGCAATACAAACATTAGATGTATCGCGCATTTTCTTGCTGTTTCGCGATGTACGGCATATGGCGTGCATGATTTATTAATTTGCAATAATGCTGCGAGGTCGTGAATCGCGCGTCAGACGGCGGAGAGTCGCGACGCGACAAATCTCACTCTTTCTTTCGCGGACGCGCAGAGATACTCTAGGAAGAATGTTCTTTGTGTGGAGAAGAATTTTCCGTCCACATTAAACTTTTGACGCCTCCTTTATCAGTGCTCGTATATTACGGTGTGTCGGGGAAAATTTTCTTGTGCGGGACTCGTGGTTCTAAAAATAGAGGCTAATCGCCGCTTAGACCGCTACAAACATGAAAGAAGAGACGCTGACGAACAAAAAAGCCTTTTTATCGCACATTAGAAAAATCTCCGTTTGATGTACGATGGTAGATAAAAAATTATCATTATCTTGTTAACATAGCTTATAGCGAGGCCGAGTGCGGAGCGGAGGGACGGAGAAAGAGTAGAAAATAGCCGGGAGAATTAGATTAGATGACTGGAGATTCTTTGTCTGCAAAAACAATGAGCGATAAAGTGTTAATTTCAGCCTACCTAGGAATTATCGCGCTTCTGAGTCGGCTTGGCTGGCTTGGTGGGAGAAATGACCCGACGAGAGCTCGTATCTCATTTTTTGCGCATCTCAACGGTCTTGTTTTGACACCTCCGAGTTCATTATGCTGATTTGGGCCTTCCAAGATTTATGGGGGACCGTTCACACCTCTCTAGGGGCCGTTAGGAAAGCCTTCTGAGCCTCTGGTTGGAGAAATGGCCCAATATTTCACTTTTTTGGCCTTGTTTTGACAGTTTCGAGAAGATTATGCTGATTTGGGCCCCAAATGATTTACTAGGAGAAATTATGGGTTACTTTTGAAGCAGGTGGAAGAGACTTCTGAGCCAATTTAGCCGTCTTGGTAGAAGAAATGACCCTTAGAAGGCTCTTATCGGGCGTTTTGGATACCAAGACTTCTCCAAGGGGAACTAAAAAAGCTTTCTGAGTCAACATACTCCCTTCAATTTAGTTTTGGGCTCCAAATGATTTACTAGAAGAAATTCTGAGTTACTCTGAGAGTAAGTAGATGAGTCTTTTGACCTCAAAACGACCCAAAGGAGGCTCTCATCTGGCATCAGGTCCTCTAAGATTTATAAAGAGACGTCCCAGAACTCCTCAGACCCCCTCATTTTGGTTTTGGGCCCCCCAAGATTAACGAGGAGAAATTCCCGAGGCAGGTAGAAGCGGCCGCGAAATTAATTCAGGCATTCCCTTGTTTGCTGCTGACAGTAAATTAATTACCGCCTCCTTCTATGCTGCAGCAGGACTGGCAGAAGGCAGAAGGCCAGGCTAATGAAAGCAATTAATAGATAACGCAACGGTAGCCGGTAGTTGAGGCGTGGGTCGTCAGCTCGTCCGCGAGATAACTGTAAAAGCGGAGCGAACATCGAAATGTGGATTCGAGAACTAGAAACAAGGCAGTCGCGAACAGCAGAACGCATTTTGCGAGACTGCACGAGAGTGAGACCCGAGAGGCCATTAACAATTAGCCCGAGCCCAGCTCTCTTGCACGCGCTCTTCGATTTACATTTAAATATACAAATTATGAACGATTAAGGCTGGATGTAATGCGATACATTTAGCGCGGTGAACCAAAAAGAAAACTCCATGTAAACGCGACGACGACTAATTGCAATCTATCATCTGAATGGGTCTTTACACGCACATTCAATGGCCTGCCCGCTCTCTTGTACGTGGCTTGTGATGTATTCCGGCACATTCATTCCATTTCAATTATGCTACATGCGTTGAGTGACTTTGAATGCGAACTTGCGAGCAGTATGGCAACGCTAAATGGCCGAGAGTGGAGCCAGGGCGTCCGCAGTAGTTCACCAATTAGTCAATAGGAGGGTGCACTGCACTTTGCCGGGCACGGAATGTGTGGGAAAATTTTTTCCTCCACGATTTTACCTCGAGAGCTTCCTGATAAATCACTGAGACCGGTTGAAGCCTTTTAAAATTTTTTAGGCTTTCATATACTTGGCCTAGAGGCCGTCTTAAGATTTTGGGCTTGATCTGGGGCTCCTTTAAAGTCAATTAGAAGTGCCTGATTGTTTCCTGAAACTCCACAAGAAAATTTAGGCTTCAAAGAAAAGGCTTAGGCTTCCTCAGAACCTACCTAGAAAAGCCTTATTTTTTCTTTCAGATTAGAAGCATTTGTTTTGCTTCAATAAACTCGGCTCTAGTTACTTTAAAATTGACTAAGAATAGCCTAATTTTGTTCCCCAACTCTGAAAAAGTTAAGTCCTAAATTCAAAAAAAAAATTTAAGGCTCCAAAATGCCTTCCTGGAATGTGTTGGAAAATGTGTTCCTCCACGATTTTACCTCGAGAGCTTCCTGATAAATCACTGAGACTGATTGGAGCCTTTCACAATTTTTTAGGCTTTCAAAAACTTGGGCAAGAGGCCGTCTTAAGATTTTTGGCTTGATCTGGGGCTCCTTTAAAGTCAATTAGAAGTGCCTAATTTTTCCTGAAACTCACAAGAAAATTTAGGCTTCAAAGAAAAGGCTTAGGCTTTCTCAAAACCTTCCTAAAAGAGCCTTTTTTTTAGAGATTATAAGATTACTTTTAAAATGACTAAGAATAGCTAAAGTTTGTTCCCCAACTCTGAAAAAATGCTTTAAAAAAATTTAAGGCTCCAAAATGCCTTCCTGGAATATTTTGACTCAACCTGAGAATTATTCACGGTGGTAAAAAACTCTCCTCCTCATAAATTAATCCCCTTACCGTCTCCCACCGCCCATACCGAGAACATCACGAGATAATGCCAACACACTCCCGGGGAATTTTATTGCGGAAGTTCCGCATACGAGAATGCATGAAGTCGGCCCGAGAACCATTTCATATGTCATTGGTGCCGAGACTGGCGAGCAGCAATAACACTAAAACGAGAACCGAGTCCCAGCTCGGGCGCATTGGCAGAGCACAGTCGGACGGACGGAAGACCCGTGAGAGGCGCAATTTTCGCGCAAACGGAAGGGAGCTGAAAAATAGAAAATAAATTGAATTTTTTATTGCCTCGCCACAATGCAAGAGAGCAACAACGACTTTGTGATGCAGCTATGCGACTTTGATGTTGCTTCTGGTCGCCGCACAACACAGCTCCAACCGACAATTATCATAAAGTATCGAAGATTAATGTAAATATGATAAACTACTGCGGCTACTGCACATTTACAATTCATTTGTAGCTCTCTGCCTCGCCCGGTACCCAGTGAGAGAGGCTCCAGTGTACCTGATAATTGAATTGACGACGATATACGATGTTGGCGGTGTTGGCAATAAATCTTTTGTGTTCGACTCCTGACACCTTGTAATCAATGAATTCACGCGGCACCGACGATAGAAGCCGGAGCTAGGGAAGGCGAAGAATACGATCGGGCTTAGTGACATGCTGATGCTGCAGCAACTTTGTATGGGCTCTCAGCGGCGGTACGGCAATGAGCAATCTCCATTCCAGCAGTCAATAAATTGCTGGCAGCTCTAGGGTGGACTTGAAGCGGGATTTGAGAAAAATCTCAAAAGTTCGCACAAGCCCTCCACTCCCATCCCTGACTGCATCGCGAACATAGGCTACCGCACACGTTAACACTTTGTTTATTTTAAGCTCCTTTACGTGACTGAGCTGTGAATTTTTTCTGCCTCCATGCAGTCAGGCCAGGTCTAGTTCTAGCCGTCGAATGGCGGAGTCCGAGAAGACAAGACAAAAAGTAGCAACGAAACGCGCGATTATTGTTAATTCTTTTTAGCAGATGGAGCAGAAAAATGAAGCGTTTTTGCGTCGCTAAGCTTAACAATTCAAAGCTCGTGCCAGACAATCAGATATTGATCAGTTTGTGGCCTTCGGATTCCACGACTGTCATGCCAGAGAGCTGGCCGAGCCATCAAGATCGAGGTGTTGACTTGCAAAATGGCTTTCTTGGGTTTTCCGCCGCTCCGCGGTCTCTCGAGAGCCGACGATGAGGAGAAGCGAGGAAGCTCGGAGGCAATGACTTAATTAGTAGCAATTGCTGTTAATGCTGTAGTCATAAAAGCTCATTTGCAATTATCGGGACTATTCTAGGGGTCTCTGTGAGCCGGCTAGTACTAAAGAGACGGGCCCCGAATAGGCCCGATGCGGAGATAAAGCTCGAAACGAGGAGATTTTAATCTTTCTCATGGCCTGAGCCGGCCGAGTGCACCTTTGGACGATATAATAAGAACATTATAAGAAATTATGTACCCATGCATGGGTCCAGCAGTCGCGTCGTCGTCGTGGTCGCGTCAGAGGACGCGGACGGAGGAGGGGAAGGGGAACACAAATAAATAGCAAAGTTAAGTTCGCGCAGTGGGCAAATAGGAGTGAGGTAACATAATTAAGATAAAATTGTTATGCTTGCACTTAGTTTATCTTCATTAAAGGGCTTTAAAATGGAATAGTGTGCTGAGATAATGAATTGGTTTGAACATAAAGGTAAACAAATTAATTATCATTGTCTTGCTCTCTCGTGCTTCCCTCGACTCGCGACTGCCAGGCCTCGCTCAGCTACCGAACGCGACGGTCGACGTGAAAATAACTTATCAGGAATCGCGCTACTGTTTCGTAACTGTAAAGAAGATCCAGTAAGGTCCCGTGGAAGCAATGACCCCGGCTTTCTGAATAAATTACACGAAATGCATAAAACACACCAAACGCTCGTAAATTTCCCTCCGCTGCCATATCGCGGAAACAATATCTCCGGGAAGGTCTGCAGAACTCGCTCAAATATGCATACAATACATAAATAATTAGTGTCGAGGCATGTAGCTTATCGGAGGAAATTTATTGGGTTGCCATCACAAAGCCCGGGAAACTGCCGAGAGAGGTCGAGAGCCAGCTTTGATGACCGTCAGATCGCTAGCGAAATCTCCTGCCTTCTACTAACAAGCACAGACTTCTGTATCCTCTCACATCTTTCGTCGTCGAGGCTGGAAAGCAGTGGCGTAGGTAGAAGAGGGGGTTTACCTTAGGAACGGGAGCTTGATTTTTAGACCTTAAGCTGTTTAATTTAATTTTGAAAAATCTCAAAAAATTTATTAAAAATTCTGAATGCCATTTAGAGCTGCCTCAAGCTCCTTTCAAGCTCTCTAAGTTCTCAATTATTAAAGTCACAATTTTTAAAAGCAATTTCCAGTGCCTTAAAACCTAAACGACCGCTTGATTTTGAGGCCTTAAGCTGCTTAGTTTATTTTTTTAAAGTCTTTAAAAATTTATTTAAAATTCTGAAGGTCATTAAAAGCAGCTTAAAGTTCCTTTCAAGCTTTTTAAGTTCTCTAATATTAAAGTCAGCATTTGAAATGAGGTATTTACACAGCAATTTCCAATGTCGTAAAACCTTAAGGGCCGCTAATTTTTCAAGAGGGGTGAGATTTTAAGGGAATAAAAGATTTTAGGGGGTCCTAGACTTTACCTCAGAAGGCATCAGATTTTAGGGGCCATTTTTAAGGGGGCTTCAGAACTCAGAGGGAGGTGCCAGAGGTGAAATTTAAGAGCCCCAGGACACAGAAAACCCAGCCTACGCCACTGACCTGGAGAGCAAACAATTGTAAAGAATATCAGGGGACGGGGAACAAACACAGACAGTAATTGTCATAAGTTTCATTCTTATTTACGTTCGGCTCGCAGCTGTGGGCCTGCATTCGACTCTAAGATCGCTGGTGATAGTGAAAACGGGGACTGTAGAGGTGTAGTCATCAGTCACACTTTCCAATCAGAGCTCCACTCTGCTCGGCCTCGGGTTCGGACGGAGATTAGAAAGACGAGAGCGTATTGAAGCGCGAATGAGGGAAGAAAGAAACGTTTATCAGCGGCTGAAGTGAAGTGGAAAGCCGCAATTGGACCAATTTGTGGCTTTCTGTATTGTTTGACACAAATTGGCGGTGAAGCCGAGCTTTTTGCTGCCGCACCTCGAGAACAATGGCTCCGTCTTTCTAGTCTTCCGGCCCCCAGCTACTTACTAACAGCCAATCATCCACTTCTCATCCATTTTTTGCAATGAATTATTTTATAGATCGGTTATTGTCACTGATAGCGGCGCCACCAAGCTATACACGCATGTATCATTACTATCCGGCTGCACATATGACACATCCTTTTTGTTATTATCCCTCACCAATGCCACCAGCACGATATCCAGGTGTGTACAAATATTCATTGTGGTGACTTTCATCATCATCATCTCATCTGTACATTTGCAAGCATGCGTTTTCCTCTTACGCAAGCGGCAAGCGGCTTTGGTTAATGACCTTGACGCGGTCGTGACTCGAATTTCTTTTAATTCAAACACTAAATCAGAAATTGTCTTCAGTGCATTGTGGTAGCTCGGAAGCGCACGGATGGACCCCGAGACCCGCTCGCGAGACCTCCAGCTCTCCGTGGGTCCACCCCTGCAACGATTTCATTACACACCCGCCCATTATACGTTATTCAATGCGCGTTCAACGATGAAAGTAACAATTAAAATTATGTTTGTAAGTGCGGGCGACGGAAATAGCGTTGCAAAGGTTAGGCCGAGCCTTCGCGTTGCTGCTTTTCGTGGGGTTTGCGCGAAAACAAAATTGCAAAATGGAAATTGAAGACGAACAAAAACCCACAAACACTTTCTCTCGATCAATCAAGTTGCGTACATTTTGATTATCACCGCGATCGGCACGAAGGCTCCACGAGACAATGGGAAAGGCTTGACATCACGATCATTATTCGGTAGGCGAGGGAGTTCCTTGAATTAGATAACCGCGTGATTGGCGGCTATTATATGGGGCTTCGAGTACCAATTTCGGGGCTGGGTCTCGCTACTTAAGGCCACTTTTCTCCTCCCAAAGGTCATTGTGATTTTTGGGCTTTTTCATTTTTTTTTCAGAAGCCCCTTCCTCTTTGAAAAACGATTGCTAGAGCATACTCCTTCCCAGAAACCTCTCAAGGCCGAAATTAGCTGGATCTCCTAATGAAAAGCACCTAACAAGCCAAACCTCATCTCGCAACCTAATCCCCCTTCTCTCTCGAGTACCCGCTCTCCACATTATCGTGCAATCCAGACAAATGAAGCAGATCGCTCGATCATGATCCGTGGTTTAGCTGATTGTATCGAAGCCTCACGCGTCTTTCTCCCACAATTTCTTGATTACATCATTGCGCGCGCACAAAAGTCTCGTTCTTCCCTTTCAATTCCACAAAAATGCAAGTTCTTCACGATCTCCGCACGCTATATATTCCAATTTAATGGAACAAGTCTACAAGCCATTACTGTATAAGCATGTAATTTAACCTGGCCGTTTGGAGAAATATGATGAAACTAGTAAATACACATCTCGAGACTCTCGAGAGGTGTCAGGCCTTCAGCGGGCACAAAAGAAATTTTTACCGCATGAATGAGCCGATTTCGGGGCTGCTTGCGATGGATTACGCAAAAGAAAACCAAGTGGTTGTGCCAATAATAACATCGGAGGCAAAAGAAAGGAAAAGAGCTGTAATGAACTTTCTTTCGTGGGCTCGTCCACGTCGGATTCCGCGAAAGTTTTTTCCATTGACTTATTTTCGGCCCCAAAACTCTGGAACCCTCTTTCTTATGGCAAATGTGGGACTGTTTTTGTGACAAAAAATTTGTGGGAGGGAGGTTTGGCTATTTTATGAATTTCAGGTAATTTTTTTTATGTTTTCCAAAAACCACTTTTTGGCCCAAAAACCCTAGAAATGCGTTTTCTTCTCAACCAATTTTAGGAACCAATTTTTCTTCTAAAAAGTTTTGGCCAATAATTGCAAAATTGGGTGTTTCTTAACGAGCGAAGATTTGGCCATTTTATTAATTTTAAGTGAAGATTTTGTCTCTCCAAAATTTACTTTTTCGGCTAAAACGTTTCGTAAACGAGATCCTAGTCACTTTAAGCTCTTCTGGGATCATTTTCTCGACAAAAATTTTTGGCCGAAAATCCCGAAACTGGAATTTTCTTAACGAGCGGAGATTTTTTTTAGGTAAATTATTTTTAATGTACAAAATCCTCTTTTTTGGCCCAAAAACATTGAAAGTGCATTTTTTGAGGTAAATTTAGTCGTTTTAAGGCTTAAAGAAATAATTTTTGGCCAAAAATCCCGAAATTGAGTTTTCGTTAACGAGCAAAAGTTTGGCTAAATTTTTTTTTCCTCGAATTTCTACTTTTTCTTTTTGATCAAAAACTCCACAAACACAATTTTTAAATTTAAGAGATTTCGAGCACACGAAAACCCCTGGACAACGCCATTAATGCGCATAACGAAATCAAAACAGTTTATTGTACATGTTACTCAACCTATATATGCTCGGACCTACAAAAAATGCTAAGCAGCAAGCAGCAACGAAAGCACCTTAGTCTACACTCTACTCTATAAACAGCATCTGCTTACATTTAATTACGAGTATTATCTCTTCATTTATGGTGCGAAGCGCGCTCTCCGCTCCAGCGCCGTTCATTGAATCGGTATCGACCGTTCCGTGAGGGGCAATTGTGGAGCTTTTTGAGGCATCGCAGGCAAGGCGAGCCAAGGTGTAGCGAATGCATTCGACGAGCCGCTCAAGCTTGTACTTTTTGCGCCAATTCTGCAAATAAGTGGGCAAGTAAAAGCATGAAATCCGAGAGATTTGGGCTTGTTTGCGGAACGCCGCTCACAATGATAATTAAAAGTCAATTAATCATCGGCCGATCACGTTTCCCATTGGCGATTCAATAACGTTATCTAAGTCCTTGAGTTACCGCACTGCACTGACCGACCACTGATGATTTCCGCAGGGAGGCCGGGGTGTGAAATTAAGCGTTGCATAAACCCGCAGACTTTGATTGATTAGGAACGCCATTAGCCAGCGAAATTGGTTTTTAAACGAGCCTCTCACATACATTCTTGCAACCATTCTGAGGATCTCCACGCTTGCGCTTGCAAATGATCTCCGTGCCGCTCCACGTTCTGCATGACAAATGAATGCGAAACAATCAATCACTACAGCACAGTTTTTCTTTTTTTTTTCTCTTCCTTCCTCCGCCCGCCCGCCTAACCCGTTCAGGTCTTTTCATGCGTCCAGACGATGCCACGCTCTACACGACTCTGGAGCAAACGATGAGCAGCAACCCGAACGTCTACTTCCAGCAGCGACCAGTGCATCCGGGGCTCATGTACTAGCCTCACATCTCCTAGGCTAAGGTTCCCTCAATGGTCTCAACTGAAATTTGCAGTACACAAGTCTCCTTCATCCTCGAAATTGTGTAATTTATGCTTCGTACTCGTAAGTTTTAGGTGCACTAGTTAAGACGAAACTCATGGACAGTGTTGTCAATTAATGCAATCTTGGTAGGCTACACTTCTCTCTGACATACTTTTAAGGCGAAATTCCGCATATCGCATAAGAATGTAAAATTTGGATAAGCGTAAGTAGTTAAAAGACCCAATAAGTTAGTTAAGCGACACATTTTCTAAATAATTTTAGCAACTTTCTGAATAAAATTAAGATAAACGAGTCGGCGGTTTTGCTCATCAGAAGACTTCATTAGACTTCATTCTTTATTGACTTCAGATTTTTGATTCGGAAATGACTTGAATCCATCTCCAGTGATCTTGAATTCAGTGGCCCTCATGTCTAACCTTTTAAGGCAATTTTCTGGGTCTTTCACTTTTCTACGTTTTCCCACTTTTTCTCAAAAATATGTGGAAACCACTCCATGAAAGCCAGAAGGAGCTTAAAAGTCGACTAGCCAAGTCCAATTAAAAATTGACTCATTTGAGCTCGAAAATGTGATTTTTGGAAATTTTTTGGGACCTCTATTTTCCTAATTTTTCTCAGTTTTTCTCAAGAAAATGTGAAAATCACTAAAAAGAGATCACTTAATCCATCTCCCATGTCACAATCCATCTCTTGAATTTTCTATGGTAGCGCTGTTGACGCGGTGGCCAACACTGGAACTAGCAAACGTGCAAAAGTGACGTTTCGAGTTTCGAAAGTGACGTTTGCCAGCGAAAAGGTGGCAGTCCGATTGGGGTGGCCTCCCATAGTTTTGTTTTCATTCCGAGAAAGGTGCATTCGTCGCTCCTTCCGACTAAAATCGCTTTTTAGGCTCATCCTTAAACATATTTTAGTATCAAATTTAAGAAATTCTAGATCAATTTCGCTCTCTACGCCAAGTCGGGCACTCACCCGGAAGAATTCTAGCGAAATTAAGGAGAAAAGTGGCTCCATATTCGACGTGATCATTCAACCTTGAATCTTCAGATAGTGTTTTATTCCGTATCGAGGCTTCATGTCTACATTCAGCCACTTCGAGCAGTAGTGTGCGTGTAAAGATTAAAGCAGCAACACGCTTGTATAATCAAGTTTGCTTCACTATCTAGCTTACGTAAATTTAGTATTGGAGGAAGCATAAAAAATAGATAAGGTGCGCTTTCGGAAGGCTCTGAGTGAAATGAACGGAGTACGTGGACGGAGCGAGCAGTGATTTGAACAAAGCAGTGACCTACTTTCGAAGACAGCCCGATCCTAGCACCAAAATGAACCACCACAAGTCCGAGTGGAACGTGGAGTAAGTATGGCAGTCCATTACGCCGTGTCATCCCCCTAACTCGATATCCTGCCTGGCTTTGTGTGCTGCGGAAACCGCTGAGTGCTAGTCCGTCTGTCACCAACTCGCCTCTCGGAGTGGAGAAGAAATGATGCAATTCCACCGGCGCGTCGAAGCCAATCGTCATCGTCATTCGATTTATTTTTGGCTCCCACGACCTCATGAAACGCGAAACAGCATTTGTTGTGTCTGCACTTTGGAATTGGAGATGATCGGGTGACTCAATTCAAGGCCATTTGAGTACGTGCCAAGTTTCATCTCAGGTCTCTGTACAGCGAGATTATTGTGTGATAAATTCCTGACGTGCTTTTCCAGGTTTCCTTTGTCAGGTGTACTGGCCAGGGATGGGTAGACTGGGGGCTTTTCTGGGGAAGATTTAGAGCTTCAAAAGTCACTAGAAAATTAAGAGCATGATTTTGCTCCATGCTTCAGATTTTCTTCGGCAGATTTGGCCAGAGATGGGTCAACTGGGGGCTTTTCTGTAATGTAGAAAAATCAGAGCATAATTTTTCTTCATCAGTCTTCCAGGAATGGGTCAACTGGAGGCTCCGTCATTGGAAAAATTAGGCCCCCTTCGTTCCATCCCTGAAACCGAGAAGACACCCTTGACCCAGTGACACATTTCTCACTCCCAAATTGAATCTAGTCTGCCTCGCTCGTCATAAAAATCGCATTAGCCTTGACATTCACGGTGACATGCACAATTAAAAGGTAATTGTACTCGGACGTCATCGTGTAGCGTGTGCCGGAGCTGTTGAGATGTTAATTGGCGCTCATTGTCCGAATCAGCTCATGTGAAACAATTTCGAACGTCGCGAGACAGCAGTTTTGATTTTCGCGTGAGAAAACCTCTCGTGGGCGTCTGATGGGGGCTTTCTTCGAGCTGCTTTCGAGACCTCCCCAAACCCGAAGGTAGCGCGCTTACTCTAACAATGCTCCATTCATTCGTTCTAACCTCCGTCATGTGGGCAATTTGGCCATATTTCGTTTTTCATTTTTATTGTGTTGATTATCTCCAGGTTGCTCTTTATTTTTGTCGCCACACTTTTTGCTTGCCCCCAAACCACCGCTACCGAAACCGATAGCACCGAGCTGCGGTGAGTCTGAAGTCACCTATACATTTGGCATGAAAACAATAACCATCTCGCTTGTCGGGTTTCCCCTGGTATCCAATTAGAGTAGCTACTTACGCTTGTGCCACTTTTGCAGCCTGTACTTCGTCACCTGGAACGTCGGCACAAAGTACCCCGAGAACATAATTTTGGAGAACCTGCTGGGTCTCGAGAACTCGCCCCAGAACGACAAGGTCCAGCCCGACTTCTTCATCATCGGGTGAGTATTCGACTTTCATCTCTGGCTTCTTCTAAAATAGGACTATTTCAGCCTCCAGGAGGTGAGTTCACAGCCCCAGAACATCTTCGTGAACCTCTTCAAGGCGGACCCGTGGACGAAGAAGTTCAAGGAGGTACTCAAGAAGCGAGATTATGTGGTGGTGAAGACGGAGAACCTTCAGGGCCTGCTCCTGGTGGTCTTTGCCAAGCGACGACACATCATGCACTTGCGGGACGTCGAGACGGAGTTCACGAGGACGGGTCTCGGGGGAGTCTGGGTGAGTCTTGTGCGTCCTTTGTATGCCTCGTTTTTCACTCTAGGTGTTTTTAGGGCAACAAGGGCGCCGTCAGTATCCGCTTCAACGCGTACGGCAACTCCGTGTGCGTCGTCAACGCTCACCTGGCAGCTCATGACAATAAACTAGACGAACGAGTAGAAGATTACAATCAAATAGTTAAGGACCACAAGTACCACGTGAAGGTTACTAAAGACATTTTCAGCCATGAGTAGGTCGCTTTCCCTCAAAGGAGTGGTTTTTAACTCTCGTCTTTTAGCTACGTGTTCTGGCTCGGGGACCTCAACTTCCGCATCAATGAAAGCTTCTTGCCGAACGCCGAGGACATCGTTGAGCGCATCAAGAAGGAGCAGCTGGAGGAGCTCCTGCAGAACGACCAGTTACTGCAGGTCCGACTGCAGGGTCGTGCGTTCCAGCAGCTGCGAGAGAAGCTGCCCCAGTTTCCGCCCACGTTCAAGTTCGAGGAAGGATCGCACTCGTACGACTTGAAGTGAGTCTAACGGTCATAGAGAGGAGCCAGACTAGAGGGGAACTTTGGTGGATATGTCCTTAATTATTGGTCACTTAAAGGGAGACCAGAGGACGTCCCAAATTTTTTAACCCACTCTAGTCTGTACTCCTTCAAGCTAATTGCCATGGGAGTGGATTTTCTGAGACTTGCTATTTTTAGACGCCGACCCGCCTGGTGTGATCGCGTGCTCTACAAAGCTTCCCAGGAGAACCAAACGAACATCAAGCTGAGCGTCGAACAAACGAGCTACAAGTCCCATCCCAGCTACAGTATAAGCGACCACAAGCCGGTGACGAGCGAGTTTACGATCAAGGTAAGGGCTTGCGAGGAGTGCATTTTTCGTAGCGACCGAGTAGAAATTTCTGTCATCACTCATTGCGCCACTGATTGGCCCTTCATCGGTCGGTGTTTCCCATCGACCCCGCGCCTGACCTCCCCTGGAAGTGAATTGAATTACGCTAGGCAAATTAATTCAGTAATTGCTTGATTGCCCAGCGGGGAGTTCAAGAGCGGTCGCGCGTTTCCCGAGAGGCCTCTGGAGACTCGCCAAAATTTTCATCCGAATTGGAAGTCACCTCAATCCAGTTTTATTGCATGAACTAATGATTTAATATTCTTTCCTCCTCGTTGCTCCTAAAATAATGTGCGTTTGGCTTGCTCAATGTGTAACTAACGTAGGTTAAGAGTAGCTTGAGTAGCCATCGAAATGAGCGCCGAGATAACAATTTACTTGACGGACAGGTAGATGCGTCGGTCGAGGAGAAGACGGTTACGTTCAAAATCATTCCCATTTGGACGGTCGGGGACGAGAATGTGGTCGAGTACACCTTGCCGGCCGGATTTGAGGAGCAGGAGGCCGACTGGATCGGCATTTTCAAGGTAAGCGGGTGTCCGAAGGGGTCGCTAACTCACCGGCTTTTGTGTTGATTTGTAGGAAACATTCACGAGCTTGGACTCCTACAAGGCCTGGCAGTACACGGGCCGCGAGTCGGACGAGCGGAGACGCGAGCAGAACCAGCAGCGGACGCTCAAGCTGACATTCCCGGACTCGATTTCGCTGCAGCCGACGAAGAAGTACCGGCTGCTGTACTTCCAGAGCACGGGGTCGCGGGGAGTGAGCGCGATGGTGGGCATGAGCGAGCCCTTCCCGGTGCACAAGCGGTCCCGCACTCCGGGCCCCGACGACATAGACTAGGATAACTTAGAATTTCAGTCATTAAATCGATCAAATATTTAGCCTCACCTGTTTAATGTGGCCTTAGTGCAGTGCTCTCAAGATTTGTGCTACTTAAGCTTAGCTTTAGACGTGAACGTAGTGAGATTCCCGGATTTTCCGTTTCTTGAGACACCCTCGGACGTACCCTTTTGACCTTTGTTATAGTAATTTTTGAATTTGTTTTTTGATTGTTGACCTTTACCCCTGTTGATGTTTGTGACAAATCAATGAAAATAAAGTATTTACTTAAAGGTGGTTTTATTTTGTCTTTGGCTCGTGTTAGTTCACTGGCTCGCTCGAGACTACGCGGAGGGAGGAGGTGTGGTGAGATTCGCTCATCTGTTAATCAGCGGTGTCATGGGGATGGTGTTAAAAAACTTCCCAACAACCTGCAATAGGATCAAGGGTTGGCTTGGTGGTACTGGCGGTAAAACTTAGGGTAACACTTAACGATAAGGGCGATCGATGTCACGAAGAGGACCAGAAGCACGATCATGGCGAGGGCTGGAAGAGAAAGAGGTTTTAATTTGGGCCTTGTCTCTATGGTCTGGGCGTCTGTAGTATTTTATATCTATGATCTATTCTCTAGATTAAATTTCTAATAAGTGTTTAGATTTTTACAGAGGATTTTTTCGTTCCATTTTGACTCTAGTGTCTGATCTCTTTGTTCCAAGAAAGGGGCTCCTTTGACTCTGGGTGCCTCTAATATTTTATCTCTATTGTTTAGACCCCAGGTTAAATTTCTGTGAGGTGTATTGATTTTTTTAAAGAATTTTTTCGTTCCATTCTGACTCTAGTGTCTGATCTCTTTGGTCAAAGTTAGGGTCTCCTTTGACTCTGGGTGCCTCTAGTATTTTATGTCTATGGTCTAGACCCAACATTAAATTTCTAAGAGGTATTTAGATTTTTTAAAAGGATTTTCCCGTTCTATTTGGACTCTAGTGACTCTTCTCTTTGGATTGAGTCAAGGTCTCCTTTGAAAAATTGCCTATGGTATAATCCTAAAAGTAAAAGGTCTCGAATTCGAAACCTCTTCTAATCTATGAAGCTCTTTGTCGGTTATAGGGGACTTACTTTTCGCGTTCTGGTTGACGGCAAAGCGTTTGGAGATAAACGGTCTGTTCTCGCACGCCAACACGACCAGACTCCGCTGCGGTCCGAAAATGTCGAGGCACCAGTGGTCGTGGAACTGCCTGTGTGCATGGGCCGTCGACAGCAACAGCGATCCCAAGTCGTTAACTCGAATAATGTCTTCCGATCTTATTTCAAAAATGCTTCCATTCACGCTGTGTTTTGTGCGGGGGAAAACAACAACAACTCAAACAATTGTGCTATTCATTACAGCGGCATTACGCTGAAATCTGGCCTTGGGGCGAGCTTACCTGTCGCACGGGTTGAACGCAGTGAGGTTGAAGTCTCTGAGATACGGATGGTACCGCCTCAGGTCTTTGTAGATCTCCAGGGGCTGCTTCACGCACTCCTTCGAGAAGTCCTCGGAGCTCTGCAAGTACTCGCCCTCGTCGCAGCACTTGGAGATGCTGCCGTCGAGGTTGTAGCCGAGGGGGTCGCAGAGGACCGGGGCCAGAAGGGCCAGCAAGAAGCCCAGAAAGCACTTCATGGTAGATCACTTGCACGTTCTGAAGCCGCTCATGTCTCGTCGACGAATGCTTTTTGCGACTGTTTTGAGTGAGCGACTGAGATAATATCCAACCCATAATGCTGCTACTCCACGCTCACATATGAGACTCATTACGTCATTTTTTGCTCACCAAGCTGCTCCCATATATTTTTCACTCGTTTAGAAGATATGTGATAGTTGGTTGTGAAGTGTGTTCCAAGAACTCACACACGCGTTCGAGTATTTCGGGTTCAATCAGACTCTCGGAGCTCTATAATTTGTGACAGGTCTCGGTGTAATTGTTCTGGTGAGGGAAACGCGTGGATTATTAATAAATACGCGGTATCGCGCGATCTACAAATTCCTGAGAGCGCTACAAAGTGTCTCTTTGCGGGGATCGGAAGACTTCCGTACACAATGCGAAACTGGTTCGAGTACTATCGAGCCTATCGGGGTACTAATTGGGGGATCTCGGGCCAGCGGTTCATTTTTGTCAACCGGAAAGTCTGCTTTTTGCTGATGACGGAAATGTAAGTGGACGGAATGTCACGTCGGGCCTGAGAGGGTTTCGTTTGTCAATGATTACAGGATGTAAACTAGTCTTTGGAAGAGTGGGCTAGACCGAATTCGGTGTCTGTGACCTGTCAAAACACAAGTTTGGATTCCAAATCCATCTCCAGTCCCGTTTCGAGGCTCCTGATAATTTTTTCTGGTCTTTAACCAGGCTAGAGAATCTCCAATCCATCTCCAGATTCATTAGGAGGGTCTTGGAAAATTTCTCCACCGAAAACCAGACACTCACCTCAAAAGCAGACGTCCAGCAAAACAAGCCTTTGATTGTAATAATTTACTTATTTAATTCAGTCACTTGAAACAATTAATTTCTATCACCAAAATTTATCATTCAATTGAGCTATTAATTTGGTCGCCTCATAGAACTCAGACGCCATTTCCGATCCACTTAAAATTACGTTTTCGCGGAATCTGGTCACCAGGGTGCTTTCTTCGAGAACTTCCTCTGGTGGTGCCTCTTCATCGGGTGGACCACTAGGAGCCGCATCAGCTTGACCATCGTGATTTTAATGCTCATCCTGCTCTGCTTCGGGTTCGTGTTTCGGGGAAAATTTTTCGGCTGAATCACTCTATTGTCCAATCCGCCAGACGACAAGCATCAAACTAACTAATCAATAAAGTTGCTTGTTCCTTTTGATACATTTGTAGCGTCTACAATATTCTGCCCTGCCGTATTCAAATGTACATGTGTCTGCCTCTACTCTCTCGATCAATTTATAGGGGCCCGAGTTAGATGCGGCGCGCCGAGTGGCTGGCTAGAGCGCAGAGAAAATTATATATTGTATGGTTAAACGGGGCAAGTTGCGTCACATGTTATTGTTCTCTGCTTCTTCCGAGAGATGGTAATTAGAAGTTGTGATGATTAGTGAGCTGCTATTCGCTGGAAGGGGGTTAAAGAAGTTAACAGGCACTTGGATGGAGAGGATTTCGCTCGTGAGCTCCTCGAAGGTTTCTAGACTCATCTGATGACGATCTGATGATCTCCTTTTCCTGAAAGACTTCTTGAATCGACTCCTGAGACCTCAAAAGACTTAGAAAGATTCCAATCTTTATTTACTTTTGCCTGAAAAATTATCTTAGAGGCTCCAAGAGAGCTTCTTTCATCAGAAGATTTCTCAAATAAATTTCAAATACCCCAAGAAGCCGATGAAAGACCCTGATCTGCGTCAATTATGTTCTTAAATCGACTCCTGAGACCCCAAAAAGACTTTGAAAGATTCCAATTTTTAATTACTTTTGCCCTAAAAATTATCTTTAAGGCTCCAAGAGAGCTTCTTTCATCAGAAGATTTCTTAAATTAATTTCTAACACCCCAAAAAGCCAATGAAAGACCATGATCTGGCTCAAGTCTATTTTTGAAGCGCCAAAAGTAGCTACAAATCTGTTTTCTGAGCCAAGATAATTTTCCTAATCTCGAACCTCAGAGAAGCCCGTCGCTATTTTCAATTAAAACCCCATGATCGCCTTTCGTTTTTTCCCCATAACCTGACTTGGCAACGTCTAATTATTGACAACTGCGCGAGTCTCACTACCGGCACCTCCCTCCCCCTTCATAAACAATCTGTAGCCCGCAGTTCACACCACTGAATTACCGTCATTACCCCGAGTCCGCTCGTCCAGGCCAACGGCATGGTCCAAGGAAAAATGACATCGACGTGTTCACAATGGCCTTTCACATGATCACGATCATGTTCAATGTCATACGCGCTTATTGGTTTTGTTTACTTTCCCTAAAATATGCCGCGATAACGGTGAATTATAGCTGCGACCTTGCGCCGAACCACACATATGTTGGGTGATCATGCTTGTCGAGCTGGAATGCGTGGTAGCTCGGCCACTGCATATTATTACAAGCAGATGACAAGTTTGCATTTCAACTTATGTTCACACACTCATCGCAAACGAGAAGATTCGGTGGAGCGGCTTGGAGATAAGTTGTGAATGAAACTGGTTAGAAGCGCGCCGACGAAGAAACAGGTGCCATTAAGAAGGATCATTAGGTTAGTATTTCAGCTTTTTTCAGCGAGACGAGCGTGATTCTGGGAATTTCAATTTTTTCAGGATATTGCTAATTTATACAAATATCTCTGGAATTGTTTTAATTTATTGTATGTTTTGAAGTCTCGTCAATTGTCTTCAAGCCCAGGTCACAAGTCAGCTCTTTTGGAAGGTTGTCAAGTTCGACGCAAATTGGGCACAATTCTGTAAATATTGACGACAGCGAGCTGACCTCTCACCGACCTCTCTGGCAAAGTGACGACTCGGGTATTTTGTGAACAAACTGGGCGCAGTTGCTAGCCAGTGCCCAGTAGGCAATACAAGTGTCTTAGTTCTGAAAACAACTTTCGAGAGCCAGAGATTTGCCTCCAAGATATTGTATATTTAGCGAAGTGAAGGAGTTTCAAGGCTGTCCGAGTGTGCACGCATTGCACTTAGATGCAAAACTAATCAAACCCGCTCGCGTTGATTAAAAATTGCATTTCAGATACAAATTGCACGGTGGAAAAGTTGCAGTAATCGGGCTTACCTTTCGAGTCTTTCGACACGCCTGAGACTATGGGTTTTAGCGACTTTATTTTTCACCATTTCGATACATTTTTGGGCTCTGCTCGGAACTAGGATTATCTTAACTAATGTGGTAACCAGAAGAAGCATAACTTAGCATAACTTAACACTCATAGAGTCGAAATTTAGTTCAGGTTCTTATCGTAATTTGCACTAACGTAAGCGTCACTAGTCTACTCCACTTCTTCGTACTCGTACTCGACACTGTAGTCGTCACTTTTACTCTCCATGGCCACGGAGTCGCGGTACACAGTGCCCCGAGACCTGATCTCGGGAACGTGCTGGGGCTGCGGCTTCCTCCTGCTCTCCTCCGAGCTCCTCGTCTCCTCCTCCTCCACCTCCTCGTACGAGTACTCGTCCGGCGAGAGAGTCGTGGTCGTCGTTCGGGAGCGCCCTCTGCTGGTCGGAGGGGCTGCTGTCGGTTCCATGGTCGTCGTCGTGGTTGGGGGAGCAGCTCTCGTGGGCTGAGTCTTGAGCTTGGGCTTCTTCACGGGCGCCTCGATCTCGTTGAGTCGCTCCGCTCGCTTCTTCAGGATCTCCATGACCCGCGACTCTGGCGGCTCCTGCACCTTCCCCTTGCACTTGATGATGATGAACTTGCCCACCCTCACGTCGTAGTCCATGCAGTACTTCTCGTACACCTCGCTCTTGTACTTGACGAAGCCATCGCCGTTGAGGTCGAGGAGCGAGAAGTCGTCGATGTACTGGCCCATGGAGGCCTCGCAGGCGTACTGCTTGACGGTCTTGAACACCTTCGACTTGGCCACCACCCTGTCGATGTCGGAGTCGTGCTTCTTGCACTTCATCCTCCCGAACTTGTCCTCGGCGTAGTGGTAGTTGAGGGGACAGCACTTGTTCATCTTCACCTCCAGGAGGTTCTTTACGTCGATCTGGGTCAAGGGCGTCGGGATCGTGTTGGAGATGGCCGATGGGGTGGACGAGGGCACTTCTCGGGGCTTCGGGGTCCCACGGATGATGTGGACGTTGGGCATGGCCTCGAGACTCGCGTACGGGTTGGCGCTCTGGAGACTCGGGCTCGGGAGATTGGGGCTGTAGACGAGGCCCTGCTGCTGCAGGTTCATCAGCATGAGGAGGAAATCCAAAACACTCGACATCGCGACGCAATTTCTAGCAAAATCTACTTTGTCTCAAAAGCTGATGTTGCTTCATCGGATGGTGGTAAAAAACTAATCTTGCAGCGCCCGAGTCGAGCCAACATAATATGTTCAACAGCCTCCGTGCCTCTGTGGTGAGAATCAGTATCACAATGCGTACGGGGCGACCAGTTTTCAAACCGGCCGGAGCATGTGGTGGTCAGCTGCATGGGTGGTGGTAGTAGCTCGGAGTGGTTAGGCTCTACTAACTTCAAAAAATTTAATGACTTTGAGATTTTTTGCCCCACAAACATGTTTCTCCCCTGAGGTCTCTCGGAGGCTTTCCCTTCGACGTCGTGGAGCGCCTGGTGTTCCCCCTTCGCGCTCAAGCACAATCTCGAGCCGTCGAGCCTTGGATTTTATGCGACTCAAATTGATCAGAATGCTAATGAGGCCAAATTAACGCCGCGTTTTGAGTGAATCCGCAAATTTTCTTGCTGCTTTGTATGCAAACGATTTCCTTTTACCAATTTATCATGTCCATTTATCAATTAATGGCGTTGTGGATTAATTAAAAATCGGCAAAACAACCAGAAATGCATCGTGACCTATCAAAAGGTCGCTTGGATCGGTGATTTAGGGTGTGAGGTTCAAGTTCACGCATATTTTGATGTATCGAATCCATCTCGTCCGGGCCACGTATAAATTAATTATGTAAACAAAGAGAAACAACTGTACGCTCGGGCGAGTCGAAAAAGTGTCAATGGAGTGTCGCTGCTGTTTGCCGGTGAAAAACACACACTCGAGTGATAAATCAAAGATATTTGCCGGCTGCAAATTTACATGGCACACGCGAGAAAAAACCCAGAGTCCAGCGAGATGCGGCCATTAATCACGACTTTGCGCCTCTTGGAGACCTTTCAAGAGGTCAGCGGAGATCCGTTATTCATGCAACATGCAAAACTGGCTCTAATTTAGATAATACTTTATTATATTTAACCTACGAGTTGTTCCTCAAGCTTTCAAGGCAGTTATAGAAGGGGACTCGGGATTCTTTGGTAAAAATTTTGATTCATTCTCCAGACTCTGGAAGTATTCGAGAACTCCGTAGGACGCGTGGGAGTCCCTAAAGTTTGGCCGACTCCTCTATCAGGGGCTCTCCCTCCTCGGCTGGGGCGTCTTCTGGGGTTGCTAGGGGAGCCTCTGAAGTAGCTATCGTCAGACGAGGTGCGGGTTCTGGAGTCGCTATCACCAGAGGAGCTGTGGTTTCTGGAGTCGGCGGGGGAGAGGAGTTCATTTCGACGTCCTTGGGGCCCTGGTTGCCAGCAACGCGGTCCATGTAGATCTCGTTGAAGTACCTCTTGATCATGTTGAAAGGCTTCGGGAGGCAGACGAAGAGCAGGAATATAAAGACGCCCTGCAGTGCGTTGATGATGTCGAAGAAGAGAATGGGACTCATGTGGGCCGAGCTGAAGTAGAAGGAGATGATCTCGCAGACCCACGTGATGGCCATCACGACGAGCAGGATAGTGGTGCTGATTTTCCTGGAAACGAGAAAATACTTCAAAATCCTGGACCCTCAAAGAACAAGAGCCTTACATAGTCTCCACCTTGCTGATCTTCTCGAGGTCGAAGAACTGGTTCTTGACCTTGTTGAGCTTCTTGAGCCCCATCGCAGAAAAGCCCGTGAGGACGCCAGACACGAAGAGGATGATCGTGACGACAGGGATGAAGTACTTCTGGGAGTCTAGGTCGCCTGAAAAAATTACTGTGAAAGACTGCTCTGAGATGTGGCAGAGAAAGGCCTTACCAAAGTCGACGGACCTGAAGTAGTACGAGGGGATCCCCAGGAAGCCGTTGAGGTAGGTGAGGAAGACGAAGATCAGGGGCGTCAGCTGGGAGATCGCCGAGTACACGAGGAACCGCTTGGAGCCCCACTTCTCCTTCGTGGGGTCCCTGTTCTGGGGCAGGTAGATCCACACGTGCCAGGCGATGTCCAGAACCATCACGAGGAGCCAGAAGAAGCACGCGAGGATGGCGTACTGGATGATGTAGCCCACAATCATGCCCTCGTAGTTGCCGGTGAACTGGATGAAGGCTAGCAGGAGGTACCCGAGGGCGAGACAGAGCGAGTGCATGGCGAGAGACTTGCCATGGAGGTCGCAGAGCTCGGGAACGGTGAAGTAGATGCCCGCCACGATGATGAGACAAGGCACGGAAATCATCATAACTGAAAAAAGACGGTCAGCTGGGGAGGAGAAGGGTCGGAAGAGCTTACAGATGGCGCAAATCATCGCTTGGATGGCGGAGACGTGTAGCACCGGTAGGTCCTTGTCGCGGCATGAGATAGCACTTAGAGCGAAAGAGCCCGACTCGAACATCATGTCGATACAGTAGTCGTCGAACACGTCGAATTCCTCCCAGTCGTTGCTCACGCGAAGCAGCGACCCATTCGACAGCACGTAGAGGGTATCGCCATAGTTTCGGTTGTACAACATCCCACTGAAATCAGAGGTGTGATCAAGGAAAGGTAGAGGTAGGTTTTGTCTTCTGTATGAGAGCGTTTCAAGGAGTGACCAATGGGGTTGTAAATATGGTCAACATTGGGGTTATAAGTGGGTCAACATTGGGTTTATATATGGGTCAACATTGGGGTTATGAATGGGGTTACTAATAGGGTCAAAATTGAGGTTTATAAGGGGGTCAATAATGAAGTTAAAAATGGTTCAAAATGGGGTCAAGAGGGGGCTCCAATGGGTTTCAATATTGCGGTTCATTAAGAGATTATATACAAGGTTAACAATGGGGTCAAGAGGGGGTTCCCAATGGGGTTAAAAATAGGAATATCATAGGCTCAATAATCAGCAATTCCAGCCATTGTTTATGAATGCTCTGAAGCATTTCTTCTAAGACCCTTTAGGCTTTAACTGGGGTAACAGAAAGATCGTTGTAGAAAAGTCACTAAAACCCTAGTTACACCTCTGAATGAAGTAACTTTAACCGGTCAATTGGCTGACGTCACTAAGATAAGCGGAGTTGCCGGGCTTTTCGACCTAAATTCTTCAGCTTTGACTCACCCGTCGCACGGTGGTTTCTCGTAGACTTCGTAGGAAATCTTGATTTCCCTATCTTCGATGCAACCGTCATAGAAGACCCCGTGGATGAGCTCAAACGTGAGGTTCTCGGAACTGGAGGCGCACCCCTTGCCGGTGTCGTTGAAGAAGTAGCTCTGGTCGCTGCGACAGCACTTCGGAATGGGCACGACGGGCAGCAGAGCGGGCTGGATGAGCATCATCTGGAGATAAAGGCAATTAGGGCACTAAGCTCCGGGGCTTAACTCGGCTTATACCTTGTATCCAGTGCAGTTATCGGGCAGTAGGATCTCCATCACCTCGTTATCGGACTGGCCCGGCTCCGAGTCGAAGTTGGGGGCCACATGGGCTGTCAGAATGCGTGCTGTTGTGACGGAGATCTGCGTCATCTCCGTCACGGCCCACGTAGAAGTCTCGGTCACTGGTGATGAAGGAGTTGTCACTTGAGATGATGCAAGCTCTCTTGTCGTCGTCTCAATCTTGGCATCTAACTCTTCCTCGTATGACTTTAAGTCTTCCTCGGTGTCGTAGTCGTAGTAGTACTCCTCCTCGAGGCTCTGCTGGGCTCCCAAGCTTCTCGACGCCAACATCAAAAGCACCGTCAGCGTTGTCAAAAGCTCCATGAGCGCCTGATAAGTGAATTGCAAGGTTAAACAAAGCTTGCGAAATATTTCGGCTTCACTGTTTGCTCAGTGACTAAGGGCTTCCTCTTCCTCGTTTGCATAACGCGAGTTTGCATATGCCGGTACTCGACCATGCGTTTGTTTGGACTTTGATACGAATTTCTATTTTTATATTTATCTGGAATCTGACGAGCTGCATTCCTCGACACTCCCTCCTTTCCACGCCCCTTTTGAGCTTTCGGTAAATAAACACTCAGGCTCTCTAGAAACTCACCGATATTCCTTGTTTTTATTTGGCGAATAAATTGTGGAAATATTGGGCGCGGAAAATTGAAGGGTTCTCGTCCAATATTAAACCAATACTAACCTGCCGATGTATCAAACACATATATTTCTAATCAATTTGTAATCTAATCACGAGATGATGATAAGATACGACCCGAACACGAGTGATACGAGGCTCCAGTGCCGTCACGTCTTTCCTGGGAAATTGTGGCAGTTTTCTCAGAAGCCATGTCATGAATAGACTTTATTGATGACATAATTTACACAAAAGAAGTTTCTGAATCAGAGCCAAAGCTATCCCGAGGAGCCGTCAACTATGCACCGCCCGTCACTGGCCCGGCAGTACCCGGCCTCGCAGTAGCACCCGACACGCTCGTACTGGGGGCAGTCTACCTTCTTCAGGCACTGGTTGAGGCAGGGGTTGGCCTCGAAAATGGCTTCATTGGGACCCGTGCAGTCTAAAATGGGGGGTTTTGGGTGTGAAACTGGGGCTTGAGACTCACCTGAGAGAGCTCCTTGAACGACTCCCAGGAAAATGGCGACCAAGAGGCAGAACGTGAAAGACTTCATGTTGTTCCGCTTGCTGAAAAATACTCAATGACGGAAAACAAGCCCGAGTTCCAGCTCTCAGTTGAGGCCTGAACTGAGAAAGCACCTGAGTAAATATTTTCGACAAAGTTCAGCTCAAAAACAACTTTATTGTTTTCAATCGAACAGGATTAGGCTTCTACTTCCGAGCCCCACACCTTCCAGCAGGGCCATTGTTCCTGCAGGCGATGGTCAAGTTGCACCAGCAGCCGAGTTTCTGCTCGGGATAGCAATTGATGGCGTCTGCTTGGTTGCAGAGATCCTGGCATTCGTATCCGTAGTCATAATATTCGTAGTCGCTGCAGACTGAAATCACGAAAGTAACTCAAACATGGAGCCAAAGAGCCAAAAAAAATTACCGAGGGGCTTCGGAGCAGGACCAGGAGCTCTGGCGGAGACGAAAGCCAAGCTGAGGAAGATCAGAGCCGAAGCTAGGAGACACAAAATTGGGGACTTCATCGTCGTGTTCAGGAATATTAAAACTAAGTACGTGACTCAGTTGTCTCGCTTTGGGCCTGTTCACATATTACGTAACGGTGAAAATCGAGATTTTTGACCCCCACCCCCCCCCTCTGTCACGGTTTGTCACTTTTGCTCAAACCCCCACCCCCCCCCCCCCCTCTGTCACGTCACGCAGTATTTTTTCTAATAATAATAAGCACAAGTTCATATATTATATTTATTTTTTTATCAATTACATATATTTCTTCCCAAGGGGATACTAAATGGGTGCCAAGAGACACTATTGGCATGGGAGTATTCATTTGTTTACGAGTATATTTTATTTTCACAATTCAGCTAATTCAGCGGCCGCGGAATTGTGAAAAATACTGTACATGCACGGCTGAATTCACTCGGACTTGCGGAAAGTAGGTCTATATTGCCTTCCCTCGCTCGCAAGCTCGCTCAGGCGCAATTATAGCCCTTCTTTCCTCACTTTCCGAGTGAATTCAGCAGTGCTGTAAAATACTATTTCGTTCGTATATCGAAAATCGAAACAGATATACAAATTTTAAAACTATGTATGAGAAAAGTCCGTTTGTTCCCGAATTTGGTTTAAAAAGCATAATAACATATAACTTGGGTAAAAATGTGCAATTTTTGTTCAAAAACCCGTGACGTAACACAGAGCTAGAACCCCCCCCCTCCCCCTTAATTTTTGTCACGGTCATGTCACGATTTTGCCAACCCCCACCCCCCCCCTAGGCACCGTTACGTAATATGTGAACAGGCCCTTTTGTACCTCGATTCTCGCTAACGAGAGTCCACTTGAGCCAACAGTGGCTCTGGAAAAAAACATGACGCAATTCCTAAAGCCACTGTATCTGAATGCCCGAAAACGAGAGCCCACTTGAGCCAACAGCGAGGTCTAAAATTATTTCCTGCGCAGATCGGGCTCTGGAAAAAACATGACGCAAGTCGAAAAGCGGCTGAATCGAGTCTTTGTTTCAGAAAGCCTTGTCTCGAGGTCGAACTGAAGTCGAGTTTGCTCAGGTTTTGGGTTTTTTCTGATCAGAAATAGACTCGAGCTTGACGACAAATTTTATTCATCCTGAAATAGCGACGCATTTTCCGGACCAGTCACGGCAGTACTGGAACTGGGCGCAGTAGCAGCCCTCCAGAAGAACCTGGTCACACGCTCGGGGTCTGCATCTCTCCAGGCACTCGTTCCATTCGAACCAGCTCTCGTTGGGCCCGCATTCGAACCCTAAAAGACCTTCCTGAGCTGAGACAAGTTTTGGAAGTGTCCTAAAAATACCTTCAGAGCCTTTGAGTCCAAGCAAGACGCCGAAAAAAATTGACTTCATTTCACTCTCAACGATTGAGTCACACTGAGCCTTCGAGCTCAGCAAGCCCACTGAAAAACAATTCCTAGAAATTCGGCCACCTGAAGCCAGCAGTTTTATTTTCGACCAAGCTAGGGATATTTTACATTCTGGGACTTAATGAGGCGACATTTTCCGGTCTTGTTATCTCGGCATGCGACTCCTGGCTTGCAGTAGCATCCTTCAGTGACGTATTGGGCGCACAGAACGGCGGTCAGGTCGCACTGGTCCAGGCACTTGTTGCTCTCATAATGGCTCTCGAGATGTCCACATTCTAAAGAAATTAGTAAGGAACTTAGAAGAAGCTTGAGAAGGAAAATCAAAGGACTTGCTTTCAGGCTTGCCTTTTCCAGCACTAGCTAGAGCCAAGAGGGCAGCAGAAACCAGGACGAGGATATGGAACTTCATTTTTTCTTCGGAACTTAGAAAACACTGAGGTTCAGGAGTGAAGAAGGGTGCTTTTAACTACGAAAGATAAATTCCAGTACTCAAAAGAATGCCTTCTTTTAAATCTAATCGGACAAACGTGCTTTATTCACTTTCTTATACATTTTCCTGTCGAATCTCGGCAGTACAGAGGGGTGGAGCAATAGCAGTTTCTGGTGGACAGTTGATAGCAAGACCGACGGGGGAGGCAACTCTCCAGACACGTATTCGATAGATAGTAGCTCTCATTTTCTCCACATTGAGGATCTAAAATTTTAAATCTTTAAGTAAAGTTTGAGGGCCTCAGAAAAAATTACCTTGAGCTTTTGCAAAGGCAGCAAGTGCCAGCAAAATCGAGAGAACCAGCAAGCAGAACTTCATTGCGTTGGGAATGTTTCAGACTGACTGAGCCTCGAGAACGGAACTTGAAAGAAACTCTGGGTTCAGGTTGAAACAGCTGGTAAAATTCATTTATTGAGACTCTAAGGTTATATGAGTTATTTTCGAAGCAGGCGAATCCGACCTCGCAGAAGGAGGACTCGAGAGAATAATAAATTTTTTTCTTCGAAACATTTTACTGAAACTTCATATTAAATCCTTCTACAGCCGTTGTTTTCGTAGCAAGCAACCCCAGCATCGCAGAAACAGGTCCAGTAGTACTCAGTGGAACAGTCTGGGCTCGGATTACACTCCTCTTCGCACTCGTTCCTATACTGGATGGATTCTAATTTTCCACAGGCTGAAACAGGAAAACACAGTCCACGAAAACTGATTCATCTTAAGATCTTACATGCAGGCTTGTGAGACCCTGGGCTGCGACCCCGTCTGGCCACAGCTGAGGTGGCAAAAACGGTCAAAATTATGAGAGCAAGAAATTTAAGATTCATTTCGGCCAGACAAGTGGAAATGTACTGAGCTTAGATCGAGATCTGCTTCCGTTTTTATCTGAATTCGGGGTTCAGTTGGATCAACAGAGAGGAAAAAAACCAAACTTTTCTCATCGAACTTTTATTGAGTCAGCAAGGCTACTTGATCTGTCTGCAACTGTTGTTTTCAAAGCAGGCGACTCCGGGAGTGCAGAAGCAGGTCCAGTAGTACTCGTTGGAGCAGTCTGGACTCGGGTTACACTCTTCCAGACACTCTGTACTATTCACGAAGGATTCCAAGCGATCACAGGCTGTCGAAAAAGACATTTTTGAAACACTCGAGGCTTTGAGATGAAGTGCTTACATGCAGGCTTGTGAGATCCCGGACGGCGGCCTCTTCTGGCCATGGCTGATGTGGCAAAAATGGCGAAGATCAGGAGAGCGAGAAACTTGAAATTCATCTTGACGAGAGGAGCAGAAAAACTGAGCCCAGACGGAGATATTCGGCGTTTTTATCTCGGGATTTCAGACTCCAGAACTCAGTTGAGTCAACAGAGAGGAACACAATTTAGAGCACGGAAATTTATTTTCAATGAAACTCAATCAACCGGCGTTCCTCGTGATGTAGACGCACTTTCCTTCCCTGTTCCGGCAGGCCTCGTTGGGGACACAGTAGCAGCCGTACTTCATGTCGCTCAGGGGACAGGTCTCGGGGCTCCTGAAGCACTGGTCCAGGCACGTGCTGCCGTTGTAGTAGCTCTTGAGCGGATCATCACACGTTGGAACTCCCTTAGCTTCATCCGATGTATCAGAATTTAGGTTCTTTTACCGAAAATCATCTTACCTAAAGCAACAATGGAAGTGGTGCAGATGTAGATGGAGAAAGGAGCTACGAAAGCCAGTGCAAAAGTCCACTTCATCTTTCAAGGAACGTCTGGAGCAAACTGAGCTCGTGAACCAGTGACTGCGGGAAAGTAGGACACACCTGCCAGGATGGCCTTATATTTCACTCAAAGACCACAGAATGACCTTCTTTGGCACCTGCGAATGTCATAAAGTGCCTAGTATTTGGACGATATAGAATCCAACTCCTTGAAGTGCTTTGTAGTTAATTTTAGTACACACAGAATCCATCTCCATATTTCGAATTAATCGACAGGGTTTCTAAAGATAACAAAAACATCTCTTCTATATAGCGTTTCGATCGAGAAGCTAATGAGAATCCCTCTCCATCCTGCGCCGAAATCTCTCGGTGGGACACGGTCTTTAAAAGAGCGAGGAGCGGCGATCCGTCATCATTCGATTCGTGCATCAGGTGGAGTCAACACTCTGTGTATTACTATTTTAGAGTCTTTTATTCTACACGTGCTTGTGTAATCAAAGTTTCAATAAATCCCCAAAGCCGAAAGATGTCTGCGACCGAACAACCAGCAAAAGCCCCCCAGGCCTCCCAGAAGCAGCAGAAACGAGCCAACCGCGGCGGCAACGAGGTGGACCGGAGACAGCTGAAGCTCGTGCACCTGAAGACTATCGAGCGCGTCTTCAAGTGGCCCGTCGTCGAGACCACGTGGAAGCAGGGCACGCAGGTCTACGGGAAGCTCAAGGGTAAGTTCCCCTTTTTTGCAGACGAGGCCTGTTTTAACGAGTTTTCCCGCCACAGGCTCCAACGTGGTCATCAACTGGACGTGCGTGCTGGCCGAGAACACGTGCACCAAGATCATCAGCATCTCGCGTCCCCTCGTCCAGACCCTCAACACGCCCATCACCTTCGTAGACTCGACTCTCGACAGGGGCCTCAAGGGCCTGGAACAGCGGGCCCCGATCGTGAAGGAGAACCCCTCCGTGATTCTGGAGCAGACCAAGGTGTGCGTGAAGGGAGTCGTCCAGCCGACTATCGACTGCGCCACCAGCATCGTGGTCTACTCGAAGGGCAAGGCCAACACGGTCCTCTCGACCAAGTACGGGAGCAAGCTCGTGGTTGAGGTCGACAAGGTCATGCAGGGCGTGGACAAGCTCATCGACAGGTACATCCCGAGACGCGGCGACGAGGCCAGCAAGAGCGCCGTTCCGCTAGCCGACGACCCTCTCCTGCACGTCATCGAGACCTTCGGCATCGTGGTCAGCAAGATCGGCCGTCGTGTTCTCATTACGCTCCACGCGTAGAGAGAAGCACCGTCCAGCATCTCCGAAGTTTGTGATATTTTTTGCGGTTAAGGAAGTTTAATAAATTGTTTTTTGTTTTTGTTGAGGTCTAACACCCCTCTTTCTCTCGCGCTCCCGGTGTTGTTTGCAGTTCGGACGTGCAGAAATGCGACGTCTCAGCTCGAGCAAGCTCGTCTTCACCCAGTCAGTGCAGTCGCAAACATGAAGCTCGTCTGGTGTCTCGGTCTTTTTTCTGTCGCTTTCGTGGCTTGTCTTCCTCTGAATCCCGAGTGTGAGCCCATCACAGACTCGGAACCTATTGTCATTTACAGCATATTGCAGCCCACGAACGGTAAGCGAATTGAAGGGGCGAATTGAATGGGTTTTTTAAGAGCCTTCTGATTTCAGGTTCCTGTCCCCAGAACAGCGCCTTCTTTAACATTACCTCGTCCCAGACAGTAGACACCTGCAACGACCAGATCGAGTTCAACACCCCCTTCATCGGGTGTCTCTGCAACGCCTCCTTCTGCCTAGATAACAACCTGAACTGTGTGGAAACGAAACCCTAATAAAGATGATGAATTTTAGCCTAAGGAGATGGATTCTATTTACGTTTATTTTGAAGTTGAAAGACCTTCAATTTTCTTTAGATTTGTCTATAACGAATTTTGAAGCCTCTTAATTCTCCAGAATCTCCAAAGAAATGAGTTAAGTCTACCATTAGAGTTTATTCGATCACAATAAATTAATTAGATACAAAAGTTTGATCGGTGCGAGAATCTACATAGCGTCAAAGTGAAACCGATGAGCTTGCTGCAGCTTCTCGAGCTTGTCGGCCCGCTTCTCCTTGTAGTGCAGGCCCAGGATGATGAACAGGATAACCAGACAGACGCCACTGAGCGCGAAAACGCTCATGATGATGAGCTTGCTGGGCGTCACGAAGAGCTGCGCCTTCCACGCGTCCGGTCGGTTGATGGGGTTCGGGACGACGATCATCTGGCTGTTGGGGATGACCTGGGGCCACTTCTTGGACTCCCCAGCGAGACCCACTGTGAGAAAGTCCACAAAGTTGGGGGTCCTCCCGAGCCCGAAAACGGTGTAGGGGAGCTGAAGCGGGAAGTAGGCCGACTGGCAGAGCTGGGGAGAGGCGCCGTGCTGGGCCGTCCCGTCCTGGTCAGTGGTCTCGAACTCAATCCGTGGACCCGGCAAATTGGACCCGTAGTAGTTCTTCGTGCGTCCAAGCGGCGTGCGAGTGGAGGGCCTGCGGCTGTTCGTGAGCCCCGTGAGCACGATGACCTTGACGAAGTTGGCGTCATAGTCCAGCGAGTTCCGGAAAGCGAACGGGCGGTACATGGAGCCGTACTTTTCGATCAGAATCACGTCGAGGGTGCCGTCCTGGTAGAAGTCGTAGAAGGAGCCCATGATGGACCCGGCCCGGAAGGGCTCCAGGGCGTTCCACTTGACCTCGAAGGTCCGCGTCACGCCGTTGCAGTACCTCTCGCAGTGAATGTTCTCCAGCAGGAACGTCTGCTTGACGTTGTCAAAGTCCTTGAGGGTCACCAGAAGGTCGGGGTAGCCGTCGAGGTTGAAGTCTCCAACGCGCAGAGGGATGGTGTTGGCGTAGGGGTCGTCGGGGTCGGGGTTCACGAAGCCCCACTGCTTGTTGTCGTGGTCCTTGAAGACCACGGGCAGGATGGCGAAGGCGTTGCGTCGCGAGACGAGAAGCGTGGAGTTGTGGCAGGCCTTGTCCCAGCACACCGGCACGATCTGGTCGAACTTGCCCCGCAGCTCGAAGTCCGCGAAGATGGACTGCCCGTGGATGTTGGAGCTGTCGAGCTTGACGGTGTCGTTGAACTTGAACCCGAACTCGGAGGAGTCGTTCGTGACGCCCTTCCAGAGCTCGAAGCCGTCCTCGCACGAGAGCACGAGGTCCGCCAGGAAGTCGCCGTCCAGGTCGAGGATGGCGTGCGAGTGCGGGATCTTGATCTTGCCCACGCGGTTCGGGTCCTCCTCCATCAGCAGCTCCCTCACCACCGACCGGTTCCCGAACTGCCAGAACGTCCTGCTCCCGTTCTTGGCTATCCCGAAGAGATCTATGATCATGTCATGGTTGAAGTCGAGCGCCAGTGGCTCCCCCTGCATGCCCTCGATCACGGGTGTCTCCGTGCACGTCAGGTTCTCGCCATTCCCGTACAGGATGATGGCATCCAGCTTGTGGCGACCTCGCTCCAGGGTCACCAGGACGTCCATGAAGGCGTCTCCGTCAAAGTCTCCAGGCACGACGCTCGTGATGCGCTTCGAGAACGCGCACTGTGGCCCGGGGTGGAGCTACAAAAGACAAACATTGCATTAGGGGCTCGCCACAAATCACAAGGGATGAGTCATACCAGGGCTGCTGCGTTCAGGGTCTCAGAGTTCCCCAGCAGGATCTGCACGACTTTCTGGCCCTCGGTGAGGATGAAAATGTCCGTGAGCTCGTCCGAGTTGAAGTCCCCGTACGCCGCCGGAAGTGCGTCTTTGATTCCCCCGAACGCAGGGATTGTGATGTTGCTGCAGGATACGAGGCCAAAAAGCAGCCAAGTCAGCGCCAGCGATCTTTTCTCCATTTCTACTCAGCTCCTGATGCTCTCAGCCTCATTCCAGTCAATAAACGGAGCTTTAAAGTGCGTTTTAAGGACTTCCTTTTAGTTTTTCTGACGAAAGAAAATTTTAGATTTGTTGTTGCGAAAACTATGACAGCTGTTTATTCAGCAAGCATCAGCTGGGCTATTCAGCAGTAAACAAACTCGCCTGCAACGAAGCAAAATTCTTGTTTTCTCCCCAAAATCAAGAGTTTGAGCGACAATTTGGCTCGCCCATAGCCTCTCGATGTGACATTTCGGTGCTGACTGGTTTTGTGTGCTTGGAAGGAAGTAAAAAAAACCACGAAAATTGTGCAAACGTTCGGAGACAGTCAGGGGACCAACATTTGGCGAAAAATTTTTGGAAATCGTCGCCGCAAATCCAAAAAGCAGATCAAGATGGAGGCCAACCTCAGCAAGGTGCTGAACCCGAGACCCGTGCTCTCGGGGATGCTCCTGAAGTACACGAACTACGTCAAAGGTGCGGGCGTGACCTTGACCGACTCTCGTATCTCGCTACAGCTTGAATCGTTCTAGGGTACCAAGTCCGCTACTTCACTGTCGACGCCCAGAGAGGCCTCCTGAGCTACTACCTGTGCGAGGGCTCCGAGGACAACCCGCTGCCCAACATCACGAGCGTCCCGAGGGGCCAGGTGACTCTGGCGGCCGCCGTGATCTGCCCCAGCGAGGACTCCCGCACCTTCCTCATCAACTGCGTGTCCGGGGAGATCCTGAAGCTGCGCGCTGCTGACGCCAAGACGCGCCAGGAGTGGGTAGATGGACTCCGGGCGATCGTCGAGAGCCACGGCCAGGCCCTCAGCATCAAGTCCCCGCTCTCCGTGAGAGACAGCCTGGCAGCCTTTGACGCCTTGGACGCGTGCCGGCAGCAGCTGCAGCAGACGGAAACCTGCAACGCCAATCTCATTCGCGCCATAGAGAAGTCCGTGACGCCCACGGACCACGACCTGCTGGTTCTCAAGGCGCTCTCTGCCACCACGACGACCGTTCTGTTCCAGTGCTTGGGTCTGCTGCAGAAGTTCCAGGAGATCCAGGACGACAGCGAGCTCTCGCTGGCCTAGATTCGCATTTCACGGTTTCGCTGTATTTGAGTTTTAATCTTAAACGCTTTCTTAACTAATTTTAATAAAGTCCTAGGAACTACATGTTGAACTCCTCCAGCGCGACGGCGTCCAGCTCGGGCGACTTCAGGAAGAGCTCCAGGAACTTGCGGCGCTTCTCCACGTTGACGGGGTCGCAGTCCTTGTTGTGGAAGAGGACGTTCGCGAAGATCGTGTCTAAAAGCAGGATTCGACTAAAAACCAGGCTCTCTCGCTTCCCACCCCTCAAACTCACCCATAGTCTTGTTGATGTTCAGTGGCAGCTCCCGGAGGAATAGGCAGATGTAGAGGAAGATCCTCCAGTGCAGGTTTGAGACCCGGGACTTCAGCACGCGCATGGCAAAGTCGAACCTGTCGTTGCTGCAGTTGACCTCGTACTGGGTCATGGAGACCACGGAGCTCGGGGCCAGCTGCAGCAGCTTCAGCATGCCTCCAGCCACCTCGTAGGGGTCGCAGACCGAGAGGTCTCCCCACGAGTCCAGCACCTCGCGGACCTTGTTGACGCCCTCGCAGTCCTTGGGTCCCCTCACGAAGAGATCCTCGCACACGAGACCTCCGTTCTTCATGAAGAAGTCGACGAGGAGGACCAGCTCGCGCGGGATCCGGAGCGGGGTTCTACGAGAGTCGTCGATGGTCTCCCACGTCTGGGTGGCCATGGGTCCCCTGAGTCTCAGGAGCGACTCAAAGTCCATCCCGAAGCAGCTGGGCCGGAGGTCGCAGTAGAAGGGCACGATGATGGTCATGCCGTCTCTCACGTTGATCACGAGCTCGCCCATCTTCCTGCTGCCCTTCTCGACGAGCTGGCGGAGAAAGTCGTTTCCGACCTTCGTGGTGACCGGCAGGTCTATCCTGAGATTCAGCTCCTGCTCGGGAAGGAGGGCGGCCTCGAGACACGACAGCTTCAGGTACTCGACGGGTGTCGAGATCTTCAGACTCACGGGGATGACAGACGTGTTTGTGAGGGTCAGGGTCCGTCTCTTGTGGTCATTGATCTTCACGGTCCGGAAGTCGATGGAGGTTCTGGAGATCGTGACTTCCGGGAGTAGGTCACACTCGTAGGTGTCGTTGAGGGAGACCTCTCGCACCGTTTCTTGGAGCTTGATGGGGTCCTTCATGAGCACGCGGAGCGAGAAGGTGGCGTAGACGGGCTTGTGGTCGCTCTGACGAATCGTCATCACGCTGCTGTAGCTCTTATAGTGGCAGAGCTCCTTCGGGGCTCTCCAGAGGATGCGGTCGCACCACGCTGGGAGGCGCATTTTGGCACTCGAGTCGTAGTTGTCGGTCCCAATGTCGTATCTTGAATCAGAATTTCAAATTCTTTTTTCAAAAATGGCTCCAAAAATTTCTTTTAAAATTTAAATGGTTTCAAAACTTTCAAGAAGGAAAATGGTGACAGAAAACCCTCCAGTTTTCGTCCTGAAGAAAAAAAGGCTCGAGTCTTGACTTGACAGACGGACAGGAAAGCTTCTAAGTCTAAAAGACTCTTACTTGTACGTTGGTGGGAAAGCAATGAGGCCCTCGTCGTAGCCCTGGAACACCTTGTGCTCCGTCCGCGCGATATGCAGCTGGTCGTAGTGCATGACATCCGGATAGCGGATGTCCTTCTTGTACAGGAAGATGTCGTTCACGCGGTAGTTGAGGTCGCCCATCCAGAACACGGCGTCGTGGTCCCGAACGTAGCGTGACTTCTCAAGACTCTCGCCGTCGAACGCGAGTTTCTGCTCGATTTCGAAGAAATCCTCGTTCCTTTTCGCAAACTCGTTCTGGTGAGCGGCGAAATGCGAGTTCACGAAGCACACGAGGACGTTGTAGATCCGAAAGCTGATGCCCACGGCTCCCTTGTTCCCAATCATGTTCAGAACGCCCCTGCTGATGTCCCCCTTGGCTCTCTGCCGGATGCTGTGGATGACCTCCGTTTTGGCAAAGACGGTCATCGAGATCCCGAAGAGCCTCGCAGACTCGACCTCCTCGTACTCGGCAGCCGTGTTGAGACCCTGGAATATCGCCTCGTTCCAGCCCTTGTGGGGTCTCTTGTGCAGCGCCATCAGGTGATTCGTCTCCCCGATCACTTCCTGCAGACTCACGGCATACAGGTCGGGAGCTTCGTCGGTGGTGAAGAGCCACTCCTTCAAGACATCCTCGGGGGGATTGCAGTTGGCAACGTTCCAGGTGGCGCAGTAGATCGTGAGACCCTTCCATACCGTGTACTGGTTCTGGCGGTTCCGCACCTCCTCGGACTGCGAGATCCGTCGCTCAATGGGGGGACTCAGTTTCAGAGGTACATTCATCGCGAGGGCCGACTTCAGACTGAGCGTCTCAGTCTCACAGGTGGAGCGCGAGCTCGCGTGAGTAATGTTTGTGCACTCATTTTTTATCAGTGGCCGTAGAGCAGAGACTCCCAAGCCGCATTCCAGTGACCCTCGGATTCGGGGAACTCCTCGTGACTCAATTTATTTATGGACTTTTGCTGATTTAGTGAAACTTCAATGAATTTAGAAAAGGAAAACTTTAAAAATGAAAATTGACCCCTGGAAATTTTTCGGTTGCTATTTTGGGATCTCTGTGGTGTCTCTAATAATTGAGTTGTTTGGATAAACTGTGCTAATTGCTCAAACATGCAATGTGGTCTGTTTGATGCAAATATGAGCGTAATCATGCGCGTCCGAGCGAAGCAAACTGCGGCTTTCATTTATTACGGATTTTATTCTCATTACCTTTATAATATTGTATCATTATTGTTTGTATCATTAAAAATTTCAAAATACATGTGCGCTAAATTTTGTTCATTTCAAGTGTGTTTGTGTATATTTTGCATTACTTCCTGACCTTTTCATTTATCATTATTACTTTTGTCATTATAATTTTCTTAAACATTTTATTATACATATTTGTCATAATAAAGTTGCAGCGGGTGTGTGTAGATCGAGAATGTAACGAGAAACGAAACTTACTCTCCAGTAGTTAGAATATTTAAGAAAGTATCCTACAAGTCCTCACATTACTAATATTAATATAATCATCATAGTGACATACTAAATGACTGAAAATTTGTTTCTCCTCATGTGAATAATACATACGTTACGTCTATGTGGCTACTTTTTCTACAGCTCTCTATACCGGGGGTCGTCCCCGTGCGTGCAATCTCAATCACCTTACGAATTTACGAGAATTCAGGGAAGGGGTCGGAGACGGAAACTTCTACTTCAGACTTTTGGATTCTTCAAGGTTCCAATTTTCGCTACGACTTTTAGTGGACTGATTCGTTAGAATATGAATTATTTGAGACTAGATGCTTAGAGTGTGTGCAGATAACATTTGGCAACAAAGAATAAATGAGATTTGTGAGCTTCATGGCATGTACAAAATCGCACAAGCGTGGCAGTTCGGGTTTCTTCTCCAAAAAGCTACTTTATGTCCTTAGGGCCTATTTCCACTTGTCTTGTAAACTTTATTTGGGCACACGTTGTGATTTCCACTTTCTACACTGCTGTGTACAAAACCGTAACTTTCTCGATCGAATACTATGCAAGACTATTTTACCATATGTATGAATATGCTACTTAGATGTATCTGGGAGGAATACAAAAGAGCTCTGTTGTGTGGTGAAAAAGCGCAAAATTGTCATCTTCGTCTAAATTTCTCTAATTGTCACATTTTTTTTTTTTTGTCGAATATCAATCTTAAAACTGTAATGTATGTATGCATAGAAAAGGTATTTCAACTGTAAAACTGCGTATTCTGAGAGATAATGCCTTCGTATGGTGATTTACATGTTGTAAGCAACATAGATGGGGTCAAGCTGGTCTGCCAGGAATCCATCACGCAAGTGCATTCGTTGTTTTTCGCCGCGACTGTTGATCGGCACGACACCTGGAAAAAATTATTTCGTACAAAAAATTCATTACAACAAAAAAACATGTTTAAAGCTTAGTCGGGGACGAACGCATTTGAGTGCATTTTCAATTCGCTTTGTTGCAAAAGTTTGGTCGAAGTGAAAATATTTTGTCCCGAATCCCGTCACTGCAGAAACTTGTTTGACCCCTGACTTTGATCTCACAGGTCATAGAGCCTTAATGTAGAAGGATATTTTGCTTAATGTAATGTCATCTAACATTTGTCCAAGTTTAAGCTCAATTGGAGTTAGAAAATTTTCGCCTCATACTAACTTTGGGAGGCCTTAGCTCCTCACCCTTAGGTTATAGAGGCTTACTGTGGAACTTTTTTTTGCTAGATTTACTACCATCTAACAGTTGCCAAAGTTTCCGCTCAATCGGTTGACTTTGAAATTTCGCCCTTCAGTTCGCCAGGGGAAGTCTTGGATGGCCACTTATTGACCCCCAGAGTCCGTTGTTTTACAATTTTGAGACCATGACCCGAAACAAAAGTTGCTTATTTTATCATTTTACATGACCATTCTGAATTTCAGCTCAATCGGAGCAACTAAATTTTTCCCCCCTTCGGAGGCCTCTCACCCCACCCCCTCAAGTGATAAGGGCAAACATGTGTTCTATAATTTGCTAGATTTGACGTGATGTATAACATATCCAAAATTCAGCTCAATCGGACGAAGTATATGGAACTTTCATACAACGGGAAAACCCCCTTAATTACCCCCCAGGCAGTTTTTCGGAAAAACCAAATCGTTTCGCCCACCCTCCAGACCATACATGACATCATGCAAAAAACCGCAGGTCTCTAGCTCTTGTAGTTTCGGAGCCTTTGCGACTCAGACGGACGGACGGACGGACGGACGGACGGACGGACATATCGGACACATAAGTGCATTTTTTTTCAAAATTGATGAAAATGCACTAAAAAAAGAACTCACCTGGATCTACAACAACAACAACGCCAACAATTAACTGGTGCTCCTCCAGCACGGTGTTCGTGACGAGAGGAACGAGGTCCAGAGCCTCCGACTCGTTACCATCTAATTCAACAACGACTACTAACAAGTTTGTCCACGTGAAAACGGCGCACTCTGCGATCTTCTTGTGGCACCTCAGAACGGACATCTCGATGTCAATTGGGTGGTAATTCATGCCACGCAATGTGATGGTCTCGTCCAGGGACCCAACGACATAGACGGCATCGTGGAGCTCCGAATCCTGGGACGTCTGGTGCGGAATGTGACTCTGAAGAGGGTTTTAATGGAATATGGGTTCTGGAGGGGTTCAGAAATAGCTCACCTGGGATGAGTGGAGAGAATCGTTGTCGGAGTCCCTGCTGGCGATGCTGGGGGTCGTCTCGTCTAGGATGGAGCCAGCCTGTGAGCACTCTGTGCGGCGCAGGAAGCCCAAATAGCCCGTGCGAGCCCACGTCTCCGTCGTGCTGCACCCGGTGATGAGCTTCGCCGCAAAGTGGTCGTTGTAGTCTGTCTCGTCGCCGTAAATAGTGAAGTACCCATTCGAGCTGTGAGGCGATTGCACCTGAAATTTACCCGTTAGCTCCGTTTATGACGTCCAGGAGCCGACCTTACCCATATTTCTCCTAGATGAGAGTCGCCACATTGGCCTTTAGTATCAGGATTGGCAATGATGACTTTGACGCCGGGCAGAAGCTTGCCGGACTCCACCAAGCACAGGGAGTTGGGAGCCCCTCGCTCGACCAGGGCCACTCGGTTGTTCCTCAGAGCCCTCAAGTCCACGTAGACCTGCGAGAGAGCCGTTAGAAGACGTCTAGGAGGTGTATTTGGGACTTACCTGAGCGCTTTCGGCCGAGCTGGCTCCTTGAACGCAGATCGCGGGGTTCACGCGGCACCCGAAGGAAGTCGACAAGACCCTGGAATTGAACTCTTGACTCAAAGTCCCTCGAAAATAATCCAACTCACCTCGTATTGAGTCCCAGGGCCTGGAACAGCTTACAGAACTGCTGGGTCAGCTGGACGCGGGGCCTCTCCTCGGCCACCACGACGCACGTCCTGACGCAGGCCAGGTTGATGTTGCGAGTCTTCAATGCCTGGATTGAATTACTCAACGCTTTGGTACAGAGCTCGATGACACCGTATGAACAGAAAGTATCCCTGACCCGGTACTGGGAGAGGGTGCTGAGCCACAGACTCGGGTTGGCTTCCACCTAAGGGGGGAGAGTCGGGGGTCAGAAAGAATCGTTTGGAGATGGATTCTAGGTTACCTCGTATGGCGGAATGAGAATGGAGTGATGCCCACTATACACACTAATAAGCGTCCACATTGAGAAGCCGAGTCCGCAGTAGGGATCAAGGCAGAGGGCGACATGGCGACTAGGGTAGAGCTCGCACTGCAGCTTCAGGCTGGCGCAGAGGCTCGACAGGGACCTGGAAGGAGGTTCTCGGTAAAAACTGGCCCAAACGTTACTCAAGGGGATCTCACCTGTGAGTGATGATGACGCCACTCAGCCGGCCGCAGGTCGAGACACTGAAGTCCAGGTAAGCCGTGGAGTCCAGCGTGCTATTGGCGATGGCTACGGGAAAAAGGGGGTCACGAGAGGTCGCAGGAGGAGGAGGCAGCTTACCCGTCAGCTTCCTCTTGGGGTTGTCGTCGATGTCGAGGATGAGGGGCCAGCTCTTGGGGTCGATGGAAGCGGTGGCCTCGCGGGACTTGAGGAGCTTGATGATGCTCTGGATGGACAGGACGATGCCGCTCTTGGAGACGTCGACGATCATCCGCACCGTGGGCAGGGTCGTGATGAGGTTCTGGGGGTGGGGCGGGCGGATCGTCACAGGGACCGCCCCCAAGTATAAGCACCCGTAGAACGCGCTGATGAGGTCCAGGCCGGGCGGGAAGATCAGAGCTAGAAGATGGGGAGTTGTGATTTTTGGTTCTACTGAGTTTCCCGATTTTCCGGGAAATCGAGGGAAAAACTCTACACCTCTTCGACTTGCTATTCAGAAGGCAAGAATTGCTCTCCATTTTTACAAAATGCTATTCAGAAGACAAGAATTGCATTTTAGAATTGCCAAGAATTGCACTTCAGAACAAAGAATTACATTTCAGAATTGACGAGAAATAGCGGCTCTTCAAGGCCATAGAACTTACACACTCAAGCCAAATCACACTTTCTTAAATACAAATCAAATGCTTTCTGAAGTCCAATTCTTTGTTCTGAAGTGCAATTCTCGTAAATTCTGAAGTGCAATTCTAATTTTCTGAAGTGTAATTCTTATCTTCTGAATAGCAAAATGCAATTCTGAAGTGCAATTCTTGTCTTCTGATTAGCAATGTTCAAAAATGAAGTGCAATTATTATTTCTGAATAGCACTTCTCATCTTCTGAATAGCAAGTCGAAAGGGTATAGTCCAAATCTGAGTGTCACTTACCGACATGGTCACCAGGGTTGACTTTTCCGCGTTCCTGGAGCAAGGCGGCGATTTTCTCCGCCCTCTTATGGAGCTCGGAGCACGTGAGCGTGCGAGCAACGGCCCCCTTGGCGTTCAGGAGCGTGTAGAGAACGTGGTCCGGAGACGTGTTGGCTCTCCATCGCAGGACTCCGGTGATGAGCTGGTGCTGTGGGAGGCGTGGGTGTAAGAACCGTCGACTGAAATGGACTTGAAACTCACCTTTCTCTCGGCATCATCCGCCAGTCCCATATCGCGTCCCTGAGCAGAAGCCAGCCGATTGCCCTGCACTAAATTACCGACCATTACGGATGCGGGTCCAACTGAGGATTCTGCAACGCATCCAGTAGTTGTAGATGATGTACCAGAAGAGATAGAGGGTGGCGGTGGAGGGTGGGGTAGTGAGCCAGCTACAGCCCACACACACACATGTGCGGTTATTTTTAGTTTTATTTTAGTTAGGTCCCGCAACCAGCGTTAATGTATTTAGTGGTGAAAAGTGGTAGGTGGACGCCACAGCGTGGGTGTTTGTATCATACATAAGGCGTTATATACATATTCATTCATTTGGTACGGTTTCATTAGTGGATTAGAGGGCCGAGGCGGAGGCGGGAGGGAGATTTTAGTTTGGCCGGTGATGAATGCAGCAAAAATAAAAGAAACAGAGAAAAACAATCAAAATATAATATTTGAATGTTGCCAATTGGTTATCTATGGTGGATTATGCTAGTTTAGAAGCGTGACATCTTGCGTGACTCGACTAGAAATCATATGGAGGGGCAGACCTTGAAATCTTGAGTCTGACTCGGAGACAAGGCCTTTGGATTTTGGGTTCAGGCCGATTTGTCCGTCTGTCTGTTCGTCACGTCGTAGATTTAGAGACCTGTGGCCCTTTACAATTGGTTAAATGTGGTCTAAAGAGTAGTGGAACAGCCTTAGCTTTCCTAGAAAATTACCAGGAACGTAACCAAAGGGGTTTTTTCCGACTTAAGACATGTTTCCGAGTCGCAAGAGACCAAGTTTTTCCTTCAAGATCTGCCGACAAAAACCTGAGAGGCAAAAGAGCTTCCTCTGGTGGGAATTTGGAAAACAATAAGAAAGCTTGCAAACACTCAACACAGCTTGTCCAAGAAAAAGGAACAGAGGACACTTTCTAGCTACGAACGCAAGAAGAAGCATACATGAGTGAGCACGGCGCTTACCTTGGTGCAGGTCCCGTGGCTTCGGGAGGTTCGTGACACACGTGTGGGGACACATGAGCACGTTGGCGGGGTGCAGCGACCCCTCCAGGAACCTCCGTCGGGCCTCCGTCAAGTGAATGCCTCCCAGCGGGGTCTTGGGGAGGTGATTCGGGGGCACGAGGGCCAGACAGTATATGCCGACCTGGTGGATGCTGTCAACTGCCTGGAGTACCCGCGACATCCACTGGAAGGACTCCTCCTCGCTGCAGTCTGGTCGTTGCTCGGCGATCACGCACACTCGCTCGTCCCGGAGTACCTTGATGCTGAACACGGCGATGCGGCCGCGGTAGATGAACCGCATGGGCTCCACTGCCAGCACTGTGGCGATGATGTCGTCGGCGTTGTGCTTGCGACCCGTGACAGTCATGAGGCCGTCGCGGGAGCCGCATACGAAGACGAGTCCACCGGGGCCCAGGAAGCCAAGAAGGCCCGATCTCACGTACATCTCCTCGCCTATCGGCTTGCCTGCAACAGGGGCCTCGCCTTCCTTGGGAACTGGGGGCTCGTGCAAAGGTACAACCTGGAAATTTAAGAAAATATTTTTTGAAAAGAGCAAGACAAAAATTCTCTCATAGAAACCCCTCTGGTTACGTCGCTGAAGATTTTTCTGAAACTTTTCTGGACTTTCAAGACTCGACTAAAAATACTTGCAGGTTTCTAAATCTCACAATTTAATAGCCTGAGCTTCTTAAAGGAATCTCAGATTCTCAGGGATAGACGAACGAACAGACAGACGGACAAAAATTGAAAAATGTCTGAAAAGACCCAGGAGCAATAGGACGATTATTTTAAGAGAGGTTGAAGACACTTTAGGTGTTTTCATCAAGTCAGAAATGAAGTACGAGAATCCATCTCCACATGATATCCAGAAAGAACCTGACTTTGAATAGGCTTACCTTGAAAGTGGCGTTCGAGAGCCCGTCTAGTCCGTAGTAAGAGATGCCAGTGGACCCGGAGGTCACGCAGATCTCTCCAACCTGGTCCGTTTTGCAGAGAGTGGGCGGTCCCTCGGGGTTCACGACCACCATCTGTGCTGCTGGCATGACCTGTCCGCAGTCCTGGAGCGTGAGGGAGGTGAGCGAGTCCTCGGAGTCGACACGAACTACGCCATGTGAGAGGGCCGCCATGGAGAGTACTCCTCGTCCCGTGGCGGACTGACTGAAGCCTCCCGTGGAGCGGCCAGGACGTCGAAGAGACACAGTGAAGACTTCGGAGCTGCTGGCGCAGGGACAGATGGCGTCGGGACGCAGACCCTTGGTCTGGAACACGCTGAGGAACTGGTCGCAGCTGCTGAGACTCCAGGGGTTGGCTCCGTCTGCGACCAGGAGCATTCGGAGGGACGACAGGGAGATGTCCTTGTGGTCCTTCGTGGCCAGCAGGCCCCAGTGGAGGTCACGGCTCTTGACGAGACAGCAGGAGGCGCGGTACTTGGTGATGAGCTGCATCCAGGAGGAGGGCCGGAGCTTCATGAGGGCGTAGGGGATGAAGAGCACGTGCATGCCGTTCAGAACGGAGGTCAGGATGCTGTGCCAGAGACCCACCTCGCGCTTAAAGTCCAGCACGCAGACCGACGTCTCGCCCTCCGTGTAGTGGCAGGCCATCGTGAGGGCCCGGCAGTGGCTTATCATGGCCTGACGCGTCACCGTGACGCCCATTACGCTGCCCTCCTTGTCCGTCGTGTACTCGATGTAGGCCGCCGACTCTTCGCTGATGCGGGCGTTCGTGGGGTTGTAGTCCTTGGGCGTCTTCGGGAGATGTTCCGTCACGAACCAGTGGAGTCTCGGCCACCCCTTAAGCTTGGCCACCTCCCCCGTCGACGACTTGGGAAGTCCCTTGAGACACTGCTCCGTGGTGAGGGCCACCTGCACGCCGCACGAGCTGAGCAGGAAGCCGACCTGCTGGGGCGGCGAGTCGGAGGTCGAGAGGGGCAGCTCGATGGGAAGCGGCACCAGGCCCCGGAACATGCACCCGTACCAGGCCGTGAGGAAGTTGAGGGGGTCGCTGTTGGGGTACACGAGCGCCACGCGGTCCCCCGGCTTCAACGAGAACTGCTCGGCCCCCTTGCTGAAGACCTTCGTGGAGAGCGCGTAGGCGATCTTCTGGGCCCGCGAGAGCAGCTTCCCGTACGTCAGCGTGGTCGTCATCTTGCCGTTTGTGTCCAGGACCGTCGCCATGGGCGCCTTGAACGAGCTGGACCCGTACCGCTGGAGCGCCTGCTCCAGACTCCGGGGCAGTCCCGACGGGATTATCAGCTGCTCGCCTTGCACCGGCGTCATGGTGTTGCCCTCGGGCTTCGGGGCGTTCGGGTCCTTGGGGTTCGCGGCTATCTCGAGCTCGATGTCGTTGTCTTCGTAAAACTCGGGCAGCGGGCGTCTCTTGGGCCGCTTCAGTGTGTTCAGAAGCTGCTGGATCTTCGCCGAGACCTTCCATCTACCCGCCGTGCTCGTGTCTCCGGGCTCCGTCTGGTTCAAGTTGACGTAGCGGGTAACTCGGTCGGCTCCTCGACGTGTGTTGTTGAACTGGGTGATGTCTGGAGCGGCATCTGGTGGAGAGAAAACCAATGATAAGGAAGGGGGTCTAAAAAATGGGTTTTGTTTGAGGTCATGATAAGAGTCTTGAAAGGGATCACGTTGGGGGTCTCAATGAGGGCTAGAAAAGGATCTTGATTAGAGTCATGATTGGGGTCATGATAAGGATCATAAAAGGGGTCTAAAAAAGGTTTAGAAGAGGTCTTATAGGGGTCATCAAAAAGGTCATGATGAGGGTTCTACAATAGGGTCTTGATAGGGATCTTGATGGGGGTTTAGAGAGGGGTCTTAAAAAGGATCATGATGGAGTTTTTGAAAGGGGTCAAGATAAGGGTCGTGATTGGGAAAAATACTCACAAGATCGCATTGGAGGCAAGTCCGGAATGTCCGTCATATCGTAGCTGTTCTTGTTCCGATGCACGGCTGGCGGCGACCCGGCACTCGACGTGTCCGACAACGTAGGATGCGACGGGAGATTCTGAGGTCTGCGCTCAGCAATCCTCTCGCTACCCTTGTGCCCGCCCCCGCCGCTCTGAGGATGGTGGTCACGTGATGGCAATTTCATCTGCTCTCGCGTCGAAATATGGTCACGTGGGAGGTTGTAGGAGTCCCGGTCCGGCGTCGCGATCCGCTCCTCCGGTATGGAATCATCGTCAGTCGTGGAATCTGCTGTCGAAAGGGGAAGGCGTGTGCGTTAGTGAAGGAAAGGAAAGCCCTTGGTATTTACAGAGAGTGCGGTTCTGTGTGGAGCAAAGCGAGTGAGAGAAGCCGAAACTGAGGGGACAGATGAGGGTGAGAGTGTGGAGGCGAGGCTTACCTGAGTCGTCTCGTTCCCGATCCGGACTTCGGTTAAGCACGGAGCTACGCTTGGATGGCATGGGCAAGCTCGGCTTTGGCCTATTTTTCATGGCAGCAAGAGCTTGCTGAACGGCCTCCTGGCGCACTTCTACCAAACGCGAGTTAAAGATCGAAGAAAAACAAAGTAAAACGTGATGATTAGGAAAGTGAACATGAGGTTTCGAAATATAATTCATGAAAATATGATATGTTAGTACTGTCGGTCATGACTCGATATGATATTTTACTACTCAAACCAAATAATACAAAACACAATGAAAAAACGTATTCGGAATCAAGGCCTCGCTCGAACTACAATAAACGAATGATAAAACGTCAAATTCACGAACAGCGACAGGCACAATCTAGCTAATTTCACGCGGTGGACGAGCACAATCAAATCTCTACATCTCGAAAAGTAAAATTTGTTCATTCGGTCATGCATAAAATTATGATTGTCGGTTGTTACCCCGCTCGGAGCAGATTAGATCGCACATGTCCACTCCAAGAGGTGCGCTATGAGACCCTCTCACGAGCTTGATCTCCATTCCTCACGTAACGGATTACAGATCAAGGGGACGATTGTTTACTTTCTGGCTCAAGGTTGCGACGCCTCTTTTGGGAGACCATCCGACCCATAGAGACTCCATACAAGAGCAGACCACGTAGCGTCCTTGACTCTAGGGGTTGCCTTGAAAAATTCTCTTCACTTAAAGGTCCCTTGGAGACATATCAGTGTCTCCTCTTGAATTGATATCTCCAGTGAAGCCAAAGTTGAAAGTTCAGCCCACCCTTGTCCTTAAAACTGATGAACTAGGGTGGCCTTAAAAATTATAAGAAAAAATTCCTTAGGCTTGAAGGTCTCTTAGAGACATTTCAAAGTCGTTTTTGAATTCAAATCGCCAGTGAAGCCAAAGTTTTCGATCTCAGAGCTGTAAATATCTTTTCGACCCTTAAATCTAATGGACTAGGGTGGCCTAAAAAATTCTAAGAAAAAAATTCTCTAGGCTTGAAGGTTCCTTGAAGACATTTCAATGTCTCTTTTTAAATTTGAGACTCCAATAAAGCCAAAGTTCTCGATCCCGGAGCTGCCAGTATCTCCGTGAGCATCAGAAAATGATGCTGCCCGCGAAATTGCGGCACAAGTCGTGCTTTTTCAGAAAATAATGTAATTACACCATCATTATAGCCGTAATTACGAAGCCCGCCCCAATGTACTGCACATAACCCTAAGTTGTAATGGATTATTACAAAGTGGCGTATTTATGCTCGTACGAGTCCGTCCAAAAGTGCCCGAGTTGCAGCAATTAATTAATAGCGTCATCGGCGTTACATCAGCGGGGCTTTTTTGCTCCAGCTCGCGGCGCTCGAGTACTGGCCGAATTTGATCGATAGACTGTTCAATAAAAACCCAATTATGTACAAGTGAAATCCACTGAGCACGACTTTAAATGAGTGAAAGGCTTTTCAGCATGTCTTCTATTTAAATTTCTCTGTAATTTTTGATCAAATGCAAGAGTTTCTCTTCACCGAAGAACATTACCGAGCGCGCAAAAATGGAGAAATGGGGCGCTGCCTCGAGGGTGATGTAACACTTTCCCGGACTTACAATCGCAATCAATCACTTGGTGGGTACCTTGTCGCGTTCTACTTGGCCAGATGGTCGTGAGAACTTCCCCTTTTCCGGCCAGACCTTCCTTCTGTGCTGCTAGACCCGAGAGTCTTGAGCCACCTTCAAAAGCGTCAATCAAACAAAACGACATCAATGATGAAAACAAGAGGAACAATGAAGCATGTCCAATCACGCAATTACATAACGTATCGCAGCATGAGGCAGCGATTTTCCAGTTCGAATAGAAGACAACAAGGTGCCGCGTAACATAATATAACTATTTAATAAATCGTGGATGCTGAACTCGTTTGAGATTCTTATTATCATCCAAGGTCGGCTCACAAAGAACGCGCGCAAATCGAACGAAATCGCGAACAGCACACACACACGCATTGCCAATCAATTACTCATCAGTATTGTGCAGCTCAGTTCGGCTTCTTTGGAGAGCTCCGAAGACGTCAAGGCTGGTCGTCGGTGCGGGGCTGCCAAATTGAGCAGTCACACAATATAACGCAAATCGAATTGAATCCACCTTACTTCCGAACGATCGAGGTGCATGTCGTGTAATAAATGCCAACAATTGGGGTATTGTCTCGCTGATTATGGCGAAGCTGCGTGATCGTGAAACGAATGTTGATGGCGGAATGCATTTATGGGAAGAGTACAGGTGGTTCTGTGAGGTCGAGGGCATAGGGAATCGTGGGCTAAAGATGACACTATATAGACCTCCCACCAAAGAGACTTTTACCTAGAAATTTTCCTACTCTTAAGAGTTTTTTAGTGCAATTTCATCAATTTTGAAAAAAATGCACTCATGTGTCTTATATGTCCGTTTGTCCGTCTGTCTGAGTCGCAAAAGCTCCGAAACTTCAAGTGCTAGAGACTTGAGGTTTTTTGCATGATGTTATGTATGGTCTTTTCCCGTTGAATGAAAGTTCCATATATGTTACTTCATCCGATTGAGCTGAATTTTGGATATGTTATAGATCATGCCAAATCTAGCAAATCATAGAACACATTTATGCCCCTATCACCTAAGGGGGTGGGATGAGAGGCCACCGAAGGGGGGAAAATTTTACTTGCTTCGATTGAGGTGAAATTTTAATATGTTGATGAACTTGTAAAACCTAGCAAATAATTGTTCTACAGTATACCCTGTTATCACTTCGACCCAACTTTGTAACTATGCCGACTTCAAAATGCACTCAAATGCGTTCGTCCTCGACTAACTAATTGTAGCTCTAGAATATGACGTTCAGTGGTATTTTGGAATCCCATAGAACCTCTCCCATGAGGCCTCCTAAGCACATTCTCGTTCCTGACAATTTTTTCATTTAGCAAAAACACGTACTTGTTAGTTGGGACCGGGAATATATTGCATGTTAGTCGGAAAGTGGCGAATGAGCGAATCTGGATGGAGCACTCCTCTGGGCGCGAGATGCAGAACGGAATGAAATTGTTAGTGATACACAAAGCAGAGACCATGATGATGATGTATGCATGTTGGCACTTTGATGAGGATCAGCAATCAGGCAAGGAGGAAAAGGCAATAAAGTGGTTGATTTGGCTGGGTTGGGTTGGGTTCATGTGATGGAACACGCAAAAAAGAATGCAATTTTTTAATTACCACTTGTGTATCGACTCTCATGCCTGCCAACCCGTCGCCCGTTGTTGCGTGATGAAGCCGCACCATTCTTGTCCACAACCTGCTGTAGCTGAGCCTGCTGGTGGAGGTGCTGCTGCTGCGCCGTGTGCTGGAGGTACTTCGTTCGACCGTTGCTTGGTTCCCCCTCATCATCCACGAGGCTCTGGGCGAAGGCATGCAGATCCTGCTCCTGCTGCTGCTGCCTGTGGTACTTGATCTGCCGCAGGATCTGTTCGGCGGACGAGATGGAGGACGCAGGCGAGGAAGACGAGGGCTTGTAGGGGGAGCAGCCTTTAAAGAGCGGCTTGCCTCCGGGGGAGACCTGCGAGACGTCGGGCACGACGCTGGGTCCAACTGGGGAGTAACGAAAAGGCGTAAAAAGTCTGGCTCTCGAGACCTTGCGGATGCAAAAACTACATTGCCAATTGCCGGCAATTTCGTGCCGATTGCGCTAAGTAGCTCACTCAGATCAATATCATCTCGGCTCGGAGGTGCCCTTATTCACTCCCGACTCGCTTTTTCTGCTGCTACACCTTAATGATGATGACGGCGGCGACGATTATGTTATTTGAGCGCTAACTACGTAAACTACGACCACGCAGGACGAGGGAAAAACTGGGTCTCTAGTTTTTGATCAAGGTCAGGCCTTTTAGAGAGCCATTTTGACCCTTTTTTTCCCTCGATTCCACATGCAACAACTAGCTACAACTACATAAAAGCTACGAGCACTTTTGTTCTGCCCCAACAAAAGCTTCTACGTCACGCCGGAGCGCTGCAATACCTCCGAAACGTGATTTAAATGCCATGTATCGTCCAAGCGAGGTACAGAAAAAGGTAGCAATAATAACAATAATTAACACACATGCCTCAATTCTCACATAATTCTCTTCTCGACTCTCGACGCCGTGCCGCGCCACGCCGACATTGAGCCGAACGCAGAAAGAAGGAGCACAAAAATTTATGCAGATGTGAAAGAAAACATCCATCGGTCATGACTTCATCTTCTTTCCCGAAGTACCGGGAGGTGCAAGTAAAACATAGGAACATAAAAGGCACTCAATTCAAAACTAAATTAACTCCATTAGGTGCAGTCTAAAAATAGCCTCATGGGAAGGGATAGGGAACCAGTCTAACCTGAATGGTACCGTTGCTTCTCGTTATTGTGCGTGACCCTTCTCTGGGTCCGTCGCTGCCGTGATTGTCCTTGGTAGTGGTGCCCCCCGCCACTGCCTCCGCCACCAGATGACGACTTGTGGGGCAGAGCGGGCGGAGGGGGGTGATGCAAGTGCGTCTGAATGTCATTGACGTACCCAGAGGTATTGGAGATCACGGGCTGGTTCGATTTTGGCACAACGTAGCCGCTATTATCAGCTGTCGGGGGAGACAAACAGACACATTGACACTTCCAATCAGCCTCGTTTATTGACGAGTCGGCCTTGCGACCGACTGCGTGGGACTCTGCGAGAACCCGCCAGAATCTGCGCTTTGGGCCGTGATTGAGATGTGATTCAGCCCCCCTCTATAATTAACCTTTTGACTGCCGATTTCTAAGCTCCTTTTGAATCAAAATGCAAGTGTCTCGGGCTGCTGGGAGCGATAATGATCATCATCTAAATTAATATCAGCGATTCAAGCCGATGTTCAGCTTGTTATTCGCCTCTTTATACCCTTTTCTTCACCAGCAAAAAGCACCTTTTTGTATTTATTTTGATCTCCTGATCTCTTGATTTGCCCATGCGAAACACATTTTTTGCATCCCAGCGAACGCAAAAAATATTCATATCTAGGCTTTTCAATTGAGAGAGCAGGGCACAACTTTGTTGCAAGATAGCTCGAAAAAATTCAAAGGAGACGATAGCAATCAGTGAAACTGGTAGTACCTGGCCAAATACGCAACCGTAATGGAGCGCCTTTTATGGAGCTGAGAGGCAGTTCTGTTTACACACGAGCTCAGGGTCAAGAAACTAAGGGCAGGAATCCCCTCCTAATCCACTTGAGGATTTCTCCACGAGCGCAAAAGCACCAGTTTCGCATGCTCGGAGTATTGATTTTAGATCCAAATCGCGAGCGCGGATTACGAAATTTATAACCGTTTCCGCAGTCACGTAAATTTAGGTTATCTTCGCCCATGAGCCAGCACCGAACTTCCTCCTCTGCGTGCTGCAGCACGGAGCAACTTTCACGTTCTTTTGCATGCGAAACTGTTGCAGCTCGCGCTATTAGACCTCCCCAGCCAATTTATAGCCAAACTAGCTTTTAACTGTGTCACAGAATTTTCACTTTCCACCTCCCCACCCCGACGACTTCGATTACCTGGCGACAGTGATATGCCTTATCATCAATTACACGCAGCTCTTGGCTGGCTTCGAGAGTGACCCAATATCGATGAAAGCAGGCAACGAGAGTTAATTAAATGCAAATCACTGTTAAAGCTCACTCACGGCACAAAAGACAGGCTGTTGGTTGGTTAGTAAGTTGCATTCATGTTATGATGTGAGTGCGTCGAGAAGATTAACAAAAGACCATGGAGAGCTGGTTGCTAAAGGGGTGACGAAAATTGCTTGAGTCTTTGATAGGAGCAGGAGAGGTATTTCATCGGCGTAATAAACTTTTTTGGGCTCAGAAAGTAGCGTTCTTCCATAAAGACTTATTGACTAGAGTTATTCTTGGGAAAATTTTTTTTTCGGGAAATAATTTGTCATCTCTCTAGTTACTGAAAGTCTATGAAAAAGATAGAAGACTTATTTCACCATAAAGAGCTATTGACTAGAGGTGACTACTCTATTCGGGAACTAGGAGAAGAAATTCCCCTCTTAACCCAAGAGGAAGGTTTTTGACACAGGATTTTGAAGGGATCATTAAAGTCTAAAGTGATTCTGGAAGGCAGGAGGAGACACCTTGCAGCGTGAAAATGCCAGGGTTTTCAAAAACGTTATAATTCACTTTTCTTAGGAAAAATTATCCTGGGAAATAATTCGTCATCTCTCTCTCTGGTCATTGAAATTGTATGTACCATAGAAGATATATTTTCATCATAGAGAGCTATTAATTAGAAGTCATGTCAGAGTTTTCGTTATCCTTCTAGTCTAAGATTCTCCATGAAAAATAAAAAATTGCTGGAATTTCGTTACCCCTCTAGCTTAAATGACTCTATACAGAAGACAGAAACCAGCACCGCACAATAGAGAGCCCGCAACCATAAGCAAGCGAGGTTGTTTTCGAAATCGCACCGCCTGGTGGAAAAGTTCAGAGCCCGCAACTTTTACTTTCGACTATGGCTCCGCTCAAGTGGCTCTTGATTGGAATCAATCGATCCGAAATTGATACTATTCTCGCACTTTTGAGTGCCGCTGCGGTTGCAGTAAATTGATAACGAGCAGCAGTGAAAGTAATTAAATTACCTGGCTGGGATGATTTGCTCAAGTAAGGCTGCAACAGTCGTGACCGCTTCTTTTCATAACCTTTTTGTGTAATATCACCTGCAACATAAAGAGATAGGAAAGTGTTTCGTTTAGTTATGATGGACAATTGATTGGACTTATTATATAAACAGCGCGGGTCGTGACTCGGGTATAACTCACACCCCGACGCCCTACATATAATGTTGGGTTGGAAGCCAGCGTTTTGCATACTCCGTCATTTGGGGGGTCAGAGCGCCTTATTGGGTCATCTCTCGACTCGGTTGCAAAACCGACTCGTATTTCCGCCTGCAATGAGGAAAAGGGCAGCCCGACTTTCTCCATTTCCTCGCGCAGTAATCAGCTACATCTCGGTCGCACGGGGCGGAGTTGATTGAAATAATCACTTATTGTCACATTTCATGCACTGTGGAAGCCTTGTTTCGTTTTGCGAAACGAGAGAGAAACAGACAAACATCATTAACGCGTGATGCGGCGACGAACGACAAAGTTATAATTGCAATATGGCGAAACCATTTCCCTTTTTACTCGCTCTTACCGCAACTCCGCTCTCTTCGGTTACAATAGGTGCATTTGAGCCCCGATGCCCTTTTTTGCCGCCTAGCTGCTTACCAATTTGATGCACTCGCAACACAATGCGGAGAGAGATTACCTAACGCACAAAAACAAATTGTCACCGTGACAAGATGGACTCGGGAGAACGTCGAGATACACATCATGTCGTAATGTGCAATTGGCATGCCTGAAATCGACCGGAAAAGCATCTTATTGTAGCGTGTCTCACAATGGACTGCACAGACTCCGTTCACAGGCTTTTTCTCCGCTGCAGAGACACTCTTTTTGTGGGTTTCTAGTGTGCAATTTTTTACTCGCCTTCCATATCGCGGCCAGGGACCTTGAAAAACCCGCTCGGCCCGGCCCAAGATAAATGATCTCCATTGTGACAATTGCAGAGCAATTTCTACTTTTGCGTGAGCGGAGACTTGCGAGAAAACCTGACTGACGGACAGAGCTCTGGCTCTCGAGTCCTTTTAAGACTGCAGCTTGCGTCAGAGGCTTGCAGTGGCGCAGACAAGGATGGGGCAGAGCTTCAAGGGGTTCCCTATTCGGCTTAAGTAGCTCCTACCTCTGTCCTACGAGCTCCTATTTAGCTCTAAAGAAGCCTTTTTCGAGCCCTGGAGTGTCTATTTAAATTTTTTGGGATTGAGTTCTTCTCTAATGGTAGTATTTTAAGTGTTTCCCAGTTTAGCTTTAGGAGTACTCGTAGATGTGGAGTTCTACTTAATCACTCTGAATGGAAGAAGCCTGAAACCACGCCCCCTATCGCTGATATGAGGCTCAAACGATAATTCAAAATATCTTTAGAACTCAAAAGGAGGGTGAGATTGAAAATGGGAGGAGCTAGGATTTTGTGGGAGGAACCTGAATATTTTTGAAGCCAAACCACGCCCCATTCGCTGATATCAGGCTCGAATGGTGTTCCAGTTCCCTTAAAACTGAAAAAGAGGGTAAGATTGAAAGTGGGAGGAGCTAGAAATTTTATGAGAGGAGTCTGAATACTTTTGAAGTCAAACCACGCCCCCTTTAGCTGAAATGAGGCTCAACTGTTGTTTCATATACCCTTAGAACAGAAATCTAATTCTGATGTGGAAATGTACTCTACTTAGTACATCTAAGTACATCTTAGGGTCTCTACATAAGGTATAAAGGTACCTTTGCCTGCCAAAGAGCACTTTATACAGTTCTGGGGTCAATTGCTCAATTTATTATAGGTCTTTCAGCTTGGTCTTTCTTTCATGATCAACATTAGCCCCAGTGTACCGTAAACCCCAGCTACACCACTGAAGACTTGCGAGTGGGAGATCAAGTTTATACCGACATGACAGCCTTTTCATGCAATATTAAAATTTGCAGTCGCATTTCTTCCCATATAATGAACTCGCAGCTCACTCAGAAACGGCACATGCGAATTCCTCGACACCCCCTCGAGAGATCAGGAATGAGATTAAAAGCGAGCATATATTTAGCCGAAGATATGCAAATCAGGAAGCTGCTGACCCACATTCGAAAACGAGCAGCTGAGCATTGTCACATCGCATTAAGTCCCAATAACTGGTTTCCAGACCCGCGGCGTGCTTCCTTCCGCTCACGTCGCTCGGCATTGCATTGTAAAACGTCGAATTAGTTCAATCAGCTACTCATAAATAATCTTAATCGCCGCATTAATGTTTTTTCGACTTCGCGGTAATTCGACTTTTTGAGCCTCATTTTCGAGCCAACTGCAGGGCAACAACAATGCACAATGGATTCCAAACATATAATTGCCGCCTAATGAACTTTTAACATGCCCACGGAACACGGTTTCACATTCTTCAAGGTCATCCTCGCTCGTTGTTTTACGTTTCACGCTTTGCGGGTGCGGGTGCGTTCTGAAAAGCAAATCATCAGTAGCATTGAACGATTCGATGGCTCACAGGTACGTCGGGGGTTTGTTAAGTCGACATACCCCGAAATCAGGCATGTTCTGCAAATATTTTCACGGTTTTACTCCCACTCGGTGTGCCACCAGTTTCTGGGCTTGGGCTCACTGCCTGCCGATTGTTTACCTTTGCATGTTCTGCTAAGCTGCTTATGTATGTAGAGCTCCAAGGGCGTAGCTGGGGAGGGTTTTATTTAAAGATTAACTTTTCCAGACCAAGAACATTTTTTGGAGACGAAACCAAAATTTGAATTGACAAAAAATGGGTTAAAGATTTAAAAAAAAAGTCGAAAGTGGGTTTATTTTCACAATTGGATCTTGGGGACCTGCATGACCCTTTGCCTGATCCCTGGATCATTGGTTCAATTTTTTTTTTCGAGATAATACAGCGTTCATTCTCGAGAAAATTTGCACCGGATATTTTTTATGACTTTGTAGAATGTCTTCTAATATTTGGAAGACTCAACTTACAATAGCTAATTTGTGCTTAATCTATCAGTTGTATGAAGAGGTACCAGAAAAAAATTGGTTTGGAATTTTTATAACTCGGTTTCCTAGAGAAAAACCGAGTTACTCCTCGACAAAAATGTGAAGGCTAACGTTTACTTTTTCTCGGTTGTTCTCTAGGAAGACGAGTTGTAAAAATCCCAAACCAATGTTTTTCCGTTACTTTTTCAAGCAACTGATAGATTAAGCCTACTTTGGCTATTGTATGTTGAGTCCTTTAAAAATTAGAAGACTGTCTAAAAAGTCATAAAAAAATATCCGGTAAAAATTTTCCGCGAGAATGGACGAAAGTCTCAAACCAAATACAAAATTTTGATAACATAAAAAATGGGGTAAAAGTCACTATTCTGGTTACGTCCCTGCTCGCTCGCCTTCGGCGGTCTGCCACTCAACACAGCTTACAGTAAATGCCGTTCAATTGTTGCGAAAGTGTTGTCATTTAGGGGCTCAGACGAAGGCTTACCAGGCGGTGGGTGCTAATTGAAATGCAGTCTTAGGGCTTCCGAAGAAGGTCTCCCAGGAAGTGGACAAGCGAGCTCAACGACCCCAGGCGTCAATTACCACTGACAGCGGAGCAATCAATTAGATCGCTGTCGCCGATCTTGTTCTGTGCCTAGCCCATTTTGATTTATGTCCGACAACAATCAACGCAATTGTGCAGTTCTTTCGACTCAATTTGTAATTATTCAAATGACTAATGCTCCAACAATGTTATCCGCTGTTTTTGCATGTGATGAGGTCTTCGATCACAGTGCCGTTACAGCGGACACATTTCGCGGTGATAAAAAGAGAGATTGTGGGGACAGTAAGGCCCGGGAAAAATGGCCAGAGATGCGCAAAAATGTGACACACACTGCGTATGGGTTTAATGACTTTATTTTTTGCTGCAGCTCCGAGTATTTATCTAAGCGGCGCAAACTGGTTCATTTTTTGTGTTCTCTTATGCTCCCATAAAACAGTGGAAGATATTATTGCCAAGGAATGAAATGGCTGGCGATTGGCGAAGAAAGAGGGAGCAACAAAAAATGCTTGAAAGGAGGGAAACGCAACAGGTTTCAGAACATTCTGATGGGTATCATTAATTTGCTTCTCTGCCATACCATTTTTGGATTATTTATGAGCGAGTCGCTGCACATTTTTCTCCAACATTTGGCCAGATTGGGTTTCCTCGTCGATACCTCCACACTAAATTGCGAAAGGTAGTTAACGATAATTGGCTCGAAAATACGCTTTGCGACTCTTTTTGCGATACGGTATTAGTTTTGGCAGCCGAAGGTTTTGGCCCGGGGCGTCTTCAAGGCTGTTCGATTCGTAAATTACCATGATGATGACTCGGAAGATAGCCGAGAATTTTTCAATTTTACAAACGAGTTTCGGATTGCTTAATTACCGCACCGTATAATTTCCAAGCCGAACTCTGAGTCGAGCTCGAAACGACAGAAAGCCCACAGAGTCTGCCTCCATTTGCGGGCGTGAAGCAAACATGTTTTCCATTATGTGTGTCTCGGCTCGACTCGGCACCAAAACACTAATTCATCAGACACCGGAGCGTGGGCGATCGCCTATCGCAAGTTACATTTTCATCATCATCCGCATTCATCCGCGCGCCATCGTCGGTCGTCGCATAATTGAACAGTCACTGCTCACTCATAAATTAGACCTGCGCATTGACAGATTTATTGGCAGGAATATACGATTGCGCTGGCCCGTTTCGGACCTCTGCTTCGGCCATAAAATTTTATGTACTGGAAGCACAGAGGCTGGCACTAGAGGGGGTTTTCAGTGGCTCAAAAACCTCTTAGTTACGTTATGCACTGTTTAGAATCTCTAGGATCTTAATTGGACGAACAGACAGACAGACAAAACAACGAAAAGACATCTTAAAATTCCCACAAAAAATTTCTGGCTCTTTTTGGAATTCTAGAAAGTTCAATTGAATTTTTTTTTGGTGATTTTGATGAGGGCACTTTTGATAATTCTCAAAAAATTGCAGATTTTGCTCAATTGGACGAACAGACAGACAGACAAAACAGCGAAAATTAATTTTTAAAAATCCCAAAATAATAAAAACTTGAATATTTTGGTTCTCAAAAATTAAGAGAGGAAAATCAAGTTTCTAGACCGTTTCATTGAATTTTCAAAGCTCAAAAGTGAGTACAAGAATCCATCTCCCTGCGGATTTCAAGCTCCTTTTTGAGTAAAAAAGCTGTCTAACTCTATGGATTACTTACCGTTTCGTCTCAAAGTCGAGTGACTCTTCCTAATCCGCTTCTTGGACTTGCGTCTCTTGATGCTCCGAACGCGGCCCGTTTTGGCTCCACGCTGACGCTCGCACTCCTCCTCGTCCACGTAGCACTCGCAGTCGCTGTTGATCTTGTCGCACGTGCTGCAGTAGAGCTCCTCACCGAGGCAGTTGGCGATAAACTCGTGCTCGCTGAACTCGTCGTCGTCCGGGATTTCGGGGCTCGGGATGGGGGGCAGAGCGTTGACGGAGGGGAAGACGTCCGCGAGAGACAGCTCGTTCTTCTCGAGCTCAAAGTGGCTGAGGAAGGTCTCCCTGAACTTGGGGGCGATCCTCTCCCTCTTGGACAGCTTTCGAGACAGCTTCCAGTACGGGAAGCCCGTCTCCTTTTCGTCCTCGCGCGTCTCTCCCTTCTCCTGCGCATAGGCCGGTCCAAAGATGTGGCTCTTGAACGTGCGGACCTCCGGGAAGCGGGTCTGTCTGCGCTTCTTGCCCACCGCCAGACGCTTGTCGGGGTAGGGGAAGAGGTAGTCGGGGCTCTCGCGGGACTTTTGGGGCGCCATGCGGAGTCGGAAGGTGTTGTTGCGGGAGACGGCGTCGGTGAGGTCGTCGTCAAACTCGCGGTAGAACTCGCGAATGGCCGCCTCGTTGATCTGCTTGCGCTGCATGTAGTATTGCTTGAGACGCTTCAGGTGCTCCTCGTAGAACTCCTCGAGGTCGTGGATCTCCTTGTTGAAGTTCTTGAAGTCGGCGCCGGCCGCCATCCAGTTGTCGTCGATGTGCGTCAGTACGGGCCGCTTCTTGCCCGCCTTCTTGCGCTTCGTGGAGTTGCGCTGCACCACCATGACTCGCTTGAAGTAGCCGTCCCGGCTGACGCTCAGCTTGGGCTTGCGACGCAGCTTCTTGGACTTGCGTCGGAACAGGTTCTTGGGCTTCGTGAGCGTCAGACTGAAGCCACTGTCGTGCGAGGACATGGACTTGAAGGACTCGTTCTTGGGCCTAGGAGGCGGCGGGTGCGGCAGCTCCTCCTCCTGCTGACCCAGGTTTAGCTGCTTCCAGATCCTGCTCGTGTTCATGGCGTAGATCTCCTTGTGCTTCGTGAACGGGTTCTCCTTGATCTTCAGCGGGATCTCGATGTCCTCCTCGAAGTACTCCTTTGGCAGACTCGTCGTCCGGCTGAGCTCCCCCAGGTCCGTTTGTTCCCACCCACAGTTGAGCTGCGGGTCGCTCACGGACCTCGACACCTCCCCCGACTCCTCCTCCTTCTCGTGCAGCCCCTCCGTGTGCGAGACGCTCCTCTTCACCTCCTTCTCGAGCTTCTTGTTCCCGATGTTCTTCGTCGCCTTCTTCGTGTTCTTCTTGTACTTGGACTCCTGCTTCTCGAACGCCCGGCAGATCTTGTCGAAGGAGATCGTGGCGTTCGCCGACGACTTCTCCTGTATCGAGTTCAGCTTTTCCACGCTGCTGTTCGAGTCCGCCTCCAGGGCCGAGTCGTTGCTGGACTGCCGGTTCAGGTGGTCCTTGGACTCGATCGCGGGAATGCGGATGATCACGCCCTCACGCCGGCTCTTGACCATCTTGAAGGTCTGCGTGTTGATGGGCGGCCGCGGCTCGTACACGAGGGTCGTGGTGGAGACGTTCTTCCGCTCCGGCTCCGAGGCGGGCTCGTCGAAGCTCGTCTCGAGGTACGAGGGCGCGCAGTAGGTGCTGAAGGTGAGGAAGCTCTTTGGGTCCGGCTCCTGGGTGCTCTCCTGGCTCGACTCCAGCGTCAGCGTGCTGATGCTGTAGAAGGAGCTGTCGCCGTCGCTCTTCACCGAGGGCTTCCGTCGCACCGGAATCTTGCTCTTCGGGAGGCTGTCTCCCGTGAGCTGGATGTTGATGGCAGTGGTCTCTTTGGCTTTGTACACGGGCACCTGCTTGAGGGCCTCCTTGATCTTCTGGTTCTCCCGGAAGTACCGCTCGTTTATCTCCTGCAGCGCCCGGATCTTCTCGTCGATGCTGGCGTCCTTGCGCTCCAGCTCGGCGATGATCGACGGCTCCTGCGAGCTGCAGTCATCGTACTGCTGCGGGTCTTTGGTGGCGCTGCTGCTCACTATCTCGATGTCGTCGATGTCCAGGACCTGCGTCTTGCCTCGCAGCTTCCTCCGACCCCGCTCCAGGTAGCTCTTCCGGATGCTGATGCGCTTGAAGGAGTCACTCCTCTTGAAGCTCTGGTCGATCCCCTTCTCCTTGTTCTTCTTCTTGCCCGTCTTCAGCAGGTTCCGGATCGACTCGAACGTTATTGGTTTCATTTTTGCGCGACGCGTTACTTCATTTTAGTCGAGATGGTATCTGCAGAGGGGAGAATTAGCATTTTACGACGCGCTCGACGGGTCTAAATGGCCAAAAAATCGCGCGTGAAAAAGTGCGAGAAATTCGAGAACCAGCAGGTGTTTCACTGTTTCGTGTGCCCTGAAAACCTGCCATCTGATATGCTCCGCTCTACTTTTTGTTTTGATAAACGCACACTCGAGAGCTTTTCACCGTTTCTGTATTTTCATATTTTTACTCCGCGCTTCGTGCCTCCACTCTCGATGCTTTGATGGACTACCGGATCTAATCGATAAATGCTAGCTAAACGATGATGATGTAGAGAACTTAACAATTAACAATTAATTTCTCGACTCGACTCGATTCGCAGATAATGGCAACACATTCAGGTCAAGAAGCGGCGAAGCCTCACTCAGCTTGTTGCTTATCACGCGTCAGACAAGACAATTGGGTTTTGCCCAGACCATCGCAGCTGTGTCGAAACGCGAAAGGAGCCGCGATTCCGCACGATCATTGACCTCGAGGCGCCATCTCGGAATGTCGTGTCGCAAAAAACGAAAACTCCTCTCTCAATGGACTCGGAACCAGTTCTTTTACTGCACTCCGGAGCCGTGAATGGTTTCAGAACCATAACCAGTTTCGCTAAAAGTCGTGAAAAATTCACAAAAATATGCTAATGCGCGAGCTCGGCTACCTCGGCTACCGAGAAAGCCATAAAGTATTACATGGGAACATTAGCTGATTAACAGTTCCAACACAGACGATAATGAAGTCGTTAATGGCGCGCTTTACAGCTTGTAATCTCTCCGTTTACACTGATAATTCGTCAAGTGTTAGTCTAGCGGTGGAACTTCTGCTACTGGTTTTCAGATCTCGACGTTTTTCTTGGGAAAACTAAACACCTTTAGGGCTTCAGGTACTCATTCGGGCTATTCTTTGAACTAAGCAAGAAGTTTTGTTCCAAGACATGCCTTTTTTGGTGTCGATGTACTCGATTTAAGCCTCCAGGGACCATTTTCCCGACCAAAAAATATTTCATCAAAAAACTAGAAACGGAGTTTTTGCCAAAGGAAGTTTGGCCAATTTATGAATCTAAGGTGAAAATTTTTTTCTCTTAAATTCACTTTTTTGGCCCAAAAAACCTAGGGAACGTGTTTCTTGAGGTAGAACTAGTCGTTTAGAGGCTTTAGGGACCAATTTCTTGACAAACAATTTTCGGGTAAAACTCCTGAAATTTGATTTTCCTAAACCAATGGAGGTTTGGTAATTTTTGGCCAAAAATTTTATTTTCTAATTTCCATTTTTTCGGCCAAAAATCTCCAGAAACGTGTTTCTTTGAGTAGACTGAGTCGTTTAAGGCCCTCAGGGACTAGGTATTTTCTCGACAAAGGTTTTTTTTTTGAGTCCAACAACCAAAGAACTAAATAAGTCGTCTTCGGGCCGGAAAAAAAACTGCCCAGGAACAAAACTCGCACTTTTTACTGACACAAGCTTCAATCAAAAGTGAGGCCAGCCGTCATCTCACAAACATGCTAATGACTTCTTAAAATTCAGAACAAGTGTCGCCAAATGGCCTTCCTACAGTCTCAATCTGCTCAAATTTGCACAATTAAAACGTCTTTTGCGCAATTAAGAGTCGCGTTCTGCCCGTCCTTGCCTCCGAGCTCTCTCGAAGGCCATCGTGCACCTTCCTACATGCCCATTAACGCACAATTTTCATATCTCCATTGTTTTCCCACATTCAAAAGACCCATCGGACCAGAGCGTGACACGCACTTTGCTCGCACTCGTCTCGGAACTGAGGGGCCGCGAAAACTCCACCAAAATCGAAAGTTGCTGGCTATTTTCACCCACAGAAAGTGAATTGGAGCAGCACTTGCTTACAAAATTCAAACACCTATTTGGTGATGTGTTTACATGCCGGCGAGCCTACGTGATTGGTCGATAATTGGCAAATTTTGCTGGCTAATATAATTGTTTCGAAAGTGGCAGCCGCCGCGATGACTCGTGAAAAGTTACATATTGGCAGTTAGTTCTCGATTCAGTCGACTAGGCCGGCCAGTGTCAAAATCAATTATCATTTCCGCGATGGCGATGTGCGCAATGACAGCCTGGTGAATTTTGCGTGTTTCACGATTTTGACGAGAGAGAGAGACACAGTCATGGAATCAGATGCAGCGGATCGGAGAGAGGCTATGCAAATATGGGTCGCATGAGAGGTCAGGTCGTCCCATCGTAATGACACAATTCCACAGTAACGAGTCGACTCCATTGTCGTAAATTGTGAATCAATCGCTTGTATGCTAGGCCATTATATTTCCTTGTGAAGCGAAGATGAAATATTGAAATTGGAAAAGCAAATACGAAGAAAAATACAATTTGCATAAATTACACCCGGCTCTGGCTCTCGCTATGCCTCGGAAACGTGATATGCTATGGACAGTCAGCATGTCTCTGAACCTGCATTTTTACGCGTACTTGCAGGAGAAGAGAGGAGAGGCCGCAATTTCAAGGGTTCTTTGTCGGGAAGCTACTTTGTAAAATCGATTATAACTGTACCCGCGATGGACGTGGTGGTGCGCCGAAACCGTGCATAATGCAACTCCTAGGGTTCGTACTTCGTAATAGCAATAATAACATCTGCGAAATCACACACTCGCTTTTGCACATTCATCATAACATTTCAGACATAAGACACTGGATGAATGAGCGAGGTGATGTAATTTTCTTTCCTTCACGCGCGCTTATTACACTTGCTTTCTTTCTCTCTCACCTCTTCCGCGAGAGTGCTGCACATGCTAGAGTCTCGGTCACGAAGGCACCCGGGGAGACTGCTGAAAGTATACCCGGTGTTTTGATAAGAGGCAGAAGTGTTACTTGGCTCACAAACCCCGTATTTAGGCTGGCTTTCCAATTTCCACTCGTCTCCGATGGCCAGCTTGGAACCACAACTTTTACTGCCTCGGAACTTGGGGAAACGGCTACATTATAGAGGATTGGGGACTAGAGAGGGGCTTGAATTTTGATTTGCTGAATTTAGCGGTTACAAAAGCTCTATTCTATTGTCCCTCGTTTGGTCTACTCTACGGTCCCTCTTATGGTCCTCTCTACGAGTATCTCATGATCAGTCCTATGGTCTTTCTGATGGTCTCTTAGTCTGAATGGTCTCATGGTTCATCTTTCAACTTGGAGAACTTGAAGAAACGTCTATATTATAGAGGATGAGGGACTAGAGGAGGACTTGAATTTTGACTTGGTGAATTTATCGGTTACAAAAGCTCTAATGACTCTATTTTATTGCCCCTCGTGTGGTCTACTCTACGGTCCCTGTTATGGTCCACTCTATGGTCTATCTCATGATCAGTCTTTTGGTCTCTCTGATGGTCTGAATGTTCTCATGGAAAAAACTACCAAAATAATTATCTCCCTCTATTTTATCAGTTACTATGGCTCACTTATAAATTCTTCTAATGTCATTAACACAAAAAACTAGACCATGCCCTGAATAATCCGGATTCCCAAATACCTCAGCCATCATCATCATCATTATCAGATTTTTACCATCACAGCTACCGGTGTTGCCCTCGCCGCTGCTCACCTCGAGACGAGCGATGAGAAACCCTTCAGCATTGTCCCACGACCCTCGTAAATATGTTAAGTTCATGGCAGCCGTTTAACATGTGTTCTTCTTCTCTCTCTCGCGCTGTTTATCTCCACTTACATTCATGACTCATTTCGTTCCAATTAAGACAGCAATGGAAGAACTAGAGTACCTGCACGCTGCATTATGTAGCACTTTTGGCCCTGTCCGTCATCCAAGCACGCCTTCCATGGGCTTTCTCCCCACTCCTAGTAATTAAAATGGTTCTGTACTTTTCACACGTTCATGCTGCGACCTGCCATTGCGGAGCATACATCTCATTTTGTAAACATTCGCTAACAGCGACGCCGTGCTCTGAGCTGAGACAAAAAGAAATGGGAAACTTGTACTTTTTTGCTCTAATCTCAGATGAATGACTCGGAGTACCCAGCTATAAATTACAAACATGTAATAATGAAATAATGAAAAGAGAAAAAAGAAATCATACCACATTTAATTGCTACAAATTTAGCAGAGCAACGGTAATCTCGCGTTTTGACATGCTTCTGGGAGCAGATTATTAACAACAATGCGGAGTGTCAAAATAAATGAGAATCAATTGTATGACCTTGTTTACGGTCCGCGATTCAAATGTCTTGGGACTTTCTTTTGATTAGCAATTGAGATTTGAATGGGCCGAATTGCTTATTATCTAAACGCTGAGCCTCGCTCGAGTCGCAGCCAATTTGTCTCGGCCCACCTCCTCCCCCTTCCGACTCGCGTTGATTCGGAGACCTTGATTCCGAGCCTCTTTTTGCCCCGGGCTCCATCCATGGGAGGAGCATATCAGCATGGGCATTACTCAAATAATCACCAAATGCCCATTTATGCTGATTGGCTTGCATAACCTCGTACGGTGTGTCGTCATGTCGTGTCGGTCGCATGTAAAACAAAGAACGGCATTCCCAAATAAGACCAGCCGTAATTACCGACGAATTCCCGGCAAAGCTCGCGCTTGATTGACTGATGGACGGCTAACAAGATTTTGTGAAATTAATTAAAATCGCAAGCACTGGCCTGGCCTTGGAAGCTGGACCGTAGTCCCTCTATTTCACCTTTTAATCCACCCAACCGCTGAAAGTGGACTGATGCAACCATTTTGCATTTTTATCTGCTCTCCAGTGAGCATTGCCCAAGTAACCCACACCATTCCGTTGCTCGGAGCTCGTTACTTTTAGCCAGCACAATTATTTCGAGTATCCAATCGTGAGGTATGCAGCATCTCAAAAATCCACCGTTCCAAATTGCTCTACGGCGATGCACTCTGATTGCTCCACGCATACCTATCTCTACATCTACATAAAGCCGGCCGCTGTAGACACATTTTAATTGATTACACATCTCAGGTAATTATTGTGTGTGCCAGTGCGCGGGCACCCATGGCCGACAAATTGCAATGCGACTTGAGGAGAGTGTGAAAAAAATTATATCGTTCACATTCATCATTAATTTACTCCGCAAATGGTCCGGAGCACGAGATTTCTATCTCATTACCGTCAGTGGCGCGCTTGATTGCGAATGCAAATATTTTGTGTGATCTCTCAGCACACAATTGGCAGCCAGAGCACGCACGAACCGGTTTCAGCGCACCTCCGATGATATGATGAGTGTCTCTGAATTAGGAAATGATATGCGGCGCACTTGGAGGTCACTTTTGTGCAATTAGGCCCTGGGGTGCCCTGCTGGGGATCGCCAGAACTCTCGCGTAAGTCACGTGCAACGAAACTTCAGTCTCAGAGCACTATTCCTAGACCCAAGATGTCTCTTTTTGACTTCCCTAAGGACCTGTTGCTTTCAAAATTATTGTTAAAAATTTCTAAAACTCTACAGCTGAGCCTTGGGGTCTCAGGAACTCTCAAAAAATTTTTTAGCATTTTGAAACCCATTTTCATACTCCAAAAAATTTTTTAAAGCTTTCAAAAACAGATTTCTAAAATCCTAGAGCTGAGCCTTGCGGTTCCAGGATTTTTCAAGAGTTTTTGTAGCATTTTGAAACCCATTTTTGGACTCTAAAAATTTTTTAAAGCCTTCAAAAACCCTTAAAATGGGCCTAAATCAAAAAACTCTCGATTTCAGCTACCCTCAAGAGCCACTCGATTCGGGTCAGCCACAAAAGAAAATATTGCCCCACCCCTGAGTTGGTCAACAAAGCTCACTCGCTGCATTCGGACACAGTAATTGAAAAACGAAACCATCGCATACGGATAATTGCCACTTACACCTCTCCGAGTCCATAAAATTTAGTTCAGCGTCAATCAAAGGCATGTAAGGCTAAGTATTCCCCGTAAACTAGCATTTATTGTGATCAAATACTCCCGATACACATGCGAGAGTACGTTGCAAATCAATTTCGTTGTTAAATGCCATAGTCTGGCCTCGCGTACACCTCAGACACCGCTAATGCTGCTCGCGCTCGCCGAAGAAAGGATCATGTTATAATGTTCGGCTTTAAATACCTCCACTAAATAATGTTCAACATTTAGTCGACTCCAAATGAGATTACAGCCCGATTATGTGCTCGCTCAGAGGAAACCAGTTTGTGGCTCTCGAAGCGGCGGATTCTGGGTCTTTCCCGTTGGGCAACTGTGGCCAAATTCCTACCTGAGAAGTCGAGAACCCTAAGTACCCAGCCTCTAATTAAATTCGCAACGTCCCAGGTACTCAAGAGCTTCGTTGGTGTTCCCTGGGCCCCGTTAAACTGCAGCGTTTTCCGCCTCTTTCGTCTCACTCATTACAGACGGGTCGGCGGGAGAAAGAAAGCAGGCATATACTCGTGCTGCAAGCGAGTAAGTAAACAAATTTAGTTCTCCGTTCTCGCGGTGGGAATAAGCGAAGCAATTCACGCTAATTAGCGAATAAATCATCAGCCTCGCACACACACTCGAATGGGCATTTGGAATTTGACTTCGCACTTATCTCGCGACTCCAACTGCACTCCAGACGTAAGCTGGCTCATAAATTAGCGATACTTGACGTGCGGGCGTAAATCAACTGCAATCAGCTGGCGCGAACCGCGTCTGCCCGAAATATATGCACGCTGCATCGCCTCGAGGGTCCATCAAAGCATCGACTCGAAGCACCGATTCTCTGGCCATTCAGAACCTGCCGTCCCAGATCACTCTGTAATTACTTGCTGCTCCTCTGCGGACTCTGCGGTGCGTATTTTTTCCCCGCTCCGACTCTTTTTCAATCACCTTCAACTTCAACTACAAACTGCAGGTATTATCAGCATTATTGCCTCGATTATTATTACAGCACAACAGTTGTTTACTTGCTGGCTCAATTAAAAAGCAACAAAAAATATCCAAGGTTAAGCTGCTTTTTGCTCCTTTTGTTTCACTTTTATCTCATTTCTTTTCCACCCAATCGAACCACTATTGTGAGGGAATTATAAATTCAATAAACTTTACAAAATGCACACACTGAGCTCGCCTGTGTGCTTCGATCAAACGTTGATGGTTAAAAAGCGTAAAGTTTCTCTCAAATCTCGATCAGAATCCGATTCGTGATTTATCCAAACGAAGATCTGATAAGCACTTGCACTGATTTACTTCACATTCCCAATGATTTGAGCTCAAAAACGCACCAACACGCGCCGAAACGTCCGATCCGAACGAAAGACTTCAACTGACTGAAAGCGACGAACCTCTCTGGGCCGCTTGAGCGCCGCTACCATCGCTACCACGCACACACCGTACGTGAGCGTGCCGGTATCTCACGGTCACTCACTGATCGTGCTCCGAGATCAATATTTGAGGCTCAGAATCGACTCTAGTTTGGCGTGCCAAATGTGGCAATGACTCACCTGGAAATAGAGAAGAGAAAATATTCGTTAGCTTTTATGTAACACAAACATCACGCCAATAGACCGACGAGAGCGGCGGCTTAACAATTAACCTGTACAAAGTGCATTAAAAATTTAAATTCAACATGAGTTTCGTCATCGTTTTGTGCATCGAGCATGAAGATCGCAACTCCGCTTCCCATGCGAGTTGCACGAGAACCTCCGACTTTCCTTTGATGTTTTATAGCAACGCAGAATGACGAGAAGCAACCATAACCTATCGTAATGACCCTATTAGTATGCCGAAACCGAGCACTGACAGCCATTTTCACACCCACTTCGGCCTCCCGCTTTGGCCAGATGTCATTTTGGGTGCTTTCACTTGTCGGACGCGAGCTCGCGGGTAATTTATATACTGCTAATTGCCCGTTCTCCGGACCCAGCTCAGTTAGACGGAAGAGTCGTAAGGTTGAGTGTACGAGGAGCCGAGAAAGAAGGCCGGTCTGAAGGTCACCAGCGAACGTGCAAGAGATTTATTGCACGAGAAGTGATTCGCTTAACGCTTTGTTGAAAATACGCGAGATGGTTATTTTTACGGAAAAAAAACGCGGCAAGTGTTTCACATAATGAGCCATTTAAACGAATTCAGAGTGATGAGGAAAGCTAAATTGTTAATTTGGCCCCGCAACTCCGCAGTTAGGCACTTTTAAAGAGCATTTAAGTGATTTTTTCCCACTTTGACGAATTTCACCTCTTTAATTCAGGTGCTTTCGCCCATTCTTTGTGGTTAAGATAGGAAATCTATGTTGCGACACGAACAAAAACTCTTATGCAAGCCTCGATATTTCGGAGAAACTCTTCGTCATCGGTGTCAAGGACTCGGAGGAAATGTGCACCTTACAGCGCAGCAGATGGCCCAAGAACAAGGTGCTAGCATGAGAAACGGCAATAAAATGCAGTATCATCCCGTTACGTTGCCTTCGAAACTGGAAACTATTAAAATTTTGCGATATGCTCGGCGCAATAAAACTGTCCATACTAAGCGACAACGACGACTCCATCAGGCGGGGAAGAGGCCGAGGCGACGAACGGGTCCCTCGAGTGGCTGCGCGCAAAGTGCGAAATTTATTCCATGACGACTGCTCGAAAGAGAGTCTCGGAAGGACCGTCGATGCTGTGACAACGTTGACGTCGGAGAAGAATGAATAATAAATGAAGTTGAGTCGCTACATTCTTTTCAAGCGATGAATGGGAGAAGAAAAGGGAAAAATTATGCATCCTTCTTTGATTTATTGAGATTAAACTGGTTTCTCCGACTCCACCGGCCGACTCCGAGAGAGTTCTGTAATAATGGAACTTCCTCCGATTATAATCTTGATGGGCAGCAGCTATTCTGGAATATCAATCGCCGATGGAGTAATTGATGAATTTGTCAAGAGGGAGATAAATTCTTCACGGTGATGGGCAAGGTCATACGGGGTTCTGTGGCTGGAAGAGGTCCTTTGAAGGTGCTTTTAGACTTCTAGTTTTCGGACAAATTTTATTTCAGACATGCTATAAATTTTGCTATAAACTGTTTTTGCTATAAAAAATCTTCAAAGTCTCCAATATTTCTTGTCCTTTTCTTTGGTAGCAACGAGGTATATTACCAGGTCACAAAACAGAATTGCTATAAATTTTGCTATGAACAGTTTTTGCTATAGAAATCTTCAGTCTTCAATATTTTTTGCCATATTCTTTGGTAGCAACAGGGAATCATTCCCAGGTCATAAAAGAGACTTGCTATAAAAAGTTGTTACTATAAAAACTCTTCAAAACTCCTATTCTTTGGTAGCAACAGGGTTCTAAAACCAGAGGCGTACCAGAGATTCACGGAGCCCGTACAATTTGATACGTCTCTGGAGAGAACAAAAAACTCATTATGAAATTTGTGTTTGATAAATCGCGATCGCCACAATGTTGCTGGCTCATTCAAAGACCCCGTTTGTTTGTTCTCAGATCGCATCTCGCGCGTTTGCTCTGCAACGCAAAGGGTCATTGCCACACATTCACGGGTCTCGTCATAAATATTTTATGACAACGAGCAGGTTTTCCCTCGCGTTGCCGTTCTTTTTTTCATCTCCGTGTCTCTGCACACTTTTCAATATCTATAATGACGCGATAACAGTTCGATAAAAAGCTCTTTTGCATATGCCAGCGGTCGAAGAATGACTAATCAAGTGCCCAATTATCAGGCCAGCGAAAATCGGGAGGGAGAGAGGCGAAGAACAGAACAAAAGACGCCAGAGAATGGGAGAAAATTGCTCGTCTCGACTCTCGATTCGCTAATAATTTAATCTCCCGAGTAGCAGGTCGTCGCTGGTGGGCAATTTTGATGGCTCGACTCCGCTCCGTGCCGGCTTGCTCGCGAGCAATGAGTGCTTTTACATGCTCCGGCCATTAACACTATCTCGAGGTGAGATACAATCTCGGAACCACCCAGCGTTCGAATTTCATGCCCCAAGTAGGCCGATCCGGGAGCTGTCAGAAACCCACTCCTAAAATGCTGCGTGTCATCGCGAAACCTCTGCGGTCTCTTTTGAAGCCCTCAAGGCTCCTCTCCTCGAGCTGCGACGCCAACCTGGAGCAGCGTTACGTCGAGTACTTCGACCGGGACGAGATCGACGGATGGGAGGCTCGCAAGGCCATGAACGACCTCGCCGGCATGGACCTGGTCCCGGAGCCTGCCGTCATCACCGCCGCCCTCAAGGCCTGTCGCCGACTCGACGACTACGCTCTGGCCGTCAGGTGGCTGGAGGTGTGCAGGAGCAAGTGTGGAACCGACGTGAAGACGATCTGGCCGTACTTGGTGCAGGAGATCAAGCCGACGTTGGAGGAGCTGGGCGTGGAGACGCCGGAAGAGCTGGGCTACGACAGGCCGGAACTGGGCCTGAAGCACATGTACGAGGTCGAGGCGGAGATGAGGAAGACTGGGCAAGGGAAACCAGACTGCGGATGTCCCACCAAGTGATTATTATTTTGGCCCAATAAAAAATTGTGTGAAGCAGACGAGAGTCGTGAGGTCACTCGGGTGGAAAGAGGGAGCCACTGCAAGGTCTTCAAATTACCTTCTTGGCAATTTTCGAATCTAGAACAGCCAATTCGACTCAGCAGAGCCGGAGGCTGCGTAGAAAAACCCCTAATTGAGACCATAAATAACAACAAAAGCTCGGCATGCAAAACAAACACACAAAGCGGCTCTGCCATGTAATCATCAATCTGTGGTTGGGTTTCTGTAACCTACTGCTGCACTCCTACCTCTAAATTGCCCGCCGCTGGATCTACTTCAGCCCGCAAGGTGAGGCCGAGGCATGCAAAGCAAGGTCAATTATTGGTGATGATTGCGCACATCACCGAACTGGGCCAGATCTGGCCGCAAATGCATTATCTCCCGGGCTCCAACGCAGGCTGGCAAGTAGGCCATTACGTGTGCAATTTCATGCAACGCTTCCACACTTGCGTCCCCAAAAGCGACCGTCTCGAGTCGCGAGTGAGTGCCAGGCGGGGGCAATGAGGAAGATTGCAATCAAAGAGCATTTTTATTGACCACTTTGGAGTACATAAATTACGGCAACATGCGAGCAGGAGGAAGAGATCGTGCATATTTGTACAGCCTTAACTATTCTTAATTCTACATAAATCATTCCTTTTCGTTCCCTCGAAGCTCGCAGGCTCATGTTTCAGTGTGTATTCTTGCTCCTCTTTTTGCTCGACTTCGCTCCACGCAACCCGCCGGACCGGAGCAGGGGCTCTCAAGGATTCTAGGGGTCGAATTTCTCTGAGGATGAATTTCAGAACAACGAAGGTAAATTCACAAAATTATTTCGGGGTCTTCAAGAATTCATGAGCTACCGCTTTTCTTGTTTTTGAACCAAAATTGGTCTACGAAGGACCCTAGGGGCTTAGAAAATTTAGTTTCAGTTTCCAAGTCGAAATAAACCTGGTTCTTTTCTTACCAAAAAATTACATACCAAAATTAGCTAGATAACTTAATCAAAATGATGACCTTGGACTTTGAACCCAGATTTTTCTAAAAAAAGAGGACATAACGTCCTGAAAGCCTCAAGATTAGGCCTAGATTAGCCTCAGTCCCTTGAGTCCCACAAGTTGAGAGTCAGAGATGCATGAAATGAAAAATCAACAGAAGAAAACGAGAGCTCTCCGAGATCCAGATTCGCTGCCAGTTGCATCTCCGACGGCACGGCAGCCAAAGTAAGCAATGGGACGCGATTAAGCAGCATCTTCTCCACTCTCTCCATCTCTCTCTCCCGCGAGTCTCGCACTCTCGCCTCGCTTTGCCTCGCGCACTCGTATTATTATAAATGTTTATTCAAATTGCACCATTTCATTGTGTACAAACGCATTCATTTCTCTGTTTGTTTATTTTCCTTTATTGCCTTGCTCGCGACTAGCACTGCAACCGGTTTAGCACCGCCGAGCTCAGCATTGTTCAATACACATTCAATCGCACTGCGGCTATTTTTAGCTCCTCAGGATTATTGCCAGCTATGTATATCTAAATGGATTCACGATCCCCATAAACTTGATTCTAGGAAAGTGAGACTCTCCTTCGGACACGAATCGAGCATTCCTCCGCTTTGTTCCTCCACTCTTCTTTGTGCCTTGTGCCTTCTGCCTTCGTACTAATGACTCGATCCCTCCAGAGTGCGGCTCAGGACGCGACCGCGTCCGATATGCTCACGAACGAGGCACAGGGAACGTGATTTGTGCCCGATCACGTATAATCATTGTCAACTTGTCGCCCACAAATTTATGTTCGCGTCGTCCCTTCCAGTGGCGTCGTCTCGATTTCATGCCTCCTCCTCCACTCCTCCAACCCGACCACCGTCCCTGCCAGAGGTCGTTCACTCGCTGCACGTCCACCACATTCGAGATAATTTGGTTCTTAACCTGGCCCGAGCATATCTTCATCTCCCTTTTTTTGAGCATAACATTTTATGCAATTCCCTTTTGAAGGTTATTTCGAGTTTCGACCGATAGAAATACCAATTCATGGGCCATAAATTGGTCTTGATTGATTTGGGTTCGGGGAATCGTAAAAACTGAGCCCCGACGCGACAAAATTTTAAACACTTTCTAGTTTTAAGACGCTTTTTGTCCACCTTTTCACGCCAAAATCGGCCAAATTAATTTTTGATGATGATTGGGGGTCATTAGGCGAGTGATCAGCTCAATTACGCCGAGATGATAGTGTTTCAGATTTGGTACGCACGTGGTGAGCGCAAAGTGCGTACCAGAAGGGCCGCTTACTTTTACTTTGATGTCCAATTGGGCCCATTATGAGCTGCAGGTGCACGTTTTTTAGTCGAAAAGCCTCATTTTCTAGGAGAGCCTAATTTCCTCAAGAAGGCTGGTTTCCTGGCAAAGGTTTATTTTTAGCAGGAGCTTAATTTTTTTGAATGAAGCCTTAATAAGCCTCATTTTCTAGAAGAGTCTGATTTTGTAGGAGAGCCTTATTTCTTCAAGAAGGCTGGTTTTCTGGGAAAGGTTAATTTTAGCAGGGGCTTATTTTTCTTGAAGAATTCTTAATAAGCCTCATCTTCTAGAAGAGCCTGATTTTGTAGAAGAGCTTTATTTCCTCAAGTAGCTGGTTTTATGGAAAAGGTTTATTTTTAGGAGGAGGTTAATTTTATAAAGGAAGCCTAAATAAGCCTAATTTTCTAGAAGAGCCTTAATTTCTGGTAGAGCCTTATTTCCTCAATTTCTTACCTCAATTTTTGAAGAAGCCTGATTAAGCCTCATTTTTTTTAAGAAGCCTCCTTTCTTCTGTTAAGAAGGCTGATTTCCTAAAAAAGCTAGAGGAAGTCTGAATAAGCCTCATTTCCTCAAAGAGCTTCGTTTGTTTGAGGAGCTCCATTCCATACTGGGTTAACTTCACTCCTTGGGCTTATCCCCTTATCTGAACCCTTGACTTTGTTTCGCTGATTACGAGTTTATTTTTATCGCAACAGAAATCCCACGATTAGCCCGGTGTCTCAGGCATCGAGGCATCACCGATCCAACGCCTTATTACCTAATTGACGAGGTACGCGAAAACACTCATTTCCATGCCGGTGCTTCGATGTCGACCGATGAGAAAAAACAAATCAAAGCGTGCTCGCTCTTTATCGAAAGATACAGGGGGCATACAAATGAGCTCGTACAATTGTGTTTCCGACAACAATGAGGCGAAATGGGAACAATGTTTGGCAAATCACTTGAATAATGATGTTATAACAGACCGACTTTGTTTCTCGCACGAGAGAACCGTAGCCAAGAAGTCCCAAAATAATTCGCGGAAGGCTTATCGACCTTATCTCTCAGCATGAATGAAATTTTTCCCGAGGGCAGCACTCTTTGGACCCCAAATCAGTGCGTATTTGACGAAATGACCATTTCATTAATGGGATTTCCAGGTGTATATAGATATTTATGGCCGTTTTGATTCGCTTATCACTTAAATCTCGTCTTATCGAACAATATAAATACAAGCTAGGCTCCCTTAAAAATTAGTTCACTCCAAGCGCTGCTAAATCAAACTCGAAAATGGGAACCTTCGACAAGGCCACAAAAATATGGAGCAACCCTCCCATAGTGCCGCTCTACAACCCGAGCACCAACATCGGCCAGATGGTGCTCTCGTCCCTGAGCATCGCCGGGGACCGCGTAGTGCACATCGATGCCGAGCTGGATCTCAGGCTCACGGCCAAGGAGATTCGCGTGCGCACCATCCGGATGGCCCAGACCCTCAAGGGGCTCGGGTACAAGGAGCAGGACGTGTTCGCTATCGCCGCCAAGACTCTGCCCCACGTTCTGCCCTCCCTCTTCTCCAGCCTCCTCATCGGGGCCGCCGTCAACACCCTCGACCCCGGCTTCAACATCGCCGACTTCTCAAACATGCTCAAGCAGACGAAGCCCAAGGTCGTCTTCTGCGAGAGCTCCAACTACGAGGTCATCAACAAGTCCCTCAAGGAGCTCGGTCTCACAGCCAAGCTGTACATCCTCGACAAGGTCGTGGAGGGCGAGAGCTTCGTGGAGGAGCTTTTCAAGGACAACGGGGACGACATGAACTTTGAGTCGCCCCGCATTCAGGACCCCGACAACTATCTGGCTCTCATCACCTGCAGCTCCGGTACCTCTGGGGCCTCCAAGGGTATCGCCATCACGCACAAGTCCTTCATTGAGGTCTCGGGAGTCTTCCAGTAAGTCTCAAGAAATTTCTAGCTCAATAATTACCAACCAATACCGATCAATACCAATCAAAATCTCCTTCTTCTTCAGGAAATTCACAGACAATGAGGTTCTGCTCCTGACTGGCTCCCTCTACTGGGCCTCCAACTGCTTCTTCCTGCTCCACTCGACCCTCCTGGGGATCCAGCGAGTCATCAACTCCGATCCCTACGACCCCGAGATGACCTTGAAGCACGTCCAGAAGTACAGAATCAGCATGATATTGTTATCTCCCACCCGCCTGTCACTGATTACGCAGCTGCCCAATATCAAGGATTACGATACGTCGAGTATTGAGTTTATCGGATCGTACGGAAGCATTTTCGGGGAGACGCTTAAGCACAAAGTCAACGAGCTCTTCCCCGACGCCGTCTGCTTCACCGCCTACGGCATCTCCGAGGTGATCGCGGCCTGCACCCGAATCGTCGCCAACTTCGCTCCCCCCAACGCCGTCGGATACACCGAGCCCGGGTGCGAGATGAAGATCATCAACGACGACGGCGTGGCGGTCGACAACAACACGCAGGGCGAGCTCTGTCTGCGCCGGACCGTCATGTTCAACGGCTACTACGGAGACCCCGAGAAGACGAAGGAGGCCATCGACTCCGAGGGATGGATCCACACAGGCGACGTTGGCTTCTTCGACGACCAGGGAGTCCTGCACATCGTGGACCGAATCAAAGACATTATCCTCTACAAGAACTTCTGGGTCGTCCCTGGATCTCTTGAGGACAAGATCGAGAGTCTGGAGGGCGTCCAGGCGGCCGTGGTGGTCGGAATTCCGCACGAGGTGGACGTGGAGCTGCCGGCAGCTGTCGTCATCAAGACCCCGGGGAGCAAAGTCACGGCAGAGGACGTCCACAAGATCGTGAAGGACAACTTTGCCGACACCAAGCAGCTCAGGGGCGGCGTGTACTTCGTGCCGAGCCTGCCTCAGACCGCCAGCGGGAAGTTCAAGCGGCGCGAGGTCAAGCAGATCGCCATTAAGCACTTCAACTTCGCCTCCAAGAAGTCCGTGTTCGAGCAGAAGGGATAGGTCTGGGGGGTCCGCGAGTCGCTAAATTTTTTATAAAAGTTTTTTGGACTTTTCGGGTAATAAATAGCTATTTATAAGAGACTTTTTTTTTGTCTGGAAGAGCCTGATTTTCTCAAAGAAATATTTTTGAGAAGAGGTTTATACTGGATTTTTTTTATTTGAAAAAACTCAACAGATACCGAGGGCTTTCCCAGTCCTTGCTGACCTAAGAAAGTCTCAGAAAAGTCTTCGGGTTCGTGGCTGTCAAAAACGGCTGAAAAAGAAAATTTAACACTTCGACAAAAAGAGATTAAGAAGACATCAGTGTTGAGATGCGGGGCCTCAATACGTCCTGGGTCATGGAGATTCTTTTTCAGCCTCCCCACGAAGAATTTACGGGAAGCAAACAGCCATTTCGAAAGACCTTGCGAAACATTCCTCCCATGTGACGGAACTAAAGTGCCCGACTTGCGACTTTCTAATCGAGTAGCCATAACTCTACATAACGAATTTATTAACTCTGCTTAAGGTGCCTTGTAAGTGCGGCCGCTCGTGGACGGGAGCTGAGAGTGGAGCAATATAGTAAAGTAAGCGAGTCAGTGTGCAAAATTTATCACTTACTATGATTTTATCTGCCACAGCGATCAGATCCAATGTTTACTCATTTCGCACCATAATAATACAATTACTTAATAACAGCATTGCAGCAATGTATATTTATTGGCTTACCTGAAATAGACAAAATAATCATTTTCATTAGGTTAATTGATCATTTTGATACTGTGGCTTTTGATTAATGATTAGAAACACCGACAGTCTCGTTGGGCTCCGAAACAAAGAAGCATAAAAAATTTGAATCTTCACAGGTGAATACATTTTAATAAGCTTATGTAATTAAAATCCGCATTTCTCACAACTGGCTAGTCTCTCGACGGACAAAAGGTCACGGTAAAAAATTCGCTGGCTCTCGGGCGTGGACTCGGGTGTATAGGAAAAAGTCCCACTGATGGCCGAGCCCATCAACGTCATGTGCATTGCGGCAGTGATAAAAAGCAAGTTAATGACATGCTGTGACGAAACTGAAATTATGGGACACAAAAAGCGAAAAAGTAGCACATTTATCGTCTCTAATCGAAGGGAAAACTGCCGCTTTTTATGTGAAAACGTGAGTGAGATTGCAGAATGGGGACCTTTTCTAGCCCCGATCTGATTACGGCGGCCACTGGCGGAGCTGGGCGCGGAAACTGCGTTCCCATCCATCAAAACTGCCGGTAGTCTGACTGACGAATGAGCGCCGCCTCTCCAGGGAATGCGGTAATTAATCAGAAAGTTCTCGTGCATACGCAAGAGTCGATAATTGCGTAATCTATCTCCCTAACTGTGCTTTTTAATTGCCAACACACCAGACTATCCCTCATGTCAGTCCGCAGCTCTGCAGCGATGCAAATGTGAACACTAGTCTGAGCCACCTGAGTCACAATGCGCTCACGTGAGCTAAAAATAGGGACTCCAGCACTCGAGAAAATCAATGAGGGCTGCACGGTGGGACGTCGAACCCTCTAGAGCCCGGAATGCCGCAACAACATGCCCTCAAGAGGGAAATTCCCATCCACTGATATGACGTTTGGCCCGATAAGATAGCCAGGATTAGCAAGCAGAGGCTTTTGCGTGGTTCAGACTATTCATTCGGCAGGAACGTGAGACCCTGCGATTGCCGAGTTTCTGGTCCACTGTGCAGTCGACGTCTTCCAAGCCATATCGTCTACAGACCATTTTTTACAACCCGCTTGCAGTCGTTATGAAAATGATACGAATCAAGAAACCAATCCCTATTTTTTGTATGTTCGTTATTGTATTAATATTACTGCCAGACGGAGCCAGTGCAGACGACAATTGCTTGGCTCGGGGAACATGACACAGAAAAATGCCTCGACATCGGTGCAAGAGATGCGAAAAAAAAACATCTTTTGCACAAATCACGACGGCACTTTCGATCGAAGCCAGTTCATTCAACTAATTACCCAGAAAAGCGACTCGGAGGTGTTAACTGTTAGCTAGCTCATGCCTTCCGAGTCAGAGTCAATGCACTGCACGCACCAGGAATCTCGATAGAGTGCGTGATTGCGAACCATCAAGCTCAGTTCTTGGCTCTCTGCGGAACCACAGGGACTAGATGCTAGAGTAGAGCTTTAAAAAAAAATTTAAAGCTCATGCATTCAATATTTGGGACCTCTCTAGTCTTTAGGTCGCCTATCATCTCTATGGTTCTGAAATCTGTTAAGTTTCTAGGATTAAAGGACATTCTGGGTCTTTTAAGGGATTCTCCTCTAGGATCTACATCTCTATGGTCTCACGAGGGACCTTTTCAGGTCAACAAAACGAACAGAATCAGCGAACGCAAAACCAGTCCAGCCTCGGGATTCGAGAACAACCATCAAGATCAATGGAACTCTGTTTATTTACCCGCAACCTGCACCAGATCCCATCTCACATGTGGAAATTAATTTCCTGAGCATTCTTGAACATCTCAATCGCAATTCTCTTCGCCTCCCGACGCTTGAACTTGCCCGTAGCCGTCTCAGGGATCTTATCGACGAACCACACGCCCCCTCTGAGCCGCTTCGTCTCGGCAAAGTTGTCCTCGACGACCTTCTTCACGTCCTCGCTTGTCACTTTGCTCCCTGGAGTCTTCACCACGACCGCCGCTGGCCACTCCACGTCCACTTCGTGCGGGATTCCGACCACTACGACCTGCTGGACACCTTCCAGGCCCATTATTCGGTCCTCGATGGCTCCCGGGACCACCCACATGTTGCGGTACAGGATGATGTCCTTGATGCGGTCCACGATGTAGAGGCACCCGTATTCGTCGAAGTACCCCACGTCCCCTGTGTGGAGCCACCCGTGCTTGTCGACCGCCTCCCTGGTCTTGTCCGGTGCATTGAAGTACCCCAGGAACATCTCGTGCCGCTTCACCAGGATCTCGCCTTGCTCCGTGTTCCCGACCGCTCTTCCCTTGTCGTCGATGATCTTCACCTGGCATCCGGGCAGGATAAACCCCACGGCATTCTCGTGTCCCACCTTCGCCACGCTCATGGCCACCGCGCTGATGGTCTCCGAGAGGCCGTAGAAGCTTATGGGGGTGGTTCGGGGGAGGAACTGCCGCACCTGCTTCTTGAGAGTCTCCCCAAAGAGGCTTCCCACGGAGAAGATGAACAGCAGCTTCGTGAGGTCGTACTTCCGAATGTTGGGGACCTGCATCATTCGGGACAGCCGGGTGGGGGAGACGAAGGCCACTCGGACGTTGTGTCTGTCGATGATCTGGAGGGCACGTTCGGGATCGAAGGGGTTGGGGTCCACGATGCGGGTCGCTCCTCTGGACATGGAGTTCAGGACCCCGAGCACCACCGAAACCCAGTAGAGGGACCCAGGCTGGTACAGAGTCTCGTCTGGGGCGGTTTTTCTGCAAGGAAAGTGGTAAAAAGCAGAAGTTCGAGCCCAGAATCTCGCCTTACTCGGTCGTCAGCTGGTCAATGAGCCCCTTGTGAGTCATCACGACTCCCTTGGAGGCTCCTGTGGTGCCGGAGGAGCAGGTGATGACGCCCACGTAGCTGTCAGGGTCCTCAATCCTCGGAGACTCGAATGCCAACTCGCTCGAATTCTTCCTGAAAAGCTCTCTAACCAGCCAGGCGTCCGGGACCTTTCCGTCGAAGGTGTAGAGCCTGGCGCAGAGCTTGAGCTCGCAGAGAGACTTCTTGATCCTCGCGGCGTTCTGAGACTCGCAAAATATGACCTTGGGTCGAGTTTGGCCCAACATATTTGAAAACTCCGCTGAAAATCGACCCGTTAGTGCCTTCTAGAGACCCCCAGTGTTCTCACCCGTGCTGAAGTCAGGATCCAGCGTGTTGACTGGCGCGCCCATGAGAAGACCTGCCACCAGAATAGCAGGAACGTCTTCCAGAGTACGAGCAGCAATAGCGAATACGTCTCCCTCCGCGTAGCCAAGACCCTTAAGGTTCTGAGCAGCGCGAATCGCACGAGTCCGGACCTCCCCGGCAGTAACCTTGGCCCCCGTGGCTGCATCGATTTGGCAGATGCGGTCTCTGGTCAAGTCCAGGCACGAAATCAGGATCTGTCCGAGGTTGGTGCGGGGGTTGAACAGTGGGGTGTCTGCAGGAAGGCTCCAAACTCTTGTCTTGGCGTTGTAAGTTGCTCTCATGGTGCGCTGTGGAGGACTACTGACCACCTGACTGGACTTCGGGCTTTTATATCGGCTCACTTCTCATTCACGGAGAAGACTTGGAGGGCAGATTCTACCCTTCGTTTCATGCATCACTGGCTCCTCCATTATTCTCGGAACAAAATGCTTCTCATGTCCTTTGAAGGAATAAGAAGACTCCCGTGTGTCCTGGCAGCGATCAAAGGCGTCTCCAGCCCGAGTGGAGCAATAAACTAGGAACTAAATGACTTCCGTAAACTCCAGTGCCAAGGAGATGGCGATGCGCCCGAGAGTATGCAATCGACATCGCACGATATTTCACAGACGAGTCGAAGAGGGGCCAATTTGAATTCCGTTTCTGGTCCACCGACCACAGATCTACTTTCAATCTCGTCTCCACTCAGAGCCATCACGGTCCGTGGGCGCTCTCCTCGCTTCAGTAACTCAATTCAACAAAATGCACATCGCACTTCCGCAACAATGTTCCAAGCAACATGACACACTGACTCCGCACTGAGGTTAGTGTCCTAAGCGCCTGTTTACCCAACGCCAGACGTAGGGACACAGGTGGGCGGCAAAAACGTTTCAGATCCCCTCACATAGTTTACACACGTTACACAAAACGAACCCTCGTCTCGCCTCGGAGCAGTGAGAAGAAAGTAATGTTAAATATTACGGCATGCGAGAACAAGAGCTGACAGAGTAAATATCAAAGTCTAGCTCAAGTGTACATATGCGCGCTGTGTCAGCTACTTAATATTACGACTACACGAGTGAATGGAAACTGCATGCCTGCATGTCGCTTCTGTGCGAGCTGCTGCCGTATATGAGACGTGATATGAGGTAATTTACATCTGAATGTACGCATAAGACGGCCCAAGAGTGAGCTCACGGCTCACGAACTCGGTCTCAAGTGCCATCTCCATTAGCGTGTGCTGGTGCATCGCGACTAATCTCTCAGAGCGAGCCATCTAGTGGGCTTAGTAGGGTGAAAACGAGGTATTGACCTTTGTCTGTCACCCCGACGGCTTCTCCAAGGACCCTCCACGGGCGCTACATAATTGTAAACTTGTTTAAAGCTTAACGCCAGTCAACTTTGCGCCAAACAAAAAGGGCTGACGACAAAAAATATATTAAAAGCAAAATCGGAGATTAAGCTAAGGGGTGCATTTTCATAGATTTCGAGAGACCAAACTTTGAGGGCCACTAGCTCCGTCCTTGTATATGGTAGGGGTCACATGTGGTACCATAACTTACTAGATTTTGCCCAGACTACAACATACTAAAATTTCAGCTCAATCGGTTGTAAAATAAGGAGTTTTCATAAAAAACGTAAAACACCCCCCATTCCCCGCCAAGAGAGGGTAGGGGTCTAAAATTGTTAGCTTGCACCCCTACAGACTAGGCCCTACACGATGCAAAAAACCGCAGCTCTCTAGCTCTTCTGGTTCTTGAGTTATAACATTTTAGACAGACGGCAAAGCGGCTACAATAGTGCATTTTTTGCAAAATGCTGAAAATGCACTAAAAATCACACAGTTTCGATTAGACAGACGGACAAATCGAAAACAGGTGCTTTCTTTTGTTTTTCAGAATACTGAAAATGCACTAAAAATAGCTCTTGCCGCTTGCCAAACTTTTTTCGGCCCGAGACCTTCAAAAATCCCACCAGATTTATGGCGCTCGTAAACTTAATCTGGGCCAGGCCGAGCTTTCCCAATTATCTCCACTTCCGATTGACTTCTAGAGAACATATTGACGCGTTCGTATTCACACAAGTGCCGACGATTGAATCAGCAATTACCGCTGAACGGCGTGTAATTTCCATCATCACGGCTCGGATATTTATTTCTATCGTTCCTCGATCTCCAGACCGAATATTGATTGTAATGCAAAAACCCGACTTCGTTAGCGGCTCCAGAGTCTGAGGTGGTTGCGTCTCTGCTCTCCACAAGTCTCTCGGGTTGGCACACAAAAAACCACTTTGTATGTTCGTGTTTTATTGTCGAGGAATCACAGCTCTTCGCGTGTATGTGATTTAAAATTTAAATGTGCGTGAAGCCTCTCATTCACAAAATACGTTATAAATTTTGTATTCGCGCCTCACTCGGGCATGCGATGGAGCGGATAGAGACCGAAAAACAATACAGAGACCTGCGAAGACAATCGAGTCGTCGCCGACGATGGAGAAAAATTAGCAATTGCATGGAATCCTCAATTTCTGCTTTCAATTTTGTCGAACAAAAGCGCCAATTAGCAGTCTTGAGCTCATAATCCGGGGTCGCTGAACTCCGCAGTGCGCCAACCGAGCCAATCAAGGACCTGCCGCACGAAGAAACGTCGCCCTGGAGAAATCAGCCGATCTGCTTCATTAACCCCACCGATGCCTGAACCTTTTTTCGGGGACTGTCTTGCCGCGACGCGACGCTACGAGACATTCGATACATCCTGCGAGACTTGTAATCGACGTTTTTGACAGGCAAGGCTGAGCGTCGTGCGATACTGCATTCTAACCCTTCCTGTATTTTGTTTCCTTGCGCCACTCCGGCACGTCACTTGCCGCATATCTCTCCGTCTATTGTCACGATTCGTGTGTTCAGTCATGGGGAAAATGTGACACTGGAGCTCAATCAAGTATGATGCAAGTGATTGGGGCTTCTTGCCGGAGACCTCGAGCGTCTTTGGAGCTCAAGCTTTTTTTTCAGGGCTCCGTTTACCATAAAGGCACTTAAAAGCGCATTCTTAAGGTCTAAGAGGCTTTTCATTCTCTTGAGATGTTCAACCATAAAGTATACCCTCTAGAGGAATATCCACAGCCTTCTCCGTCTTCACATTTTCTTAAAACTCTAACAACTTTTGATTGGGAGGTCCGAAGTCCAATATTAAAGGTCAAGGAATTTTTTGAAAGGCCTGGAAATAACGCTTCTTGATGAGGGTCACCCTAGCCTAAATTTTAATTTTAATACTGGAAACAGTATTCAGTATTGGAAACATCAGATCACCCAATCAGAAGTTATTCTTAAAATTCTGAATGAGAAGGCCTATATCTTTATATTTTACGTATTCAACAGCCCTTTCAATAGGACATCCATTACCGAACCGCTCCTGTAACTAGTGACTGGCTAAAAACTGCGTTCCCTCATAAAGAGAAGTATCATGTCACTGTACCAGGAACATTGATACAGAATGCGAATATAATTGAAAGCCATAATAATCACGAGAATGACAATAATAATCATTTGTTCGATTGGTGATCACAAATGTGAGATTCACTGGACTTCTGTAAGCGCACGGCGCGATAGATGCCCTAACTCATTTATAGGTCAAATAACGAGTAATCATGATAGACAATCATTTGAGCTTTTTGTTTACATTCCGCCAGACGCTTGACGCTTGACGCTTTCCGACCAGCGCGCCGCGAATCAAATTTATGTGAATGATAACGCGGCCCAGCTACGCCGAGCATACCCGCGAATTTAGAAAGTGAGGCACTCGAGGGGGGTTATTTTTAGACCCACTCGGCTCTGTGTTTCAGCTCAGCTCAACAAGTGGCCGGAGCCGGCCCTTTTTCGGACTCCAATTGACGCCCCGAGAGGTCAGTAGCCGACAGAACGAGTTTAATTGGTGAAAATCATCATAACTAGTTTAAATGTCACTGCTCTACATCTACGACACACCGAACCCCGGGCTGCAGTGCTCTCGTCTGTCGAATCCGCCTACATAAAGAGTGCGCAAATAAAAATGCTCGGCAGTCGGCTCATAACCTGTCCCATTACGAAAAACCAACATGGAGCGACTCTTATTTACACTCGCCGTGCGCCCGAGAGATATATTTGCTCAAAATTAGCCTTCGTCGATTCAATTTCGCTCTCGTGTACGCGGACAGGTCTCGTTTGACGCACTCATTAGCCATGCTTGAAAAGTAAAAGTAAGCAACGCGGAAACCGATTCGCACTCTGTCTCGCAGATTAACACATTCAGCCACATTCAATTGATTAGCGACACTGCGGAGGTGCCTGGTTCTCGAGGAGCGCAATTGCTGTAATAATAGAAAATTATGCAAAATCTAATTGGCCTTGAATTGCAAATTACCGCTCCGTCGATTGCAGGCGCATTGTTCAAGAGATTTTTCCGCTGCTGGAATGCTGCCTAATGGATGAGCCGACTCACGAGATGTCGGAAAGCCTCTTCTCTCGCTTAATTGGGGTCGGGTGTGAAAAATGACTCGACTTTTATGTTGATTCTGGACGTTTAAATTGAATTCATGGAATTATGTAAAAGACGCTCTGTGACACCGAGTTGACCCAGTTTAGTTGTTGTTTTATGGCGACTGCGACTTGTCGATTAGAACGGGGAATCTACCACACGGTTCACTTCACAGCAACTCGTTACTTTTCGAGTGACTGCGATGAGAGTCTCACTCACGTTCGCATGTGGGATCGCGATGCTGCAAGACTAAACGAAGATTACCCACGCGTTTAAGGGCAACTAGAAGCAGACCTCCTGCTTGAATGGCTCTACACTCACTCACTTGGCAAACCCTTTTCTATGGAGAAATACTCCTTTCAGAAAAATCTCCCCACCAGGTGGCGCTACAAATGAATCCTTTCTAGGTCTTTTTCACTTTGAGTCTACAAATGAGTGAACTAACTTAGAAACCTTCAGGTTGAGTAGTTTGGAAATGGGATGCGATGTTCACTCTTGATCCATTTTGTATGAAGACATGACTCTTTCGAAAAAATCTGCCCACCAGGTGGCGCTGAAATTCAATCCTTTCACAGCACTTTTTACTTTGAGCCAACAAAAACGTGTACCAAATCACAGACCTCTAGGTTAAGTGGTTTCGAAATGGGATGCGATGAATCAGTCCGTGAAGCTACAAATTTAATACTACGATCATGGACTCCATAGCTATCCCGCACACGTGCGATTATTTGATCTCTATCAATCAATTCGAAACGACTTGCGCTCCCAAGTGTCATAATTCGGGGTTTTAGCGACTCAAACCGACGCCTCTCGGGTCAAAAGTCCCCCTCTTGCTCACCTCGCGTTTCTCTTTTAGCGTGTTTCTGCACAATTTCCATGCCCCTGCCTCCAATCACCGTGTTAACAACCTTCAAATGACTCATTTACAATTTTGTTTTACTTGTTGCAGCGGAACGTCATCCGAACTCTCCTTTGTACACACGGCCGAGACCGAGAGTCGAGACTCGAGAAGTTGAGAGGAGAAAAATTTGCCTCATTTATGTAAATCACCTGGCACTCTGGCCATTAGTGCCTGCCCTGCACTTTCTGCTCGTACACCAGTGACTCATAGGAAATGGTATTTTCTTTGTCCCGATTTCTCCGCGCTCTCGGTTCTCCAATCTCCACCGCACACTCGCATCTGGAACACGGACCGTTTGCGAGCCCATTTCTGTATTCTCGCAGGTGATAAATTCTGATTAATTGACTACCATCTGAGAGATGATGAAATTTTGAGAGGCCATCTGGCGGCCCTTCTTCTCATCCAGCATAAATTTACGAAACCGGGACTATTTTTAGACCCATTGTTTCGCCTCTCGATGGCCCACATTCGCCTAACTTTTTCAGAATTCGCTACAACTGACGTGTAGACGTGTAGAACTCCGGCCGCCTGAATAAATAACTTGGACTCTCTATAAATATTTGGCTCTAAATATTGATGCACCGAAGTCGGGGTTCAATTGCCTGATTTTGTTTGATTTCTCGCTCGCCCTGACTCAGCACTTATTTTCTCTCGCAGTCTCCGCTTCGAGTGCTCCGGAGTAAATTTATGTGTTTTAAAAGTCGACGTGCATGTTCAAATCAATCTTAGTCACGTAAATTTGATTAGACGAGGTTTGCAGACTGGTGCAGATTGAGCTGTTGATTTTAATCAACCCGAACAGGTTTCAGGCTGTCTGACCCGTGTTCCCCTGTTGTAATTTATTCCGGGACTCGCGGCGCTCTCGCGGCACTCTCGGGGGACTTGCAAAACCCCTTCCCACCTCCCGAGGTTCTCTACTGCACTTAGGTGTCGACATCTAATTACTCACGACACCACAAATTGTCGTACTAAATGCCGCTTATCACACGCACACTCCGCCTTCTTGTTGATTTGGGCCCACAGCTGCTTCTAAATATGACACATGAAAAATTCTCCCCCGTCTTTCGCCCGACGCCAGTCCGTCTTGGCATTCCTGCCATCTGATAAAATACTTCTAAGTTCCAACCGAGCCTCGACTCGTCCGAAATGAGGTTTCCTTGCGGCATCCAGTCGCAGGCAAATTGGATATCGCCAATGCCAACGACCCAATTGTCAACTCAGTCGAGAAATGAATAAATATGCGGTGGTTCCTGCATGCCACAATATCTCTGTGTGAGTCACATTCGTGAGCAAACACGGGCTGATATCATATGTGAATCGATCTAAATACACATCGCGAGCCTTATCTGGATCCCATATTTCGAAGCCACCCAACTTCTGTCCGTCTTCACTGACCCCTCCGTGTTTCCGCCTCTGCCAAATACAATTACGGGCCTTGCGGGATTTGCCGATAAGCCGCCAGATAATCCCTTCCGCTTCGCATTTCATTGACTCCGCAGCTTGCCCTTTCCCGTGTCGAACACGAGCATTACTTTGATCGCCGCCACAGCTAGACAAAGTTGGGGACGAAAATAGCGCACTTGAGACGTCGAAAAACGGTAAAACACAAACATAATTAAATTAAGAAAATGCCAACGATGTCATTGCCATATATTTTGAACGGAGAACGCACGCTCATGCTCACCAACAGCTGGGTTCTGGGCGGATGGGTTCGGTGTGTGTATTTGCATATTATTGCAAAATTGCTTCGCATTCTGGCTTTAGCACAACAACAAACTTTGCTGCACCGGCACTCGGAAAGTCGGAGAGTCGTATTTGGCACAGACAATGTCAAACGACAGGGCTGTAGCCAAGAGACAATCCCCCCTTTTATTTTTTTTTCGGCTCAAAAGTTGCCTCCAAAGTTTCTGGCTCTTTGGGGACGCCTGCCCCCACCCCCGGCTACGGACCTGCCAGAAGTTGAAATTTATTAGCATTTCTCGAAGAGGAAAATGGGATTATAATTATTTACAGCTTGCCTCTTGATCCCTGACATCTCGACATCGAACCACAGATTTCGAGAATCTGCTCAACTTTTTGCGCCAACTTCCTGGAAGTCCCGAAGCACTCTCGGGTCTCACTCAAAACGCCAAATTACTGTTTTTGCGCCGCTTAAGCACTTTCACTCGCGCGGCACAAACAAGCCTTGTCCAAATTAAAACACTACCACTCTTCCCATGAGCATTCAAATATCGCCTTCAATCGAAAGTCTATCTCATTGATTTCGTCTCACCGAGTAGCTTACGAAGTGATTTTTTGTCTATTACCGATTATTACCGATGATTTTACAACGCCTCTCTCGTCCGAACTGCGCGGTGTGCCATAATCATTATATTATCCAAAAGTAATCAATTTCCCGTTGGCGGTTTTATTATTCCGAACTCCAACTCCGACTCCGAAGGAACTAACTGTATACCTCTAATGTGTGAATTAGCTGTTTAATGAAGCCAAATCCCAGAGTCACATATCGCCCGGCGTCGCTCACACATGTCTCGAAAAATGCTTCAGTTGCTCACGTTTTGTGTCACTCGGGCATGTGAAGTCGTCTTGCTCGGAGTGCTCTTTTCAACCAACGAAAAAAAATTCTTCAGTGCCGAGTGCCTTCCGTTTGTCTGTTTCATCTTATCAAGGAATTACCTCCCATGGGCTTTACACCCCCTCTGATTGCCTGACAATTACATATTGTTTCGACTCCATCTGCATTATTATCAACAAGTTGTACTCCGGGCCGTATTTTATATTGCTATTCGAGGCACATTCATAAAGTTGTCTCTTGCAGCTGAGCCGAGTTGAGTCGACGTTTTTGTAATTATGGACTGAACGGTTAACTGCACACTTAATACGACGCGAGTATGAGACCCGGAGAACTTTTCTCGTTTTCCTACTTCTACGGTGGTGTGCGTTGCTTTTTTTCTCCACTTCTCTTGCAAAACAAACCGCGACTTTATTATCATCAAAAGGGGTTGGTCAAGGTGAGCCTCAAAAACGACAAAAGCGGTGGCTCGTGCATCGTCGCGTCGTGGGCTGTAAACCGGCGATTACATCAATATTGTAATTAATTTTAATGTCCCAAATAATACGTGTTGGGAATGCAAATAAAGAGGTCTCTCTGTCGAAGAAGATACGACGTGTTTATTCAAGTGTGCGAATGAGGAAGTCCGACCTTATCTAACTGGAATTCTCAGCCAGTCTATTTCTGATCCGGAAGCCAGGGAATCTCCAACGACCCACAATCCTGCCTCGTCACCTTCAGCTTCTTGCTGAACCTTGATCCGAGCCCATTAGCTTCGGGCATGAAAAGTGTCAAAAAAGTTCTACCTCAGCCACTTGAAGGTTACGAAATGAGCAGTGCAAACACCACACATCACATCACCACTCACTCTTCGGCAGTCGACTCGCACAACACCTAGTTGAGCCAATCAAAGCCCATTAAGTGCATCGGTCGAGTGTGTGGTGTACACAGGTTTGCTGGTGATTCATAAAACCGGTCCACTTGCTGTTGCTCGTGGTCCCATTAAAGTTCTCTAAAAAATCCCTCCATTGTCTCCCCATCCTCGCAGACAGGTGCAGGACTTTCACTTCCGAAATATCACGCCCGCATGCTGCCGGGGCACTTAACACGAGCTCGTCTTCCTCACCCTTTGTCTCCGTCTCGTCGCCACCGCAGAGCCACTCCGCGGTCTGTTGCAACAAGATGCATTTTTAACGCTCATTACTCACGCACATACACACGCACAAATGTCGCGACTCCTGCGGGTAGGAAAACAAAGAGATCAGTCACCTCACTGCCAGAATCTTCCGATTTCGCAAGCCCTCTCGAGTTGCGTCTCGGAAACCGCACAGATGAGGTAATCAATTTGCGTGAAAACGCCGTGATTGCGATGCGAGACACAAAACAAAACAAATATCGATCGACGGTGGGAGAGAAAATCTGCACTGCCACTTTTTCCGCTTCCTCTGCGCTCCCCCTTTTTGGCACCCACAAACGCCCTCCACCTACCTTCAGACAGCTCCAGATCCAGCTCTGCCAGCTTCTCCCTGATTTCTGCTGGCAAATCCATGAATGAGTAATCCGATAAGTGTGTATCACCCATTTTTCACTGCTGCTGCTTTTTGCACAAAACAAAATTGATTCTCGTCGCAGCCGCTTTTCTCGACTACTAATGCGCTCTTCCCGCTTTCGCTAGACTTTTCTTCACTTTCACACTCCCTCGAGGTCTTGCCTTTCTTTCATAACTTTTTCAAGATTTTTTCTTGTCTTCTCCTCCTCTAAATTATTAATTTTTATATTTATCGCGGACGAATTTATCGAGCCCTTCTCATAGCTAAATTCTCTGTTTCAATGACAGCGGGAGAGGTGACGTTTGAGACGTCAACAGGCAGATTTTCAAATCATTCGTTGGGGAAACCAGCGCTCGATTTTTGTTATAATAAATCCACTTTTTTGTTATATTCTGGTCGTTTTTGTCCGAAAATAGCTAGCAAGCAGCTTGACGGGCTCAAGAAAAACTTCTAGTTGTAGAACTTCAGTAACAAATTGCATACCTTTAGGATCACCAAACGCTGCCCTCTAGCGGAAAATAGACGAAACTTTTAGTGCATTTTCAGCATTTTGCAAAAAATTAACTGCCTGTCTGAAATTTTATAACTCAAGAACCAGAAGAGCTAGAGAGCTGCGGTTTTTTGCATCGTGTAGAACCTGGTTTGTAGGGTTGCAGGCTAAAAATTTTAGACCCCCACCCCCTCTTGGGGGGGAATGGGGGGTGTTTTACTTTTGTATGGAAACTCCTTATATTTCATCCGATTGAGCTGAAATTTTAGTATGTTGTAGTCTGTACAAAATCTAGTGAATTATAGTACCACATGTGTCCTCTACCATAAACAGGGACGGAGCTAGAAGCCCTCAAAGTTTGGCCTGCTCGAAATCTCCGATTTTGCTTTTCATATATTTTTTTGGGTTTTTAAATGTTTTATTGACAATATTCCATGTAATTAATACAGTTTACATATATATTATTTATAATGTAAGTATGGTTGCTGTTGTCATTACTTCATTTATGTATAGTAATCATAATAATTTATTCAAGCTCACACTTAATCTATATTTTACTTGTTTTCATTATTATTTTATTTACGTTTGTCGTGTTGCATTTCATTTCTCATCATCATTCATTACTTGCTCATTTTGACTAATTTTCTTTGAAAGATTTAGTTGTTTTAGATTTACGTAAGAATGTATTACAATATCATATCATTATGCCCTTAATGTATAATGAAAAGGTGTGTAATGAAAAGTTTATTTAGTTATTCCTTACTAGCAATATGAATTTCTTTATTAATATACTATGATGCGATCTTTTCCACCATAACTCGTACAGAATATTATCAGTTCTCTTTGTCATTTTTCACCTTTTGGGGGAATTATTAGTGAAATTTTCTGCGAACAAATAGTTTTGATGTTTTTCTTTATTCATCTACAATTTGATTAAAATTGCCTTACTTTTAGGTGATGCTTTGAGTGGGTTCTTTTCTTTCATCTTCTCTTGAGGTTGAGAAATACTTTAAAACACCTAAAATTGAATTTCATTACATAGCTTTGATTCTCAATATGATCTACAATGAATGACTTGTGGAATTTGTCTAGGTTAAGCGCAAAAGACTGCCAATTCTCATCTTCCGATTACGTAAGCAAAAATATTCCTGAAGCGAAATCTTGCACACTTTTACAAACTTACAAACTTTTACAATTTTCCTGATCCACCTCGGGGTCAACAATTCATTCAAATTTCAATTTTCAATGACAATTTTCATGTAAATGTAACAATTTGTGGGGAAATAATAGAAACCTTGCGCGCTTTGTTTGAAGCTTCTTTGGTCGATGTGTCGACGTTCTTGAGTACAAAAGTAGCAAAATTGTTGTTGAGCGTTGTTTTCCTGAATCTTGTGTTTTGCTTGAGTCTCTAATATTCTAAGTGTGTGACCTCGTTGCTCTTCTTCTAAAACGTTATGTTTTTTCGGGAGTGACTAACAGACCCTGAGGAGATTCGCTACTGCAAGAGGGCTGCACTGAGGCAGTGATTTGCGTTAGAGTTATAAAATTTGTGCCTCGTAGCCTTAAATTCTACTCTTCATCGAGCGTTTGAGTCTCATTTATTTGCTCGTCTCGCGATGGCGCGACGCGCGTTACAAAAGTTGGAAAACGTATAAAAATGTTTCTTCTCATCTACGCAAGTCTTTGTCGTTTATCTCGCTAAAATTAGGGGGAGTAGCTTAGGTTTCTGTTGAAAGAACTGGTCACATCCGCGTTTCTGTTGGCACCTCGATGTTCTCCCGGAGCTGCGTGAATCCAAATTACATTTGTCTTCGCGTCGTCGTGAACAAAATTAAGGATAAGGAAAATGAAACAATATGAGAATGTACAAAATTTTATTTCGGGCTTTATTTCATCATAAATCGAAAACTGAGTGTAAAACATAAAATAATAATATAATAAAATAATGCGAAGCCACTGGCACTGCGCTGGGGACCTCCTTAAAATAATACAAAAATAATAAATCTGCCTACTCGTTATTGCTTGGAAATATGTATTTGGTCGCTTTTCTGCTCGCTTGATTTCTTTTCCTCCGCTCTAGGGTACTCGCGTACTCGTACTAGTATGCAAATTATTTTATTCATTGAATGATGCAAAAATACGACATATATCTAATCATACATAATCATCATTTAGCAGTGTTATTATTGATAAATTTAATAATAAAAATATACAAAAGAAACTCATTCTTTCATATAATTTTATGCTTTCCTTACAATCGCTTTTGACTCTTTACATTTTTTACTTCATTAACGACGTGTAATTTATTAATAATATAATATAGCATTTATTTACTTAAATATACTTTTTCATATTTTTCTTCTTTCTCCTTCTCTTTCTCAATAGCTTTCCTTACTTGCAAGCAAATCAACAACGCAAAAGCAATGTAAATGCAAAAGGCTAACGCCAACTCTTCTTCTGTCCGTTCCTTTCTATTTCTCTGTGTTCTCTGTTTTTTTCCTTCTGCTTCTCGCTGTTTCTCGAGAGTCGAGGAAGATATAAAAATGATGCAAAATCTCGTGAGATAATGAGGTGCTGATGAGGGGAGCATTGTTGATTCTCTTCTTAGGTTTCGGCTCAAAACTACTAAACAAGGTCTCGGGGTCGGGGTGAGAGAGCGTGTGCGAATTTGGAGGGATAATTTCATTCATTTTTGGATTAATTTACGACATGAGTGGTTGTGATTTATCGCGTTAATGATGATCATTACCATGTGTGTGTGTTATCATAATAATAATAATTATAAAAATGTTGTGGGTGGTGAGGAGGGCGTGTTGTAAAATGGGATTATGATTAATACGACGCAAAACCGCTTATTGTTTACTTGGACTCTTCCTTATCTTTGTTTTCTTTCTTCTCGGTCTTCTCGTCCGACTGCAAGACACAAGACAGACTGGGTTACTGGGGATCGAGGCTTTTGGGGCATCGTCTTACCTTGTCCTTGTCCTTCTCCAGGTCGGCCTCGTTCTTGTCCTGCTCAGCTGCCTTCTCGGTGTTGTCTCCCTCCTTGTTTTCCTTCTTTTCTGGCCTGCAGAAGAGTCACAATATTTAGACTGGAAATTCTAGGCTCCAAAATAATTACTCACTCTGGTTTTGGTAGATGGGCATTCAAGTCTAGCTTAGTACAGATATCGTCCCAGTCGGGGAAGCACCGCTCCTTTATTCTTGACACATGTCCAATTAGATTAGGGCAGTTTTCGGTCATGTAATCCCGCAGAGCGTACTTGACGTCCTCGGCCAAGAAGTGGATTTGCGCCAAAACGGAAAAGGCAACGCAATCAAGCTGCGAGAATGGAAATAATTAGATTCGGGCCAGCGCCCCCAACGCATTATACTCACAGTGGTTGGCTCGTCGCCGAAGAAGAATGGCTTGTCGTCGAGCAGCTCGCTCAGCACCTTCAAGTCCTGCTTGCCGAACTCCTCGATCTCCTCGGCGGAGTGCACGCCTAGTCCCTGTGCCTTGACTTTCTTCGAGAGCTGGAAAAGAGCGCATATTTTATGAGTTTAGGGGTGACTCTTTTTCGTCATTTTTCTAGGTGACTTAGAAGCCCAAAATTGGCAGGAAAAATGGGTTTTTCCTTTAAAATTTTCTTTATAGGTCAAAACTGTAATGGAAAGACAGCAAGCTCTTTTATTGGTTTTTCCTTCAAAATTTTCTTCAGATGGTTAAAAGTCATAAGGGGTCAAAACTGTGATGGAAAAAGAGCCATCTTTTTATGGGGTTTTATGTCAAAATTTTCTTCAGATGACTTAAAAAGCAAAACAGGGAAAAATGTGATGGAAAAATGCAAGATGTTTATGGGTTTTTCCTTCAACATTTTCTTCAAATGACTTAAATGTCAAAAATGGGCTAGACTTTGAAGAAAAAAAAAATGGTTTTCCTTAAAAATTTTCTTCAGATGCTTAAAAGTCAAAAAGGATCAAAACTGTGATGGTAAAAGAGCAAGCTTTTTATGGGGTTTTCCTTCAAAATTTACCTCAGAATCTAAGCCTGAAAATGGTCACTCACCTTGCGTCCGTAGTGAAGCTTGAAGATGAAGTTCAAGATTCCGTTGGGCAACCGGGTTCCGAGGGCGTGCTGCAAGTTGACCTTGTAGCCCTTCAGGAGCAACTCGGGGTTCTTGGCGCGCCAGTAGGACCCTACGAAGGTCAAGTGGTTCTCGATCATGGAGATGGTTGCGTGCGAAATGAGCTTCTGCTCAGCCGACAAGGAAGCGTCGATGTCCTTGTCGAACTTGGCGCTCAGCTCCCGAATGATGACCGTCGAATCGGCAATTTCTTCTCCATTCAACTCAACGAATGGCAATTGACCCTTCTTCGAGCGGAACTTGGTCTTGTGGTCGACATTCTGGAAGTGCAAGAGAGAGAGAAAGGAAGGCGTCAGTAAGTTTTCCCGGTCACGTATACCTCAGTTGCGTGAGGAAGCGAGGAAAAGCCATTAAAGCGCACGAATGAAGTTTCCGACGGCTGTCAAAAAGCCGGTAAAATGTTATACGGCACTCACTTCCCCTTTCAGGACACGCTACCCCTCCCGAGCGCATCCTGGACTCGGGTTTCAACCGTTTTCTCTCACGCACACAGGCGCAAGCTTTTGTACATTTAGGTGTGTCTCCCGAGCTTTTTATCGATCCGATTCCCCGCACAACAACCACCCTAAAAACGGTAGTTGGTCGCGGAGAAAGAAGAAATCAGAGAGCACAAGAAAAAGCGCGCACAGCATACGTAATTTTCACTGCCATGGCAACTGAGTTTTCTCATTTCTTCCGCCGCGTCGCGCCGCTCGCCGCTTTGCCGCCCGCCGTCACCGCGCCTCCACTTCCAGCAAACGTTGAACTCGGCGCACCTAGTTTTCCACATTTCCACGCACACAGAGCGCACACAGGGACTACGGCAGTACATAAAATGTCCCATATATTTCACCATATTTGGCAAATATATCGAAATAATGTCGAGACTATGTGCAAACTTCTTCCCCCATCGCTGCTCGCCTGCTCGCCCGCTCTCCGTCGCGTTCCGAAGTCGGGTCTCGCACAAGAGAAGAGTCTCCTCTTCCCGAGAGCTCCAGCTCGGGAGACAAAGAGTTGGCCATTACAAAAAATCAGGGCGTTGGCACTACAGATGTGTACACAGAGCGGTGGGGTGAGGGGGCCCGTGCGGGGGAGGAAGGGGTGAACCGAAGCCTCGTCTGTGCGCTGCAAACATGTGTTGCATAACAGTGCAACTGATACGCTTATTGCCGGCGAGGATACATGTGATGGCAGAGGAGGAAATTTAAAGTTCCCACATCAAGAGCTGTTCTTAAAAACACGCTTGAATTATGTGAAAATAGATATAAATCACTTTCTAATCTATGGCCCTTCATCCATTTCTCCGCGCTCCGATCCTCAAGCACACCATTCTCCTTATCATAATAGTGCAAGAAGTAGTATTCGGAGGAAATTTATGTTTTCATTAAGATTACCCAAATGATTTACGATTTCTATACACACTCGCTAGACGCTCGCCTCGCCTCGTCTGCCAGCCGGACGCGTAGCCAGCGAAAGAAAATGAAAATTAACGTCGACACGAAATTTATTGGACTTTGAGTGAATTTCATACTTCAATTGGCTCGTAAATCAGATGTGAGGCCCTCGAGACAGCACAGAAGGAACAACCAGTAGCACCTCCTGAGTAGAGATGAACAAATCATAATTTTCTCTCATCCAATCCAGCTCGGAAATTTCTCCATCCATCCAATTTCTGTACCTTAGGATTTATTCAGATATAACGTCACGTTTTAGGACAAGGAGGAGACCAACTTAGACTCTTTTCACCTCTATTCATCCATCAAAACTTGGGTATAATCTTTTTAGCAAAAGAAGAAGGTCCTAAAAAATAAGGCCGTAATGCCTGTCTGCTCTTTTGACAGTTTTTAAAACAGCAAAGGTTTGATTTAGTGGCTAAAAGAGTCTTTTTACATGGGCGTTTGGAAAATAGCTATGATGACTTTTAAAGACCTTAAAACTATCCAATCCAAGAACTGGATGGATTGGATATCAAAGCAGGATGAGCTACGGCCCTATCTCAGCCACCATCGGATTCCTCAGCTCCATTGTTCGTGCCCAATTCACATCTTGTGTCTCCAAAAATGTTTATTTAGTACCAACATACATTCCCGCTGACATGTGGCATGATGACGGCAATTAATTAATTTTCACAGTTAATTATGTGCCTCCGAGTATAGGTATAATGGCCAGCCCGCCAGCCGGGTGGAACCTCTTCGTCTCCCCGTAGATTATTAGATAGTGCTGATCATCACTAATTTACAGTTTTCTCTTTTTTCGCCATCGCCAGCGCGAATGGCATGGGCATAGGCCACACCGCATGAGGCGTAATGGACTACTCGAGTATAATAATAATTTGCGAGCGACGATAACGAAAGAGATAAGTTAACATTTTTGACCCCGGTGAAATCAGCATGTTCGTTAATATAAAGCCACTCGAGTCGGAGTCGCTTCGCTGCGTATAATTGAGGAATTACTTGGCCTAATTGCGTCCGAAGAGTGACGCCCTGTCCCTCACTCCGACTCCAGCTCCGGCTCTGACTTTGATGGGAGGTCAGGCAACACACTCGCTCGTTCCAGACACACCGCGAATGCCTCCAGATGTTCGCGAAAACACACATTTCCCGCATCAACATTGTTAATGCAGTCGACGCATGAATCACTAAAGCCTCTCCATCTTTGGCAATCAGATTGAGGAATAATTTATAGCTCGCTTTTATAGACACAGACGAATATTTGCGAATTCACGAATACGCGAATATGCAAAGTGTAAGTGGATGTAGGAAGAGGCATTAATTACGATATTCCCGACACGTCGAAAGCCATCGATTATCGCGCAATTGAATTTATTGAATTCAAATTGAAATTCGCCAACCCGCAGTGTTGCCACACTTCTCTCTGGTGGGCTTCATCTGCAACAAAGTCTACAGTAAGTAAACTCCATGTAAAACAAAGAGGAGTTGTATTTCACATGAGTACATGAGAGTGATTGCTTGCCATACTGTAGCGACGCTGATGATGATGGATTTGTTGACTCTCGCATTGTTCCATGTCGAGTTGCGTGTTTTGACATATTTTTGTGGACCCCGAATGCTGCGTCATTTAGCAACTTTCTCACACTTCTAGCTCCAGTGGTTTTTTGACGCTTATTTCTTTGTTTGATGTCCTCTGGATAGGGATTAGGGAACTCCTGACCCCAATAAAGGAAATGAGGTGTGGAGAAGGTACTCCTGTAGCTGAAGTAGACGCCTTTAGACCGTCAAAGAGTTCCCCTGGGGTAAGAAAGTCTCTTTCAAAGCACTCCAAAGGCTAAAATAGGCGCCCTTAGATTATAAAAGAGCCTCCCAGGACTAAAAAGTCACTCTCAAAGCACTCCAAAGTCCATTTTAACTGGATTAGGATATTCCAGAGCTGACAACCAGGAGCTTTAGTGCCTTAGAACCAATGTAGATTCCCTCAGAAAAGAGATAGACGTCTCCCGTCCACTCCTAGGAAATCGGCCAGACCGACGGACAGCCATTAATCACGACACGATGCAATAAGCGTCTCCTAATCTCGGCGTCAGCTAAAAAGTTTCTTGCGCCCGAGCGAAGATATTAAATTTTCTCAGGTCAGAAGCCAGCGAAGCGTGAAAAACTTATCAAACAGACACAGCCGTGATGTTGTCGTTGGCGAAAAAAAAAAACTAATAAAAAATTCAAATTTGTTCGCCTCTCGTTTGATCCATGAACATTTCCATTATTCCCCACAGGCCCGGGTAGTCCATGAATTTTTCAAATCATCTTTTCGCTGGCATCGTCGCTTTTCGCTCAGCTCCTTCTTGCCTCCAGCTCACCATTCCGTTTTATGAAGATATACAAAAATAGAAACATGATGCATATGGTTTAGGTGGCGATGCCTTGCCTCACACTCCGCCACATGGTAAAGCCAACACCGGCTTACGTTCGGCACATCAGCAAAAAAGCGGCAAAAATCATGTTTATGAAATTTTCTATTTTAATGCAAACAATCATCGGAACGCGAACGTTTATTTTGTAAATATTTTATTTTCGCTCAGATATGCAAGCTTGCACCGAGACACAGCCAGAGAAATGCGAGCTTGCATGTTCGCTATTTTCTAAGTCGACGCGAACGTGGGATGGCCACCTTTCTGCCTACCTCCAGCAACACCTCGACTCGCCTCGCCTCGCGATGGACTGGTCTAATTACAATAACATGAACAACGAAATACTCCAGTTCACGCGTCTTAATCGATTGCTTCATTTTTCTTTCTCATTACCGGCTCCACTTCATTAATTCCTCCGCTGCTTTTACGCGCACTTTTCTCTTGACGCGCGCGACCGGCGAAAGGCGTTACCCAGTTAGTGCTCTAATACAAAATGTACACACATTTTTAACGTAACGTCGAACTTCGAAGGGAGTATTGTCGAGCGATAAACGACAAGACAAAATTTTATTTTAATATGAAGGCTGTGCACAATGGCGATGGGAAAGAAGAGGCGAAAGAAAACTGTTGGTGGTTAATGACCCTTAACTATGACTTATTTCGATCGTACTCGCTCGCAGTAGTGTCGTATTGTGTTGCATCGTTGCGACAGTACCTACGTATAGCTGGAAATTGATACTGCATGGGAAAGGGAGCACTAGGAAGAGTTAATATTAGCTCAGCAACGGCGGTCGAGAGACTTTTTTCAATCGAATTTGTCCCGGTATCGGTTTTTATGCCTCGAACCCATTTTTGAGCTTTCAGAGGTGAAAAAGTGAGTTAAGGAAAAATTGAATATTTTGGGAAAAATTATCAAATTACCCTTAAGCTCAATTTAGAAAATTAAAAAAAAGTATTTCTGACAAAAATCAGCTTGGTTAAAAAAATTGGAATTGGAGCAAAAAAATCTTTAACCAAAATTTTTAGAAATAACCAAACCTACTTTCGTTAAGAAAGTCTCAATTTTAAGTAAATTTGTTCTTCAAATAGCCTGATTTACCACTAGAAAGACATTGTAGCGTTTTCCTGGATGAAAAGTCAAAATTGGGGAAAAATCTTTTTGGTCAAAAATTTAGAAATTCTAAGAAAGTCTTAACTTCCAAATTTTCGACCAAAAAATGTTCTGGGAAATCCTTGAATGACCCAAATATACCACAGAGACAAGCTCCAGGAGTTTTCAGGTAAAAAAATTGAGAAAATTTCGAAACATTTTTGGCTCCCTAGTTTACATTTCTCTGTAGCTCTCAAGCCCCTTCATAGAAGCACTAAGGCCCATCCCTGACCCGATTACAAAGGCCCCTTTCAGAGCTAACAAGAAGAAATATCAAACATTTCTGAATGAATTAAAAAGTCCAAATATTGACACAGAACAAACACGTTCGACTTCACTCTGCCGCGCCGTGCTGAAGCCGATGCCAATGCCGTAAATATGTTGTAAAAAAACAAACGACGCGACCATGCCTAGGCGAGTCGGGCTCGGGGTGACAGTGCGCATAATGAGAACAAATATACAAATAGTTCTCACAATTATGCGGGTCCATTCAATTGTTCCATTGCGTGATTTGTCATGATTTTCCCGGGCCCGCAACCCAAGACCCCATCGAGCAGGTCGGGACGGACCCCACACTTTGGACGACCGTGTTTACCCAACGAAGCCTGCCTGCTGGGTGCACTCTGGGTTATCTCGCGTGTGCGTTGTTTAAACAAAGTGTGATATCACTTTCAAGAGAGGTCTTTGGGTCTCATCTCACGGCAATATAATGTTGATGTGTAATGTGAACCGACGAGTAAATATTGTTTGTAGCAATTTCGGTTTGGTCAGCACACGTGTGTGGTGGAGGCTGAGCTGCTGAGAGCGATCTTGAGGTAAGTGGAGAACAATTAGAATGTTTGTAGTATCTTAATTGAGATCTTCATTTGTTTATAGCACTGCGAAAAGGGCCCGGAGGTCGGACAATATGGTTTCTTTCCACTCCCAAGGACGCCACATCTCACCAGAGTTTATGGCAAGTGCACATTATGAATTTTAATGGGCCGTACGCACACACGCGGTCACGATCGCTGATAAAATCTGCACTCGGTAGCTCGCGAAAATCAATTTCAATTGCAATAAAAATGCAAATCATCCATTGTCGGGCCCGTACTTGAGCCGGGTTCAACTTTTCTGTGCCTGTCACCTCTTTCATCCGCACCCGGTGCCAGTTACATAAATTTCCCACCGAGCAGAATGAATCACGACAAGCTTGGGGGAAATTGGAGATTAGCTTTGAAGGTTCCCTGCCTTGCGTTCAGCGTTCAAGGACGACCGACCCATAGGCGACTCCCACGAGACGTGTACCGATTGATTTCCCACGGACTGACAAGCACGTATCCTGTGCTTAATTAACGAAATCTCCGTCATATCTTAATGACTTGGGAAACTCGTTAAATTCGGTAACTTGGTCCAAATTGAGATGTAAGACGTGCACCTAGGCGACGCTCAAATCGGCTTATCTCGACACTTTGGCCTGCCCTCCCGCTTTCTTCTCTTATTCAACTAGTCAGTGGCGTAGACAAGAGGGGTTTATCTCTTTGTATTCAAGGGGATGCGAAGCAACCGAAAGGAATTAGTTTGAGGTATGGAGGGTGCCCAATCTGGGTCTTGAGTAGGGCACTTAAAAGTCATTAAAGTCACCCCTTTTGACCCCTCCCCCCCCTTCCGAAGTTATTGGGTCAGTTAAAAGGCGATTCTTGGTCACTTTTCCGTTTTAGTTTGAAATTTAAAATTTTTCAACGCAACTTCTTTTTAAACATTAAATTTAAATTTTTCATATTCATAGGTGAATTTATAGTCAAATTTTCATTTTTATAGATCAATTTATTTGATGCCCTAGTCATAAGGCACCCAGTTGGGCTCTGAAGACGTCATTTCTCGTTCTTTGACGCCCCTTCAACTCCTAGGCTTTGTTTAAGGAACCCTTCCCTCAAAATGAACCCTACCCTCGCTACGCCACTGCCAAACCAGAAAGTTTCTCTCCTGAACCCCGAAGTGCACGTTACAATGTACCGCGTCGCCCGACCCAGCGCACATATCTAAATGACTAATAACAAGTAATAAAAACGATTGCAAGCTGAAATGCAGCAGAAGCAGAGCGGGTAATTTTAAAGAGCGCAGTAAAAAGCTAAGACCGTTGTTTGTATCTCCGCCATTAAAAGCCAACTTTACGGTGGCAAAAACGTTGATTAACTTTGCTTGTTTTTCTCTGCACTTGGCTCATGGCCTAGCATGCATGCTCCTACGTATCTTTCCAACAAATCTAATGGCAATAAAAATGTTTCTTGACGGCGCGGCCGCGGCAGACTTTCTAACTCATTCGCAACACTTTTGTGCCGCAGCGCTTTTTCGATACCCACCGATTCGATACCTTTGAGGTGTCAATTACACGGAGTCACTTCCGATTTTCTCGTTAAGATACTGTCAAACAGAGAGGGGGATTGAGACGCAAAAGAGCAGAGTGCCTTATCGCGGGATTCGGAAATCCAGAAGCACTTTTCAAGGCTTACGGCCGTAACTTTTCACACGAAACGAATCCAAGGCTGAACCAAATCCAGCGTGTCTGGCATTAATCTCTCAATCACTTTGTGTGTTTGCCCGGATGATTCACGAACACTTTCGCAGAAGACGTCTTATCGGATTAGCAGTGACTGCTCTGCCAAAGCTTAACAAATTGCGACGCTAGTTACATGTAATTATGCGATCGCAATCACAATTATGAGGCAATTTAATCACGAACATGTATTTATTGAAAAAACATGACAGTCAACAGATTTGCGGTCTTCCCAACGTTTCAAATTAATCTGCGTATTCCAAGGCTCTGCGACTTGCAAAACAAATGCACATTTGCACTCGGTCGTCCATAGATCCACAGAGACTTTGGACAAGAGAGGTGTCAGAAAAACAACCGAGGCTTTCAAGAAGCTCTAGTTTTGACTGGAGAAGTCCAAACCTCATAGGAATGGTCTTTAGTTCCCATTAAGACCACAAAAAGCTCTGATGAATGGTCTATAGGGTAGACTACGGACACTGTAATGGCCTAAGTCTAGACATCAGGAAAATAACCGAGGCTTTCAAGAAGCTCTAGTTTTGACTAGAGAAGTCTAAACTAACCTCAAAGAAATGGCCTTAAGTTCCCCTTAAGACCACAAGGAATGGTCTAAGGTAGACCATAATGGCCTCAAATTAGAATAGCTCTAGTCTTCACGTCTCTTTGGCTCAAACAAACAAACCTCCAATGAATAATGAATGACAAGCTCATGAAAAATTCTCTTGGAATTCTATTCACCAACATCCTTGAGTCTCTGAATTATGCACATACCAAAGAAGTGGTTGTCAGGGGAGCACAAAGGCTCACTCAACTCTTGCAAAATGCCATACGAACCTGGAAAGAGAGGAAAAAATCACAGTTACTATCGACATCGAAGGCAATGTAGGTCAGGGACATTGACAGCTCCAAGCGGTCAATACACCTGAGATCTAATGATGGGTATTGAATTGATTAGCATCATCTCGATAGAGGGAGCCCCATAAATCGTGCTTCGCGTCCGTGTAATTGCGCGAAGGAGCGGATTGTGTGTTCAGTTAAGGCACGAAGCAATTGAAGAAGAGTATAATGGAAACAGTGCTTTTAATGACCGAGCTGGAGCTGCGGCTGGCATCGCTTTTTATGGCATCATGCTACAAATTGCCCGAGATTGATCATATTCGCACTTCACACATGTGTGTTCGCGTTCCAGGAACTAATCAACTCGCCCGCGAATCGCGATTAAATCTGCTTCTTCGCTGGTAATTAATCCCAAGAGGTTTCCGGAGCGGCGAGGTCTCAGAACAATGGCTCGGCTTCCATTAAGATTCCTCCGGCCCGAGAATGCCCCTAATTCACTCCACTCTCGTGACATGCGGCAACAGGTGCCCCCGAATTCCGATCTCCGATTTGCCACACACCAAGAAGAATGGAGGAATCGCTCTTGGGACCTTCAGAAGTCGGTAATCACTCGCGTGTTTCGTTTATTTTTAACACAACGCACGCACTTTTATAAGCTCACATTAATTTTCCCATAAACAAACGCGCTGCTGCGGTCTGGCTGCAATCAAGCTATTGACCAACGCTCGAGAGCCATGAAAATCTCTCAAACCAGAGACACTCAAGTGATTATGACAGGCCGGCCGAGTCGAGCTCGCAGAATGGGAGCAAACAAACTTGATCTCGATTCCGATTTCGAACAATTTAGCGCCCGATTGAGGTGCAGAAATGGCATAGCGCGGAGGCATGGAACAGAACCGAACAATGCTCGAAACTAGTGAAACCGTATTACGCTACAAACTACAACTAAAAGCCCCTCATGCGTATCGATGTAATAGCCCGCTGACGTCACAATAGCCGTCTTTGCTGGCAGCAAATATTTGAATTTAGAATCGCACTGTTCGCCTGCTTACTCGCCATTATTACCTCTTTTTCCGGGGCTGTAGCCGAGCCCGTGTGCCGGGGGGGCCGCACTGAAAAGCCGCCCCTCACTCACTCCATCGTTTAGCCACTCGCCAATAAACATAATAAAATTATTGTTACAGTTTTGTGCGAGCTGGTATGGTCATTTTCCTTAAAATCACTCGCTTGAGGAGTTCACAACAATGAAAATAAAAACGGAAAGTAGATTCCCATGTTATCACACACAACATTGTGAACACTATCTTGATTGTATTTTCTTTGTTTCCTCGTCTCTCTTTCTCTCTCCCCGTTCCCGCCATCGCCATCCGTCTCGTCCCCGTCGAGGTCACCGAAAGTCGCAGATCCAGCGAAACACTCTTTCACCAATTTCACACGTGTCGGACATCGGTAAACAAGATGCGATAAGACCCGAGCTTAGACAATGCCCAAGGTGGCTGAATACTGGTAGTCTAGCCGCGCTGGCGAACGCAAATGGCGTGGAAAATCGTATAAAATGAACGAGCCCCTAGTGGATGGAAGTTTGGGCGAGTGACACGCGACAGATCCCACCGTTGCCGGCCGATTATCGTGTCTCATTAGCTTTTATGGATCTCGCAGAGAGCCGGTCGACAGGAAACCAATTTGCATGCCCCTTTTGAGACGGCCGGTATTTCTGGGAATGAAAAAGTCTCATTTAAAAAAAGCTTCGTCGGGAATTGAGGTATTCTTAAGCCGAATATTCTATTAATGATTTTACTTAGAATTATGAAATAAATTTTATGAAGACTTACGGTTCCTAACGGACTCCCAATAACAGATGCATCGAATGCCCTTAACCCATTGGCTATCAAGGAGCCACCATATTTGATTTTAAATTTTAATTTTTAAAAAATTATTAAATATACCTTACGTGATTATTTCAAAAAACTTTCTACAATATTTAGAGTTAAGTTGAAACAATTATTTATAAACAATTTCCCAAAAAATTTAAATTTTAGTATATAACTTTTCAAAAATAATTTTTATAAATTTTATTTTTGCGAATTATTCATATGGAAAATTTATTTCAACCAAAACATTCGATTTCAGAAAGCTTGACGCAGTAGAAAAATCTTGGTAGCCAATGGATTAATGGATAACCCTTTCATTCCCCAACTTAAACCCTTATAACCTTTCATAAATCCCCCTAAAATCGAAACTCCCCCAAAAGAGCAAATTTGTCTAGGTTCCCCTCAAAGACTTTAGATAGCCAGATAAACAGACAAAGCAGCTCTATTAGTGCACTTTTTCAAAACGTTAGAAAATGCACCGAAAAGAAAAAATTCCCGAGCACCGACGAATCGTGTCGCTCGAGACCATAAAAATCTTTTATGAACTTGAAATGGCAGTAAAAAGTCATGAATGGCCAATAAATTTCCCGAATCGCGTTCAGTCATTGCGAGCCCTCATTAATGTCCCCGTTATCAGGCGCGAGTACACCACGGGATTGAGATGTCGTGCGAATGATTTGCGAATTTCCACTCCCCCACTGGGAGGCTCCACGATGTCCACCTCGCCCTTAATCATCCTAATAAATTTCGCGACTCCCCCTAATGACGGGGGGAAAATTTCGGAAAACACACCCAGAAGACAAGAAACATGCTCTTGACGTCAAGTCATAACATCGGATTTAATTTTAGAGCTCACAAAACCGCACAAAGCGAGGGAATGAATAAGTTATTTGGATTTGGTGGTGAAAAGTTTGTGCATGTTAAAATATTTCAGATGAAATTTAATGCATAATTAAACACGTTTTGTGAATGAACGCGGGTTTCTCGCATTTTTACCTCACGAGCTGCATGTCGGCAGAACTGGCTGAGACCCGAGTTTCGGGTTGCGTAACGAGATGCAGCTCGGAGGCAGGAGAGCGCGATTTGAAAGTCAATCCGCGCTGAAATTCAAATTTTTGTTTGCGTTTGGCGTCGAGAGTTGGCTCGGAGAACGGAAGCGGAATCGATCGAGGTGCTCCAAATGTTGTAAAACCGCATTTCGAGAGGCACTTAGCCCAGTTCCTTGTCCTCTTTGAGCATGCATACTGCCCCTAATTGCTCCCAGCACAGTCGCTATGCTGTGCTATGCTTTTTAAAGGATTAAAGGGTCATGGGAACTCGCGTTGAAATTATGCTGGCGCTAAGCATCATTAATGATGGTTAGTTCAATTTATTCGTCGATTAAAATTGATTTTGAGCCGGCCGGGGAAAGAAGCGGGCGAACAAACTTCTGGGAACCGATTTTAGTCGTCCCTGCTTCGTTCCTCATACATTTTTTGCGTAGGTAAGCGCTGTAAATATGCTAAGCAGTGCGTGCACGAGCGTGGGCTGTGGGTTCATGGCATTATTTATGCCGCCAGTCCTGTCTGCCCGGCCTAATTGCAGCGCCGCCGAGACAGACAGACGTTGCGAAGAAAACGGAGGACCGGTCTGAGCATGCCTGCGGAGTCCTGGAAAGTACGTGGGCCGACACACTGACGCACACTCACACACATGTACGACTCCTTTTGCAGCTTGCACTGGGAAACACCCTTGAAAGTGTGCATTGTCGAGCCGTGAAATATCGAGGAGGGTTACCGCGAGACACACACGGCAACAATGAAGATTAGATTCGCACAATCGACAATTTAACGGAAGCTTTCTCTTCAACGAGTCGACGACAAAACCAACTCAACTCAAAAATTGTCGTGCAGAAGAAGAGCTCGCTCGTCCAGACAATTGCTGCTATATTGGAGATGATTAAGGCGTCAGACACAATTGTGAGTACATCTCCTACTCCTCTGCTCGCAGCTCAATTGACGTTGCATGTTTCATGCAAGCGCAGAGGCAGAGGCAGAAGCAGAAAGAAAGCAACGAACGAACGAGGAAAGACCAATAAAGTCTTAGCCTTCACTTTCAGCGGAATTATTACAAGAGACGGCTACGACATCATGAATATAATCTTTTATTCAGATGTCCGCGAATGCAAAAGCGCTCATACGAGCGAGATACTGCAATGTTAATGACCCCCACAGTCTCGGCTTTAACGACTGCCACTGCCGGTCTTTACGGCCGACTCGAATCGGAGCCAGTCTTTCGATACCCCAATTATGAAAAAATTCACACCTTCACACCCACAATGGGCCAGAATCCGCTCGAGACCCGAGATAAGATTAACACTTTTACCTCTTTTCAATTACCTTACAGTTTACACACATACCCGCTTCGACACATGAAGCGTGGATGTTTGATGTTAATGATACAGTAATTACCATTACAATATGAAGACGTGAGTCTAAGTGAGCTCTAGCTCGCTAGCGCGAGTCTTTTCGCTTTCTTTGATGCCCAACTGGCATGCATCTTCATTAAATCAAAAAAGAAACAGTAAATGTGTAATAAAATCCCATCATACTCGACTCTCCGAAGAGCCACTTTTCAACAGCCTTTTTGTCTTTCAATCACACGTGTCAGCTTGGCTGTTGGCCCAAAAAAAAAATTGTAGGCAGTTCTGGGTACTTTGTAGGTCACTCTGCCTGCGACGAGAGCGAGTCCAGCCGTGCCAAATCGCCTGTCGTCCAGCAGATTTAATCCTGTTTTCGCATTCTACTTTTCCTCCGCTTCGGTTAACATGCAAGGGATTGACTACCTGCCCCCGTGCAGACGTGCAGTGTGGCAGTTACAGGATCGATATGTGCGTGTATGCGTGGCTTTGAACTGTCGAGATTTATTGCTAGAGGGGTATCAAATTTTCTTTAATTTCTCGGGACACTTTTCAGAGAAAAAAAAATTAAATACCCCCTCTAGAAATAGCTCTCTGACATGCCTCAGAGAGAACATACAATTAAGAAGGATTTCGAATGCGTGCATATTATTAAAATTTAATGCTTGTGTGACTCGACATCGACGTCGATGCGAGAGATATTGGCGAAGGGCTGAACAATCAGGGCCAGCCGAACAAAGGGATATTAATGACAGAAATGGGGTAAACACGCTCGTTTTTTAGCGTTTTCGCTGCACTCGGAGGCACGGGAGTGCGAGCGGCGCTGCTTCACGGCATCAAAGTGTTGCAAAAATGTGTGTAATTATGAGTTTATGATTTCTCTTGACGAGCCAATTTGCTGGATTTTTGTAGTTTTACATTTTACGCGTTTTGTGTTTTAGAAAGCGCTTTGGCGCGCGATACTAACCTCATATTTCAATCCAGCCAGACGCAGCCAGGTCTCGACTTTCAAGCAGTATGGTGACAATGATGGCAGCAACGGTGTTCGTGAGAATTGGTACAAATACACGATATCCTTTTCGAAGTTGACTTTGTGCACCGTCAACTTGGGCTCCGCGGGCTTCTTGGGCGCCGCTGCCGCGTCCTGCGACTCGGCGTTTTCCGCCTTCTCCTCCGCCTTCGGCTCGGCCGCTGCATCGGTGGCCGCAGGCTGTTCCTTCTTCTCGCCAGCCTCCTCGGCGACTACGGGCTTTGCTTCACCTTCCGCTGCCATTTTATTATTTTCCTGCTTTTCGATTTTCAACTTCTCAACAAACTTTCAGCAATTCACAATCTTTTCTCTTATAAACTTCTTCTCTTCTTATTCCTCTTTTATTCAATTCCCAACGATCTTTTCGCTGTGCTAGCTCGCTTGATTCTCTGATTTCTGAATGAAAAATTCCACTTCATGCACCACACACGGTCGACGTTAAAAAATGACTGAGTCCAGAACACTATCCGTAATTATTTAATCTATGAAGTACTCAATTTATTAATAAAATTTGTAATTTTTATTAAAAAATCTTTTATGAAGACGCGGAACACGAAAAACACGGCGTCCTTTTACAAACACAAATTCAATATGGCTGACAGCTTTCTGAAAAACTTGCAGCTTACACTCAACTCAAATTTGAGTAGAATCCCCTCCACTTCGGGTTCGTGAGCGCGAGGCGGGAGGGGAAGTTGACACGCGCACTCCCAAGTACACCATGGATATGTGTGGCACTCGTGCTCGCGACTTTTAAAACCAGTTTCTGCCTTTTTCAACTTCCACCACTTCTTCTTTTCTCTCAATCATCGCCGATTCCGCTGCGCTTCGTTCTGCCCATGCCCCTCGGAGAGACTCGCATTCCTCGCCTCGCTCTTCTATCTCTTTGAGTTGGCCTTTTAAACAGCACGCGATAATAAGCCTTCTTTCGGCGGGCTAGCTGCTCAATTTAAACAGGGCCAGTCCCGTTAGAGCTTTGTTCCTCCGTGATCTGCACTTTTTAAACCGTCATTGTTTGCAGCCAACTCTCCAACAAGTGCTCCATTGGCTCCCGAAACCGATACTCATGCTGAGACGCAGGACCGAGCCCTGGCAGCTCCGAACTCCGATTTCGAAAGACAGCGAAGACGGAATGTTAATGAAAAATGCTAATTTGGCCCGCAAACGACGCCTTAAATTAAAAGTCATGGGCCATTGAGATTCCCCATGCATCTCTATTATCAACGCAACAGCTTATCATCGCCTCTTGGTCGACTTCAAGCTCTTCTCGTATCGCAGCAGCATATATTCGGGGTGCACATGATTAATGATCCCGACCCGCCATCCCTGGACGATGCCTCTCATCCGCATTTCTGCTTCTCCTTCGTGTTCTACATACGAGTACACATAAAATTATGCCCATGCCGAAGCAACTTTTGATTGAACCGCACCCGAACGTCGCTATGGCAACCGTAATCAATTCGCCAGCTTTGGTGCTGGATGCACTTTGGGTACACCAGTGGGTCCTCAGAGCCTCATTAATATTTACTTGAACTACTAGCCTCTGGAATGTAGATTATTCAAAGAATGTAGGGACTCTTAATTGAATTAATCACATTGTTTGTTATCGAGTTGAGTAAATTTATATTATCTGCAGTCAGAATGTTAATGTGAGTTTTATCAGCTGAGATCGCGAGACTTGTGAAGGCTGGAACGTAGCTCCCGATTGGGAAATCTGCCAGAAATTCGATCTCCAAGTCAGGGGCGTAGGAGGGGCTCAAAAATAGGGGGCTGACTCTTCCAACGGTTTTTTTATTAAAAAGCTCTTCAAACTAGTCCATGTAGAATTCTCCTAAGGGTCCTTTAAATGGTCTTAAAGGATACCCTCCAAGGAGTTTTTAGAGATTCTTTCAAGAAGCTATCCGAGAATTCTCCGAATGGCCTTTTGAATTGTTCATTGGGCTTTTCTGAATATTCTCTAAAAAGGGGTCTTTTAAATGGTCTTTTGAATGGTCCTTTGGATGGTCCCTAGGATAGTCTTATGAATGTTCCTTTCAATGGTCCTTTGAATGGTCTCTTGAATGGTCTCTTGAATGGTCCTTTGAATGGTCTCTTGAATGGTCCTTTGAATGGTTAACCAAGAGATCCTTCAAAGGTTTTTCCAAAACTGCTTCAGAGAGGTAGCCCCTTCTTCACCTACGCCTCTGCTCTTAATTTGAAAAACACTCAGAGTTCTTCTGAAGGCCGAAACGAAGCTCCATTTCGAGAAATCTGAGGAGTTCCGAGAAATCTGATCTCCAAATCAGGAAAACGCTCTCCTCGCCAGTCAGCCATCAATCTAATGCACACTTGCCCCTCCGGAATGCATCGCCAAACAATGGTCGGCCTGTCTTGAATATTAATTACGCGCTGGCGAGCTCTCAAAGCGGTTCCATTCATTCCGAGTGTATTTGGAAATGCCAATTAACCAATGCTGCATGCCACCCGCTTTCATGAATTTGTGCCGAGCATAAGTCTCTTCCGGTCATTATCAATTGAGTCGCTTCTTTCTTGGAACAAACGCAAGACGGCCGAATTCCGTTCCGATCACGCTATCTCGCTAATCTCCAGTCTCCCGTCTCTCGTCTCCCGACACACTAAGCAGAAGAACGCTCTCAATGCCCTGTGATTCATCAGAGTTAATGAGGCGGCTCAAGTCTCGATCCAATTTGTGCAACTCACAGTCGATACGTAGGGCTCAGTTTCGTGATAAGTAGTAGCTGAAGAAATATGCGAAGGTCACATTCCACCGAGATATTATATGTGCGATGAAAAAATGTCTTATTTATTTAAAAATTACAAGAGCTGCATGTTATGAGGGGCAGCGAGGTATTCGGGCGTGTGTGCGGAATGTAAACAAAGCTCGGTGAGTCGCTGATAGGAAGGCAGGTTCTCGCTTCTCGTGTCTCGCCTGCAAATCGCGCGCACTATTGACAGGCCGGTTGCGCAACGTCGCACCTGCACTCGCGGCCCGTCCCTGCGTAAACTTTGACACGGAATATCGGAATGTAGGAAGCCAACAACGAGCGCTTAGCTAATTTAACTAATTAAACTTTTAACAAATTGATTATCGCTGCTCAGCATCGCATCATCTCCAGCTCTTTTTTTCACAGACCGCTGAAACAATGATTGATGGATTTCTTATGGGCTACTCCACTTGCAGTAATTTATAATTTATCGCTCTTTACGCGGTTCAGGCTTTGAGGCAGCGCACAAAAAATAGAGATGCTCCTCAGCGTCAGAGATCGTTGACCCCCCTTGGCCCCTGCATTCCGAAACACTCGCTGTACTGGCTAGTGAGACGACAGACGGGCTGATAAGCATACTAATGATACGGTTTCTCTTTAATTTAATTACCCCAAAGGTTATCAGTGAGCTAAAAATATGTGATAATGCACTTGGAGAGTCATGGCCGTTGCAGTCACGAAGGAAGTGGTCGTAACATAACTCGGTCGCACTCAAATTTCTCCACCATCATTTCACACAACATTATCATAACATATTTGTCCTCGCCGATATGAAATTGGAGAAGTTGCAGGGCAGCAGCTTGTCTGTTGGTCTCATAAAAAATATCTTCCTCCATAATTTCCCATATCAAATGGCTTCAAATGATCATCCGAGACCTCTGAATATTTTCTGGGGTCTTTTGAGATATATTCTGAGAGTTCTTTGAAGGATCCTTGAATGGTCTGTCGAATGGTCCTCTCAATGGTTTTATATAATCTTCTGGAAGGTTCCCGAAAAAAGGTTGGCTTTAAATGATTCTCTGAATATATCATGGATTCTTTTGAGGTGACTTCTGAGAGTTTTTCGAAGATTTCCTGAATGGTCCTCTCAATGGTCTTCTAGAAGAGTATCAAAAATGGTCGTTTATACGGTCTTTCGAATGGTCGAAATAATGGTTTTCTCTAGAAACAATTCGTTGATCAAGAGCTTGAAGGTGAGGCCCTACGAAGCCCTCTTTCCCAACCACCAGCTAGTGAATTCCAACTATTCCAACCTTATCACATCAGCGACCCAAGTTAGCGGCGAATGCGTCACTTCAAATAACTTTGCGTACTCCGCGACGATTTAACGTCTCCCAACCTCCGCGCGTATTATGCTCGTTCCGTGGCCAGCAGCGGCTGCGACAGCGGCAATTGAACAATTTGTTAATTTAGAAAATTGCTGATCCACACTGGCAAGTCATGTTGTAGTGTGCATGTAATTTATTAATTTTTATTGCTCGCAGTTGCCCCGATACCGTGTATGCTGGAGACGTGGAAAGCGCGTAAAGAAGTGGAAGGTCGGGAGACAATGACCCTTTCACTCCAAAGGAGGTTCATAGTCGCGCGGTTCAAGAGCGTCTCATGGTATGGGGAATGTCCGATTAGTATTTATTATTTGTCTGCCACTGGCATGGCGACCTGCTGCCTGCATAGTTTCATCATATGTTTCGCTTCATTAGTAAATCTATCGCTCTGCCACGCACCATGGGCCCCCTTTCTTGCCGGGCAAGTCGGAAGCAAAGCGGAGGTTTACTGGCTCATTAGACTCCGTCCCACTGTGCGGCTCTAAAATGCAAAGAAGAGAGACGATCCGACAATTGTTTCCCGTCCCAGAGTCCCGAAGTACTTGCTCGCATGCATGCCAAGAAGCAGGCGAGCTCCGATGTGAACATATGGGCGCTATATAAACCACATTTTATACTGTTGTTAATATTAATTTATTATTCTAATATATTAATTGGTAGTGGAATGTCATGAACTGAATGCAGGAAATTCGGTTCTTGGACTGCCTTTTCTCAATCAGTGGAGAGATTTAATCCGCTGGATGAAATACGTTATGGTAATGACCGAATCCGAGCCCCGAAAACCAGAGTGTGAAAGAAATTAATTGTCTCCCACTTTCGAGCCTGCGTTTCTGTTCCGCTAAAGCTCCCACCCGCCAACAGAGGGCTCTGCTTCTCGTTTGAAAAATGGCTGCGTAGCGAAAAGCCTCGTTTTTGTGAGCACAGACGAGAGGAATACAGTCATTAAGAGCATATTTGCGGACATTCGTTACATCTCGCTCATAAAGACGATTTACAGCCGTGGAAGCGAACTTTCTGTTGATTCATGCAGTAACAATAAAAGCAACGATAATGCAGGGTTTTTATGTGCCAGCACAATGCCCCTGAACCCCGAGCATCCCGCCTCTGTCGAGGCTAATGTAATACGACTAGTAACGCTTGTTGCATATTACATATGCAGCAATTATAACCAAAGGCTTGATTGGAACACAGCTAAAAAGCATCTCCGCATTCCCATGGCAGCCCTTTTACGACGACCACATTTGCATACTTTATTAGAGACACCCGGCCCATTCGTATTCCAGTCGGCTTGTCGTCCTATAAATTCTCCAATGGCTTCGTTACAAAATAGTAGCTTGGCGAGTGCGTCAACCTGCCCATTACGACACAATGGTCGAGACCCTGTGAAAATGACGAAGATGAGCCGTGACTAAGCCGAGTGATTACGTTGACTCAAAACTTAATACTCGCCTGACATTGCGACGACTCGGTTTTGGGTCGCGAGAGAGACAATGAGCTTAATCAAAACACGTGATGATATGCTGGGAAGGCGGTGCAGGTGTGTTGGTGCAGCTATTCCGACTTCCTTGGCACCTCTCGGCTCTCGGGTGATAAAATCGGTGGAGCGTGAAAATTTCTGTTTGTAACATACAGGTTTATTCACTAGAGCTGATTCTTTGGGTACCAAAATTTTACTGTTAGAGTCGGCCTCAAGAGGCTCCTGAACCTTAGAAAACACAGAAAAAGCCTCTAATCTTGGACGTCCTTGAGAGGCTTCTTAATCTCAAAAGTCTTAGAAAGGCCGCTAATCCGCAAGAGTCTAAGAGAGACTTCTAAATCTTAGAAGTACTAGAAAGGCCTTTAATCTTAAAAATCCTAGAAAAGCCCTTAAACATCAACATTCTAGGATTAACAGCTCTAGAAAGGCTAATTCGACCTAAAAATGCCTCTAAATCTCAGAAGTCATTTAAAGCCTTTAACTGTCAGTGGTTCAAGACAGAAATTTTAACCTTACATAGAAGCCATGGAGAGCAAAATCTACCTTAGAAAACTCCTCCCCCAGCATTCTGGAAACCTTAGAAAGATTTTTAGACCCCAAAAGTCCAAAAAGAACCCTCGATAGAAGGACAAATCTCAGCTCCAGTCAATGAGAACCTTCACGAGACTGGGCTTTACCTCCTCTCCACTCACACTCGGACGGCGCTTTTGCAATTCCAGTCACAACCTTTCAGCTCCACGTACCCACACGGCAGCTCTACAGCCACAGTAACTGTATATTCTGGCACCGTAGCATCGCATCGCTACACGAATCAGGTTCTCGCAAACAACGAGTGCGCGACTCGGCGATTAGTAATTTATTGCATAATTAAGAACTCGTTTTGCGATTTGGGTTCAAAAATATTCTAATTTTTCTACTGCTCACTGCGACTGGTTTCTGGCATTCGAGGTGCATTTCCACTTCACTTTTAGCCGCCCCGAGATGTCCTTAGTGTGCGCGAGAGACGCACGAGAAACACGCTTTCGTGCGGAGAAATTCCTGTTAGGCAGGTTCCTTCACTTCGCAATCAGATGATCGTTACTTTCGCGTCGCCTGGATGGAAGAAGAAAGCTCAAAGTAAAAGTCAAGAAACGAGATGCCGAAGATAAGATTAATCACGTGTCCCGTTGAGCCCCGATAGATGGTGGTGGACCTTGAAAAATCGCCCAGATCTCGTGATGGATTGGGTCGGGCCGGTTGAAAAGTTGGTAAAAGTTCCAATCAGGTGCCTCGAGGGCGCTGGCATGAGCGGCAAGTGTTACGGCGGTAACATGAGCAATGAAATGAAGAAGTGGATCATATTTCATGTGTTATTGAGGCAATTTGAATTTCATTTAGTTCGCAGTTACGTCGCTCCCGGTTTCGAACTGGTTGCGATATTTCATGGACTTTACGCAACACCCCTTCTAGCTGCTAGAAAAATTTCCCCGGCCGCACGTCTGGAGCGGGAAAACGTGATTGATGCGCGCTCCCGCAATCGGCTGCAGTCGTGACTCTCGCGACTCATTAGCTAATCAGCGGTAATGAACCTCGTCTCGGGGTCTCGTGGAGGGTCATACAGCTTGAATAGTTGAAGTAAGTAGCTGATTTTCTGAGCCTATTTAGATAACTCTTTCACCAACCCAAACCTCAGTAAAAATGCTTCTAAATTTTTAGGCTCTAACGCCTTCAATTTTAAGTCTTCACCAAGCTTGGTAATAGACTTTTGACTCAATTTCCAAAGGCGGATTTCCTGAGCTCATTTTCTGTGTAAAATTTTCTCACTCAAAGTTTTTTCTGAAGGTTTCAGGCTTTGAGGCCGCCAAGTTCAAATTTAGAAGCCAGTTCAGAATTTTGAAGCCAGGATTAGGCTCTTTTTCAGAGCCTAATATGTTCTGATAAACCAGAGAAGTGTCTAGGACGTAGATTTTTGACCCAATTCCCCTCGAAGGGCTTTGAGTTCTCATCCTTCAAGAGAAAGAGACTCCTACAGAAACTAGAGCCCTAAGAGTCACTTAACCCAATTTCTGGAGACAACAGATCGTCCCTGTTTGAGGTCATCTGGATCACACAACTAGACCACGTACATGCGCTCCGAGAGCACGAGAGTCTATTTATTGATCTCGGCCACCTTTCCATTCTTTTCTTTCTTTCACATTCTCACGTCCAAATGCATTTATTCGCGGAACCCGCTGATAAAGGCAGCCAGAGCAGGCCCACACTATGCTGCTCGCGCTCTTGCCTCTCTCACACCAACACACGCTCACTGCGCAGTGGAATATTGCCTTAAAGTCAAAAGTAACACAACAGGTGAGGCAACGACTCGTGAGTTATTCAGTTGAGATCTTTCGTAGCGAGCAGACGACGAACCCGCGCGCGCCTCAGTTGACGTTATTTCTCTCTGGTCTATGCAGCAAAGTGGAGAAGAAGAAGAAGAAGCATTTTAATAACATAGCAAAGCCTCAAAGTTATTGCACACACATAAATTTAATTGTAAAGAGATCAGAGTGAGATCAAGCAAGTCGTAAATTGAATAGAGGAAGCAGCAGATTTGATCGGGAAGCGAAGGCCGAGTGTGAAGAAAAATAGCGAATCGAGGCTGAATCGAGAGAAAAAGCTAGAGTGAATTTGCAGTGGATGTTGCAAACAGATTGAAAAAGTGTAATAATAATTGCCAATACTCGTACTAATTGTTGTTACTACACTTTCCGAGTCACTCTCCGAAATCGTTCGAGGCAGTCAGCAGTGGAAGTAGCGAACGAAAGTGGGACGCAGAAGCTGCCGAGCTACCGCAGGAAAAGTGTGGCTCATTAAAATATCCAATATATGTAAGTCAACACTCGCAACGGTAAACTCTTCTTTTCGGTCGCCAGCCGCATTGGCCAGGTTCGGGCATCGAATCGTCCGAAAGTGTGAATTTTGATGTTGTGACACATTTTTGAGCGTGCAAAAAATCGAAGCGAGAATAAATTAGGCGAGCGAGTGAAAGAACCGCAAGATGTTATCAGAGAAATCCAATCTACGAGATCCCATTTCATTTGCATGGAAAGCGCTTTTGGTGTCTCCGAATCGTCGCTTAGTGTCTTATGGGTTGGCGTAGGTTATCGGAGGAGGCGATCGGGACACCTGAGGGTCTCGTATAATTGAGTAATTTGAATACTGCCGTCCCCATTTTTTACGAAATCGGGCCATTAAGAACTGGGTTGCAATTAAAAAGCACTACTTGCGGGCTAATCTAAAGAGCAATCTCATGATTCTCATTTTCAGGCCTAATTAGAGCTTGAAGGTGTCTTTTTCATGAAGAGGAGTGCCCAAAATTCAGTTTTACTCTGTTTTCTCAAGCTCTGGAGTGTCTGTGAAGACTTTCTAAGACCAGGTTTTCGTTCTAGACATTTTTGAAGCCCGAAAAAAGTCTCTCTGAGGTCTTTTGGTCTGATTTCTAAAGCTCAGGAGTACCTAGAAGCCTTCTAGAAACAAGTTGAAGCCCAAAAGTGGCTCCGTAAGGCCATTTTCCTGAGTGATTAAGCTCTAGACCGCCTCAAAATCCTTTTCGTAGACGATTTAGGACCCAGTTACGCCGCTGAGAGACTCCATTGAACAGCCAGGCTCTTGAGAAACCTCGAACGTTGCAAACAGCCACTCCAAATGTAGGACAGAAGTGATTTAGACACGCCAGCAGAATGTCTAGAGCCCCTATCCCGAGCTACCGGAGCGCTATTTGCGCCGACCTTGGCGCAATGCTCATTGTGCGATCCAACTGACTCGAGCACGCGTTATAAATCACATACATGCCAAAAAGTGTTTCGCGTTTCGCTACCAGGTCCATTCACCGCTCCTTCAGCTCATGATCGACCCAAATTGCTTCTCGATTCTGGTCTGCACTCTGGCTTTATTGACTCAGCCAGCGCGTTACGTAATTTCTTTTGTAAACAATCACTTGAATAACGATATTCACATACACACAAGAATAGTGCCACTGCTGACGACGGAATGAGGCCCGACCACGGCTACTGAGCGGAGGAAAGCAAGAAGATGAGACTTGAAAAAATGATTCACACCATTATCGCATCCCTCGTTACTCAACGACTTCATTGTTGCGCGGAATAATGAGCTTTTTGCTGCACTGGAGCGCACGAGAGGCGAGCAGGAAGGGTGCGAAACCCCTCGCAGGTGGTCGTGTGGGCAACCTTCACTCGAGTGTGTTATTCTTCTCGACGAGCCGCGAGCCGCGAGTCGAGTGCGAGCTGGAGTAGGAGGCACCTCCAAAAATGCCATTTTTGCCATTGAACTTTCAATTCCGCACACACTCGCGCGGTGCAGGCAATTTATTACGATGATTTGTGTGTTTCTCTCGCTCACGATTGGCTTTGGTTCTGGTTTAGCGAGGTATTGATGTCGAAAAGTAAAAACTGGTTGTCGTGATCTCGATGTCATTCAGTCAATATGCAACACTCGACGTCGATATATTCATCAGCGAGCGGGATTTGCATAAATCGAAGAGATTTCGATTTTATTTGCACGACTCCAATCATCTCTGTTTCCCAACTCCGAGGTCCGGGGCCCAGAAAAAGAAATCCCCGGGTTACTGACCACACTTGAGGAATTTTATCGGGCTCCATCGGCTGCAAACACGCGGAAATTTGTGCTTTTTTGCTCTCAAATTCAGCAAAGAGCCATGACCTTCCGTGCACTCCTACTGGAGCCATACCGGCGATTATGAGAGGCTTGCGTGTCGAGCGCGAGCACCCTCGGCTCGTCATCCTCCGCCTTCTTTGCGAACGGTCATTGGGCAGCTCGACGCGACGACACACGGAGGAACATTTCTGCGCACAGCAAGTCGGGCTTATCGGCCGTTTCATCGGCACGTCCGACGCATTTCGACGACCTCAATGCTGATTGGAATACTTGATGTTTGGCGAGGCGCAATTTACATACATTAAAGATGGTAATATTGTTCCATTTGCTAATGGCATAATGACTTTAATATTGTTTTCGGAGATAATTCGAGCGAGCATTATGGAGTGCAAACATATTTACCACAAGTGGGTAGGAACGGAACCTGCGCGTTCTCAGAAGAGCCGTGCCTTATTGGCGTTCGCCATGAATGACATCATTGTCTTGAGCGCCGAATACCGATTTTGGCAACGGCAGGTCGTGAATAAATTTGGCGAGAAATACAACAAAGGAAGTGGCTTTCTGGAGGCATCGAGGAGGGGTCAAAGTCCTCCGTTTCAACGGAATCAGAACGCTCGGAAACGAAAGCCGATTAAGTTGACACCGGAATGTAAATCTGTCTATTGTGGGCTGGAGAGAGACGAATTTCTTTCCACAGTGGGATGTTTGGAGCTCAATTTTGACTAAAATGTGTTGACTCTCAGGATAAAGAACACAGTGGCTCACATATCCCTTTGACTCCCCTTGAACTCCCTAAAGATTTGAATTCACCATGGGTCATTTAAAGCCAACTTGGGACTGGATTTGAGTAAGATTTGATCTAAATAGGAGATTTGAAATAAAAGTTTGGTAGTCAAATCTTAGATAAATGCCCTTTTGACATGAAAAATTAATTCAGGGTTTGCTCTAAGCAGGTTTTAAAAATTTCAAACTATTCTAAGGCTAGATTCGAACTGAGTTTGATCCGAAAAGAGGTTTCCTGTGTGATTTATGAGTCTTTTACGTGGAATATGAATGGAAAAATAAATTTTGGACAATTCTAAGGCCAGTAAGGAACATTCTAACACAGAATTTGAATAGGATTTGATCCGAAAATTGAAAGTTTGACCATTTTAGACCAAAAATGATCATTTTAACACAGTATTTGAATAAGATTTGAACCACAAACTGAGTTTTTGGACCCAAAAATTCAGTTTCAACCTTTTCCCATAATTCAAAGCAACCTGAAACCAGTTGGTGACGAAAGCTGAGACCCACTGTGCAACCTCGGTTTCGAAATACGAGTATAAATCACATTGTTACAACCTGAATGTGTCACAGAGCCACATGTCGATGTCACACCCATGTTTCACCTAAATTCCAGCCAACTCCGCTGCAGTCTCGGCAGTTCTCGGGCGTTCTCGAGACGAGTGCATGGGTATCATAATTCAGCTCGTCGACGGCGATAACGTCGCAGCAGACGTGGAGATAAAGAGCGATAAAGGGAACGAGCAAGAACCTGGTAGCGAGAGGCAGCGCTAAAAAAGGCATAAAACACTGATGATTCGAGCTCGAGACTCGAGAGACGCAGGGCAAGAAGTTGCTGTGTATTATCATCACGTGTAAATAAACCTTCCTTTATGCTCGGTGCGGGAATGAAAAGCATCCAAAGCGAGATCATTGAACTCGCATCGAGCTGTATAATGCGAGGTGAGCGCGCGATCCGAAGAAGGAATGTGAAACGCAAGAGAGAGACGTGGAGCAAACATCCACATCATCGTCGTCATCATCATCATCTCCGGGGTCGGTCCGAATTATTCGCAAGTGAGGAGTGAGTCGCCGTTTTCCGACCCCGGGAACCACATGTGAGAGGTAGCGGGTGTACTGCAAGGCTACTCACCCGATGTGGGCTCGACTTTACGGCCGTTTTCGTCATGCAAACGCAAAAGAGCGTCAAGGTGAAGTGAACGTGCGATGATGTTTTACTGCGGGACACGGCAAAGTGCAATTTATTCGTCATTAAATGGGAATTGGCACCTCCCAGCCTCTGCAGAGAATGTGGGAGACCCTCACACATGACGCCCAGCGGAGACTGGCACTGAATGAGGCGACGAACCGCCACTTCCTGCTGCGAATTAACGACAATTTTCTCACCTCTGCTAAAGGTCACCTTTGTTTCGGAATTTTTATTGCCAGTTACCACACCTGCGCTATCGTACACTTTCTCGGAACGGAGCTGGGGAAACAGACAAAAGAAAGCTAGATTCGGAGGCGGAACATAATTCCGAGCATATAAACATATCATTTTCAAAACACACAATGATGCACTTTATCAAATGAAAACGCGCCACTCTCATGCCAGTCATGATGGAAATGGCACTCGGAGTCACAAAAACCGAGCGTTTCTTTGTTACCTGCCCTCCGTCTTCTTGCATTAAGTGCATCTCGCTTATGTAAAGTAAAATACTCTGCTGAATATTCATTATTCAATTGTCATGATTATTACCATACTTTATTCATAGATATGTTGTAATCATCGGTTGGTACAAGCTGAACAGTTAGAGCGGCCAAAGAGTCGGGAGAAAAATGCAGCTGCGGTGTGTTTTTCATTCACAAAACCTGTTGATTGAGGCAATTTATCTCCCAGCTAATTGACTACATTGTGGTGGACTAGCCGACCTGCTCCTGCTCGACGCAACCGATACTCATTCCGCAATTTGGCTCGGGCCATAAAAGCGGAGTGCCGTTAGCCCTTTCGATTTTTCTCACGCTTCGTCACCTTGACTTTCTCCTTGGCGGAGACGAAGACGGAGTTCGAGATATGATAAGAAATTGAGGCAAGGTCCCCAAGACCCCAACCCACACCGGATGGTGGATGATTTTGGAGTTCTGGTCTTGAGTTTAACCCATTTCGGGCTGGACGATTTTGCTCATTTTTGAAATTTTAGCTCCTTTTTCCCTCGTAAAAAAAGTATATCTCATACATATATATTTTGTATATTTCGCATATACATATTTTAACTATATTATACGTATATGGATTTTCTTCACCCACATCATATCCAGCATAGAATTTCTCAATTTTTAAAAATATATTTTTATCAATCAATGACTCTTGGAGTCATTAAAATCTCAGATAAAAATTAATGAAAACGAAATTTTGGGGAATTTTCAAAAAATATGTTTGAAAAAGCCTATTTCTTAAAAGCCTAAGAAGCTAGTTTTAAGAGTCTCTAGAGTAAAGTTGTCTTCTATGAGCTAAAGACAAAAGATGAAATATTTGGACAAAAAAAGAATTAGCTTTTCAAAGTTTATGGTCAGAAAACCTACCCTTGGCTCGAAATGGGTTATGGTAAACATTCTTCCAGGTTGAGAGAAGATCGGTGTTTTGGTTACGAGTCCGAATCAAAGGGAGGGTCATTTAGAGAGCGGCCATTTTGATTCTGGAGGGTGTCAATTTCGGATAAAAAAGCCTTCTGTCCCCTTGAGCTCCCATTAAATACCCAGGTTCCCAGGGAAGGTTCCCAATCCCCCTAAAAAAAAGCCCATATTTCAATATTTTGGAGTGAAGAGAAATTCGCAAATTGCCGGGTTCAAGTGAGCTCTCGAAAAAATCAGGTTTCTCAACGCCGAGCCTGATTAATGTTACGCACACACCTTGCTCACTTTCAATGCTGCTATCTCTCACCCATACTCTCGGCATGTCGAATATAATAAATAAAATAGCAATAATAATATTTTATATTGATAATGAGTCGAGTTTTGTGAGGTTTGCATGAGCCATGCGTGCGGGAAACTTTCACTTGGGAGGTTTTTATCGGCAGGAATTTTACTTTTTCGCGTATAACAAGTGTCTGGGTGCTTCGTGCGAGCATCGAGAGTATTGAACTCCGCGCGACCACCGCGTACGTACGTGTTGACAAACCGTAGCAGGTTTCGTTTTCCAGATAACAATGAGTAGGTACACGACATTGAAGAGTTTGTGGAGCCCAAACATTTCATCGTTTATAAGTGGACGGCAGTCAAGTGCTTCTCTTTCAGCACAAAGCGAGCGCCGATCCGGGGAAATTCGTGTGCCGACATTTTCCTCTTCGCTCGTAATGGTCATAATTCATGAATAGTAATTGAAATTTAATTGAGTGTACTCCACTTTATTGCTTTATTACCATTTTGTGAACCGCGGACTGGCGCTCTGGCTGCTTAGCTGAGAAAGAGACAGCCGAAACTTTCTACCAGCGCGAGACGTGATTGAATTAACCACAAAAAGGTGACTCTCTGCTCATTTGAATGCCAATCGGAGCTCCGTCGTGCGTTATATAGCCGCAGATTAGGCGAAGAACACACAAGTCGTGTGATTTGTGACCCAGATCTCCTTCAAACCCGTCAATTTGGGGTCGCCTGAGCCACCTGTGAACCTTTTTACACACTTGGGTGCAGAATAAATGTGAATGCATGCAAATTGGTCGAGCTCGGGCGCCCGTGGGAGGTGTAACATTCCGTAAAAGGCAAATCTCAATCTCGCTGGTCTTGTACTCGCGAAAATTAATTCATTATATTGCCAATTCTATCAAAAGGTATTATTTATTGTCTGCCGACTGACAAACTGACTAATTGCAAGTTGAACGGGCTCGCCAAGGTCGCTGGGGCCGAGTCACTGGGAATTTCGGAAGTGAGACTACTTCGAGGAAGTCTTCGCGGCTGCACTCGAGCATTAAATTATTCAGAAACCGCTCGTCTGATCTCATCTCCCGATCGGCAACGCGATAGCCGAGGCTACGAGTGTGGTAATAAATTACTGCACATTCCTTATTCGATTTCATGTGAGCCTCGAATATGTGTGTTAAGCTGTTGCTCGAAGAAAGTTGCTAGCAATGTTTGTTTTACTTCAGATCTATCTCAACGTACTTGACTTTAGCTTACATCGAGTAAATAACTTTCATTTTTTACGACTCTCATTACTGCGCGTTCGACTCATGTCGGAGTCGGAAAGGCCAGGCCGCTCGATGGCCAATTGGTCAATCGCTTGCGCGCTCGTAACTCAATTTGAATGCCGATGAGGCGGGTCATTACATTATTTCCATCGATACCTATGAATTATTGCGGATTATTAATAAACAGGTTCATAATAATCGACGTTGTTAAGGTCTAATTGCCGTACTTATTCCGAACAACCGCAAGAATATGCGAACGAGTGTACATATCGGCTATTCACGCGTGGAATTCGATAGAAATTTCATTGAAATTCGCACAGATAATGGGAGTGACGTAATTACATGCTCGCACATGTTGCAGTTCGAGTTCTCAGAGATTTGCGTAATGCTAATGAGTCGATTTGAATATGGAGTAGGCTTGGGCTCTGACTTCAGACAGTTATGAATGCATTTTTCAACTTTTCTCAGCACATTCTTCATTTATTTTCTTTTGAGAAATACCTGAGGGTATTTTAAAGGATCCATTCAGAGGACCCTTCAGAGGAGGTCCTTCGTAAAGCCCCCAAAAACTCTTAGAGAGACCCAGATGACCTTCTAGAGGACCAAAGGCCATTCTGAGATACGTCTAAATATTTTTAAGTTCCCAACGTTTAAGAAACAACGTTTTGGAAGAGAAAAAATCGGTTAATCACGTCTAATTATCTTCTCATCAAACTAAAACGGTCTCCTCTTTCCAGATTGTGCGTCTCTGCAGCATGACGAGTGCTAGCAACTGAGCAATGACGTCCAGTTACGAGCGCATCAAGGCAGAGTGCAAGAAGAAGGGCTCCCTGTGGGAAGACCCGGACTTCCCGGCCATCCAGACCTCCGTCTTCTACCACCAGACGCCCCCCTTCACGTTCCAATGGAAGCGACCCCAAGAAATCGTCAGCAACCCCGTCTTCGTCAACGACGGAGCCTCCCATCTCGACATCAACCCGGGCAAAATGGGCGACCGGTGGCTCGTGTCGTGTCTCGGCGTGCTCTACCTCTCAAAGGGGCTCTTCTACCGCGTCGTGCCGGCCGACCAGTGCTTCGAGAACCCCTACTACGGCGTCTTCCGGTTCCGGCTGTGGTGGTGCGGCGAGTGGGTTGAGGTCCTCGTCGACGACCGGCTGCCCACGATCAACGGCAAGCTGGCCTTCCTGCAGTCCAGCACAAACTCTTTCTGGGCCGGGCTCCTGGAGAAGGCCTACGCCAAGCTGCACGGGTCCTACGAGGCCCTCAAGTACGGGACCCTCCTGGACGGACTGGCGGACCTCACGGGCGGCATCACGGAGAGCGTCTCCATCAAGGTGGACTCCAACATCATCAGACCGCCGCTGCTCCACGCCCTTCTGGATACCACGAGTATCGTCACGTGTACAATCAACAATGGTGCCAACACCCAGCTGCGGAACCAGGTCGAGAGCATGCCGAACGGGATCCACAGCGGGACCAACTACCGGCTCTGCTCCCTCGACAAGGCGGAGACCCTCATGGGCGACTCGGTGCAGCTAGTCCGGCTCCGAGATCCCTTCGCGCTCGCCACCTTCGGCACCACCTCGGGCTACAACGGGGACTGGTCGAGCTTCTCCTCGTCCTGGGACCGCGTCTCGATCCAAGAGAGGGACCGCCTGCTGGGACAGCTCGACGTTGGCGAGTTCTGGATCTCTTTCGTGGACCTGACGCAGACCTTCTCGCACCTCGAGTGCGTCCACTTGGACTCCGACACGGCCCGGGACGAGCCCTCGCTGTCCGACAAGAACCGCAAGTGGCTCATGCGGCTCTACCAGGGGGCCTGGAAGAGAGGAGTCACGGCGGGCGGGTGCAGAAATAACCCCGACTCCTTCCACATCAACCCCCAGCTGCAGCTCTTCCTCACGGAGAAGGAGGACGTCATCATCTCTCTCAACCAACACAGTGTCATGGAGCCAAAAGTGATAGGATTCACTTTGTACAACCTGAACAACGTTCAAAACAAAGTCACCGAATGCCTACCAAAAAGTTTTTTTAAGAAGCACAAAAGTCTAGTTAACTCTCAGTACACCAACTCACGACAAATCAGCCATAGATGCACGCTGGAGCAGGGCCGGTACCTGATCATGGCCACGACGTTCGAGCCCGCGGAGGAGTCCGCCTTCAGCGTCCGCGTGCTCGGCTCCTCCATCCGACTCGCGCTTCTCGAGACCCCCACGATGCTCCTCCTCGACCCCTTCCCCTCCCTCAACACCTCCCAGAAGATCCTGCCCGACTCCCCCAACAACAACAATAACAACCAGACAGGGACGGCCCAGTACGAGCCCGTCTTCATGCAGCTGGCTGACGATCACAAGTGAGTAGATACCATAGAGACATAGCCCTAGAGAGGGAAGTCTAAAAAAAATCAGCTACATATTTCATACCATAGAGTCAGTATGTACTAGAGCTGGCTTAGAATTTTTCTTCTAACATGGACGTCTTAAGGCCCGATTTTGGTCTTTGAGCTTTGTTTTTCGAGGTCAAAGAGAGCCCCTAAAAAGCCTCCCTAAGTCTTAAACCTCTCTAGAATGTAGTCCCTGTGGTTGGTTTAAGCCTCAAAAGCACCCAAAAGACCTTACATCTGAAGTCTGAAGCAAGTCTGAAGTAATTTTTATAACAACCTTTTCAGGACCATAAACTGCTACGATCTTCAAGAGCTCCTTGAGGCGTGTCTCCCGAACGACTATATTCGCTCATGTGCCAGTTTAGATGTATGTCGACAAGTAGTCTGTCTCATGGATGTGAGTAACGCGCGACCCCGCTTGGTGTCAAAAAATTAAATAAATGTTCGCTTGCAGAAGGTGAATCGAGCGAGAATCAACTTCAACGACTTCAAAATGTTCATGGTTAACCTGAAGACGTGGCAGAGCGTGTTCAAGATGCACACGAAGGAGAAGGCGGGGGTGCTGAAGGCGGAGCGATTCCGGGACGCCCTCTACGACGTCGGCTTCCAGCTCAGCACCGACATTCTGAACATCTTGATTCTCAGGTGAGTTTCCTTCACCTCTCTGGCTCTCTGTAACTCTCCTGGGCTTTCAGATACATGAGACGAGACGGAACTATGAGATTAGCTGACTTCGTGTCGGCCATTTTACACCTGACCATGGCCTTTGGTGAGTTTCCCCCACAGAGCTCGAAGACTAGAGCGATAATGAGTTTCCTTCCAGACATTTTCAAGCAAAAAGACCTGGCTCAAGAGGGTGCTGTGAAACTGGGATTAAACGACGTAAGTCCTTTTGGTCTCCTTTTTCGTCGTCGAAACCTAACAGCTCTCCTTTCAGTGGATCAAATCCGTCCTCATGTGCTAATTCTGCTGCAGATTAACTCAAGTCTCTAGACAATTATGTATATTAACTCAATTTAATTTAATTCACAAGATTGGTGTTAAAATGTAATGTAGCGTTTTAAAAATAAACTAAAGTCTCACAGCTCATCTTTCACTATAACGTCTGAGTAGATGGACTCGATGTCCTCGATCTCGCGCGAGTTCTCCACGTCCGAGTGCCACTCTCGGTGTCCCTTCTCGTGCAGGCTGTGGACTATCTGGGGCTCCACCGCGTACGCCTTGAGGTCGCGTCTCGGGAAGTGCTTCTTCAGCTCCTCGTTCGGGTGCTTGTCGTACATGATCGCCAGCAGCTCGTCCACGGGCACCATCTTCTTCAAAGGCTTCGCCTGCAGCAGCTTCTTGGCTCCCGCGAAGGTCAGCATGTACGCCCTAGCCCCCGTTGAGAACCCAGCCTCCCTCAGGACCTTTGATCCCACGACTTTGGGCCCGTCCTCCGAGTTCTTGGGGAGGTGCCGAGCGAAGTAGATGAGATCGTAGCTCGGTAGCAGACTCCGGGCCTCGCTCAGAGCCGACTCTGCCATGAACTTGAAGTAGTGCTCGAAGGCCACGTCGTCCTCGAGCACCAGGACCTCGTCCAGACCCAGATCCACCACCTGCTCCCACACCCTGTGGTGGCTGAGGAGACACCCAACCTCCCCCATGCGCATGGGACGCTGCTCCTCGGCGCTCGAGTAGCTCTTGAGGACGCGGTAGCCCTCGTCGAAGAGGTACTCGGTGCTCAGAGCGTCGCCGTCCGTGGCTGGGAAGCGCTCGACCTCGAGACCGAGGGCGTCCGTCATCTCCTTGATGTGGTCGAAGCGCTCTCTGCGACGGTTGAGCGAGATCACGAACACCCTAGACAGCCCGAGTCGCGTTCTCTTGACCTTCGGCAGGAATTTCTCGAACAGCCCGTTCATGGGAATGCGCTTGTGGGTCCGGATCATCATGACTTTAACGTTCAGCATCTGCGCCTGGTCCTCCTCCAGGGTCCCCTCGGCCTCCATGGGGGCCATCACGAAGCCATAGCGGTGCGAGTTGGAGATGTAGACCGGGATGTCCGAGTAGTGGGCAGACATGGCGAGGACGATGGTGTCGTCGAGGGGCCCCGTGTAGGTCTCGCTCGAATTGACTCGGTGGTCGATCAGCGTACGCTTGTCATGGGTCAGGTATTTTGAGTTCTCGTGATTGAGATCAATGAGCACAGCTGAGTTCACGAGGGGCACCTTGAACTCGCCCACTTTCTTGTGCTTCGTTATGTGCATGTACTCCTCCGTCCGTCGGTAGTAGTAGTTTTCGCGCATTCCTCCCCTGAAAACCCAGAATTCAGACCCACTTTTTGGATGAAGCGAAAATGAACTCACCAGAAGTTGGCGTACAGGCTTTGCGAGGTCAGAAGAGGGGCAAGGATCGGGAGCTCCAGCTGAATCAGCTTCTTGAGACTCATTCGGTCTGTGAGGAAGACATCTGCGTCTAGAATCTAAAAATAGGAAAAGAGTTATATTATTGAGGCCTCAGAATAATTTTTGGGAGGGCTTTTAATTTTTGGAGAGACTTATGAATTTTTGAGAGCCCTATAAAAATTGTTTTAGGCCCTATAAAAATATTTGAGACCCTGAAAAAATTTTATGTCCCTTTAAATTTATTCAAGACCTCACAAATTTCATTAAATGCCCTTAATAAACAAAACTCACAAAAATGTAGTCCGCCAGCATCTTCTTTGCGTGAGCCAGAGCCTCCTCCTTCAGCTTGATCAGATGCAAGTAGCGTTCATCCGTCCACTCGAACAGACTGGCGTCCCTCCGGGTGGGCTGTGACTCCTCCAAACGCACATTCACGCTGTGGTACTCGGAGCTAGAAACGTTGAGCCAGGTCTCTATGACTTCATTGCTGTTGTCCAGGTTGTTGTCTGAGCGGATCCTAAAGCAACTTCTCGTCAGAAAAAACCCTCACTTCTCTAAAATGACAACTCACCACAGAGATATCCGGTCCTTGGGATAGTGAAGGTTCTCCAGATAGCTGAAGAAGTACGGAAGCGTGTGGGCCTTGTTCCTCACGAGAACCGTGATAAGCACCGTGGGGTCCTTCGGCTTCTCATTCTGGCTGATGATGTACGTGAGAGTCGAAAAAAGAATTAAGATCGTCAACTTTACTGACTCCATTCCCGGTTGGTGGGCTACTGAAAGTATACCCGGCTCGTTCGATAGCCTAAATAGCTGGCAGGTGAACTTGAACTTCTTTTTACCCCCGAGTATGAGAATGGGTCAGTTTGTACAAGTGCGAGGTGTGAGGCAAAAAACGAGCGAGCTGTGTATCATTTTTATCAAAAACATTCCAAGAGACTCTGTATCGTCGTGGCTTTGTTATCACTTGCCGCTGCACGAGTCAAAATACAAGCTACGAGCTCTACCGGCCCCCTTAGCCAGTTGTCTTCAAGCTCCTGAGTAGATATGAGACTTTCGCGGGCGACAACTCCCCGCTTCAGAGTCCATGGAGGGGCTGAACTTTTTGCTGAGAAGAAAATATTTAGGAAAGCCGGTCCTTGGACACCCGACTCGCCGAGAACTTGAACTCGACACCATAAATAGCCGAGCCCCGGGCAAACCCAGCTTTAGTCATGAAACTGCCGTTTCTCCTCTCCCTCGCCTGTCTCTCGGCGGCGCTGGGGTCGCGTCAGAAGCCCGCCGTCCTCGTGAGCATCCTCATCCGGAACAAGGCCCACATCCTGCCCTACTTCTTCACCTACCTCGAGAACCTGGACTACCCGAAGGATCGCCTAGGTAACTAGCTACACCCCTGCCAGTGCCCTTTACAGCTCTCAATTTCAGGTCTCTGGATCCGGTCGGACCACAATGACGACCGCAGCGTCTCCGTCATCGACACCTGGCTCAACGTCACGCAGAACGAGTACCTGCTGGTGAACAAGAAGTACAAGATGGGCATCGGGAAGCGGGCCCAGGAGAAGACCAGCACTGACTGGCCCTACCAGAGACTCGTGCACGTCATGAATCTGAAGGAGGAGGCCCTCAGATTCGCGAGGGACAACTGGTACGACTTCGTCTTCTTCCTCGACGCCGACGTCATCCTCTCCAACAACCAGACCCTGAACTCTCTCGTGGGCCTCAAAGTTCCCGTGGTGGCGCCCCTTCTGCGCTCAGACGCGGGCTACTCCAACTTCTGGGACTCCATCGAGGGCGAAGTCAAGTCCAGGACCGACCGGCACCGAGAGATCCTCGAGTCCAATGGAACCCAACAGGTCGAGTGCGTGGCCAACGCCGTCCTGGTGGATCTGAACCTCCTCAAGAGCGACCAGCTGACGTTCGAGAAGAAGATCCTGAACTCCGGGGACTTCCAGTACAACGGCCCCTTCGACCCAGACCTCGTTTTCTGCACCTCTGCCAAGCTTTCGGGGTCCAGGGTGTTCCTCGAGACTCACCAGGACTCGCGAGTGGCGCCTCTGAAGTTCGGATACGTGATGCCCCCGACCCTCGACTTGGACTCGGAGCAGCAGAGCCTCACGAATATCTTGCTGGACGTCGTGCATCGGACCAAGGGACATCTGCAGGTCAAGCCCTACCTCCAGAACTTTGTCGTCTATCCAAAGCCGTAAGGAAAGCGACTTCTAGCTCTCGGGAGTATTCAACTTTCGTTTCAGAGACTCTCTCGGACTGGACCGAATTTTCGTAATCAACCTCGATCGCCGACCTGACCTCCGTCATCTCCAGGAGCAGCAATGCAAAGTCGCAGGGCTGAGAGTGGAGCGGTTCGCGGCCATCGACGCCATGAACCTGACCCAGCTGGACCTCAACAACATGGGAATCAAGATTCTGCCCGAGTATCGTGACCCGTACCACAAGAGACCGATCAAGCTGGGCGAGATCGGCTGCTTCCTGAGCCACTACGGGATCTGGAAGAAGGTAAGAGGTCACTTTCTCAGATGAGAAGCTAACTTTCGACCTTCCAGATGGTCAAGCAGAACATCTCCGTGGCTCTGATCAACGAAGACGACCTCAAGCTGCTCCCAGACTTCAAGGAACGGGCGACGGCGGCTCTCAAGGAGGGTCAGAACTGGGATCTCCTGTACTTCTCACGGAAGTGGATCAGTGGAGCCGAGTCGAAGGTCCCAGACTCTGAGAACCTCGTCCATTCCGCCTACTCCTACTGGACTGTCTCCTACGCCCTGACTCTGGAGGGTGCCAGGAAGCTCATCGCCTCGAAGCCGTTCGAGAATCTGCTGCCCGTAGACGAGTTCCTTCCCATCATGTACGGAAAGCACCCAAATGAGGAGTGGACCAAGTTCTTCCCCACGCGAAACTTGCGAGCTCTAGCTGTCACTCCCAACTTGGCGGAGCCTCTGTACTTTACTCGGGAGCCCGGGCATGTCTCAGACACTGAAGCTTCTGAGGTTTTAGAGTAAAGGGTCAGAAGGGATGTTAAGTACAGGATTATACTGGGAGGGGTTAGGGTTATTCTAGTAAGGTTTGCCTAGGAGGGAAGGGTTTGGGGGTCATATTAGAGGCGGTTATTTGAGGTAAGGGGTCATGCTATGGGTTTTTTCTAAGCATGGGGTTATTTATCGAGTCATAAAAGAATGGAGGTCAGGCTTGGAAAAGGGAAGGGATTATGTTTTAGGGTCATTCCTATTTATTTATTTATTCTGGTTCCCTAAGGAAAGCGGCTACAGTCATTTTCTTGTAGATAAAAATTATTATTTATTTTTTCGTTTCAAAAATATAACAGAACAATAAAATCTTCTGAAAAAATCATCTTCAATCACTTTTGTGGCTCCATACTGCCTTCCTCTTCGAGATGAAGCTCTGAACCCCCTCCTTGCCGTCACTCATGGCCAGGTTCCGCACCATGGTCTGTCCTCCCAGAGCGTAAGCCGACTCAACATCCATATTGATCTGCGCGTAGAAAAACTTCTTGCCCAGCTCGATGACGGGCCGAGACTTCTGCTTGATGGCCTCACAGATCTGCTCCACTCGGGGGTCCAGGTTCTCGAAGGGGACAGCTTCAGTCACGAGTCCCGAAGCAGCTGCGTCCTGAGCCGAGATCGGGAGGCCTGTCAGGAGCATGTAGGAGGCCTTCATGCGCGGGACAGTGCGGGCCACTGCGATGCCTGGAGTCGAGCAGAAGAGCCCGAACGAGGCTCCTGGGGTCGAGAAGTGGCTGGTGTCCGTGCAGACCGTGATGTCACAGGTCGCTGCGAGCTGGCACCCAGCAGCAGCCGCGAGTCCGTTGATCTTAGCGATCACGGGCACTGGAGACTTCATAATGGACAGCATGAGGTCGGAGCACCTGTTGAAGACCTTCGTGTGGAAGTCGCTGCCATTATCCGGATTCTGAAACGCCACTGTAGTTCTCAAGGTCAGGATGCCGGCTCGTACTCACCAGCTCCTTGAAGTTGTGTCCCGACGAGAAGACCTTCCCCTTGTGGGAGAGCACGATGGCCCTCAAGCCTGTCTCGTGCTGGTTCCGGGTGATGTTCTCTATGAGGGTCTCCAGCATCTCCAGGGAAAGGCAGTTTCTGTTATCATTTTTTGCTTCAGATGACGACTGATAACGACTTGGAGTTTACGAACCTGGTTTTCTCGTCCGCCAGCACGATTTTCCGGACGCCATTTTCCTCGCTGACTTCTGTGAGCTGGCTTTTGGCGGAGCTGAAGAGTCTGAGTCCTGTGGCTCGGAGATGAGGTAGTCTGGGAAGGAAATTCATGTTTATTTACAATTTCAAATTTACAACTTTGACAATGAATGAAATGAACTCGGGTAGTTCATGATTTGACGAAGCTTTTTTGAATGAATTTTTTTCAGTTGGAAAATTGGAAATTGTTTTTGAGTTTTTTTGGACAATTTTGGGCTTTATTTTTGAGTCTACTGTTTTCAGTCGCTTTTACCAAAACTATCGTAATTTCAGAGGAGAATTTCCATCGAGTCCGTGAAGACGTGTCTGAGTTTTGAAGACGGAACTTTGTGGCGCGCAGTTCCGTTGAGTTCTGAAGTCCCGGAAAACTCGCTGAGATGCGGAAAAGTCGTAATTTTCCTGGTCGAGAGTCACCTAGAACTTTCACCGTAGGCCACCACGGTGGTTGTTTGGCTCCATTGGCATTCGTTTCCATGGATACGACTTTTTCAATACAATCGAAGGCGCATATGATGTCAGTCGCTCCCGAACATTGTAAGTGTTTACTCGAAAAAGTGTGTGCAGCTCATATATGTGTCCAGTGCTCTCAGTCGGGCTCCGTAGTCTCACGTGTCGATGCGCGAGCGTGTAAAAAATGAGCAACTAAGAAGCCCGTGTAGGCTCGACTCGCACAGGTAAACAGCTCGCCTCGTACTAGTCATTATTTCGTAGTTGGCCGCGACACTGAAAACTCATAATTTTAGACAGACTCGAATCGCTTCTCTTCGCTACTTAGTTGTGCTAAAACAAACTAATTTTGTGCTCCAACACCTAGTCATCTGCGCTCCGAAGGACTGGGGAGTGCGTCATCGTGGATCTAAGTAACCCCTGCCGTCCTAACAAAGTTTCAGATGTCAATGCAATATTTGTGTCAGTGTCAGACGAGTGTGATAAAAATTTGTTGCTATATTTCGTTAAGTGCACCGTAAATCAATAAAGTTTTATCAGATGCCCCAAGTGGAGAATGTGAGACTAACATACTGAGCGGTCAAATGTGAATAAAAATTGTATTTTTGAGCCATTTACACACCAGTCACCACAATAGTGCACGTACTCCAATTCAATTAAATAATCAATAACGCTCACGCTACTAAGCAATGGTGTGACATCACGATATTTACTTAGGCCAGATCGCCAGATTCTTAATGAAAAGTTTAATCAATTTCGCTACAACAACAACAACGGACGCCTAATTGCACGGAGAATGCAACAACCTGATTTGTTAAATCGATCGGTTCCTGGATTCCCTTATTTGTGACTTGTGAGCATTAGGAGGCGCGTTTGCACCCTCCCAAGGAAACCGTGCTACATAAAAGTGTTCAGTAATTAGCTCAAATTAGCCGTTTTCGCAACCACCATGGAGTCAGCGTACGGGGAGGAGGAGATCATCGAGGAGTTGCCGGAAGAAAGCTGTGAGTCAGGCGTGTGCCTTCTATGATCTGTCGCTAACTTAATTATCATAAATTTTGCGTAAACTTTAGATAATTTCAGACGTATTCACGAGCTCGCCATCGCGTATGAATATTAATGGGGTAGATAAATAAAAGACTTTCACCCGTTCTTCCTTAATAAGTCGCCCCAGCTCGCCCGATTCGCTCTTTTACGACCATCAGATTCGCATTCAAAGTAATTTGACTTCTCCTTTTTCAAATAATCCCAAAACTTTACGCCGATCCGATCTCCCGTGTGCGTATTTAATGGCATTAAGTGCGCGTAAATAAGACGCAGAGTGACGGCGAACGGGCGAATGACCTTCAAGGATATGGGCCATATCATCACGTCGTTTATTACATTGCGATAGTGGCATTTTCTTTGATTCCGTGATTCCGAGTCAGTTTACTTTTATTGGCCCGACGATAATTGCTATTCACTTGATACTGAGGCTGAGATAAGACCCCTCAGTGTGGTTACATGAGAAGCAAGATTATTCTCCGGCCGTACGAGACTGGTTGCGGCTCAACCTCGGGCGAAATGAGCTCCGTAGGCTCTCGCATGAGAGCGGGTCTCGTTATGTAAACACCGAGGCTGGGACTCGATATTCTCAGCATGTTCCGGAATACGTTACATGTGCTAATTGATGAGTTACGGACTCTTCTTATTCTAATGCAAATTCGGCGACGCTCAGCTGAATATGGGACCGCAGACCCATTTTCTGGTGTAACAAAGACGAGTGAGACTTAGAATAAGCCTCTCCGGGAATGCGAAAAAATTGGAAACACGTCAAACCGAGCCCATTCAAGTCCACAATTAACGAACTGCCAACCCGACAGCCAGCCAGTACAAGAATGTTAATTTGAAGCCTACATTCGAGCAGACCTTCGGTGCTTTGTTGTCAAATGTTTCCTGCTGCCGCCCCCGCAAATGTTCTCTTTGAAACATTTTGGTTTTCTATTCGATTTGCGCGCTCTCGAGTGGCACTCCGGTAGCCCTTGTTTACTTTTCAGCTTGTTTAGAGTGTCTCGGTAACAGCTCTCGTCGAAATATTGTATTATTAGTGCTATTTTGAGTCAACAGTCCCATTCGAGTAACTAACCTTATTCAATGATGACATCACACTCATGTCTCGCGATAGTTGCGACTCGGGGGCACACAAAAAATTACTAATTTAGCTAAGTGAGCGGCTGTTTCGCGTGAGTTTGGCCAGATTCCTACTAGGCACGGCTTCTGGGCTATTAGTTCCCATTTTCGTCCACAACGAGCACCTTTCGTTGCCTAGAGCGCTGTGAGAGGCGCCAGTATAAATCGATAAGACTCGAGATATCCGGAGATTTTCTCCAATAGGCACGGATTGATCCAGTATTGGGGGTTTGCGCGAGAGATTGATATTTGCGTTGGCTGATCCACCTCCTACTTCGCGAGGAATGAGCACAGCTCACAGAAATGATGCAAATTTGAGACTCGAATCGCTCACAGCCGCGTCAGCCTGTGGCAACTCCTCAATTTGCATAATTTATTGATGGTGGTGACTTGGTGAGACTCGCGAGGCGAGTCAATATGCGTGTAGACTCTCTCGAGAGACGCAAATCGTCCATTCTCGCTGGCGCTATTGCAAAACCGAAATTTTCAAACTGCTCAGAGGGTGCCAAATGATATTTTTTTACAACAAGCAAAGTCCTAAGGTTTCGAAAATGATACGATAAGCCGGGGTTTCTAGCGTATGGTAATATATTTTCTTTGCCTAAGTCACGAAAAAAAATTTTTCTCGAATAATTTTAATATTAATTTCTTGATTTCACTCTTAGTTGTTATTTAATCTCAAAACTTTGTTTTATGAAATTTAGAGGAGGTCAACAAGACTCAAAATATGCGTCGTTACTCATGCTCCCTCTCTTGGTTTCTGATTTACAATAGGGGTCAAGATCTGGTGCGTGCGTAACGCTAGAAAATAGAAAAGTTTATCTACTGGCTTCACCTTGACAGTTAGGCCTCTCTAAAGGCCCACAAGCTTTAGAGTTTTAAGTTCCCTAAAAAGTTGGTCTTGGGTGTTTCCGTCGTTACTGGTCAAGAAGTACCCCAAAAAGTGCCTTCAAATAGTGTGTGTGCGTAACGCTTTTTTCGTTAGCTGTTTCGTGCTACTCTAGAAGACTCAAGATTGAAAAGTTTGTTCATTCGCAAAATTTTATGCCTCAGTAAAACTAAAAAAAGATGAGGTTTTGTCAAAATCGACCGATAAAAAAAATTTTTTTTGCCTCTCGGAGAGACATAGGAGCTGAGGACTTCATTCACTTAAAACCCTATAACTCTTCAACGGATTGACTTAAAAGGCTCATTGAACACATTTTTGAAAATTTAAGAAATTTTAAAGACTTAGATGACTGATAAACTCGACATTTACAATCCTAACCGCAATGACAAATTTTGAAAATCAATTCTAAAAAATTGACCTACAGTTCTACACTTAAAAGACCCCTAGATCCGTCATTTTACATTTTAGAGGATATATGTCTTGATTAATATTTCTCAGTTTGTCATTTTGCGTGACCATTCTGAGTTTTAGCCAATTCGGATGAAATAAATGTATTTACCTAGCTCACGTATGGGACCCCTTTTGCGGCCCCCCAGGTTAGGAAAATTTTTACTTAAGCCACTCAAATAATTTTTTTTAAACAATAATCAAGCTCAGTAACATATTCAAGTCCCAAAACTTTGATGAAGAATGAATCCTGCTCCTCTGGATCATATGTTGAAACGTGACGCACGCACACCCAAAATAAAAATCAAAATGTGCGTGAGTAACGCTCTTTCTTGACTGAATTCCTCCGCAACCCTTAACTCAAAACCCAAGGTTATGGTATTTTTGGAAAGGGAATTTAATCAGCTTTTCATCATGGTACTTAAAATTTTCCTGTGCTGTTTTTTAGAAATAGAATTTGACTTTGAGTGTACTCAAGTCAAGATGGTGTGACAAAAAATGTGCGTGAGTAACGCTCACTTTTTCTCAATTTTCACCAAGAAGATGAGTAATGAAAAATCCAACCCAATGTTATTTTAGTACCTCTTCAAACAGCTGACAGTTCAAGCCCAAATTGGCTGCTGTAGGTTAAGCCCACCAAGAATTAGAAGACCTCAAAGGGCACATTTGGTGCGTTCGTCACGCTGAGAATGGACGAAATGCCAGCTGGACAGGGGACTGAGCACCGAGCTTGAGTAAACAGAGCTAGCTTTTGACAGAGAAGACGAAAAACAAGCCATAAATCCAGCCTTTTATTGGTCAATTGGCGATTGTCTTCACTTTGAATGGGCTCAAACTTCTGCCAGTCTGCGATTCCGCACGTGACACGGAGTTTTGAGTTGATTCGATTACGCCGACCTGCCGCTGAGGGCCGGAAAAAACCGTGACACACAAGAATACTGATGAAGGCAATTTCAGGCTGACGTGAAACGCTTACCAAAAACCTTTTTTGCAGCAATAATAACCTTTATTAACCCTTGATCGGGCCGCAAAGTCCCGGATTGCGAAGTAATGCTACCCCGATCGCGTCGAACCCGCACCTCGATGGGGCAAAAAACGATCCCATCAAGAGATCAAGTCACGGCTCCTGGTATTATGACGAAGCTTAATGAATTGTCGCCTCTCATTACCCCGGGCCGATCGAATGCGAGTTCATCAAACCCCAATCGACGATTGGAGATACATTAGAGACCACTCTTGTTGATCCGCGATTTATGGAGCGCAGTTGATCGCGGATCTAACCCGATTTCGGAGCGATTTCGTGATTTCCCGAGCTTTGATTGACATTGCAAGTGCTCGAAGCAGGTTAAGTCGTTGCCTAATTGGCGAGCTGGTGTATCAAAATCAGAGCTCGCGATCATAAGAGCTACTTTGCGGCTCGGGGTAATTGTTTGCTTATCTGCCACTCGAGAAATTGCGCGTGCGAGTTACATAAGACAGCTGGAGCTTGCAATATTTCAGTCAACCCACTATCACTTTCCATTGTGCGCGAGATTTTCCCAAGTACCTCGGTGGCTCGGCCCAATGCATGTTTGGCTTTTTCCAAATAAGAGTCTTTGTTTTTTTTTTTAGCAAATCTGATGCTGTCTGTTGGTCCAACTGATCTCATAATCCGATCTTGTGCTGCAAATACACGTAATTCAACGTTCTTTTTGACGTCCAGTGATGTGCAAAATTTTTTAGAGCTCTTAAACCACTGACCACCGGCTTTGGCAATTTTTTAAGCTCAGTTATTTCGCTTATACTATCAAGAATTGTATATGGTTGAATAGGAAATTTAATTGGCTTTTCAATTATCTCCATAAAATTTTTTCCCTCCTCCTTTTCCCATTTTTAATTCATGTTAAGTTTTTACTTTGACTTTAAAGTATTTTTCTCTTATTAACAAAAGGTCCAATTTTTTTACGAGACAAATACATACAAAAAGGAGCCTAGCGAAGCCTATGAAGGAGCTAGAAAGCTTACTTCTGGTTTTTAAGCATTTCAAAAAATTAAGTTTCATTAGTCAATGAGATAGGAGCAAAAAAATAAAACTCAGTCCAAAAACTTACCTACTCTGGCCTTTATCACTCCTCAAGCACTCGAAACACAGAGACTTCTCTTGCATCAAAGGTCATTGTATTGAAATGAATCCCCGAAGTCTCTCATTAGGGCCTGTTCACTTATTACGTCACGGTCCAAGGGGGGGGGGGGGGTGTTGGCCGCTCCGTGACAGTCAGTACAAACTCAAGTACTGTTATATGGGACAAACCGTGACAGAGGGGGGGGTGGGGGTCGAAAATCTCGATTTTCACCGTTACGTAATATGTGAACAAGCCCTTACTCCTCTGTTTCCGACTGCAAAGACGCATTCAATTATAAGCGGTGTGATTAAATCAGAAACACGATAGCGTTTGCACCGGATCTGGCAGCCAGCCGGCGATACACGGTGATACGGGCAACTGCGATCGTAACTCATCTCTCACATGTTCGGGGAAAGTGATTTGTTCGACTTTGTTTCTGCAAAAAAATTGCACATTTCCAAATTCCCACGGACTCGCGTTTCGCACTTCCCAGCTCTGTTTATGAATAAATATGGGCTCCATTGACGTCATAAGCGCGAGAACATGCACGCGAAAAATACAAAAATAAATCTTCAGCAGCATTGATATATCGAGGGAAGCCTAATAAAGTCATTGTCGGCGTGAAAAGTACCTTAATAGGCGCCCAACATTATGCAAGACATGATTCTGGGTCGTTAGAGCTCGCCTTTTCGTGGCACCGTGGAAGGACGAGCCTAATAGGTTTGTGCCATGAGCCGACTCGCATGTCGAAACCGTCAAATTAGCAGATTACGAGATACCAGAACTTTTTAATGCGCAATTTAACTTTGCCTTTTTATGACTGATGAGAAAGGGGACTGTGGGGGAGCAAGACAAAGAGACCTATCAACTTTCAGCCACAACAAACATCGCGAAAATACCAAAGTCCTACACGCACAGCTGCTGCCTTCTCGATTCGTAAGCCTCTCAATTTCGTGCCTATTAAAATGGCAAGACCAGTAACGAGTTTTGTAACATCGCGACCGCTTCTGGGCCGCCCGACACAATAAAAAAGCATTAAAATACTTGTTGTCAATGGAACATTTAGGTGCGCATTGTTAATTAATATTATCACCATTAATCAAGTGGGCAGGAATAAAATCGGGTCGCGATCACACCGTCACACGTTGAAAGTATTCGAGAAATCCGCCGCAATGACGGAAATTTCTTTATTGCTTTTGGAAGTGCACCGTCTGGGCGCGAGTTTCTGGCCGCCCGTCCGTGCCAGAGACTGTCCCGAAACTCCTCGTCTCGTCTACTCCAGCTCTCCAGCTAGTAGTTATCGTAATTGTCGGACGAAATGCGCTTCTGTTTATTAAAGTGCCCGCTGAGAGCCAAAGAAAGTTCATCTCGTCCAAATTAAAAACAAATTAAATCGTCACTCATTGAAATTAGTTTGGCGCCACGCGGTTCGAAAACATTTGGAACTTGTTATTCGAGCGGTTTTGTTGCGGTGTCTCTTGGAACAGCCCAGAAAAGTTCGAGACTCCACTTCATTAACGAATAACTGCGACGAATGCCTTAAATGCCCGCCGACATTCCAGCAAATTTTATCAAATGTTTACATAAACTGCAGACCAGCTCACTCAAGATTGATTGCTGCTCCACTGGCCTTCAAATAGCAGTACTCGAACATGATCTTTCCAAAGAATAATGCAAATAGACAATTGCTGTCGCCGCGAAACTTGTTGAACCCTCCGCTGTCGTCATTTTCGTCAATATCAGGCTCTTTTTGTGCAGCTTTCAAGGCCCCCCACTCGAGTCTCGCGAATAGTCGATAAACACGCTCGAGGGTGTCTTTTGAGTGAGGAAACTACAGCTCTTGAGATTCGAGAGGAAACCCAAGTCCCCGATGGCGAGCAAAAACGACTCATTAGAGGCGATCTGCCCCTCCTCCTCCTCCGTAACTCCGTTCCGCCGCTGATCAAAGGTCTCGGCTGGTCTATTTCTGTCCCCCAGCAGGTTAAAGAACTCCTACGACCATTAGCCTTACCTGCTATTTACGATATCAGTGTTTTAAAACGATACAAACTACAAATTGCACCGAACCCACGCTCTTTAAAACCATATTGTCATAAGTTTTGAGCATCTCTCATCCACCGAGGCGAGCACCAGAGATCAGACGTCAGCTCGTCAGCATAAAATTAAAATGAGACTAAAGTGCCTCTTTCTGTTTATGTTCCCGTACTTTTGTCACACAAGCGCGTCGATTAAAAGTCCGAGTACAAAAATAAATACACATATTGGAGGAAGCAGAGGACGGAGCATAACTTGAGCATACACAAGAGTCTTCTCGCGTATGTATGTGAGCAGATATCGCGGCTACAAAACACGGTACTGCACTCAGGTCGCGAGTCGCGGCGGAGTTACGTAGATAGTTTAGTCAAGCACTGAAAGGCCCGCCATCCAGACGTGTCGCGAGTCTCCGACGACCACTTTGATAGTAGAACATTATGATACAGACGGATAGAATTTGAAAGAAATGTCGAAGAATTGATGAATAAACAATGTTGAATGATAGGAAGTAATCGGAGGAATTTGTGACTAGTCGTGAATGTTAAAATGTGACGAAGTGAAGTGCGTTAGGTATTTTTAGAAGTGCAACTGACATGACCGGAAGCTTTCCACAGAGTCGACGAAACGTCTTCGGGGGGTTTCCGGGTGATTAGAAAAAAATATTGGCCTCTTTTCCGACACCAATGGCGCTTCAAAGTGACTCTAGTGTCCCCGATTGACGAATTTTAATCCGAATTCATGAATTTCAAGCATTGCCAAACTCCAAAACATCGCAAAAACAGGAGCTTTCTTTGCCCGAGTCGGCCAAAACCCGCAAGCCGACTGATAAACAAGCGAACCAACGACTCCGAAATCAGGTTTTTCGACTGAATTTGAATAATTTAGTCTCTTTTACCTCAGACACACGTTCCGAGTCACCTTCAACTCTTGTTTTTGCAAGAATGTTGTGGGGCAGGATTTTACGAGAACACCAAAGAGGAGTATCTCTCTCGCACATTCCGCTTATCGAGTGAGTGCCAGGCGTTAATTAGCCACTGATTGATGGCCGAGGAGCTTCGGGGTTTCGATCAAGAGTTGCTTGCCCGTCTCGCCTCAGATGCAACGGCGATCAATGCAGTGGAAAGCATCGCATTACCACCAATTTGATCTACTGGCTTGAGCTGAGATGTAGGTCTTCATGCAGCTAATTATTGATAGCGGTTACACACGTCTGTCGGCTGCTGGCCTCGAGGTTTCAGAACAATGCGAGAAACCCTTTTCTAGACCCGTGGATCGCATTGTATGGAAATCTGGCGGCATCGCAATATTTTATCAATTTTCATACAATGCCGATTGCCGACGAGGAAAAGCCTCGAAAGTTGCCAAACTCTCCTGAGACAATGGCCTGGGATTCCTTAAGAACTGGGGCTCAAAATTAGCTTCTCATTGGGCTCTTCTTCTCAGGACTCGTTAAAGTTTTTCGTCAATCTTCCCCCCTCCCCCAAAAAGGACTCCTGTAAAGTCCTAGGGTCTCTCCAAAAAGAAAACCCTTGAAGGAGAACCAACTCCCGGACCTTTCATTACGAACAAAAAGAAGAGCTCGGATTACAGTTAGTAATTCATAATTATCTTAATTACTTCAATATACTTCACCTTATTCACGATCCATCTCGTGAATCCAGTGAATTAAAAGTATAATAAACACATTATGTTCCGTGGCAGCGGGGCCAAAGTAAAACCTCATGTGTGTCGAGGAAAATTATATGCGAAGACGGAGCTAATGGGGAATTGTAAGGTTAATTCGGTGTGAAAATTCGCCTGTCACATATTAGCACTTTCCTCGGAGGTTGCGGAGAGATACGAAGCGTAACATGTCTCACCTATCCCTCCTCTCTCTCACCCGAGACTTCCTGCCTCGAAAACGCCGAATGTCAAATGACGAACGTAAATAAATTAGATCCATCTCGCGAGACGACTCGGTGTTCTCGCTTCTCGACAAAAGTGAATCAGTGGATGCAATTTATAATTGCGCTGCTTTCATATTGCTCGGCCTGCTCCGCTCTGCTCCCATGTTAAGTGGAGTAAAACGACTATTCTTCTGCATTACACGCGTCTTTTCTGCTTGCGGTTGTTTTATGCACGTTCTCAGCTCCTCACTCTCGTGTAGCGATCTTCAGAAGCGGCAAAACTCGCGGATCTTTGTCTGTCGGTCTGGCTCGTCTCTCTTCTGGGCTTCCCTCCCCTCTGAGGCGTTTTGCTCGCCGATCTGTACAGCTGCAGCTCATTGTACGTCCGAGAATACGTTTCATTCATCTTTCTTCGTTCCTAGACGACGGCAGCACAAGCAATTATGTGTTTCACTAGACCGACCTGACTTTATCTCGACTCGCCTCGCCTCGCAGAGCCGCAGCCCGCAAGACTCGGTCAGAATAGAGTAGCTAATGCAGTGAAAAAGTGATGAGATCAATTTGTCTGGCGTTGCAAAAGCTAAAGTGCACATTGTCCGCTGAGAGACACACTGTGTTTCGAAACCCATTCAATTGAGCTGCTCGAGGGTGAAACACAAAACCGACTTGCGTCTTTGTGGTCTCATTTGGAGCCAATATCGTCTCAGAATGTGGCACAAGCTGTTCCGAAGCAAGTCCTCGAAGACGGCCAACGTCTCGGCCAGCGATGTGAGTGACAGTGGAAGTGAATACTCGAACTTCAATAATGTCGCCACTGTGCGAAAAAGTAAAAATAAAATCCCCAATCCATTCAGACGCGTGAGTTTGAAGCGGAACCACAGCGGCAGCGACAGCAGTTGCAGCAATAATGTGTTCGAACACCCGGTCGCGGCATCCGCCACTTTGCCATATTCTAAAGATAGCCTTCTGCTCCCTAAAAAGTGCAATAGCATGAGTGTCAGTAGTGAAAATGGGTGTCACAACAACAACAATAGCATCGACAACAACAACTTTTACGAGCATAAAGTGGCTGCAGTCAATGACCGCCATCTAACAACATTCACGACTTTCGGTGGCGGCGGTGGCGGGAGTAAGTGCAACTTGATGGCCGCCTCGACGCTTCCATACGCAGGTATGCAGTCTCGGCTCAGCGCGGAATTTTAAATTCTGACGAAATTCTTTCGGTATTGAGGTATTTGGAAACGAATCGGTGAGGCAACGCGCCTCGCCCCGAAGAGAAAATGCCCATGTCGGTTTTTCACGTTCTTCTACTTGCTTGTGTAGCTTAATCGACAGACGGGTTAAAAAGCCAGACTTACCAAAAATTTAAAGAAACTTACATAAATGCGAAGTTAAGCACATTTTTTAAAAAGGGTCCTTTGGGGGTCCTCCGGGGGTTCTCCGAAGGTCCTCCGGGGTTCCTCCGAGGTTCCTTCAGGGGTCCTCCGTGGCTCCTCCGGGGGTCCTCCGAGGGTCCTCTGGGGCTTCTCCGCGGGTCGTCCGTGGGTCCTCCGAGCCAAAAATTTTTTTTTTTCGATTTCGAATCTTGTCACACTTTCCAGTCGACTGGTTTGACAAATTGGGTCTTTGACTTCTAGTTTCGGAGCTATAAGCCTCCAAAGTGGGACATCATTGTTAAATGGCAAACCGCGGACCAAACCACATTTTTGAAAAAAATGTGCTAAAAATAGCTTAAATGTGGTCCACTTTAATTGACAGTAAATTCAAGATGGCGAATAACGGTTTGATTAGATTAGATTAGATTGTACTGGGAGTCAAAGGTCACGGAGGTCCCGAAGGTCCTATTGTGACCCATCTTGACAGAGTCAAGAGTTCCTCAGTAGCGCCCCCCATCTTATACTGCCGTACGCGCCATAGCAGTCGCATTCTTGGCTTGCACCAAGAACACAGTTGAGCAGAAGTTGCCTCGGCCGAGTTTCGAACGTACGACCTCTCGATCGCAAGTCCGTTACTCTACCGATTAGGCTACCTCTGCCCCTAACGGTTTGACAACTAGCTCATCTAGTCTAGGTAGTTTCGGAGAGAGTCGCCATTTATAAATTCTACAAACACAAATATTTAAAATGTAAGCTTTTTCGCCAATCTGACAGCCTTTCGACCTTCAGAGAGACAAACAGAGCTCGCGTGTACTGAGCGAAAATGAAGCCCATTCTCCATCTTCTACAATGTGGCTATTGCCGTTTTCGAAATAGATTCGCCTTGAAACCCAATCCATCTGTCAATATTTGCTGGTCAAACAACCCATCATTTGCATACACGCGGAGACTCGGAGAGATGAAATCAACACCTATCGGGTTCACCATATGACAGCTAATTCAAATTCATACTCGCATTATTTCCCCATAAATCTACATAGTCTATCTTGGGTGCATCGTTGTCCGCCTCAGAGAAGACACCTCGCAACCAGCTTGCACGCTTTCGAGACCGATATATACTCGTGTTGGTCCACCGATCGATGCATCATAAGGTGTTAATTGGCGTTATGCAACGTTATTGCTTCGATACGATCTCGCTGACTAGCATGACTTTCAGAGGCGGGGCTCAGAATGGGTCAAACGTCTTCAGGGTTTCTTAAATGGCATAAAAGTCGACCAAGAATTAACTATATGCCCGTCAGTCTGTTCGTTTCTCGATGACAAAGATCCTCTTCTCCAAGAAACTGACAGACAGACGGACTTTTCAAACCCCATTTTGCTCCGTTGGTGCCTCAAAGTAGGCAGAAAGATACGACAGACGCGATGGCGAGGCTCGTAAATTTTTATATTGAAATTTCAGCCGTTTTCAAAGCATTTTCTCCAGCCAAGTGGCTCGCTGGAATGCACATGCGATGATCGCGGCTCCAGTTTCTCGCGTGACGCGGAACGCATCGAGTCTTTGAACTTGCGGTGCTATTTTGGGTAATTTTTTTCCGTACATTCCAGACATGTCGACACCTGAGCCAGAATCCATCAACTTCGAGAAGCTCATCGAGCAAATGGAGGTGGTACCGGCCCCGACGGCGAGTCTGCAGCTGGAGAAATGTCCCGTGTGCGCCCGTACCTTCGTGCCCGAGTCGCTGGCGAAGCACATCGGCATTTGCGAGAAGATGAACACGAAGAAACGGAAGGTCTTCGACTCCTCGCGCCAGCGAATCGAGGGAACAGAGTTGGCGTCGTACAAGCCACTCCCCGGGGTGCCCAAGTCCCTCCACGCCGAGTCTCAGCCAATCAAAGTTTCACCTCCAAAAACAGTAAGCCGGTCGCGGTGGCCCAGTTTTTGTATGCGATTTTAATCGTGTCACGCCTTTCAGAGTCCCCTTCCACGCAAATTCGAGCCGAAGACGCCCACGGTCGAACGCAAAGAAAGCATCATGAGCACGTCTGCGGGCTCTCTGAAACTCTCTTCCACGAAGCGGGTCACGGCCCAGCCCCAGAACGAGCAATGCCCGTACTGCGAGAGGTGCTTCGGCATCAAGGCCTACGACAGGCACGTCGAGTGGTGCAAGGAGAAGGCCCTTCTGAAGCAAATGAACAACAAAGAGACTGTTTCTGCAGCCAAAGAGCGTCTGAATGCCCGGATCAAATACAAAGCGCCCAATCTGAAGTGAGTAGGAGTGTTCTTTGGAAGCCTAAACAGCTATTTTCTCCCCTCAGGACCAAGCGACAGGCCACTCGCGAGAAATACGCCGGCAGTCTCAGCTGCAGCGGATCCACGACTAGTCTCAACGACATCGGGACCCCTCTCTTCAAGAACGGGGACTCCAAGAAGAACTTCTCCGTCGCCAACTCGATGACTTCGTCCATGACGAGCGAGAGGTGAGTCACTGCATTTCCTGTGACCCGATTAAGTCACGCTATTGCCCCATTAAAATTACTGCAGCGTCCCTCAGAGTCACGAAAAAGAAACCAAGAGCAAGCCCAGAGCTCTGAAAGCCCCCTCCAAGCTGTCAAAGCGATTCTCCGATACCCAGATCTCAGATTTCGTTCTCCAAGGAGTGCAGATGGACTCGCATTCCCCAAATTCCCGTTCCAAATCGAAAGTCTCTCGGTAAAACGTCTCTTGAAGCCTCTTCCAAAATCTACCTTGAAGGTTTCAGAAAGCCCGAACCCAAGGCCAAGCTCTCCTTCGACGAGATCCCCGTCAAGGCCAGTGGAGCCAAGTTCTCGGACGCCGGGTGCTTTTACGAGTTCGCTGCCGGGCCCAAGATCTCCGTTCCCTTCACGGAGAATGTTGAAAGGGAGATGCAGAAGAGCCGCAAGACCCCTCTCTTGCCGCGCAGGAAGCCCGTGCTGAAGACCCAGAAAATAGACCCCTTCAGCACGCCCCCCTTCTACGACTCCCGAGCCATCTTCGACAACAACTTCCAGACCCCGCCCAAGCCCAGAAGAAGCCCCTCCCCCTCCTCCTGCCAGAAGTCCCTCATTGAGCTGCGAGAGTCCCGCAGCGAAATGAGCTTCCCCGAGGCCTGTCTCTCCAAAACGCAGCTCCAGACCTCCAACGTGACCTTCACCATCGACATGGACTCCAACTACGGAAAGTACGTATTAATGTTTCCCTCCCTTGCATTTCAGTGGCCTCTCGGACCGCAACTACGACCCCTTCCTGTCGGCAAAGCGGCAGCTCGAGGAGCTCTTCTCCCCCACGACGGCTCCCCTGGGCTCCTCCACTCCGAAACAGGTTGTCACCAAGACTCCTGCGCCACCCAAGACTAACTTAATGACTTCCTCACTAAAAGTAACGCCTCTCCACACCACGACGAACAAGCCAGCAGTCTCTCCGGCGACGAACCGGTCGAGCTTCCGACGCACGTCGTCCCTGAGACTCTCGAAGAAGGTATCAAAGCCCCTCTTCTCGACCAACCAGCGCTCGACAATCCAGCGGGGCATCTCCCCGGACGAGGGACCCATCTCCCCGAACTTCGTGCGGGCCAAGGAGTACGACGAGATCCCGATAAAGTCGGCCTACAACGCGCTCCAGGCGTCTGAGAGGCCGGGGGAGAGCCAGAAGTCCAAGCCCTCGACCCCGTCGTACGACGAGAGGCCCATCTACTCGCGTCTCAACTCCGCCACGTCCTCCGGCGGGTCACGATCGAGAGCCAGTTCCGTGACCGGGAAGCTCTCGAGGGCCGGGTCGGCTTCCTCTGAACGCAAGTCGGTGGATCGGGAGGAGCAGAGCCTGAAGATTTCCGAGGACTCGGACGTCGTGAGACGCGAGACCAGGACGGCCAACAGCCGGAAGAACCTGCGTCTGGACCTCTCGAGCCAGCCCGACTTCTCCGTCTCGAAGACAGACTCGCTGGCGATCTTCTTGAAGTACGAGCAGGACATGAAGGACAGCAGCTCGTGTCTGACGGAGAAGGACCTGAAGGACAAGAGCAATAGCCTGAGCAAGCGCACGAACGAGTCGTCGAAGGAGAACATGGTGGAGAACGAGAGGTTCCCGGACATCAAGCACGGAGCGACGCCTCCGAAGACGCAGCCGAAGGTCGTGGGGGTCAAGCTGGAGCCGATTGAGAGGAAGGTGGCGTACGAGCCCAGCTTCCTGGACTCCAAGTTCATCAACGTTTGTGATAACCTGCCGCTGAGCGTCACGAAGCTCCCGGACTCGGACTCGGGGGGCTCCAGCTCGTCGTCGGACACGAGTCACTGCAAGAGAGACGACACTCCGGAGAAGTTCTTGGGCTCCAACCGGAGCAGCACAGAGAAGAGGAACGTGCTGAGGCGCCAGATCAAGCTGAACAAGAACAGCATCCTGTACGACCTCTCGCCCCCCCGAGACGGACGGGAGCAAGGACGACAATCGCATGCTGAAGCGCCACATCAGCACGGACGCCGAGCTCGAGTCCATCTTCGATGACTTTGACTTCGAGGAGTTCATCTCGTCCTTCGAGGACGACGAGAACTACCCGATCTTCAAAGACTACAAGAACATCCTCCTCTCTCGAACGATTAGTGATAGCAACAAAAATCTCGGCAGGTCCGACTCCGAGACTGACCAGGGCGGCAGCGGCGAGAACGGGCGCAACCTGACGGAGGTCGTCAAGAGCCCTCAGACCAAGACGGACTTCGGGATGACCGACCTGTCGCCGACCGAAAGGGAGCTCCTGAAGAGCGTCAACGAGCTCAACGACATGTGCAGTCAGAGGGCCTACCAGGTGGACTCCGACGACCTCTCGAGCGTCGACGGCTTCCCTCTCCGGAAGCACGCTGGATCCAAGATGAGCGCCGATTCCGCTTATGGAAGGTGAGGCAGTCTCCAGGATCTTTCAATCTTCCTCCTTCAAGCCTGTCTATTTCTTTAATGGTGTTTTGTGCAATGCACTATTGTGGCCGCTTTGCCGTCTGTCTGTCTGTCCGAAATTTTATAACTCGAGAACCAGAAAAGCTAGAGAGCTGCGGTTTTTTGCATTGTGTAGGACATGGTCTGTAGGGGTGCAGGCTAACAATTTTAGACCTCCACTCCCTCTTGGGGGGGAATGGGGGGTGTTTTACGTTTGTATGAAAATTCCTTATTTTACATCTGATTGAGCTAAAATTTTAGTATGTTGTAGTCTGTGCAAAATCTATCAAATCATGGTACCACATGTGACCCCTACCATGTACAGGGACGGAGCTAGGGGCTCTTAAAGTTTGGTCTTCTTGAATTCTTTGAAAATGTACCCTTAAGCTTAATCTCCTGTTTTTCTGTTTACCTTTCATTCAATTATTCGGCAGTTTCTTCTATTTGTGTAACCTCTTGTCTTACTTCAAGTCTTCGAGACTGATTTTTTGATAGTAAAAAAATTTTTGATAGTAAAAATTAAGTTCCAAAGACCAAATTTAAATTTGTGCTCCCTCTTTCAGCACGATGTCGCGGCAATCACCGTCAGAGCGGTCCAGCAACAACAACCGTCGGGTACAGAAGCCCCGCGGAGACGTCCGCATGCCCGAAATCCCCTCCTCCAACAAATCCCGGACGCCCGCTCGTCCACGAGACAACCTCAGTATGAGCAGCAGCGGCTCCGAGTCGTCCCTTCCGCCCATCAACTCGAACCTCAAGACGCAGAAGATCGAGCTACACCAGAAGCTGCCGGCGGTCTCGGGAGCGGAGGGCAAAATGTCCAAGTTCTGTCATGAGTGTGGATCTAGGTTCAAGGTGGCCGCGGCCAAGTTCTGCATGGAGTGTGGAGTAAGAAGAATTTCAATTGAGTAATTAACGTTCAGTGTAACCAAATATTAACCGCATTTCACTCTGCTTAACACCCAAGCATTAACTTACTTCTTTGTATGAGCTCTCGAATTGCGAACTAATAAATTTGAGGCTCTTCTGGTCATAAATTAGGCTGACGCACAGCGTAACTAGCTTCTAGGCTTCGGCAGGTAGTCCGTAAGAGTCACTAAGTTCCCTAACAAGACTGATTTTCATTTCCACTCGCCTCTATACGTTAACTCTCGACGGATCTGGATATATTTTTGTTCTTTTTCTGTGTTTCAGTCATCAGCCTTAACGAATGTTTTATTTTGACTTTCCTTTACTCGTATTTCCGGGAAACGGCAGTCACTGCTTTTATCAAACCGAGCATTTAGACGTAACGAATATGTAATGTTAATGAAATACAGCTATATTACTACCTAATAAACTTTTCGAGAATGAATGTGTTTGAGGAAGAACTAGGAGGGTAAGTGAAAGGTATTTTATTCAACTTAAAATAATCTTCGTTATAAAAACTTCTCATACAAAAACAAACAGTTCGTAAAACATCACTAAAGCTGGACTTAGGCACGATTTTTGAAGAATTACTTAACGCAAACGGGACTCCGTAACTTCAAGACAACCAAGAGGAAATAAAGTCATGAAATGCTTGTATAATACTCGCGTCTGAGTCGGTTCTTGGTTAAAATGCTCCTCTAGGGGAGTTTAGACGATTAGGTTATGGCTAATACGGCCCGTGTAAGCTCGCACCTACTCTATACTTAGACATTTATTATGTTGGGGACGAGGATCTCCTCCACGGGGTTGAACCCTATCTCTTGGATATTCTGGTACAGATAGTCGTGTGCGAAAAAGTCCATGAGCTCGCTGAACTTGGGACGTTTCGAGGGCTCCTCGAACCAGCACCGCTGCATCACGTTGTAGACATACAAGGGACATGCCTGGGGCTGTGACAGTCGGTGTCCACTCTAATGTGCTTGACGTACTGCAAATAAAAAACATTTTAGCTAGGAGTCGATGAGGAATTTTTTAGCTTACGTCTTCGTTGCCCATATCACCGTAAGGAACTTCACCGAATGTGTAGATTTCCCACAAGAATACTGCGTAGCTCCAGACGTCGGAGGCGGGGAGGAATCTGCCGAACGTGAAGCTCTCGGGGGATACCACTGGAAAGAAGAAACATCAGACTTCAGGGGTCTTTAAAATGAGGCTCACCTTGAAGGGCCACAGTCCTCCCGTGCTGGCCTGGTACTCGTCCTCGGAGCAGTTGTAGACCCTCGAGAGCCCAAAGTCGCTGATCTTGGCCTGCAGCTTCGTCACGAGCAGGATGTTCCGGGCCGCCAGATCGCGGTGCACGAACCGCTTGCTCACTAGGTAGTGCATCCCGCTAGCCACTTGGTAGGCCCACAGCTTCAGCTCGATCTCGGGGGCGATGGAGTTGCGGTGCTTCTTGATGAAGTCCAGCAGGTTGTCGGTGGCGAGCTCCTGCACGATCATGAGGGGCGGCCCGCTCACGATCCCGATGAGACGGATGATGTTGGGGTGGTTGAGGTTGATCATGACGGAGAACTCGGCGAGAAAGGCGTCTCGGTACTTGCCTGCCTTGTCGGGGTTCAACGTCTTGATGGCCACCGGGACCTTCGCCTTCTTGACCCGCGAGTAAAAGTGACCAGCGTAAACCGTTCCGAACTCGCCGCCCCCCAGCTTCCGCTCCTTTGTGACGTCCGAGATCTCGATCACCTTGTCCGTTCTCGTCATGCTGCAGTAGCTGTTGGCGTTCAGGGCGTCCTGCTCCGTCTCCATCGCGGGTCACGGGGCTCACGTAGTCGATGGAGTCCTCCACCTGCTCGAGGTCCTTGAAGAAGGCCGTGAGACGCCCGAAGGAGGTGCGGTCCTCGGGGTTCGCCGTCCAGCACTTGAGCATCGTGTTGTAGATCTCCACTGGGCAGGACTTGGGGCTCAGGAGACGGTTCCCGGACTGCACAAAGGCCGTTACTTGGGTCTCGCTCATGCCCTCGTATGGCACGTTTCCGTGGGAGTACATCTCCCAGAGGGTGACTCCAAAGCTCCACGTAGCCGAAGCTGCCGAGAACGAACCCCCTTCTAGCACCTCGGGGGCGCACCAGGCGCCGTGGGCTCCTCCTCCGACAGCCCCAGGAAGCAGATCTTGGCCTGGTTGCGGGACTGCAAGAAGACGGTCCGAGCCGAGAGGTTGCGGTGAATGACCTGTTTGTTTGCAGAGGTAGCTCATTCCATCAGCAATCTAAAGAGAAGGACGAGTTACCACCATAGAGACAAAGAGTCTAGAGAGGGGTCAAAAATCAATTATCTCTAATTTCAATTTTTCGGCCCTGAAATGCCGGAAACGTGTTTATTTTGGTAATTTAGTCGATATAAAGCTTCAGGGACCATTTTTTCTTAACTCAAGTCAAAATTTCTGTTTTCAATTTCCACTTCCCTCTCAAAAATGAGACCAGCTCTATGGTTACCTGAAAGGCCCAGAGATTGAGCTCGTGGAGGGCTGCCGAGTTGCTCTGGAGGTAGCTCAGCATGGACCCGAGTCCCACGTGCTCGAAGACCAGCATCTTGGGGTCCCGAATGACAATTCCCATGAACTTGACGACGGCAGAGTGGCTGAGCTTCACCATCCCCAGGAGGTCGTTCATGACCTTCTCCTCCTCCTGATCTAGCACATACCCTGGACTAAGCGGCTTCACGACCACGTTGCAGTTCTTCCACTCGGCCTCCAGAAAGTCCTCGAACCCGGTCGCCTTTACCACGATCTCGTCCTCGTTCACAAAGTAGTCGGCCACGCGGTCCATCATGGACTGCCGGTCACGCTGGATGAGGGGTTGTCGGGTCTGGGGCTGGTTGAAATTTTGGTCGATGGGCACCGTAATGGCAAGGTCATGGATCGTCAAGTACTCGCTGTCGGTGTCGTGGACGTTGGCGAGCTCGACGTCGGTGAGGGACGACCTCCAGCCGGAGGAGTCGAAATGCAGACGCTGGAAGAACGTAAAGAGGCTCTGGAACGTCGGACGTCTCTTGGGCTCGCGCTCCCAGCAGCTCAGCATGATCTGGTAGACGTCCAGGGGGCACTTCTCAGGCCGCTCCAGCCGCTCTCCTCGCTCTATTTTCTCGATGGCCTGGCTCCCGGTGGTGGAGTCGCCGTATGGGACAGCTCCCCGCGAGTACATCTCCCATAGAACCACGCCAAAGCTCCACACGTCGGAGGCGTGCGAGAACTTGGCCTGGAAGTAGCTCTCGGGGCTGTACCACTTGACGGGCCACTTGCCGCCCTCCGAGGCCTTGTAGTAGTCCTTGTCCTTGGAGAAGCACCGCGAGAGCCCAAGTCCGAGATCTTGGCCAGGACGCGGGACTGCAGGAGGATGTTCCGGGCTGCAAGGTCGCGGTGGACAAAGTGCTTGTTGACCAGGTAGTTCATGCCGCTCGCGATCTGGACGGCGAGGTACTTCAGCTCTATGTTGGTGATGTTGTCGTGGTTGGTCTGGAAGATTTCAAGGTAACTACAAAGCTCAGTACGAGAATCCATCTCCACTCACCTGCAAGTAGTTCAGCATGGCCCCGAGAGGAACCAGCTCCTGCACGATCATGGTGGGCTCGTCCTCGCTCACGCCGATGAGCCGCACGATGCAGGGATGGTGGAGGTTCATCATGATCTCGGCCTCTGCCAGGAACGACCGCCTGTCCGCCTCGCAGTGGTCCTTGTTGAGCGTCTTGATGGCCACCTCGATCTCTTTGCCGCGGTACTCGTAGAAGCCGCGGTAGACGCACCCGAACTCGCCCTCCCCGAGTCTCTCAGACAGCGTGAGCTTGCGGTTCGGGATGATCGAGACCTGGGCGTTGGTGTAGGCGCAGTTGGCGTTGAGGTCCCGCATGATCTTCGTGTCGTCCTGCGTGTAGTGGTTGTCGTCGATGGGTCGGGGCTCGCGAGGAGCCTCGTAGGCCGTCATGGGAGGCAGCTGGTTGAGGCAGAAGTTGGACTCGAACTGGATGCTGCTCATCGGGCTCTTGTTGATTTCCTCCGCAAGCTCCGTCTTGGCGTCCACTTTTCCCGACGCAGACCCCTTCTTGGACTTGCGCAGAGTGAACATGTTCTTCAGAGGGCTCTTCTTGGGCTTGGAGGGCGGCGTTTCGGGGACCTTCTTGGGCAGAGTCCTGGACGGAGAGGGGGGTCGTGATGGCCATCTTGGGCCGATTGGATCGCGGAATGGTGCGTGTGTCGACCTCGGGGGTCTCTGGGGGAACCACGTTGTAGCGCAGGTTCGTTGGCAGGCCGTCAGCGTACCTGAAATACCATTTTGGAACTTGAAAAACTCTAAAATCGACTGCTTACCTCTGGTAGTGCTCTATGAGGTGCTCCAGAGAAGGCAAGAAGGGGCCCTCGTCGATGTAAAAGTAGCGTTTGCCCTCCAGCAGGGTCTCGTCGATCACGAAGTGCTTCACTACGTTCTCGAACAGCAGTGAGATTTTCTTCTTGTTGTCCATCGTGTCGGAGCTTTCGGACTAGGTAGACGCCGGTCTCGAAGGGCGAGATGACGGGTCGCTGGGTGCCCATTCCACGCTCCAGCTCACGCAGCTTCTCTTGCAGCTTCTGCACCGAGTCCTGCCGCTCGAGGGTCCCGTGGAACCACTGGAACCGCGACGTCATGGGAGGCGTCATCCGGAACCCGCTGAGGAAGAGGGCTACCTCCTTGTGGCCGTTCTCAGCCGCCAGCTGGGCCGGGAACTGCCTCAGATGCGTCCTGGGCATGTGTGGAATGTTCTTCTGGAGCAGCAGCTGCACGATCTCCAGTCGACCCGCACTGGCGGCCTCGTGCAGAGGAACGTGGCCGTTCTGCGGGTTACGGGCCTGGATGTCGGCCCCCTTCTCGATCATCAGGTTTACGGTCTCGACGCTGCACTTGCTGCAGGCGTAGTGCAAGGGCGTGTTTCCGCAGATATCGCGAGTCTTGAGACTCACGTGTCTCTGGCTGGTGAGAAGCGTGGTGACTGCCTCGTCGATCCCCAGAACGCACGCCAGATGCACTGCCGTCCGTCCGTCCTCGTCCTTCGCCTCCATGTTGCGCGTCTTGTCGCTGATCACGTTCTTCAGCAGCGTCACGTTCCCGTCCCTGATGCCCTTTATGGTGCGGTGCAGAAGGTGGGACTTGCCGTTCAGCAGGTCCTTCTGGGGCGGCGGCGAGTTCCGGACTATCACGGAGAGGGTGGTCACGAGACCCCCCTGGTAGTGCCTGTAGTGCTCGATCAGCTGGTCCAGCCCGTGGATCGGAGACTTCTCGTCAATGGAGAAGAACGAGTCGTCCTGGTGCCGCCTGATCTGGTAGTGCGTGACGACGTTCTGGTACAGGACCGAGAGCACGTAGTCGCCCTCGCTGCTGTTGGACTCCCGCACCAGGAAAGCCCCGTCCCTGATCCCCTCTGAAACGACAATTTGATGAGCAAGGAGGGTCAAAAAGGACACTCGAAGACTCACGATCGCGCAGTATCCTCTCTGCCTCGTCCCTGCTGATCTTCCCGTGGTACCAGTTGAGGTCAAGTTGCTCCATCTTGATTATGTACGAGGGCGTCTGCAAAAATGTCCCGGGTTAGCACAAAACCGCAATATATCGGCTCTTATCGGGAGTGATTCGCAGGAAGAAGCCAAGAACGACGCGTTTTACCAGTTTATGATCTTAATTGGATTGTTTTGATTTCGTTGGCCTCTTTACTTTCCTCTCGTCTCGCGATTTCTTCGCACATTTAACAGTCTTTTCGCTCTCCCTCTTCCCTACGACTAAGCTTAGATGCACTGAGGTGTTTTTGTGGAATTTTGGGAGTTAAATTGTACGAAAGGTGGAATTATGGAGTTTGATTTGAACTTAATAAAGTGAAATGCAAAATAAAAACAATCTCAGAGTTGACCCTTGCTAGACCCTAGACTGGTGATCGCGACCACTTAATTGTTTTTCTCCAAAAACTCGTTATTTTTAAGAATTTTACATCCATTTTTAATTTAACATTAAACTCTGAATTTTGGGGACCTTATAACTCGTCCAAAAAATAATTCTCAATTTTAAAAATCGACCGTTAAAAATCAGGTCTCCTCAACACGTGGTGATCGTGACTCATCTCACCAATATTCGCACTTAAAAATGCAGATTCTGCAGCAGCCAAATAATCAAAATTACTTTCACGAATTGATAAGCCAAACTGTCTCGGCGCACTCAACACTTCAGAATGGGCCATGTGTGTCTACGAAATACCACACATAGCTATAGGAGCCATGTGCGATGAATCATTGTTAGCTTGAACTTGAAAGGCTTTTCTCATTGTTTCGTCAAATTTACGAGGGAAGAAAAACTTTTCGCCAAATCAGCGCGATTTCGATCTGTCAGCCGATTATCGGGCTCTTTTGAGTCAGCACTTTGCTTCCAGGTTGCTTTTGGAGTCACAAAGAGCCCGATTTCCCGACGCAGGAAAATTGAAAAGCCTCGCGCTCACTCACCTGAATTATGTAAAAGCTCCCCATGATGGCTGGATCTAGCGAGTTTTGTGGATTTCGTAACAAGCAAGCCTTATCTCAGCGTTTCACATGTTTCACTTACAAATTTTCTTGGAGCGAGCTGTTTTTCCCGACTGACGATGATTCATCGGCTCAGTTCATTCCGAAATGAACGATCCCATCAGCTGGTTTGTTATTCAATTGGCGTTCGTCGAGAAATAGTGGCGCAGAAGTGAAAACAATGTCCCATTTAGGCCTCAATGTGACGAAATTAAACAGGATGATGCGAATACAGGTGAAATAAAGGCTCATTGAGTGGTTTGAGGACGAAAGTAACGAGAGACATTGCAGGGAATCCGAGCAAAACACACAAATGCGGCCGCTCTTGAGCAAATTCGGGAGAGACTGTCGAGCGGGCCGAACTTCCAGGACTTTGTGCAAAACCCAGAGTACTCGAAGGACGACTGGAGGAACTACGAGGGCAAGCTGAAGCGCGAGAAGGGCGAGGGCGAGCGACTGAGGCTCCCACCGTGGCTCAAGACGAAGATCCCGATGGGTGAGAAGTCGCGATTTTTTTCAAGGTCGTTTCACGGCTCTTTTCAGGGGAGGGCTTCTCGAAGATCAAGGAGCAGCTGAGAGGTCTGAAGCTGGCGACGGTGTGCGAGGAGGCCAAGTGCCCGAACATTGGCGAGTGCTGGGGAGGGGGAGAGCACGGCACTCAGACGGCCACGATTATGGTGAGTCCTTATCTCGCTCGCGGGGTCAGCTGAGGTCAGAATATTGCAGGTTATGGGCGACACTTGCACACGAGGCTGCCGTTTCTGCTCGGTGAAGACGGCCAGGAACCCGCCCCCGCTGAACCCGGAGGAGCCCCGGAACACGGCCGAAGCCATCGCCTCCTGGGGCCTCGACTACATCGTCATCACCTCCGTGGACCGCGACGACCTGCCCGACGGGGGCTCGAAGCACATCGCCGAGTGCATCAGCGAGATCAAGGCCCGCAATCCGCGCATCTTCGTGGAGTGTCTGGCCCCCGACTTCCGAGGCGACCTCGAGTGCGTCAAAACGGTGGCGTTGTCGGGTCTCGACGTCTACGCCCACAACATCGAGACGGTGGAGAAGCTGACTCCCTTTGTGCGTGACCGCCGAGCCGAGTACCGGCAGTCCCTGGAGGTGCTCACGGCAATCAAGAAAATCAAGCCGAATCTCATCACCAAGTCGTCGATCATGCTGGGGCTGGGAGAGACGGACGCCGAGGTGGAGCAGACTCTGAGGGACCTGAGGGAGGCGGGCGTGGACTGTCTCACGCTGGGACAGTACATGCAGCCAACGAAGCGGCACTTGAAGGTCATAGAGTACGTGACGCCCGAGAAGTTCAAGCACTGGGAGGAGCGTGGGAAAGAGCTGGGATTCCTGTACACGGCGAGCGGACCACTCGTCCGCAGCTCCTACAAGGCGGGCGAGTTCTTCATCACTAGTATCCTAAAGAACCGCAACCAGGCCGAAAATAGCTAAATTTGTAGAAAGCAGGCTTTTCTCCGTACTAACAAAAATATATGAATTCTATATTCCGCTAAGTAGGTCTACGTCAAAAATCTTCCAAAATTCAAGGTCCACTGCTCTGAATTTTTTTTTTATTTCTCCCCAAAAATACTAGAAGCTTTCTTTGCTCCCCCTGAAGGCGAAATAATCGATCAAAAATAGGCTTGCTTTATTCATATAAATACATTCTATATTTCTCCAATATCTACCCCCTACAGAATCTTCTTGCCCTGCAGGTTCTGGCTATTGTTGGCCTTGATCTTGTCCTGCCGTGCCTTCTCCTCCTTGAACGCGAGTGCATTCACCTTCCGCTCGATCCTGCGCTCCGCCCTGTACTCTTTCAGGAGCTTCTTCCTCTCCTTCTTCTCCTCACAGGACTCGTCCTTGGGCCTGATTGACAGCACGCTTAGCGTCGACACCACCGACTGGGCACAGAGACTCTTGGGGCCTGCATTTTTCTCCTCACCTCTCCCCAACTTGGCGAGACTCCGAGCCGTCAGCTTGGACCCGCCCTCCTCCAGGACGTTCTTGGGAATTCCCGTCTTCTCGTTTATGCTGATTTTCCTCCGGGCTGGCTCCATTATGAGCTTCGGGTGGTTGTAGAGGTTCGAGTAGGTGGACAAGATGCTCTCGCAGTCCCACTTCTTCGTAGGCTTCTCCTCATCCGACACCTCCAGCTCCACCATCTCCTCCGGCTCCGACTCGTACTCCTGCTGCATCTTCACGAGTCTCGCTACGTCGAAGGACTTTTCATACGGGATCAGCTTGTGCTCGCGGTTGAACTCGGTCGCGAACTCCAGCAGTCTCTCGTTCGTCTCATCCATGGCCCCCTGGATCTCCTCCGCGTCCAGGGCCCCCACCTCCAGGTCGTCGTACTGCTCGTAGAACTTCTCGAACTTGTCGTCCAGGAGACTCAGCTGCTCGTTCCTGCGGATCACGCTACTGGACATCGAGTATTCCGTGAACCGGGACCGCGTCTCCTCCTTCCCGAACCCCCTCAGGGGTCCCAGTCGGTCGCCGTCCTCGTCGTCTCCACTGTAGTCGGCTGCATCCGAGTCCACATCGTCGGTCCACTCGCCCTCGTCTTCCTCCTCGAACTCCCCCTCCTGCATCGCCGTGGTTACGAAGTCATCGTCCAACTGGTTGTCGGGGTTGTCAAAGTCAAAGTCGTCGTCCAGGGCCTCCACGATGTCCGGGTCCCAGTCGGGCCGGGGTCCCTTCACAGCGATGGCTCGTCTCAGCAGGCCCTCGTCTTCCTCGAACTCGGAGGCGAACACGGAACTGGGGAGCTTCAACTTGGGATCTGACGGTCCTGGCTCGGTAGACTTGGAAGACTCCTTGGATCGCGGCTCTACCGGCACCCAGTGCACGACCTGGGGCTCGGCGTCCTTCAGGTGCTGCAGATAGTCGTAGTCATCGTCGAAGTAGACCCCGAACTTGCGCTGCTCCTCCTTCCTCTTCTTCGGGTCCGCCGACTTGCTGGATCCCTGGGCGGGTTGAGGGACCTCATTTGACTGCACCAGAACGTGCTGAGGGGCCGTTTCGTCCGCTACCAGAGGATCCTGCTGGCTTCGATGAACGAGGTGGAACGTGACCGCCTTCTTCTTGTCGATAAACTTCTTCTTCTTGCCCTTTAATAACGCCATATTTAGCACGTATTTAGTCTCCAACGAAAGCACTTACCATCTTGCTTGGCTAAATGAGATTTATTGGAGGCGAGAATTTTCCTTCAAGAAAAATAAACACACATGGGTGTCGTCAATGTCGCCAATGACCTTGCCAACGTCGCCAATTCATAAATTTGTAAACAAAGATTTTGACGACGACGTCAATTTTCTGTTCTTTCTTGATTTCTTTTAATTTTAGAGTATTTTAGCCTCACGAAGTGCCAAATGGTGCACTTATAAGCTAGTTGTGTGTTGTAAATAGGAGAAATATGAAACGACAGAGGGTGAAGAGCCAGGTGGACTACCAGGCCTTGGACCAGAACCAGCACAGCGATGACGAGTTTCCAATGGAACGACGGACCCCGAGACGCACGGAGCTCACGATGGAGGCCGAGATACTGCCAAACGACACGCTTGCCTCGATAGCACTCAGATTCAACTGCACAGTCCATGACCTTCGGAGACTCAACAAGATCGACAAGGACAACGAGATCTACGCCCGAAAGACCCTCAAGATCCCCATCACAGCTCAAAACATCCTCCTCGATACGCTCCCGAACGTCCACAAGAGCGGCAACAACAGCCCGAAGACGGGGGTTGGACGGGTGGAGAACGGTCTGCTTCATCAGGAGCCCTCGCTGGACGTCAAGCTGATAGTCGCCTCAGTCTCGAACTCGGAGTACGTGAATGGAGAGACGAGGCAGCAGGAGACTGTCGAGGACATTGAGACTCCCATTCCACACGTCGTGCTGGCGAGACCCCGCTTTGATCTGAGTATTAACGGCAGCGACTGCGACATGAACTGGATCTGTCTCTTCATATTCATTCTGGCCTTCTGCGCCGTCATTCCGCTCGTGTACGTGATCTGGAAAACGGAGGAGATCGAGAAGCTGCATCACGAGGATCTCCTCGAGCATGCCAACCACGCTTTATAACCAAAACAGGGTTTCTAAGTAAATTATGTGAAATATAACTCTTTTTAAAATTGGTAAAATAAACGTAAGATCCTATTCTTGCCCTGAACTTTCACTTGATTTTTTAGCGCTGGAAGGAAAAATTTTCTCAACCATAAAGTCTGGGATTTTCAATTTTTCTGGAGAGCTTGTTTGTTTGATTTTCTTCGAAGCTTTCAAAAACCCTCATTACAAGCCTCATTACCCCACGTGTCCTCAGTAAGTCTTCAAAATGAAGGCAGAGACTGATAATTGATAAGACTCTCGAAGTCAAAAATAGGAGCAGTTCCTGAGTCAAGGATGGAAGACAGGGTCCAAGTCAGTGAGCCAAAGAGAGACCTCTTGTAAGTCCTTTTATTATTAATTTATTAGCAAGTCGTTTATAAACTAGGAAAACACAGAGTAGTAAAACTAAACGTACTGGTTTGCGTTGCTGTAAAATTTAGATGGAATATGGTAGTTGCTTAAATCAAAGTCTAAATACTTGGGCTGCCCTACTTCTTCTTTTTGCTCGCCTTGGCGGAGGCCGGGGCACTCTCCGCCTTTCGCTTCTGCGATGCCTTAGCTGCCGAGCTGCTGCTCTGGCTCTTCTTCTTCTTCTCCTGCCGCTCCTTCTCCTCCAGCTCCTGGTTCTCCCGCTCAATGAGCGTAATGAGGGTGTTGCAGCGTCGCTGGAGCTCCGTCGAGGTGCGGCTCTTGATGAACCAGTCGAAGCGAAACTGGGGAGCCGTCCGGACCGCCACTCGGAGCTCCTCGTAGACATTCTCCTTGTCGAACCCGAGCTTGTGGATCATGCAGACGAGAAACCGATCCTCCTCCTCGATGTAGTTCTTGCCCTTGTTGTTGCCGTACGAGAGTCTCAGCTGGTGGAAGGGGGCGCGGTACCTGGCCATCTTGGCGTCCAGAGCTCGACGAATGCTGGCTCGACGCTGGATTTTCGCCTCCCCACGCTCGATCTGGGCCATGATGCGCTCAATGTCCTGGAGCTCGTGACACCTGTCCCAGAAGACGGAGCTGTACTCGATCACCTCCTCCGCCGTCTTGCCCTCGACCTCCTTTGCTATGTTGTTGATGTCGTCTCGGCCCCACTTCTCGTTGGCCTTGATGAACTGGTTGAAGTCCCGTTTGTTCCATGTCGTGAAGCCCTGCATTAAGAGAGATTCCTTCTCCACGATCTCATCCTCCGTGAGCGGCTCTGAGTCGTCGATTTTGCGCTGCTCCTCGCGCTGGACCTTCGTGGCCTCGCTTCCCAGGTCGGGGTTTTTCGGAACCTGGAATCAGTCGTTTAAGGACTCCCACTTCAACTTGGAACAGAAAACTCACCTTGTATCCCAGCGTCTTGCGGTAGTAGTAGATCTCCTGGTCCAGCAGCTCGAAGAGACGCGGTGGGAAGAACTGGAAGTCCTGCACGATGGGCTGCTTCGGGGGTCTCGGAGCCTTGGGGGCCTTGGGCTCAGCCACCCGCAGCGCCTCCTTGAAATACGCGTCCACGGCGTAGTTGGCCTTCCGCTCACGCTTCGGGGGCTCGATCCAGTTCCCAAGCGTCGCCAGCTTCTGCTTCTCCCGGTAGTCCTCGCCCTCGAAGTTGTACAGCGACTGGCTGTTCTCCGTGTCTAGAGTAAAGCCCCTTAGCGAGCTCTCTCCCATGCCCTCGAGCTTCTTGTTCATCTCCTCCGTGCGCTCCTCGCACTTTTGCAGGATCTTGTCAATGTCATCCTCCGTGATCTCAGAGTCCTTGGAGGCGAAGACGTGGTTTGCTCCGTGCCGGATGATGTTCAGCATCTCGTCCTTGTTCAGCTGCGCCGACTTGTTGTCCACCAGGCGGCCCTGCTGGATCACCAGCTTGTCCAGACGCAGCTTCACCTCCGCCCGCTCCACGATCTTCTCGTCCACCGTGTTCTCCGTGATGAACCGGAACACCCGCACCTGCTTCTTCTGTCCGATTCTGTGAGCTCTGTCCATGGCCTGCAGATCCATCTGGGGGTTCCAGTCCGAGTCGTACAGGACGACGACGTCTGCTGTTGCCAGGTTGATGCCCAGACCACCCGCCCGGGTCGAGAGCATGAAGATGAACTTCTTCGAGTTCTCCATGTTGTACTCGTCAATCATGCGAGCGCGGTCCTCGTGGGCCGTATTTCCGTCCAGGCGACAGTAGTTGAAGCCCACCCAGTGGCAGTAGTCCTCCAGGATGTCCAGCATTCGAGTCATCTGGCTGAAGATGAGGACTCGCGAGCCCTGTTGCTGTAAACGGGGGAGTAGCTTGTGCAGGATCACCATCTTGCCGCAGTTCTCGACCAGGTGGTAGTCAGTGGTGTAGGGCGGGCCTGGCTCGGCTCCGTCAAAGAGGTAGGGGTGATTCGTGCACTTCCGGAGCTGCATCAGGATGTTTTGGAGGCGCATCTTTTCCATCTTTCCGGCTCCGTTCACGATGTCAATGTCCTTTAGCAGGATCTTCGTGTACCACTCACGTTGCATTTTTGCAAGTCCGACGTAAACTTTGACCTTGAGGGGAAAGAGGAGAGTTATTAGTTAGTAAGTCCTTACTAGGCTAAAAAGGGGCTCTTTTAGACCTCTAAAGCTTGAGTCAAATGTGATAATTTTTTAAAAAATTATTTTAAAAAATTTACAGCCCATTTGAAGCCTCCTAAAGTCCAAAAACAAGCCCCCACAAATTGAGTCAAACTCACCTCTTTCTTGGGCAAGAGACGTTTCTCCACTTCCGACTTGAGCCGTCGCAGCAAGAAGGGCTTGAGAACGGCGTGCAGGCGCTCCACCAAGCCGATGTCTCCCAAGCACTGGTTCGTGTTGAACCACGCGTCAAAGTCCTCGGAGCTGTTGAAGACGTCCGGGAGCAGGAAGTTGAGCAGCGACCAGAGCTCGTGCAGGTTGTTCTGGAGCGGCGTTCCCGTCAGTAGCAGCCGATTAGCCGTCTTGAACTCGCGCAGGATCTCCGACAGCTTCGATTTCTCGTTCTTGATGCGATGAGCCTCATCAATCACCATGTAGCGCCAGTTGAACTTCTTGAACACGGCCTTCTCCTTGATGCACATCTCGTACGAGGTCACGCAGACGTCCCACTCGCCCGGCATGAGGATGTCCCGGATGAAGGCAGCTCGCTCCTCGCGACCCCCAATGAGACACACGGCCCGGATACTCGGACACCACTTCTTAAACTCGTTTATCCAGTTCTGGAGCGTCGACTTGGGCACGATGACGATGTGGGGACCCGGGTTGTTGCGGAAGTTCTTGAGATACCCGAGCAGCGAGATGGTCTGGAGCGTCTTGCCGAGCCCCATTTCATCCGCGAGGATGCCGTTGATCCCGTTCTCGTAGAGCGAGATCATCCAGTTGAGGCCTCGCACCTGGTAGTCCCGCATCTCTCCCCCAGTGATGTAGTGGGGCGACGAGTCGAACATGATGACGGTCTTCGGCTTGGCGTTCGTCTCAGCCAGCAGCTCCTCGTCTTCCTCCTGCTCTGTCTTCCGGTGCCGGTGGTCCCCGGGATCGGCGGCACTCGTAGCTCCCGCCTTGCGGCCCCGACTAGCCTTCGCGGGGGGCGCCGCTGACTTTATGGGGCTCTTGGGACCCTGCGGGTGCATGAAGTGGGAGAAGATCTCCGTTTGTTTGAGGAGGTAGTCGAAGCGCTTGCTGCGGTCCGTCTCGATCTTGGTGTCAAAGTCGCTCTCCTTGTTCGCAGAGGAAGAAGCCCCTTCGGACGACGACGAGTTCTGAAAAAAAATCATAATTAGAAAAAAAGGTTCTTGGCTCTAAAAATAGCATAAACTCGATCATATGTTAGGAGGTCAAGGCCGTTCGCGCCTGTTTCCTCAATGAAAACGTAAACTGAGCGAATCTGAACTTCAAGAGAGGCCCGTCAGCTGATCGGCCGTCTTCCTGGTCTCTCTCCCGCTCTTCTCGCAATATGGAAGCCCGTCGTCGCGAAATAGCGTCGTTCTTCAACGACCTTTTCCACCTAAACTAACACGTTTCCTCACCGATTTCTCGTTGGTGTCCATTTTCTCGATCTCCTCCTCTGCCTTGGACATATTTTCAGCCTTTTAAAACGCCTTTTACACACAAATAAACGCTTTTTACGTGGATCTGACTTTTTATCAGATTTAGTCGCGAGCTTCCGTTGACGTTTAACTGACAGCCGCCTCACATGTCAAACAAATCAGAATTATCTGCTGTCGGGATAGGCCAGGAGTAGCGAAAATACCAAAATATGTCCAAGAGAAACGCCGAGAAGGATCTCAACCACGACAACTGGCACGAGGAGGACCCGGACGAGCCCATCGGTACGTTCCAGCGAGCCTCGGAGGAGGAAATGAAAAAGAGGACTATCAAGAGGGCCACACGCCGACTAGACGCGGGCGGCGAAGCAAAGTCGTCGGTGTTCGGGGGCTTCGCTGGCTTCGGCAAGCCGCCCAGCACCCAGGCCGGGCAGGTTTTCGCGGGTCTGAGCTTCGGGGGCGCCTCAACGGCCGCGATCAGCAACAACAACAACAATGCGGTGGCCAAACCCGCGAATGGGGGGACCGGAAGCAGCTACAGCGCCGATCTGAAGGCCTTGAACCAGGCGGTGGTGAAGTGGATCAAGGAGTGCGTCGACAAGAACCCGATCTGCAACCTGACGCCCATCTTCAACGACTACCAGAAGTACTTCAAGGACTTGGAGGCGGAGAAAAATGGGTCTTCTTCAGAATCTAAAGCCACAGCTCCGAGTAGCAGCCCGTTTTCTTCCTACACGATGCCACCAAAAGAGTCCCTGGGCTCGTTCCAGTTCAAGTCCTCGAGCTCGACCTTGAAGGCCGACGACAAGCAAGCGTCCCCAAAGAGCGAAGAGAAGCCCAAGTTCAACTTGGGCGCGTTCAAGGTAGACCCTCCCAAGCTCCCCTTCTCGGATGACAAGCCGAAAGCTGAGCCCGCCAAGCCCGCAGCCTCTACGTTCTCGTTCGGATCAGCAACCAGCTCGTCGGCCCCAACGTTTACAGGTTTCGGAAACGCCGGCAAAACCTTCTCGTTCGGCCAGAACGCGGCTCCGTTCACGTTCCAGAACGTCTCGCAGGCCCCGAAGCCGGTGGAGGAAGCAGCAAAGGAGGAGGAGAATGAGGATGAGGACGAGCCCCCGAAGGTCGAGTTCACGCCGGTGGTGGAGGAGGACAGCGTCTACAGCAAGAAATGCAAGGTCTTCGTCAAGGATGGGGACTTCAAAGACCGGGGAGTCGGGACTCTGTTTGTCAAGGAGGTGGAGGATGGGCAGAAGACGCAGCTGCTGGTGAGAGCGGACACGAGCTTGGGGAACTTGCTGCTGAACACGCTGCTGACTGAGAGCATGCCTCTGAAGCGGATGGGGAAGAATAATGTGATGCTGGCCACGGCCGTGGATGGGAAGCCCACGACCGTCTTGCTGCGCGTGAAGACCTCCGAGGACGCCGACGAGCTGCTCGCCGAACTGGAGAAATACAAGAAGTAATTTTAGCCAGATTTAGGAACTAACATATGCCATAGAATTTAAAATAAAAATTTATCAAAAAGGATTTGTGAGGAGATGGATTCTAGTATCGGCTTATATATCATAGTATTAAATTAGGAGCGTTTCGACATGCTGACAGATTCATCGGCTCTCATTTCTCAACCACTTGACGTAGAGCCCTAAAAACTTGCACACATCTTTTTGACTCAAAATGAGAGGGGCTGTGAAAGGATTGATTTTTAGCGCTTCCTGGGGGGAAGTTATTAACCAATGGGTCCATTTTCCCATACAAAATGGGCTTAAAACTTTGAATTTCGGTAAAAAAAAACTACTTATGGTAGCTTAATGAAAGCAGGCATGAGTGTTGAGTCTGACAAGGTCCTAAAGCTCCTTGAAGGATACTTGGATAGCACTTCTAGAAAAAAAGTTATAAGGGTGAGAAAAAAAAATCTCCTTGCAAAACTGCATTTTTTTCGCTATCCGACAACAGAACTCAAAATCTAAGCGGCCGATTATACTGACAATCGACATACAAATGTATTTGGGTGTCGCGAGTTCCACTAAGAAGCGATTTTTTGATATCTTTTGTGAGAGATGAGTTATGGGGGTAAAACCGAAAATCACCTGTTTTCGGCCACATAAGTTCCAATGGTGCTTCCGAAAATTACCGAGTATGATTTTTGCCAAATTGCTCAAAATCTTCATTCAAAATCTTCATATTCATTCATAACATATTATGTTAAATTTCTTATGTCATGAGTTTGAGTTGTTTAAGACCAGTGGTTAGCAAAAGGGAGAGGGGGGTTGGCTAGCCTTGCATAGCAAGCAAGAAGCGCAGTGGAGCCCCTGGCAAAGCGGTGAGCGTTTCAAGCGTGAGTAGGGAACGGTTGTGTGCAAGCGATAAAGCTTCTCCTCAACAAGTCGAATATTGTACCTTTACTTGGTCTTAGCTGTTTTCACCAAACACCACCGGCGTATTAAATGTCATAAAATTTTATAAAAGTGGCGCGCAGGCAAAATGGGGGGTTGGCGAGCCGTGCGAAGCGAGGTGCGGAGCGAAGCACGTGCGAGCAGGGGGTCTCCCCCTAGTTTTTATATAAATTCGTATTTATTTTCCGCAAAATGAACGAGTTCTATTCAAAGTTTCGAAACCAAAAAATAATTAATTAATTTAGGAAGGTGATTTTTACAGTTCAAAGACCTGATACATGCTCTGGTTTTTCAGTAGCTTCCGTTTCGCACTCCCCCCAAGAGGGGAAGTCGCGTCCCAGGCTAGGTTTTTCCGGTTGAGCAGCTGGTGGTCCTTCGAGTCCACCTCGTCTTCGTCGTCATCTATCGTAATCACGTCGGAGACCACCGGTCGCCGTCTCTTCCTGTTGCTGGCACTTGCGGAAGATGCTGGAGTTGTCGTGAAGATTTGGTTGTTCACCAGCTCCTCTCCGGAGGAGACACTCACGATCTTGAGGGTCGACATCTGAGGCTGGTTCGGAGGCGGCTCTGGAGGGCTTCTGAAGGGCGGTCGGATGGTCTGCGGACTGAGTACTGGGGGTTCCTTGAAGCGAGTTTCTAGCAGTTGTCGCAGACTTGGATGCTCCTTTGTGCCTGGCGAGTCCACTCGGGTCAGGGGAGGAGGCGAGAGGTCCCGAGTCTCAGTGGGGGAGTTGTTTTGAATCTGCGTGGGTGGAATAGGCAGCTTTGGTATGTCAGACGGTGGCTCTGGTGGAGGAACTCGGGCCTCTTCGGCGGGTTCGAGAAGAGACGGGGGCTCCAGGAATTCCGGGATCTCTATCAACTTGGGAGAGTTCTCCCTCTTGACCTTCACAGTCTCTGTGATGAAGTCCGTTGTCTTGTTCGCTTTGTCGAGGTTCTTCGGAAGCAGCTGCAGCACCTCCGACGCCTTCAGCACCTTACCGGCGGCCTCTGATGGCTTCTTCGTGTCCAGCTCCAGCGTTTTACGACTATTCCTTGTGCTGGGCTTGACGACCGGCGCTCCTTTGGGCCTTCCAAACAGACTGGCGGGGTCTATAAGTATTTTAGGCTTCTTTTTTGTGATAGTCTTTGGTTTCGCGGCCCCCTGAAAGGAAAATCGTTTTTCGCTAATGAAGAAAATTTCCTTACCTTCGAGGAAGCTGCAGATTTCTTGTGCTGGTTGACCTTGATGATCTTGACCTTGAGCTTTACCTTACCCATGACGTTGTTCTCTCTCGGTATGTCGCCTAGATGCTCGCTCTTCAGGTGATGGTAGGCCTCCATGATGCTGGGAAAGAAGGCCTCGCAGGTCCGGCATCTGCACGAAGTCTTCACTCTGAACCCCTTCTTCTCCAGCACGGAGCTGAGTTCGGAGCTCTTGATCGTTTTGGGGTCAATTTTGTCTTTCTTGGCGGGCGCCTCCGGGGTCAGTTCGTCCTCTGAGTCCGAGATCACTACGAGCTCTGGGGGTCCTTGTCCTCCCTTCGAGACCCACTCGATGATCGGCATCTCTAGCACCTCTTTCTTCACATCCTTGGGCTCCTTAAGCTCCTTTGTCTCGATTTTCGGCGAGATGAGAATGTGGCCCAGCATATGACGCCTGAACTCTGCGACCCCGGCGACCTCGATTGAGCACTTGACACACTTTCCTTCCGGGTTGATGTGCAGAGAGTCCATGTGGGCGTCCATGGAGAGCTGGTTCGTGTCTTCGAAGCCACAGACGTCGCATCTGTACGAGTGTTGGGCGAGGCAATGGGCCTTCAGAAGGGTCGACGACTGAAAGACCTGGACGCACCCGCGGCAGTGGTACCATTTCACCTTCAGAGGCGACGCGCTCTTCAGATTGTACTTCTGACACAGTGCCTCGTCCTTGTAGAGGTCCTGGAGCATCACGGAGGGGGAAAGGAACCAGCTTCCTACTCCATATCCCGAAATTTCTGCTTTGACCTCGCTGGCGACTCCTTTGGACCGTTTTGACTTCAACCGACTGGATTTTCTCCCCATTTTCCACCCCCTTCGTTGGCGTTTCCGATTCCCACTTGCTTTGATGGGGCTGTGCTCAAGTTGCTGCTGGTTTAGAGGAGTTCTGGGCCGTTTTAAAGACTTTATTATGGCCGCAATGTTTCGGGAATCGAATTTTGTTGGCTTTTGTAGTTTGTTGACATATTTCTCAAACTACAATTCCTAGACCGTAGAGTGGCTGGGTTGCGAGTTTTGCAAAAACTAGCCAAAAAATCGTTTGAACATTTTTTTAACAAGGGTTTTTATTTTTCAGGAATAAATTATGAAATTAATGTGTTTTTAATTCACGATTTAACTCGTCAAAATTAATTTCTCATCGTTGTTGACAGTTTTATCGCTGAATCTAGACCAGAAGAACGGTCTGACTACGTGGATCTCAAAACAAGTCCTCAATTTTAATAAATTTCCGCATCAGATTCGACCTTTTCAGTGTTTAATTCGGATCCAAAGACTCCAAAACTCTTTCCAAAATGGTAAATAGACGAATTCCAAGCGAGAACCTCGAAGGCCAGCTGGGAATACGCTTTACAAAAATTTCGCAACTCGAGCTTCAAAATGTTTCAGGTTTTGATAGCAGCGGCCGTCTGCACGAAGGCGGGCAAGATCATAGTCTCGCGACAGTTTGTGGAGATGACGAAGGCCCGCATTGAGGGGCTTCTAGCGGCGTTCCCGAAGCTCATGACGACCGGGAAGCAGCACACGTTCGTGGAAACCGACTCTGTGCGGTACGTGTACCAGCCCATGGAGAAGCTGTACATGCTGCTGATCACCACGAAGGCCAGCAACATCCTAGAGGACCTGGAGACTCTCCGCTTGTTCTCGAAAGTCGTAAGTTCGATGGTGAATCCATCTCCGTGAGAAGCTCTCCCATTGTCCTTTCAGATTCCCGAGTACTGCAGAACGCTGGACGAGAAGGAGATCGTCGAGAACGCCTTCAACCTGATCTTCGCGTTCGACGAGATAGTCGCCTTGGGGTACCGAGAGAGCGTCAACCTGAGCCAGATCAAGACGTTCGTGGAGATGGACTCGCACGAGGAGAAGGTGTACCAGGCCGTGAGGCAGAGCCAGGAGCGCGAGGCGAAGCAGAAGATGCGGGAGAAGGCGAAGGAGCTCCAGCGAGCCAAGATGGAGATGGGCAAGAAGGGCATCAGCATGGGCCGCAGCTACGTCACGGGCTCGTCGTCGGAGGGCTTCGGAGGCAGCGGTATTTCGGGCCCCACGAACATGTCGTCGAGCTCAGGCAACTCCGGGGGCTTTGGGGAGATCGCCAAGTCGGTCCCGAAGGCGGCACCCACCAAGAATGCGCTCAAGCTGGGAGGCAAGTCGAAGAACGTGGACTCCTTCGTGGACCAGCTGAAGAGCGAGGGCGAGCAGGTGACCACTCTGACGGCCGTGAGCATCGCCCAGGCCTCGAAGCCCAAGCCAGTGGCCGACGTGCACACCGAGGCGATCCACTTGAAGATGGAGGACAAGCTCCAGGTCCGGATCGGTCGCGACGGAGGTCTGCAGAGCTTCGAGCTGTCCGGGCTCCTTACTCTGCGTATCTCGGACGAGAGTCTGGGCCGCATCCGGGTGCAGCTCGAAAACTCGGACGCGCGAGGAATTCAACTCCAGACGCACCCGAACGTCGACAAGGAGCTGTTCCGGTCACGACAGCAGATCGGGCTGAAGAACCCCTCCAAGCCGTTCCCCCTCAACACGGACGTGGGCGTGCTGAAGTGGCGTTTCCAGACGGCCGACGAGGGTGCCATTCCACTCACCATCAACTGCTGGCCCTCCGAGAACGGGGAAGGGGGCTGCGACATCAACATCGAGTACGAGCTGGAACATCCCCGGCTGGAGCTGCGAGACGTCCAGATCACGATCCCGCTGCCCCTCAACGCCCAGCCCCAGATCACGGAGTGCGACGGCGACTACTCCCACGACTCTCGCAAGCACCTCCTGCACTGGAACCTGCCCGTCATCGACGCCTCCAACAAGGCAGGGGCCATGGAGTTCAGTGTCGCCTCCTCCATTCCAGCCGACTTCTTCCCCGTCGACGTCTCCTTCGTCTCCAAGGTGCCCTACGCCGAGATCAAGCTCATCGACGTCCTGCAGGTGGATGGCGAAGAGCCCGTCAAGTTCTCCTCAGAGACTCTCCTGTACACCGAGAAGTACGAAGTCGTCTAATTTTCTTGTATTAAACCTTATTCACACATAATAAAGGCCGCAGTTATCTCTGGAGGTAGTTTTTGATGAGGCAACAGGATCAGATTGGCTTTGGTCCGACCAAACGTCGTAACAAAGTGGGTGTCGGACTTCAAGCACAGGCTTGAGTCTCCCCGATCTTCACGCCCTGTTGTTGAACCTGCAAGCCAGTGGAATCGCGGAAAACTTGAAAGCGACTTGGGGCTTGCTGTTCGTGAAATACGTCTTTTCTCTCAGCCAACCTCTCGTTTGAATTTCGAGCCGTTGAAGAAAACCACCAAGTAACTGATATCAGTTTTATTTATTTTCAACATAAAGAAACCCCTTTCCAACTTGATAATGCCAATAAACGTCTTTTGCTCGGACTTGAGGCCGATTAGTAGAACCTCGAACTCAAGGCCGGCTTAAGAGATACTTAGATGTAAGTGAATGTGTAACATTACAGAGTACTTCCAACAATTTGCTATTCAGTTGCTATAACAAAAATAATATTTCGTGGGTGCCGACAGATGTAACTCGTTGAACTCATTAGAGTCGCGCCGGACAAAGTGAAAATAGATCGTCATATATCGACGGGTTTGTTCGCGTTCGCTTGGAAATCGAAATGAAATTTGTTTGAGCGGGGAGACTAGAAATGCATTTGCTCGCGATCCGGCAAAACTTCCGGACCGCACTGTAACTTGGAATCTATTTTTGAACGAGCGTTTCGCGGTCTGAAGAAGGCAGCTTTTCTCAAAAAACATTGCAAACTAATCCTACAATGTGCCAATGTTATAAATATATAAAAATTCTTATATTTCTCTAGTACATACAAGAGTGCATTGCTCTCACTAATACGAATCGTTGCGGTAATCAAAATTTCAAAACTCTTAAACTACAAGACACTTTTCCCTCGACCGAGACACGTCCGTTACGCGTGTGCTCCCACGATGAACCCCTTCGTGATCAGCACTCCTCGACACTTCACGTGGACCTGGTAGCGGAGGCAGAAGCGCGGCTCCAGGGGGCCGAGGTTGAGCTCCGTCAGCTGCGATTTGCTGATGATTTCTGGAAGAAACATCAATTTTAATAACACTGTTCAAAGATGGGCTCTAAAACTTACGTTGTGGGTCGGAATGAGTCAAGAGCTGGATGTCCTTCTCGTTGCAGAACTCCTTGAGGTCCGTAGGCACGACGCAGCACGCCGAGAGGTTGATCTGGGTGATGGTGGGCTTCACCTTGGCCCAGTCGAAGAGCTTCGTGAGGGTCTGGGCGTTGAGGTCGGACACCCCTAGCTGCCGGATCTTCTCCCGCTCGCTGTACTCCTCCAGGATGCACCACAGCTTCTTGAGGTTCTCCAGAGACTGCTCCGTTCCGTCCCCCCACTCGATGACGCCCTCCTTGACCTCGACCTCCTCCTCCTCCGAGCCGCTTCCGCACCTCGGGTGGTAGGCCAGGATGAGGGTGTCGAGGTAGTCGGTGTCGAGGATCCTAAATGCATGATCGATGGCCGCCCGGACGTTCTTCTCGGAGCATTCGTTGAGGAAGAGCTTCGTGGCGACCTTTATGCTCTCCCGCGTGTTCTCCTTCAGCTTGACCAGCAAGTCGTTGTCACGCCAGTTGATCTGGGACTCGTCTGAGGGCAACTGCTCCGTCTCTGGCTCCGCCACGACGTGCTGCAGACTCTCCAGGAGCTGAAACGACAACGAAGGGGTCATTAGTATCGGCCTCCCAGACAGACGGAACGCTTTTCAGCGGCCGTTTCGCAGTTCGTTAGACACCCAATGATTCTTGGCACCGAACGGCACATTTATCAAATCTCATAATGAATCTAATGATTTGCGGGCTCAATTAATTCGTGCAATTAATGTGACATCGACTCATTAGTCTCAACGAGAGGGAATCGCGAGTAAACCCATTTTCACCCGAGGTTTTTCATTTGGAAAATAGTTTTCTATGATTTCAAATTTTCCACAAAATTAATTGATTTACTATTCAAGTATTCTGTCACGGCCTGAGGAGTGGGAGGAATCGGCTCTTCCGTGACAGCCGGTACAAGAGGGGTAAAACAATTTTCTCCCCAAAAGTAGTGAAGATTGATGGTCAAAAATGGGTTAAAATATGAGAGCACACTCGCGACTTGTTGGAACGTGCCTCAGCTGCTTGTCGCTGTCAACGTCAGAATTATTCGAATGGTTTGTTTTCTCCTTTTCCGCCTCATATTTCACCAACGACTGGGACATCTGGAGACAACGAGACCGCGCTGAGACCTCATCTCCTCAATTGTTAAACTTTTTCAATTTTATCTTGAAGGGACCCATGTCACTCAATGTGTGAAGAGGTCCCAAGAAACTCACCCCCTCATATCGCCCGAAGAAAGTGCCAGAAGCCCCCTCGTTAGTCACGGCTCTTATCGCGGCTCAACACTATAGAGAATTAGCCAATCAGCATGACAATGGAATGTCCCTGAATACTATTTGATATCGCCTCAAGTGACGTCACGTCAATCAGACCCCCATTTCACAACCGCCTTTCTTATCTGATCGCACACTCAGTAGTGGGTCCTCTAAAAATAGCCCAACCGGCACTCACATGCCAGAGCCAAGTGGCTCCCGAAAGCCCGACCTTGAAAAGTGACTGGACTCTTACGTAACGAGCCTCCAGAGTCCAGGAATCCCCCTCGCGTCACTCACCTCCTCCGTGGGTCGCTGCCCGGCCTTCTTGGAGGCCTTCAGGATGTTCCCCGTGTTGAAGAGGACCTTCTTGAGAGCTACATTTCCGTTGGCGATCATTTTCCGGGAAAATTAGTCCGCGATTTTCACAATGTCGGTTCCGATCTGAGATTGTCTAGAATTGATGGAGAGTAGAATGTCACTTTCGGCGGTTCGCGTTGGAATGACTTGTTCTCGCTGTCTGGCTAATAAATAAAATAGTGCAGGATTGTTTAGCAAAATATGTTGAAGCGACTTAGCGACACCAGCGCCTCTCGCGGCACAAATGCCATGCTGGTTGACGTTCGTTTGACAGATTTGACAGATTTGTTGTTTAATTTCAGGAATTCCAAACTTTGCAACCCATTTTGATGAGTTTTGTGAGGTTCAGGAATGGGGAAACGCAAGAGACCTCAAGATTTGGACAACACAAGCGCCGTTCAGCAAACGAGTACTCCCGGGAAGCGCGCAGCGGCCACCGCTCAGGCCACAGCGAACAAGTACACAGTCCAGCAGCAGCAACAACAATTACAACAACAAAATGAGACCGTGGCGGTGGCTAATAATAATAGTGGAGTAGGTCAGACATACTACGTGCAGCAGGGCGGCGGGCAGAGGGTCGTGCAGGTGGAGAACTCGTCGTCCACGTCGGCTCCCGTCGCGGCCTCCACCAATCTCGTAACATACAAATGCATCAAGTGTCAGCAGATTTTCGAGTCGAAGCCATCTTTCCTGGAACACTGCAACCAGTACCACTATTTCGCCTGCGACCTCTGCTCCAACTGCCTCTTCGACGACTTGGTGCAGCTCAACGTGCACATGATCAAGCACCTCAACAAGTACGACAAGCCCGTGTGTGAGAAGTGCAACATGCTTTGCAGCAGCTCGGAGGAACTGAAGGCTCATCTGGGAAACCACATTACGACCTACAACAGGAGCGACGTAATTTTCACGAGCGCCGAAGACGATGCAGTATTAGAGCAGCAGCAGCATATTACAACGAACTCGGTGATCCATCAGCAGCCGGTGGCTGTGGCGTCGAATGGGGGAGGCACCCTGAGCGGGACCGTGCCTCTCTCCAGCGTCCTCAACGACGACAGCCTCATCGAGCACTTGGCCTCGGAACTGGACCAGTCCATAGGTGAGAGGGGGGGGTTTTGGGAAATTTCAAAATGGCGGAAAATTCAATATGGTAGACGGGTTTCTCAACTCCGAGGTTTTCAAGTTTATGGCTGTCAGCTCACTCAATTATCACCTTCAAAATTAGAGACTGGCCTGAATACATTTTTGGTTCCAAGACGAATAAAGAAGTCTTTGTATCGAGTCTCTTTTCTCTTAGTGATTCAAGTCAGTGAGTTCTAACAGGTATTTTAATAATGTGATTGCAGGGAGCACCGTCAAAATAAAGCCGCAGAAGTACCGGTGCGGCGTGTGCAAGCAGGACTTCAGCGACCCTCGACTCCTCTTCAAGCACATGAACCACGTGCACATCAACTTCCCGCTCCAGGTACAGCAGCAGGCCCCTCCTCCGGCGCCCCCATCGCCGCCACCCCAGCCCGTCATCCATCACCATCACCATCAAATCTCGCAGCAGCCCACAGCCACGACCCTCAGCGCCTCGGATAACGTGGTGTACACAAATCTCTCGACCGACAACATCTACTACGACGAAAGGACGGGCCAGTACTATACGATAGCCTTAATGGACCACTCGCCACCGCTTGCCGAGACCCCGGGTAGCCAGTCCGTAATCGAGTACGTCCAGGACACGTCGGGGATGGGAGAGTCCGTGGAGTACGTGACGACGAACGAGACGGGCGAGACGATAATCGTGGAGGAGGCGGAGGACCAGAAGGTCGTCCTGACTGACAAGGTGGCTGGGTCGCACGAGCCGCCTCCCCCGCTGGTCCAGATCACGCGCGAGACCGACTTAGAAGAACTCATTCCGACCACGACGCTGGTGGCAGCCGACGAGCCGCCTCCAGTCCAAACCACAATCACACGAATTACGAAGAGCGTCCAGGCTCCCGTCACCTCTTCCAAGCAGCAGCAGCAGCAGTCCTCAGAGATGCAGCTGCAGACGAAATGCGTCAACTGCAGCTCGATTTTCACTAAAAAGTTCCCCAAGCAAATGTATTGCCATGCCTGTGTGGCCCGAAACACGCAGGGGGCAACTCTTTCCAGGCACTAGGCCTCATATATTTTCTCGAAAGTTTCGAAAAAAAAAGAAAGTGACATGTAACCTTCGTGACTGGGAAATGCGAGAAGAAAACTTGCTAAACTATTGTTTTGATGTCTGTAGGTGAGAGAGGCGGTGTCCGTCGGAGGCCTCTGCATCAGGAGAATTCACATAGGTAGCTACGTAAAAATAGTTGGTAGAGAAAGTTTATTGACCTATAATTGAGTTTATCAGTGTATGAGCTAAGTTTCGCATAAGGACACGTTATTAAACTAGATACTTCCTAGACGCTTAAGTTTTTTATAAAGTGACTAATATAAATGGTATATCTACGATAGGTTACTTATTTTATTGCGAAGAAGGACTCACAAAGGAGTTTTAAGGATTACTTTAGTTTCTTACTCTAACTTTTATTTGTATTCCTCCTGTAAATACGAATAAAGGAGCAATTTTTATGGTAACGAGGTTCGTTTCATTTCAAATCTGCAAGTTTGACAGCCACTGCTCTCTTCCGTGGCCCGAACGCGCGAGATCTCCCATGAGCATTCACATAACAGTTTGGTTTTGATTGCCTCGCATGCGTCTCTTTTAATTGTGTCTAATTCGGAATTTTAATCGTGTCTCAAAGATCCAAAATGTCTGCCTCGAAGCCAGAACAGGTCGAAGATCTAGTGTCCAGCCTCTTCAAGGGCCCCGCTCCCGGAAACAACAACAACGAGGCAAGTTTGAGACTTCTCCAACCCCGACTCGCTTGAACGGGGTGAATATTTCAGGTTGTGCCTCCGATCGATGTCGTAAACCTCACGATGCTGCTCAAATCCATCGGTTTCCAGCTCGACTTCATCGACTTTCTGCCTGGAGAAGGCGCCAACCCCACCAAAACCGTCTCCGTCGAGCTCAACTGCTCCGTGTCGGGGATGAAGGCCAAGCTTTCCCACAAAATAGCCGCCTGCGCCTGTCCCCCGAAGCGCGAGAGCTCCTTCTGGAAGGTCACCAGCCACGCGGCCGCTGGCGCCATCCAGGAGGCCTCGAGCTCCCTGCTCCCCAAGATGTCCGAGAACTGCGCCATCGTGTCCAAGGCGATCCTCGCGAATCTGCTGAGCTTCTACCGGGACTCTATGGAGGACCGCAAGCTCTCTCCCACCAACGGAAGTGACCCCCATGGAATCAAGAGGAAGCTGAAGATCCCGGCCGTTTTCGACAGCCCTCAAATGGCCAAGGTCTCTAAGATCCCGACGCCCCCAAAGCGAGAACAGCCCGACTTAGTTCAGCTTATGACGCCTCCCAGCGCGTCCCCGATCCCGGAAGAGATCCCAGAGACTGACGCTGTGGCGCCCTCTGTCGAGCAGAGGTCCTCCACAGCCTCAGTTCTAGCCCAATCTTCCATCGAGCTGACCGTCGCCAAGATCAAGAGCCACCAACCCGGGTCGGTGGAGCTCGAGGACGAGAAGATGCCGGACCTGGAGGAGGTCGAGAACGGGCCCAACTTTGACCTCCCCTGTCCCGTCTCGTCCGTTCCGAAGGAGAGCAAGCCGGAGCTCTCTCCCCTAGGCTCCTCCCTCGGATCCATCGACGCCAAAATCGGCTCCGCCGCGAGTCCCAGCCACGATCGAGACTCCAACGTCATCACGGCCCTCAACCTGGCCCGTAAGCAGATCGACCAGGCTCTTCTCTATATGAACTTCAATGTCACCCAGACCCTCAGCGACGACCCCGACCGCATCTCCACCACCCCCATGAGCGGCTCCCTTCTCAACTTACCCCCCAGCATGGCCCTGCAGAGAAGCAGCACTTTCGCCAGCATCCCGTCTCCCAAGGCCCAGGCAGTCATCAACAAGCCCATTCTAACTCGTAAGTCTATTGCATACAAGCGCATGCGCCTCTATTCAATGGCATTTCCCTTCCAGGTCGCAGCAGCATCGGAGTCAAGTCGAGCCCCATTTACAGCCCTGCCGTGCGTAGTCGCTCCAGCCTGGGTGCAGAGGCCATTTCCCGCTTAAAGGGCATTCCCAAAACCACCCCCAAGGCCACGCCCTCGACCCCTTCCACCTCGACTGCTGCCAACTTGAGCGCCTTGAGCATCAACTCGTCGGCTCGGTCGATCACGAGAAAGTCCCAGAGACTGGCCACCAACGCCCCGTCTCTCATCGAGAGGTTCAAGATGCAGAAGAAGGAAGTCACGCCGGCCAAGAAGTAGCCTCATTTTAATTTTGTCCCATTCTAGTGTTTTCAAACGTTCAGTTAGTTATTCCAAGTAAAGCGTTTTAAAGTGTTTCGAGAAGGCTTTGAGTCATTTTCAGTAGAGTAGGGTTGTCGAACTTCTGAAGCCGGGGTCATTACTCATAGGAGGGCCACCTACGTATTCGGAAGTCCATTAGCTCTAAGGATCTTTGTCCCGGGAAGTGATTTTCAGGGATGATAAAAAACGATACCCTCAGGCCCGAAAGTTGCCAACCCTATTCCTCACCTCCCACTTTATCCATTCCTCTCCTTCGTCAAGCGAACGCGACTGAACCCATAAAGCACTCGCAGTTCTCTCTCTTGCTCGCCGTTGCCTCGTACTCAAGAAATCATAATGCGTTTCTAGATATATTGGTGCTGATAAAAGGACCTCACGTAAGACACGCGAAAAGTGCATATCTCAGCGTTTAGCAGGTTGTCTGGAGTGCCTGGGACGTGGGCAGAACAGCTTTGGATCTAGCGTGTTGAATGGTGGGTTCTCTGGAGCATTTTGAATGGATCGGCTGCGACGGGACTCGTTCTTCTCGAGCAGATGTGGCGCCAGCAAGAGAAAGAGCTGCTCCGTCCATGAGGGCAGACCCACGCTGAAACACCGGAAGTGAGCTTTTTGAGGGGCTGAAGGGGCCAGGGTACTCACTTGGAGAAGCAGAGCTCCCAGTAGGGCAGCCCGAGGTGCACGATGTTCATCCGGAGGTACTCGGTGAAGGAGTCGGCCAGGAACTGCCACCTGTTGCTGCCGAGCTCCAGCATGTAGATCTTGGCGTGAGACACTTCCGGGGTCTCGTACACCATGCAGACCTTCGCGAGGTCCAGGATCGTGCTGAGCTCGAAGATCTTGCTCTTCTGGTTGAGGTTCGGAGAGCCGGACCCGTCACCGCTCTCGGGGCCTCCTTTTCTGCCAGAACTCCCGCTAGGGGGCGTGGGTGAGCTGCTAGTGGGGTCCAGGTTCTCTCGCAGGAGCGTGATTTGGATCAGATGAGGGAAGTTGATGTGGCCCACGCGCCTTATGTCGTTTGCTGAAGGAGATAGGTTGAAATGTCAGGTTTTTCTGTCAAATGTGTCATCCAAATGTCAAATAAAAATGACCTAACGGTAATATTTGAGAAACAGTTTGACAGTTGGATGGGATATTTGACAGACAAATCTGACGTTGGGACTTTCTTAAAAGTAGGTCACAGGAGGGCTGACTTACGCGAGTATTGGTAGCTCCAGTGAAAGTTGAAGCCGTCCGTTGACAAGTAGAACCTCTTCATGTCATCTGAAAAGCCAAAGAGGGTGGCTTAGAGAAGAAAGAGCAGAAGTTAGGGCTCACCTGGAAGATAGACGTTGTGCCGCTGCTCCCAGGCCGTGATCTGAGCCTTCTCGCAGGGCTGCCGCTTCTCGCACGTGATGTTGGTGATCCTCGGGATGCCATTGAGGACCTTCGTGAGGCCCAACGTGAGGTTGTCGTAGAAGAGGTCCTCGGGGGAGGCTGCCTGGGACTTTAAGGAGAGAGTCGACATGGCAAGGAAAAGCCAGACTTGTTACCCGCTTCTCCATGGTTTCCAAGCAGCGCATGCGCTCCCGAGCCGCCCTCGATTGGCCCGAGAAATCGCCGAGAAAGGCCGCCATCGCACTCCGACTCATACGGGCCTGTCATAAAGTCATGTAATTTATGAATATGCACGGTAATTACGATCAATGTAGTGTGTTCAATTGCACAAACACACCATGACACGAATGCCCGTACACGCCGCATGCTGAGCGTGTGAGATAGAAGCGGAGATAAAATGGAAAAACAAGATAAATGACCATCGATGAAGAAAAATGAATGAAATCAAAGTAAGAGATTTGAGGTGTGGAAAAGAGACGAACGTCGACACTGATGCGGATCTCAGATAACCGGTTGCGCTGGACCGCGTGTATGTTGGTGCCCAAAACTTATAAAAAGTGTAACATTTCGTCAGGCGTATCGGATTTCGGGCGAGCTGTCATTCGCTGGAGCTTGAGCGGTTTGGAGTAGGGATGGATGGTGGTTAAAATGGGGTCTTTGCGGGACTCGGAGAGACTCCCGAAGACGAAGAAATTTGCAAAGAAAAATGCAGAAACGAATGAGAAAGGGCAAGCAAGAGATGATTGATAAGTTAAGTACAAATTGGAGGTGGATGAGGAACGTCTATATTTTCCCAACAACCTGCACACGTTCCCAGCAAAGGCAAGGCAGCCATATCTCGGCAGTCAATCACGCGCGGTCGCGGATCCGTACTGGCTGCATCTCGCGAAGGAATCATCATCGTTGCTTGCGACTCTTGAAGCATTCTCGCAGTCGTACGGTAATGATGATGATGGAGGAGTTTGCGATATGGGATTTCGTGGCGCATTTCGTCGTACTCGTACACAGAGAGTCAAGAGTCGTTAGAGTAATACTTTTAATCACTGTTATTAATTTCAATCAGACAAGAGTATCTCTATGTTTGTTTTTCTACCCGTTGATTTGATTATTCTGTTGCCTCTTTGACGTCTTTCTCGGCTCGCCCGTCTCTCTCTCGGATGAGATGGGATATGAGAAAAGCAATTTCGCCCAAAAATGCGGAAACGGAGCCGTCAGCCCGAGCTTCAGACAGTTGTGGAGAAATTACACTCTGAGACGGTGGTTTTGGGGCTCAGGAGGGGGCTTTTTCATCTCTGCAGATGCCTTTTTTCCAAATTTCTTCCCTATTTCTGTTCCTGAGGCGACTACCTTAGTCATGAGAGCGGTTGTTTAAGCCCTTGGGGCGCCATTTTATATCTAAGGGTTCCTTTTTCAAATCTAGGGGCAACCTTTTTGTTCTGGGGTCGTCCAAGGGGGCTAATGGAGGTGCTAGATTTTATGGAAGGAGACGCGTCCCGGAACTTTTAGAGCATCACTCGAAAGCAGCCCAAGGTGAAATCGTTTTGGCATGTTTTGAAAACTCCAGCCTAGTCCAAAATGTCTTCATTGCACGCGCAAAAAGCACCGCTGCCTCGCCTCGCGGGAAAATTAAATGAAATTGTGATACAATTAAGTAATCAAAAACAATTTTGTGGCGTTACTAATGGCCTCCATGCGACACTGCCAGTCACTGTTTTTCGTCCATGAGCGGGCGAGCGTCAGACTTTTTGCCCTCTCGCAACCGCCAATCTTGTTCAATCATTTCTAGATTAAGTGCTTTTTGTTTTGCGCTCCAAACTGTAATTGAACCCCGTGATTTCGGCCATCCGATGGTTTTTCCTCCACCCCGCTCGAGCCTCGGCTCTCTGGGTTATGTCACGTCCCCGCGGTGAAGCAAAGGTGTGTCGTCACGCGTGCCACATCGCGTCAAATCGATAATTAAAAATTGCATTGCCGCTCCGATTAATTAGCTTCGATAAGACGCGAGCAGGAAATTGCATTGGGCTGGGGGAAGATAAGAGGTCGCTCCGCAGACGGCCTGTCCTGCTTCTCTGATTAATTGTGGGTCACCCGATTCGATCAGATTCGATAGAATTTTGAGTGGAATCTGACGAAATTGAGTGGGACGGGGATAAATCACGGCAACAAAGACAACTCACTTATCTGATGAGGAAACGGGGAGGGAGAAGGACGACGAGGATGCTCCTTAATGAGGGCAATTTGTCAAAAGAGACACAAATCAATCACGGTAATGACGTGGCATGTGCTTCCAGTGGTCGTTGGGGGGGCCCTGAGAGTACGGTAAAAGCATGTGACCCCAATCCGTCCGAAAGACCACTTGGCTCCACCGATAGTTAGCATTGAACTTTATTACTCACTTTTTATGCAAATTTTTTCCCCGCCATTCATCAGTCAACGGGCCGCGGCCCGAGATTTACGCAGCAGACTCGGAACATTGGAAATTGTAGAGCATCGCTGAGCACTAAACGAAACTCTTTAATTAGCAGCAAGGCATGATGGTGTGTTGTAGTAATTTATTCAAATGTAACAGTACAAATTATGTTAAGAGTTAAGTAAAAAATGCAGAAATTTGTTTCACTGCTGTTTTAGACGTACCCAAGACGCAGAACCCGGGGCAGGGAGGGCACTACCGAGGGTACCTCCGAATTTCTAGTCAATTCAAGGTCTTCGGGGGTCGTTTCAGAGTCTTCAGAGACTCTATTTCTCTGACCTAAAGGTATGAGAAGGAAGTCCTGAAGGGAATAAAATTCCTCACCCCTTGAGGAATTTTATTCCCCTCAGGACTTCCTTCTCATACAATTAGGTCAATGAAATAGAGACTCTGAAGTCTCTGAAGACTCTGAAGTGACCCCCTGAAGACCTTGAAGACCCCCTGTCCAGCTATCACGACTTTAGGGATCTCATTTCCAAGGACGAAAGAACCCTATTTTTCATGAAAAAAGGTCCCATTTCAAGGACTCTAGAGGTCTCTATTTTAAAACTGAAAGGAAAAATGAAATCCAGGGGGCCTTAAGGAGACCCCTCAAACACAAGGACCCCTCCGTCTCTGGCCCGGCTCGACACCACACACACCACGTCGAGGCTGAAAAACTAGAGAATTAAAGCGAGGTTCCCCTATTTCACCTTTTGCAACACTCGAGTGATTTTCTTCTTTTACTTTTTTCGTCGCCGTGTCGATGCCGATGTGCCTTTATGTAAGGTGCCCCGGCCGTAAAAAGTCCCTAGCTTACCGCAAATTACTCTTTCGGTTTCGTATAGCGGCGTCATCGTGATGAATTATTAGAAGTTCACTCAACAGGAGTCGACTTCGCAACAGGTAATAGTCATTTATTAATGTTATTAGAGTTATTATTGCCGCTTGTTATGTGTAGCATATATTATCACCTGTGGAAGAGACGTTTCACGGTCAATGATCTACTTTTCAGATAGACAAAACGACTCCACGGCTTTCTACGAGTGCCCAAGAGCGGAGAAAAATTCCTAACCGTACAAGGAAATTCCCTCTAAGAAGCAACTTCCCCACGAAAGCGCTTTCCCACGCCAATCCTGCATTTTAAGTACCATTTAAACCTCACTTGCACGCTACGGAACCCTTTATTTACCTTTTCTGCTTCCCCGAAGACGAGCTGGCAACTGCTGGCATACTAAATTAAGTCGGCGCGGGGAAATCATGCGAAAAATTAGACCTCCACACGTCAGCAAGGTGACCTAGAGGATTGAGCCGATGATCTCTCGTTTCAAAACACCTTTTCAATTGGACATTTTGGAAACCATCCAAGACCAGCGACAACGTCTTTCCGGTTCTCACCGGATGGCTGTGTTGCGTTATCTTTTACCGCTTAATTATTTGCGTAACTTTTTTAGCGCGCGATAATTCATTAGCATTTTGGTGCCAAAACAGCGTCAGAGTTCGTGGAAGCCTGATTTGGAGCCATAACAAATTTCTTTGGAACTTATTTGGGGACATAGACTAGTCCTAGAGGTCTTTTTCATTTGCATTTGCTTTAGAAGTAAGCAAAAATGACCGAAAAATATTTTTGAACGACGCTAGAGCTCGACTCTATGCTTCAGACAGACAGTCAAAAATGATGTAGAGACTTTTTTCGTTAGAGTTTGCTTCAGAAGTAAGCTTCAGCTAAACAAAAATGGCCGAAAAAAATATTTGAAGGACTCTAGAGCTCGACTCTATGCTTCAGACGGACAGACAAAAATGATGTAGAGACTTTTTCCATTAGATTTTGCTTCAGAAGCAAACTTCAGCTGAACAAAAATGGCCGAAAATTTTTTTTGAAGGACTCTAGAGCTCGACTCTATGCTCCAGACGGACAGACAAAGAAGATGTAGAGACTTTTCCGTTAGATGTTGCTTCAGAAGCAAGCTTCAGCTGAACAAAAATGACCGAAAAAAATTTTTAAAGGACTCTAGAGCTCGACTCTATGCTTCAGACAGACAGACAAAGAAGATGCAGAGACTCAAAAGAAAATGTTGACTCAAGCGAATGGCTGAAAAGTTCCCATTTGACCCAGAAATCCGAACAAACGAATCTCTTGAGGTAGGTACTCGCAAATATCTTGGGAAACTGCGAGCTAGAGCCAGCGAGGCACGCGTGGGTGTCCGGGCAGCAACATAGTTTGGCATGTCGATGGCTTCAGCGCGATTCGATGATTGACTATTAACATGCTGCGAGCTAAAACTCCGCACCAGAGATCGCGAGTCGGGATAAGGTCGCGAACGCCATGAATGCTGATTGTCTGAGACTTAATAAACAGTCATAATCAATTATGTTGTGGTTAAAAGGCACCAATAATGAAGTTCCAGCCCGCCAAGCGACTATCACTGGGTATTTAAGAACGATTTGTCGCCACCTAATCTGGCGCCAGCCTGCACCTTTCAAACTGCAAATCCACGATCGGACCGAAATGGCACTCGATTGAGGTATTCGAACTCGGATTGGAATCAGAAAGTATGAAATTGCTCGTGATAGGCTTTCGTGGGTCTGAAAACGACGCAGTGTCATAAGAGCGTTGCACTCTCAACTGCTCTGGAGAGACAAAAATTATGGTAATCAAGATCGCCATTATCTAAGCTTGCTTTGCGTCGCTAAGCGGCTCCGACTTCCAAGAAGCGCAACGAGAGTGTCTCTAGGCGCTGGCCCAGAGACGGGGAGACATCTGTCGGCAGAGCTGGGGCGAGGCCCGGCCCCTTTGCCACCCCTGGAGCGTGCATTTCGCAGTTTGATGTAATTTTTCTCGCGCACCGCACTCGTGGCTCCGTGTTTTATCAAAATGGCAGGCAATGCCAGGTAGAAATGAAAGTACGAGTGCTGGCAAATGATCATTGACATCATCAACGTAATTTTAATGGTACTTGAGCATGTGTGATATAATTTGCGTGCAGAAGACGATAATTGAGTGAGGAAGGTGCAGACTTTTATGGAGGAAAATCACGAGTTTGGGCCTTGAAAGATTTCTGAGGAAATGAAATTTCTTTTTCAGACTTTTTTTTGTAATTTTTTGGCCATTTTTTAATTATTATAGCTTCATTTTGATGAGTTTTTGAAACAATCAAGAGACAGAACTCCTGATTTTGAGCCTTTCATAGGCCTCAATCCAAGCCTGAATATAGGAAAATGTTATCACAGATAAAAAACCCAGCCCAAGAGCCCAGTAGCCCACTTATCGAGGCCCAGTTTCAGCAACCAGAGCCCCTTCAATGCCAGCAATCCAGAACGGTTTCAAAACAGACCTCATATTTATCAATGAAACCCGTCATTTCCCCTGAGCCTCACCAACACCACCTCACAGCAGCCACACAGCTCAAGCTCCAGCGTGTTTGCGCAACACTCATACCTTCCTCTCTTTCACGCATGCCCGTACACCTCTGGGCCACATCGCAATCAGACGCGGCAGACAGACACTCCGTATTAGCCAACTCTTTATCTCTTTCGTTTCCATTCCCCCGCACACTCGCGCTATTTCACAACCTACCTGGCCAGGCTCGGCTCACCTGGGCATATGCTCACACACGTACGGACTACGCAGAATGTTGCCACTTGATTTTGATCAACATCGGGTCGGAGATTCATTTTAAGAACATCGCGCAGACGTACCGCACGCTTTTTGCTTTCGCTCCTCTGTGACTTCTTGGACTTGCTTGGAGTCCCACAGAGATTTATGGTGTGATTTGCATAAGTGCCCAGAGGCTTAAATTTCGGAAGTTTCCCAGTGATTTTCCAGTGACTAACAGAAAAGTGCTAATTAATTAATTCAAATAGAGGTTGGAATTACAATTGAAATTGCTGCTTGTGCTAATGAAAAACATCAGCATTTCGCGTGTGTGCAGAAACAGTATTTGAAACGTGGATAAGCAATAACGACGACTTGCAGCTATAAAATTCTAATAATTACGATAATTCATTCACGAATCAAGGTGAAAAGCGTACATTTTTCAACTTACGAAAACCCTGAAATGTGCATACTGACTTGAATTCATGACACTCGGGACCCAACTAGAGCAAGGATTTAGATAAGGTCACTTCGCAATCGAGCCACTTAACACATCTCACATCTCTCGAAATGGAGTCTGATAACGAGCGAGACAGCTACAACAACTACAGGTGAGTCAGAGAGTTCCGTCGGTCCCAGATCTGCGGGCTTGAGAGGTGCAAAAACGTACGTACGCTCCTCGTCAAGACGCGAACGCAAATGACTCATGTCACGCCTCACAAAATCCGAAAAATTTACCTCATCACAACAAAGAAGCGCACGAAGACGAGCGAGTTCTAGCGGAGGGCTCTCTTCCTCACTCGATTTGAATATTTGATTACGCTTTTAGCGAGAGAGTACATGGAGGAGGAAGTCAGCGAGCGAAAGAAAATAAATCAGGGTGTTAGACTGTAAAAGTCACAAAGAGGCCTCACCGAGCTCTCCAAATTAGCGTGAAAAGCTTAGAGAGAGAGAGGTGCGCGAATGGGCGAGTTGAGAGGTCAACGAGTGCAGTGAAGAGTGATGAAGGCAATTTGAATAATTTTGAAGAAGTCACGGTAGAGGCGTGGAGATTCGCGTTATGGCTCCAAATCGCGCCGAAGGTGGAGTTGTGACGGTTGAGGGACGTTTTTGGGCACGTTTTCGGACGATTCAGGGGCTTCAAAGTCCATAAAGATCAGAATCCATCTCCATGAGAATTTTCATAACCCGTTTGAGAAAGACTTCTCTTATTCAAAATTTCACAAAATTTCCACTAAAATTCCACAAAAATATCCCGAAAATCCCACAAAAATGCCACTTAAAATTCTAACGGAGAAGGAAAATTTATTCACCTACTTGTTACCCTAAGTTTTAAAAGAAAACTTCATGGAAAATAAAACAGATAAATTAACTGAAAAAATTGAATTTTCTTTTGGGGAATCTTTGGAACCTATTGAGGTATTTAAAGTCAATTCAAGTAGACGAAAGTCTCATGTTCTACGGATAAGACGCACATTGAATCCATCTCCAAGAGAATGAGAGATTCCTGCTGCCAAAAATTCTAATCAGAACCCGCGTCCCAGGGTTCAACAATCGTAAGCCCACGTCCTTACGCCAGTCTTCTCTATTGACAATCAAACGAGCCTCATTAGAATGCTGAAATATTCATCGGGACTCATTTAAAGTCATTTGGCGCGCAGAAGGGTTAGAAATTTAGCGTAAAATCGGATTACTGCAACACAATAGAGTCGGTGTTTTTCGCTCATTTGCACCTAATTGTTCCGATTTCACCGTCCGCCGTGCCACTTTCCTTCCGATGAGCTCCCCGGGACCCCCGCTCGCGCTGTTGCACAACAGCCTTCACGTAAGAGAGACCTCGATCACAGGCAGACGAGATTCTAATTAGATGTGGTGTCGAGCTCGCGTTTATCTCGTTCAATGGGTGCTGGAAGACCACGTCATCACCCGACTGTGTCCCATTATCGTCTTGCAAGTCGTCATCGTACAGTATCGCGAGCAGCGTATTATCTCACTTTTGATTGCTCCGTGAGCTCGCTCAGCTCGGGAGGTTGCTTTTTATTAGCAAGGTGGTGCGCGAGATGCGGTTCGGGGGCCTTGAAATGTGCGCCTTTCGCATTGTCTCGAAAGTGAAATTTAGAAATCGTGTGTTTGTCACAACTCAGATCCCCTCAACGGGAACTAATGGCTCACGCGGGACAAGTGTGTGCAAGGCCCACAAAGCGATTAGTCCCCAGCTTTGTCTTCCAGATGATCTCGAAATTGAATACAAGAGTGTTACTCAATTTGTCGAAACAGCAGTCTGGGTTTCGAAACGGTCTGAGCGGTTCCAGGGCGCTACGACTTACCGCAGAGTAGGCCCCAATTTGCATAAAACGCTCATCAGAGCATTGCTGACGAGTATTTTGAATATTATAATTTGAATGTTTTTGTTGTTATATATTATTACTTCACCTCGTGCACACGATAAGTTTTTTTCGTTCTCCTTACCGCCAGAGTCCAAGCGAGCACCCGGAGGCAAAGGTGTTTCGACAGCACCGAGACAATTTCCGATACTCATAAACGCTTCCGCTCGCGATGCACTCGAAGAACCGCATTTCAATTTGGGCAGCGATCAATATTCATCGAGCAGACGTGAGGAGCTCTTGGGTTGCGTGGGAGTCGCTTCGAGTACTTATATTTATGTCAGTTGTGGAGCTCAGAATTTTTCTCGAACCTTCAAACTCAATTTGCGAGCCTTTAAACTTAATACGAAGCCTTAAAACTTAATTAAGAAGCCTTTAAAATTACAAAATTGGAAAAGAGAAGAACCTTAAAACACCTCAAAAATTAAATTGAAGCCTGCAAACTGGCCATTAAGCCTTAAAAATTAAAAACAGAGCCTATTAAGGCCTATAAAAAATTTATAGAACTGAATACTCAATTTTTGGCTGAAAACGGAGCCTTCAAAAATCTCATAAAATTCATAAAACCCGATTAAAAAGTGTATGGCACTTATGCTAAGATAAGAAGCCCAATCTGAGCCTCCTAGTTCCATCGCTGGCTCTCGAGAATATCGAAAGTTCAATTGAGACGTTCGACATGGGAGTGCGCTGTGCGATGTAGAGGTTATGTGTTAGCCTTCGCGAAAAACACATAAAACAACACCAAGTACATGCATTAATTAGGGAGTGTTCGAACAAAATTCGAAGATGAGCAAAGCAAAATTGAAAACAACGTCGATTCCGATCTGTGGACGCTGCTAGCCCAAGGTACTGCCGAAAAGCGGGTTATTAGGAACCAGCACTCGCGGTTTCTCAACCGGAGCGACGGAGCCCAGATGGATGGACGAGATTAGCGAATATCCAGGGCAGGCTGGCTCCTTCTGCAATCCACTCGTCGAGTCGTCGTAAAGCAATTTGCATAGAAATGAGCCCGAAACTTACCTTTTTGCATTTTATTCGTGTCATTTGCGACCTCTGCTCGCTTCTGTGATGTCCCGCGCGCACATTTTGTCATTTCCTATGAAGCGGGGAACGGCAGCGCACTCACGACCGCGAGACGACGACTTAGGCTGGCGCAGGTCGGGCTCAAGACATAAAACTTCTATCTAAATTGTTTCGTCAAAAATTATGTAAACAGCTTCCTGTGAATTTGGAGGCAATTTCGTGTGTTTTGCCTTTAATTTAATTTGCAGGAGACGCGGTTTTAAGTAGAAAATGAGCGTTAACCTCTGCAGAGGGGTTAAGACAGCGTCTGGGCGGAAACTGTTCTCACTGCAATCCTCATTTGAGGGCAGTCCGGGAGCCGCAGAACGTGCCGAGTGACTTTCCAGCACGTCACCTCGCAGAGTTGCGGTTGCACGCAGCTCTCCGCATGCCTATCACCTGCCCATAAAACCATAAACGTCATCCGCGTGTTTCGCGAGGTATTAATCTAGAAAAATGTAGAGCGGTGTGCAATATGCTTGAAACATGAGAAGAGCTTGCTTGGGGGGAAATCCGATATTTCTTTGCTAAGTGAAGAAACAGGGCTTTGGTTCAAGAAAACCAATTTTAGAGACCAAAAATAAATTAAAAATTTGTTGTCTCGAAAACTGAATAATTTTTTTCTTGTTCTATATGATTCTTGTTAAAAAATAAAACAAAAGTTTTTGAGCCCGAAAAAATGATGCCTACGAGTTTTACAAATTTTTCTGTAGCTCTGGAAATTGCAGGCAATATCCTCAGAATCTCCAAATCACCTCCGCTGACTCATTGTCACTTTCACGCACGTCTAAGAATAAGTTCTTAGGAGGGTTAAAAGCAAAAGAATTTTAAGTTTCTGACCCTTGAAAAAATTTACAGACTGAGGAGGCTCTAGAAATGAATATTTGGACCAAAGAAAAATTTTGTTAGACGAAAAAACTGAGTTAAATGTTAGTAAAGAGCCTTCAAAACATGACTCAGACAAACAGAAAGATTAAATCACACAGGGCAATTTTAATGCAAACAAGAAAGGTATACAAATTGCGGAATAAATGGGAACATAACTCACCTCTCGCTCTCCGGCAAGACGGACGATGAGTGGAGGCAAAGTTATTACACGTCTTGAATCATAAATGGAACTGTATTAATATGTCACGGTTAGTTTAGGGCGGCTGAAGCGAGAATGTGCGCTATGGACTCCCCCGGCCGTCTCATCTAGACCGTTTTCCTGCTTACTGACCGTAAAAAATGTAGCACATTGGAGATCTTTAATTCTACAACCTGCTAATAATTATCAGTTTTGTTGTGGCGAGCGTTTAAAAATTTAAACGGTGGTCGAGGCAAAACAAACAGCTCGTGCGTGATTTATGGACCCGCTGCTACCGTATTGGAGTCCGAGCCACCTTCGCCCATCTCAAGCGCGCGACACCTCGACAAGTTGCGGCTAATTCGGAGTCGGTGTCGTTGCAGCTAATTTTGGGGGACTCTAAGCAGGTTTGCTGGCGCGTGATTTATGACCGCTTCTCGTGTTCAATTAATCATCTCGAAGCCTACATCATGATCCCAAAGATGTCAATTCACCTGGGCTTTCGTTCGGGCATAGAACGGCGAGGGGAAGAGGAACGCGGAGAAGCTTTCACTTATCACACCGAAATCTTGTAAGTCCCGATGTTCTTGCAAGACTCGCCGTGTGCATCTCTCTCATTGATGTTGCTCGACGTGCGAGACATTGACATTGACCACACCCAGGGTGATTAGGCAGTTTCGAGAGGCACAACAGAGTGCTTGGCTGTGATCCGTCTTTTCAATTAACTTGATTAATTTTTTAATTTCAATTTAAATATTTAATAAGCTGGGGCTCTGGAGAGGTGACTCGAGCGTTTCGTGCGCATTCATCATTCTTACCTCCTTCGCTGACGAACCGGACCGTAAGCTGGGTGACGCAGATCGGCTCAGCTGGGAGATGTAACGCTGATTTCCGGGAACTTCTTTGAGTCGCCAAAAAGGGATTTTCGAGGTCTTTTAGAGGCACGGAGTAAATTAAAGCCATATGTTTGAAATTTTTTAGGCTTCATCTTTTCTAGATAAAACATTTTTCTTGATACAAGATTTTGACCAAGCAATTTTCATCAATCAATTTTTAAGCTGATTTTTAAGCCTTAAAAGGTGAAATACATTAGTTGGGAGTTTTATGAATTTTTTTGAGGATATTGCTTGCATTTTTCGGAGCTCTAGAAAAATATGAAAAATTTGTAAGACTCGTAGGCTTTACCTTTTCGAGCTATAAAAATTTTGTTTAAAATTTTTCAAAGTGAATTTTAATTTTTTAAGCTGATTTTTAAACCTTAAGAGATGAAATACATTAGTTAGGAGTTTTTAGAAATTTATCTGAGTGATTTGGAGATTCTAAGGATATTGCCTGCAATTTTCGGAGCTATAGAAAAATTTGTAAGACTCGTAGGCTTCACCTTTTCGAGCTTAAAAATTCTGTTTAATGTTTTAAAAATTGAGTTTAATTTTTAAGCTGATTTTTGAATCCTAAAAGGTGACATAAATTAGTTAGAAATTTTCTGAGTAATCTTTTAAAGTCAGAAAGCTTTCTGGCGCCCCTGATAGAAGAAAACTAGGCCTTCCTCCCACCAGAAAACCGCACCACGTGACTTTGGGGAACCTCCGCTGACTCATTGTCACTTTCACGCACGTCTAAGAATGCAGCTCGCGAACAAAAGCCGGCGTCACAGCCGCGAAATCCGCAAGTCAAGACCGCCGCAGCCACCACACAATGACAAGCCAGATACACCTAAATGAGCGCAGCTATTTTAATACAATAATCAATTGTTTTCAAAACTAGCACAGACACACACATGCTCACCTTCCATCGCTATCTCCGCGAGCAGGACTTTTCTCGGGCACCGTCGTCGCGTTGGTTCGCGCAGAGAAGAACAATACCAGCAGCTGATTAGTGCACGCGGTGCATTACATATTAAGCGCGCAGAGAGCCGGGCCAGGTCGCGCCACGCTGCCGCGACAATGATGCAAAAATTCGCTCTTCCAGACAGTGTGTCGTCTAATATAATAATGTAATTGATGACTATTGTGTTTCTGCTCTTGTACATGTATGTATAATATGACAAACAATCGCACTACATGTGCTTGCTAGGAGTGCTTTTGCTACTTGCTACTTGAAGAAGATATCACGGTCTCGCGAACAATGTAGTGTTTCGAGAGTGGCGCGAGTCGCGGACGACACTTTGGAACAATAAGCGCGATGAAAAGAATTCTTATTGTCTACGCAAAATTAATCATCTCGCACGTGACACCACTTTCTACCTATTTTCGTCGCTCAGACCGTTTAGGGGCTGCAGGTGCTGGCTCCTTTCATGGCTAAGTGGGTCAGGGGTCAACAAATCTTGCTCTGGGAGAGCTTTTCCTCTTTTTGAGCCTCTGATTCATTAAATATTGGGCAGCATTAGGGCTTTTGGGGAGGTAAGGTAGCAGCGTATTTTATTGAGAGGTTTTTTGAGCCTTATAAGGAAGTTTCTGAGCCTTCAAATTGAAAATCTCTCTCCATAATTTAATAAAAGAACTTCTAGATCAACCTAGTAAGTCTTAAACTTAAACTATTTAGACTTAAAAGGGATTAGAAAGGAGTCAAGGGGCAACAAATCTTGTCCTGTCTGTCTTTCTAAGTCGCTTTATCACCAAAAGGGCTTTTCGAGAGGGCAGGGGTCAGTTACACTCATTAAGACCGGTCTTGAAAGAGATTTTGAGGCTTTTAAGGAGGTTTCTGAGCCTCTAAATTGAGAACTTCCTTTTAAATTATATCAAAAGAGCTGCTAAATCAACTAAATTGGCTTCAAACTTGAACAGTTAGACTTAAGAGGAGTCAGAGGCTGATAAATCATCCTTAAATTTGGCTTGTAAGAGATTTTGGGGCTGAACTCGTCTCTACTCGAGTCAAACTTGAAGCTTTCTTTCTATAAAACCAAACACCCTGAAGTCCAACAAGCCAGTAAAAATCAGCCGAAATGCCCAAAACGAGGTGATGGCTAAATTTCCACGAAAAGACAATGATTGTCGTGAGTGCCTTTTAATTACGAGCCGCCACACGTGGATGCACGTACCAGCCTTTGAACATAATCACGATCGTCACTAATTACTTTATTATTTAACGGCCCGTCGCCCAACGTACACAATGTCCCACGCTTACACTCTTTTCACTTTGCTGCTACTCCGTTCCCGAACATGCAAGCGCATTATGTTTCGGCTTCTGCGCGCTCCTCTCCGGCCCTCCAGTGACTCTATGCTCGTTTTCTTTTGTTTTCTCGCTTTTTGTCATCCGAAAGCCTACAACTCATAGCACATTGCTCACGTGACCAAAATGTGAATTTGTGTGTATGTAAAGTGCTTTTAAATGTTCGCTCGCCGTTTGCCAAGCAGACGAGCGGGTTAATGATCGTAATGACACCCGTTTATAAATTAAATTTCCGCGTGCTGATGGGTTCATTGACCAGCTGCAGGCCCTCCTAGTAGATTTCAATTAGCTTAAGGGATTTTTAGGCTTTTCAGGGTCCAAATAAAATTTTATGACCTCGATTGTTGGAGTTTTTGGGGTTGGGGAGGTCTTTTTGGGGTTCCAATCTCGCATAAAAGGGCTCAAGAATTACTTCTCAGGGCCTTATTCTAAAGAAAGGCTCAGAATTCGGGGTTTTTCATACTAAGAGATGCAGAAATTGGAATCTTTAGAGCTCCAAGTCCCATAAGAAAGACCTCAGATCAGCCCAAAAAAGGAAGTTCAAAACAGTTTAATGGCCCCTACTCCGGGCCTCCCTACGCCACCCACATTGGAAGCGACCCAAGTTCAGGTGCACGCAATAAATTGTGCCCGTGTCTCTTGATCTTGGGTGCACTGGAATAATACAAATTAATATTAATGAAATGGCAAACAATGCTCGCGGTTTCAATAGTTGCGATCATAACTTGTGCAGAAGTAACTTCATAAGGCCTCGCTGAGCTCATAAATAACACCGGTTCTTGCGCTTTGTTCCTGCTTCCAACTCTCGCGAGTCGCGCTGCTCTGACCCACATTGGAGGACGGGTGGAGAGAGAGAGCTACTCCTCGGCTTATCGTCACCAACTTTAATAGCTTTTACATATGTTTTCTCTGGCCGACGGCGGTTCGCGGTGTAATGATACATAAATATCACATCATATAAATCAGAATTCCATTGTTGTTACTCATTCAGATGTAAAAACAGCTACGGCTGTAATTTGCGGTGCATGACAGAACCTTCTGAGAACGAAGCGAATCCGCCAAAATACCGTTTTCGGAGCTGCGACTCCCAGACGACCAGGAATCCCGCCCGAGAAATGCTAATGAAGTGCATTGCGGCCCAAAAACACCGAAAAATTTGCTTAATTCGGTAAAACATGGGCTTAATTTGGGGCAACACGGCTACCCATCTTACTGCCAATTTTGATCATGATCGGAGAGAGATTGTCGCCGGCTGATTAACATCTCGGCGAATTGATTTTCGGGCGAGCTCTCAGCCGACCCCTCTTCCCATTAATTATGCTCGCTTTGGCCGGAACGGGACGCGAAAGGAGACGGGAGAGCATAGGTTTGCAGTTGTAGACTTGGCTTCAGGGACGTAACTTGGTTGGGGGCTTTCACAAGGGGGTGTCAGCTTGAGACCTAAGAAAATATCAGTCTATAAACATTTATGTCTGAGGTAGGGCTATTTTTTCCTAAGAAAACCTATTGAGAAAGCTGTTTTAGAGTTAAAACTACGTCTTTCTATCACAAGGGTAGGGTCACAAGAGGATCTTCGGGACCTAGGTGACCCTCTGCCCCAGCTCCAATCTATCACAAGGGTTTACCAAATCATTTCTTGGTAAACCCTTGTGATTTACCTAGGTCCCGAAGATCCTATTGTGACCCTACCCTTGTGATAGAAAGACGTAGTCAGACTTTTGACAAAAAATTTCCTTTGAATTTGATATATCTTTGACAGATAATTGTAAGGTTGCTGTCTTGAGCTTAAACCCTCAAAGAGGATGCCTATCTATTCTATGAAGAAGCGGGTCCAAGATCGAACTTCTCTCGTTGAAAGTCGGGGTTCTAGTCGTCAAGAAAAAAATCTAGAAAAAATTGGATCTTTTCCTCAGAAGCCAAAAACGATAGGTCCCATTCCCAGCTCCATCCCTGCCCCGGAGTCCCTCGCAAGTTATATATCACCGTCCGATCAATACCAATTATTATTCGCGCGCATCTTTGTAGTTGTATTCTATACAACTGGCCGGCCGAATACCGAGAACTTCTCGCAGGAGAAGATTTAAATTTCTGCGTTGTTGTCGTCAGTAATAAGGCTGCTTTGCGCTCCTTTTAATCGCCGTTGAATACCAGAGCAAAACGCGCATAAAAAAGTCAAAATATATTTGAATCGCATAAATAAGTATCACCATGTTGCGGCTCCGAATGCTGCTTGCTGCTGCTTCTGATGGTGACTGGTGTGCTTACGGGCACAAAAATATTGCTGCGAGAAAAAAGGAAAAAATATATATTGTATATCGGGTATTAAAGGAAAAAATGTCGTGCACGTTTTGAGAGGAGCAAACGAGAGCATAAAAAGAAGCTAAGAGGCGAGCTGCAGCAAATATGTTGCGCGAGGATGTTGTGGAAAAAAAGAGCTATGCGGGATATGTTTGAACAGTAGTTTTTGTTTTGTCCGCCTGCCTTTTTGCGACTCGCCTCGCGACTTGCAAGACAGCCGATCGACAGGTTTTTTTGTTCTGCTTCTCTCTCTGCCCCTTTTCTCGGGACTCTGCGGTGCTTTCGGGTCCCGAGAGTCGCGGAATCGCCAACTCGCGGAAAACGGGGCGTGGAAAGCGACATCAAAAGCGGGAATTCCAGGAAAGTCCGTCTCGAGGCTCAATAAATCACGACTGCCGATGCTCGCTCATGTGACATAATATCGCTAATAAAACATAAATTTCGCATCTCTCTGTCCATACGTCATGTTCCGGGACGTTTTCGGCTACGCTTCTGCACGACAGTTCGGCCAGCAGAGACATGTGAGCGGAAAATATTTAAAAATTCAAAAAAGTGAACACAAAAATGCGAGCGAGCAATTCGAGGAAATTAGTTCTCCGTAAATTTGTGCGCTTTTTCGTGAATGCGATGAAGAAGAAATTATCATTTAACTGTCTATTTTTTGTTTACGTCCGAAACACGCGAGTTGCGACGCGACAACCGCGAATGTGCGCGAGTCCGAGGCAGAGGTGTAGCTGGAGGTTCAGGTGCACAGAGGCTCTGAGATCTGGCGCCCCCTGACGATATCTTTGAGGCAGCTAATGACCACTCTCTGAGCTGAAATAAACGCGCCACGATACAAATAAGTGCCTTTAAGTACTCTAAGGGCTGTTTAAGACTTATATGGTCAACTTTGGAGGTAAAATAGGAGCCCCTTGAGATTCTCAGGGATGAAATAAAAACTCTACGGCCACCTAGATTCCACTAAGATGCCCTAAAGCTAACGAAAACTCCTCCAGAGCCCTTCTGATAATAAAATACCGTTTGAAGTTCTAAAAAAACTATTTCTATGAAACTTTACCATTTATACAGTTCAAGATTTAACTGTGAACGCGATTTAAGGGCCTCTAAGAACCCAAAGAGGTCGCTAGGATTAAAATATGGGCTCCCAGAGCTGGTAAAAGCGCCCATTTAGACTCTATGAGCTTAAAAAGACTCCCCTTCAGAGCTAAAGAAAACGCCCCCAGAGGCATGAAGAAACCCCCCTCAGTCTACGTCTCTGCTCTGGGTTCTAAAGAGGAAGAGACAAGCATCTGATGTTACGCGGTTTCACTTATCTTCTCGCTGCCCCGCCGTTGCTGCTCGAGCCCGTCGTAAACTGAAAATAATAAAAGCTGAAATAATGTAAAAATAAAGAATATAAATGGCTGTGATCATCATTCTTTTGTTTCTCGCTGGACTCTCCGATGACGACTTACGACATTTATGTATTTTTACTTTCAGCCGGGCCTCGGCCGGGCTTCCGATTCCTGGTTTTTCTCGATTTCTCTCTCCGGAATCCGCGTTTTTGCGACCCCAAAAGCGTCCTCGGATTGCGCAGTGGAAAGAAATAGATTTCCCATTGTTCCACAGCGACAATCGGGTCTGGGAACCGCGCTAACGAGAAACGGTACGTGCTTGCGGTAACGAGAACGAGAACGCCTCAAAAGTGTGCCTCCACTTGCGCTTCTTGTATGCAAATTAATCGTGATGGCTGGAAAGTTGTCTAAGAGGCGCGAGAGCGAGAGAGAGCCTCCGGAAAGGTCGCGCAAATTGTCACACTCTCGCGAGTCGGGGCATGGCGTGTCGCGGCGCCAGCAGTGTAACAGGTTTCCCATTGTCTTACACCTTTCAATTCACTCTTTTGCCGCTATCGATCTCGCTGAAAATGTCATCGGTGTGTTCGGAGACCGGAGAGCGAACGGAGGTATCCGGAGAGTGATGCTGGTGAAGGTCACGCATCTAACAAATAAATAAACATTTGATTGCTGAACTGATCTGGTTATTGTCGACAATTCAAAGTGCCTTCGTCGACTGTTCGACAGCCATGACAGTGCGCACCGGTTGACTGCCAATTAAACGCGCACAGCATTAATTTGATTTTTGCAATGCGATTGACGACAGCTAATTCAAGGCCTGACAGTGATTTAGCGACAAAGCGGAAGCTGCGACGCCGAATGCTGGGCGTTTCATTGGTCCAGGGGGAGGGGTTGCCTTTGGATTGTGACTTTAAGCTATTTTTAGCGGTCCGTGCTACTTTCAAGCCATTTTGTCCGAGTTAAGTCAGGCTCTTAGACATCAGACAATGCGCATGCGCAGACCGGGTTGACTTTTTGGGCTTGAAGTCTGAGTCAAATCCCCACCCCCAGCTTGGGAAACTCACCGCCTCCCCCCGACCTAAGGTCGTCAGTAGCAGTTTGACTTGTAATGTTTTTATCCCAGCTCTCCGGTACACAATAACATGCTCTGCTTGCCCGGAGTTTGAGTCTTGAGTCCAGCAAGGCAGCAATTCAATTGTTCACGTTGATTATCATTTTTATTAATATTTTTATTCAATAATCTACCGCCGTTCTGCCGTTTGAAAGAATTTATAAAAATTTGTATTTTGTGTTGTACATTTTATTAGTATTATGCCATTACTATTGTGGATTTGTAGAAGAGTTCAATCGAGGTGCACACTGCAACAAGAAAATCATGCATTTTTGCCAGAAAAAAAATATCTATAAAGGTATTGTAAATGTTTTTCGTGACACATTATCAGAAATCAGAGCTTCTGAAAGACACCGTAACCTTTCCTCTTCTCTGCGCCATTACCTTTTCCTGCCAGGCTAGTTACGGCAGCATGTAATTGTTATGAATTTTTATTTTCGATTACCATTGGAATCATGATCTCAGCTTTCGTTACATGAGCTCCATGTCTCCATTTGTACTGCGATTTGTTCAAATGTCACGTGCAAACGTGGAGCACGTCACTACCTTATCGCGCGTCACTGCCTCCGGAAGCCAATAAATCTCATCGCCCAAATTAGATTCGGTTTTCGCGAATCACCGAGATAAGCGCGGTCCAGAAAGTTGAATGAAAGGCTGAGACGCCATAAGCTTCAAACTTTAGACCCGATAAACGTCATCCCAGTCTCGCGCCAGCCGGAGAGTCGAAGTCTACTCTGCCAGATTGGCGCATATCTAATCGAGCCATCTGATAGCAAGAGGTTCGATTAAGGCGCAATTAGGGGCTAATCGGTGGTAGGAAGGCACAGAAATTCCCATGTTTTTGTTAGAAAACCCGGCCTGAGTCACTGTTTTTCGGCTCAGTATCGCGACCTTAAAGGTTTTTGGAGATACCTGCCACCCAGAGACGTACCTAGGGCGTATATAAATAGATTTAGGCTCCAAATTCTTAGTTGGGGGCCCTAAATTTTAAGTTGGGGGTTCTCATTCCAAAGCTAGGAGCCTTCAAAATTGAGGACTGAAGGCTACTTGAGAAGATTGAGGCTCCAAACTTAAAATTTGAGTGTCCCAAACTCCCAATTCCAAAGCTAGGAGCTCCTAATTCAAAGCTAGAGACACCAATTTCAAAGCTACGAGCCCTACAATTAAAGGCTGAAGGCTATTTGAGAAGATTGAGGCCTTAAATTTGGAGATGGAGCTCCAAACTTAAAATTTGAGTGCTCCAAACTCCAAATCTCACAGCTAGGAACCCCTAATCCAAAGCTCGAGACTCCAATTTCAAAGCTAGTAGCCCCACAATACATGACTGGAGGCCCCTTTTTTCGAACTGACATACCTGATTTTACAACCTAGATATGACTCCCCTTATCAAGCCCAATTTGAACTGATCCGCTAAACCGTGAAGTCGTGTTTTTAAACCCCTCCGTAAAAATGAGAAGCAACCTCGAGGACACCTGGCTCCTGGACTGGATCGACTACCACAAAGCCGCCGCGGATATTTACGACCTCCTGGCTGAATCGAGGTACGAGAGTCGCTACAAATTAGAGTGCCATTGAGAAACTTAGATATTAATCATGTGGCAGCTTGGTGAAAGAGATTTATGAGCTGCAGTGCTGAAGCGAAAATATTTATCGTGGCGTCGTCGTAAATTACGCGATCCCAATCGCCTCAAACACTTGTTGCAGTGATTTACGGAGCCTCAAGTGCGTCAATGTCAAATGCACGCGGCTTTGGCGGCGACTCGAGATAAGCGAAAAAAAGCTCAAGGAAGTTCTGAAAGCTCTCCATCTCGTAGCTGGTTTTACTACTTCAGTAGTATCATTAGCACGTAATTACTGGTATCTGGCCCCTCGCAGCTCGGCTATCACGTACAAACAGCACTTTTATGGCGCGTCAGAGGTAGATTATGCCGGAGATACTCGGGTGCGCAGCTGTGGCAGATACAGGTGCGGGAATCTCGAAGAAAAATCATGAATGAACGTTATAAAAGTAACAAGATTGCGAGCGGCAATTATCTCCGCGATAAGAGGTCCGAGATACGGGGAGTCAGTGAAATGTCGGGTGTTGTAAATCTCTTTTGATATCTCGCATGACGAGCGACTTTAACGGCGCGAGGGACTTTGAAGGGCAGTCTCGCTCCCAAGGCTGGAATGCACCGATCCCAGGTCCCCAAAATTAGGTTGTGTGTGAGTGCGAGAGAATGGACGAAAAGTGAACCAAAAGTGCATGTAAATGGGCTGCTTTGCATGCGCCGCATGCCTCGCGTCTCATTGGCGTTCAGACGATCCCAAAATGTAAATAATGTACTCATTATCACCCATCTTTGGAGCGGTTATTGAGACGTTGCCAGGCTTAATTAATTTGCTGTCAATTAGCAGAGTTCCCAATATTCTCATGCGTGGAGAAGAAGTGGCGCACCGAAAAGCCCGGTTGGGACCAACGCCACTGCAGACAGACGTGATTGAATCGTAATGTCGTTTTTGCCCCACCACTCGTCCAGTTTCTCATGCAGACAATGACATTTTCGAGTTCAGCTAATTTTGAAGACTTTCGAGACTTTTTATGTCCACCTTTCGAGGTGCTCGCGGAACATTGAAATTCACTACACGCGCCGAAAAATGGCGTCTCGGACGAACAAGTTTTTGTGTCTCTGTTTCCTTTTACGAACAGCAGATTTCGATTTGGACATTAATTCATTATGTTAATTGCCCCCAGACTTTTTTCCTATACGCAACACGACACCTGAGGACTTCTCGGTTCAGAGGTGCGTTCTGGGGCGGAAGCTCGGCCAGCGGTCGTCGGAATAATTCTGCAATTCGGATGCAAATTATATCTGCTCCATTCCAAATTGATTCGGTTTCGGATGCCACAGTCCAGTGGAGATCCCAAACTGAAATCGAAATCAATCGAGAGGAAATAAAGCGAGGCTTATTATGGGTTTTTGTAAATGGAAAAGCGGCTTATGTAATTGCTTGTGCGAGCATTCCGCGATCAGAGTTGTCATAACATAATATAAATCTAATTTTTTCGCTGATTGCATCTCTGGCACCGTCTTCCTTGGAATTGAGCGGCTTAAAGGGGTCTTGAGCCGTATTTGAGATGGCTGGAAGACCTATAGGGGTCTCAATTCTAGTTCAAAAAATTTAAAGAGCTGCCTAAAAATTTTCAAGATCCCTAAAAAAATTCAGAAAACCTCTTGAAAGTTCAGAAACCCAATATTCATAGCTGGGACACCAAGGAGGAGACCTAGGAGATCTATAGGAGCCTCAATTCCAGTTCAAAAAATTTAAAGAGCTGCCTAAAAATTTTCAAGACCCCTAAAAAAATTCAGAAAACCTTTTGAAAGCTCAGAAATCCAATTTTCATGACCGAAACGCCGATTATTCAACAAAAAGTCCCATTTTCATAGTAAAAGAAACCCTATTTTAGCGACTCTTGGTTTGCCCAGAAGACCCTCTCTTCAAGCCAGTACACGAGCTCAAAGGAAGCCGGTAGTCATTACATGATTCAGCGGAAAAGGCGTTGCGGCAACTTGCAAAGCAATCAAAATAGTTAGCTAATCTCGATACCATCGCAGTACGCCGGTGAATTGATTGATTAATAAAAAACATCACAAATCGCAGATCACAAAAATCACGCTCGGTGCGCTCGCGATTCCGATCTGCGGCTGCTGATGAGGTGCAAGTTGATGTTGGCTCTGAATGCGAGTGACATCAATTGAATTCTATTTGAATACGAGTATGTGTTCGGGCTCCACCAGATACGAATCCATCTCTTGAGCGATTCAAGCAGAAAGCACGCTTTTAATTGATTGATTGATTGGATTCCGCTTCTTCTGCATCGCGCAATAGGTTTTTATGCCTCCCTCGTGCGCCGTAAATCCTCCTCGTTCTGTCAGTCCACTAATTTGAGCCGTTTTTCCTCTCATTCCAGCTCGCCTCAGCAGAATTTTCACCGTGCCTACGAGGAGTACGTGCACCCGATGCAGTCTCACCCGGGCTCGGGGTCTCCGTTACCAAACAACTCGCCCCAGATGTACTCCCTCGGGTCCCACGGCATGCTGGCTCCCCAGAGTCCCTCCATGGGTCAGGCTCACAGCCCCATGCTCCTGTCCTCTCACTCACCCCTCAACTCCTCCCTCCTCAACTCAAACAGTCCCCTCATGGGCCAGTACTCGCCCTACCCCGACGTGATTCCGACCACCATCATGGGACAGGATGACCAGTATTTGTACAACTTGCCCACGAGCTACGGCGAGTTCTGCCCCACGAACTACGGGGTTCTGCAGCGACAGTCGTTCGGGAAGATTGGACACCCGGGGGCCATGAAGCCGGCAAAGGAGCCTCGTATCAGGAGACCTATGAATGCCTTCATGGTGTGGGCGAAGGTGGAGAGGAAGAAGCTGGCGGACGAGAATCCCGACTTGCACAACGCAGATCTCAGCAAGATGCTAGGTGAGTTGAGATTGGCTATAAATCAGGCAAATTGAGCAATTTAGATGCCGAACGCCGCCATCCATTATGTCCGTAATCGCCAAATTTCCTGTACTTTGATCTACGAACTTAACATTTAAATTGAATTTAAAGCTTGGTGACGAAGAAATCAGGCTAGAAAATAGGGGGTGAAAAACACTAGGGTTTGAATATCAACTGTTGGGTCAGTTTTTCTGTGACTGGCCAGAAATTCTAAATAGTTATAAGATTATTTTTCCAAAATGGAGAAATTAGAGCTCTTACAAATTTAATATTTTGCCCAGAAAAGTGGCAAAAAAGGTCTTAGAGGGGTCAGAAAAAATCTGGACAATTTTTTTCGTCTACCAGCAAACTAGGGTTTGTGTGGACTAGCTAGACAATTTTTCTAAGAGGAAAAACTAGACCTCATGAATATTTAAGGCTGTTTCAATGGACTAATTTTTACGTAGACTAGCTATAGAAATAAGCCAGTTTTTGAGCAGAAACGTGTCAAGAAGAGTCTAATTGTGGTCAGAAAAAAATGTGGTAAAATTTTTTTGTGAACAAGCTATACTTCTACATTAAAAACCCGGCGTAAAACACGTCCCATCTCCTCATGGAGAGGCGAGTAGGCGCCGAACAAGCCGATTTCGTGGATACTTTGACACTTCAGTCTCCAAATCGTGTTCCCCCGCCCACCGCGATTTCTAAACGTAAATTGATAAAACCACTTCGCGTCCATAAACCGCTACTTGGCAGCCCTGAGCCACATATTAAATTTTATTTGCGCCTCACAAATTTTCGCTGGAGCTCTCTGTAGGCGCGTCTCGGCGGCCATTACAATCAGTGCTGTCGAGTCGCTGTGTCGAAAAGACCGAAATTACCATGCACAAAAATGCTAATTTATGTAAATTGCATGTTTTTTGGAGCAAAGCACATATTTTTTGGCAATGGAGTGAATGAATTGCTGGCTTAATTTATGCGATGGCTACGCGAGAGAGTGCGCCCACCTTGATCAAGCGAGCGACGGTATTGTAGAGGGCAACAATGAGGACGATTCTGGGCCCTAATTGAGCGACCCGAGTCGGCACTCGGCCGTAATTGATGTGCAAATGGACCGCGAGATGCGCGAAGGTGCAAAAGAGACGTACAGAAATGAACCCCGAGCCCGCGTGTACGTGAGAGTGTATTGGAAAAGCCCAATAGTGTACGTTCCGGTGTGGCTGTGGTGTACGCGGAGGCTACATCGGAGCACATAGTCTTATCTCTTTTTCCCGTGATTTGATTCAATTTGTTTTTAATAATCCCGCCTACAGATTTGTTATTGGCTGTTTTGAGGTAAAAACGTACATAAATCTCTCGGGTTTCGTATTGCTCTTTGCGCTCTATTTCGTATTGGTTTGGTTTCTCGATTTCTTCCTCGCCTTCTCGCGTCTCCGGAGTCCGAGTTCTTGGGCCCTGGCGGAAGTGACCGCTATAATTGGGGCTGTGAAGCGTGGATAATTAACGAAATGACGACACTCGGCCTCACCATCTCCGCATGAGATGACTTTCAAAAGATAAAACTGCATTTTAATTTATCCGAGTGAGGAAATCTGACCTTCTTTCATTTCTCAAAAAAGCTAGCTAATTTACTTTAGAGCACGGCCACATGTTGCATGCGTCGAAAGTACAGCGGGCATAGCAGCTGCATTAATGATAATAATAAAATAAATATTATAAATTAATGAAATTAAAACAGCAAAGTAAGCAAACAAGTAAAAATCTGGACTGTGGGAGATTTCCATGGGAAAATGTTTGTATCACTGAATAAATTACCCGGCCGTGTTTGTGTGTTTTTCAGCTCGTAACTCGCCTGCCTCCGTGCCATGCATCACATTTTTGTGCAAAACGAACCTCCACATGAGCACTATGTACTTGCAGTCGCTACCATTACAATAGATTTTTGAAATACCTCTCGTTAAGAGCTCGCAGCTAGCAGAAAAACGCTATATTTTTGCATGAAAATGTGTGTTACAAAATAATTTATGCCGACATGTGCGTTTTTTTTGCATCTCCCGTCCAAGCGAGGGCTTTTCCCCCCAACGCCAACCTGCTCGAGGGAAAGCCGATTTACCGTTCGGGGCGAGAGTCAGTGAACTCTCCGGTCGCATCTTAATGAGCTTTTCGGCACGACAGAGGCTGCTTAAAAATTCAGTAAGACGACCGTTAGGCCTGATATCATCATTATTAAATTAAACATCTTAATTGCGGACCAGCTTTGGCGCGGTTGAAGCTCATTCGTGCCAATTCATGCCTTCACTCTCTCGACTCCATTTTGACAGCATGACTTTCCATCCTCCTCATCATTACCGACGATGGTGTAGCAATCTTAATTAATGGCTCTCTTAATTATACCTCATCTTACATCACAGCGCTGGTGCGGAGAAAATGGCGGAGTCTTGGAACTGGTGGCTGATACCGGGGGCACACATATGTGTTCCAGGTAATAAGCCTTACGTCGTAAAACTGTACATTTACTACTTCCTCATTCACCACATCAAATTGCTATGAAATTGACCTATAAAATAAAATTTGCAACTTGATATCTGTTGGTGCGCGATATAGTTTCATTGACTGCTGTGGGAATGAACTCGGGCAGGAACGAGGCGAAGGTGAACTTGCCACAGTGCTGGTGATAAAGAAGCCTGTCAAGGGGAATGAACCTTGGGAGCCCTAAAATATACTTCATAGCACTTCTGAGCCATAAAGAGTACTTCTGAGCCCTAAAAAGCACTTTTGAGCCCTAAAGAGCACTTCTGAAAAAATAATAAAATATATATTTTGTTATATTTATTATCTTAATATATTTTTGTCAATCAAAAAAGGAAAAATAAGGTCCATATTATTCTTAGAAATTTTTTTTTAAATATGTATAGTTCACTTTTTGAACAAAATATATTTTAATCATGAACAAATATGTTGAAATTCATTTTCAAAAAAATAATTAGGTCGCTAGCTATCGGGGTTTTGGAGATATTATTTTTTAAAAATAGTAAAAATCCACCTTCGTCATTCCGAGACCATCAATCACCTTCAAGGGTGTCCTCCAGACGCACTGTGGTCCATCAAAGGCCGACCTGTCCCTCCTCCTCCACAATAGAATTCCCTCTGTCACATTAATTCTATCTCTGGACGCCCGGAGCTGGGTGACTCTCGGAGTTTCGAGCAGTCATAATAGTAGTAAGCATCGTAAAAAAGGGGAAACCAATAACAAATTGACATTTGAATAATTATATTGCCATCATTAATATTGATTTGTATTCAACTGCATGCAATATATCAAAACGAAAGCTGTTTTTCATATTCTGCCATACTTTAAGTTCGAGTTCGGGTTCGTTCGAGCTGCTGGCCAACCAGCGAGAAGCGATGTGTGCAGAGAGCCCGTTTGAGCCAATATCTGAGCTGAGTGCTGAAATTACAGTTTTTTGCCGATTTGCATGCATGGCTGAAGCGGTAACTGGTAGCTGGAGCTGCAAAAACGGCAAAGATAGCCGACCGAAGAGGAGATTAAAGTGCCAAGATTAGATAGAGAAAATGCTGATAATCTATAAATTTCAATATTCATTGCAATAAATTATGTTCAATATGAAGTAAGTTAGTGGTGGTGGTTTGTAAAAATGTATGCAAATTAAAATATTGCATTCGTTTACACTTCGGTCTGAGCTTTTTGTGTGGCTCCAGCTCCAGCTCGTATGTTTTTGCGGGCGCTCTTAATTTACTGCCATGTCGATTGCCGCAACCATGAACGGCTCGGCTCCTCTTACTTTGGCGCAGCGACTGGACTAGTGGCAGTTGCGGCAACTTATGATTTGTAGAGCGAATTCGTGTGTTTCGCAATCAGATCTGGCCATGGGGCTTTGTTGCGAGAGTGACCACCCGGAATTGACTTTTACTGACGTGCCTGGGAACTCTAGGCTGTCTGGGGCTCAAGGCACTGACAGTTTTGCACAAGGTTAAGCTCTTTTTGAGGCAAATTTTAGAGCTTTGTATGAATTTACTATCTCAAATAGTACCAGTTTTGGCTCCAAACATGTTTCTTGAGCTGAACAAGGCTGTTTAAAAATTCAGAGGCCAGTTTTCTGTCAAAAAAATTGTATCAAAAATTGTAAAATCGAGATTTGGTCATTTTCTGAATGCCAGATGAAAAATTTGTTGTTTCCAAAACCCAATGTTTCGCCCCAAATTCTCTTGAAAGTTATTTAAAACCTGCTAGGACCGTTTTCTCGACAAAAAATATTTCTACAAAAATCCTGAAATTGAGTTTCGGTCATTTTTCAAATAATTTTTTCAAAAAACATTCTCCAAAATATATTTTTTTAGCCCGAAAACTCTCAGAATATTTTAAGCCTTTCCAAGACCTCAGTGACTATTTTCGTGTAGAAAAAAATATTGAACCAAAGTCCAACAAAAGAGCCTTAAAAAGCCTACTACCTAAATAAACCAACAAAGGACGACCTCCCAAATCCATATAAAGCCACTCTCTGAGTAGTCAATCAATGGCAATCAATATTCCCACCAAAGTTCGGCCAAAATTAAGCAATTTGGAAAATTGCCTCAGACACTGCGCAGTCCGAGAGGTCACAATTTGTTTGCTCTTCTTCCGTAAATAATAAGCACGCTGGTCAACGATCTAAAGCCATATCGCAGACGATGACTGGGACAGGAAGACACAGGGTGTGACGATCAATTATCTCGCTGTCTCTTCTTCCAGCCTCGAATCATTATGCTCCGTGCAGTCTCGAGGTATTATTAAACCCGTCCAGAGAGTATGTTTTGATTTTGCTCCATCAATTTATAAGCTGATCGTCATAAAGTGTCTCGTAATGATGTGACTTTGTGATGATGACGATCATTACAGGTCTCGCATGTATGCGAACGTAGGCGCGCTGCCTCCTGCTCTTCAATATCGTCTCCATGGACGTTATTACCGTCAAAAGTCATCGTTGCAGATCGAAACGAAGGCAGGCGCAGGCACACGTATGTAATTATCGTTCGCTTCACTCCACTTCGTGCTTCTTTGGCTCTCCTTGCCCGCGAAATGAGCGACTTTGGCTACATGCAGCCTCACTAATCGCTCAACTCGGCTCGGTTCAATCATAAGAAATGATCACAATGATATATGACATTATCTGATCCCGTGAATCGGCTCGGGCTCGGACGCGTGCTCCATGGGGAATTGTTGTGTCTGCCTGGCCCATTGATCATCTACTTAATACACTTTGGATTAATTCCACGCGCGCACTTCGATGATTCATGGTCTGGAGCTGAATGGTAGCTCCAAGGTTAATTTGTGGGCCACAAAGTGGTGCTTCTATACGGGGCTTTAAACGTCTTTGTTCAAAATTAGGTCAAAGGGCTAATTTTAAGGCTAAACGAAAGGTCTGAAGGCTGAAATACTCCTGGAGATGGATTCTACTAGGTAATCTACAGGATAATGTTAGGTCCTCATGTTTTTAGCAGATTTTTTTCAAAAATTTCCATTAGGAGGAGCCTCGGAAGACCCTCAGGGGGCCTCGGAGGACCTCTGGAGGACCCCCGGAGAAGCATTAACATTGCCCCAAAAACCCTCAACTTTGGAAACTGATTCCGAGGCTCGCAGGCTATTGTTTCTGGCAAGCTATATTATTCCAAAATTCTTGGAGCCTAAAGAATCTGCTGATATCACATTCGACCCCCTTCATTGCCGAGGAGAACCGGAAATAGCGAGAATGTGGAGGCGCCTCCAAAGAAAAAATCACTTAAAATCACGAACTTTGGAGGCAGATTGCTTCCCTATCGACCTCCATAAAATATTATTTTTGAAAAAAATGTGCTTAACTTAGCTTTTATGCAAGTTTCTCCAATTGTTTCCTTTAATTGAGACATAATTTGAAGCTAAAGAGGGCCAATAAGTCCCATATTTTAAAGTAGAACATTGATTAGAATCCATCTCCAGGCACAAGTCGTATATTTCGGCAGTTTCCGTGTGCATGTGAGGGCACCTTTAGCTCAAAACTAGTAGATCGACCCCCTGGGAAGCCTAATTAGCCTCTTGCCACCCATCAGCCACCAGATAGGTCCACTGACAGGCCCTCAAAGACGCGTATTTAGCGAGTCCAGCTCCACTAATGACTGTAATAACATCATACGGTACCCATTAATGCGAAAAGCGCGCAAATCGAATCATAAATCAAGCATATAACAACCTCGCGACAATCGTACGGTACACCGGGCCGACTCGAAATTACAAGCAGCAGCGAGAGACGCGACTGCAACAACAACAAGTACGGTGACAATTTACAAACCGCGGCAGAAAATTGAAATTGACAACAACTCAATTTAATGACTCCCAGTTCGTGAGGCTCGACGCCAACGTGAGCATGATCGAGTGCGGAGGCACGCTTCAGCCAGGAAAATGGGGGAGCTGATTAGAATATTAAGTGACGTCACGGGATAGCTGGAGAGTGCGTTGGCTGTGTTCTCGCTCACGAATCATGAATTCTAAGTGCCCTCGCCTAGAGTCAAAGACCGGTTCTACAGGCGTGCGCGTGCTCTATGGGGTCTGTGAGGCCAGAATTTAAATTTTCGGGGCCACCCCGCGACTCCCCATTTTCCATACATCCTCCTGTCGCGCCTCAGAACCCTCGGCCGGAATGCAAATGTGCATCAGCACACGACGGGCTATCGCGAGAAAATCAGCGCTCAAAGCAACAATAGTCTAAGAAACAACCTGTGTTTCTGTTCTCCACACCAATATACACGTGTTCGTGTACGTTTTACGAGCACATTCGCAATTCCAGTACGCGACTAAAGTTCAAGCAAATAAGCAATTATGTAATAAATTATGCAAACATTTTTTTATTTCATTACGACAAAATTTTAAATAGCAAACTCGCGATCGATTCAATTGTGATTCAACCAGTATTGGCCGTGTTTTTGTACAACTACGGGACTCAGACGCGAGAGACACCGTAGCGTATCGGGCACCGGAGACAATTGATTTGTAGGTACTTTATGTTGGACAGACACTTTGCAAATTATTCACATCACATGTCGGAATTCGTATTTGTCGCCAGAAGACGGTTTTTACGTGTTGGAGGGTCGTATTTTAGATTTTTGACAAAAAAGGGATTTTCGGGACCACCTTTTAAGAGCTGTTTTGGGCTTAAATGGAGTCTTGAGCAGTGACGGATTTACAAGTAGGCACACTAGGCCTTACTGCCAAAGGCCTTTAAAGGCTAAAAAAAGGGGCCTTTTAGTCAAAAAAAGAGGGGCCCTCTCATCCTTAAACAGGGGCCTCTGGAAGCTGGAAAACGACCCCCTCATCCTCCTAAAACAAATTGTGCTTAGGGCCTCCAAAAGTTAAATCCATCACTGGTCTTGAGGGATTTATTTTCGAAGGATTTAAAACAAATTAGGGCTGGTTCTTGACAATCAAATGGTTTTTTGGTCATCTAGTTTAAGTCTGAGAGCTTCAATGGAACTTTTCTGAACTTTACGATTTTTTAAGGCCTGTTTCCTGGATATTTATCAAAATAGAACTGATTTGTTATTAAAGAAACAATGTTTCGAATCATCAAGAAAGAGAATTGAGGTCCTTGTGAAGAGTTTAGGAGAGAAAAAGAATTTTTGGGGCTTGAAAAAATTTCTTAAAGTCCCCTCAAGGCTCTCTTGAAGGAGAACTACCCATTCGTGACTCATCTCCAGCTCGCAAAATGATGTTTTGCCATCAACATGACGAGGCAACACGATCTCCGTCAGCCACGGAGACCCGGAGAGAGGAATCAGTAGTTTCTTGATATGATCGACGATCAGATAAGCCCAAGTCGTTGTAACATCGGAGCCGTGCCGCTCAAAACACACTCTGCACTCTTTTTACTTGCTTCATTCGTTTCGCTTTGTTGATTTATAGGAAGGGATCGTCATTTCCGGTTCATTTTTTTTATCTGCACACTCACGTTCGCCAGTACACGAGAAGGGCGATCAACATGTCACTCATTTGCATGCATTCGTTCTCCGTCTTGGACACCAGCTCGAGTATGAGCGACACAAAAAGGGGCTTCGTGATAAGCCAAACCGCAAATTTCGTATTATATTTCACAAGACAACCGCTGGCAACCCAGTTTGGACTCCGCAGAAGGCCTAGAGCACTTTGGTAGCCCATTACCTAAGCCCCCTAATCTCCAGTTGTTTGCGTTTTTTTTATTCGCCTTACGTGCAGACTCTTTTATTGTTGTTCTGCGCTAGTTTTATTACTACTGTTTCGAAATTCACGTTATCACGGTCTCGCAGGGTTCCCACATCATTGATAACACATTGTCTCCGCGGTGGTGGCCCCCTACGTGTCTAATGGACCTCTAATGTTCTTTTCTTGTGTGCCACTCTCGGGTTGCCCAATGCCGTAATTACCTTCTCAGCTCTCCGCGTGTGTATGTTATTAAATTAGCGTGCAATAATCATGTTACAAGACAGGCGAGCCAATTGCGTCAGTCAAGAAATTCAATTACAAAGTTGAAGAACCACGGCTGACTTCTGACATGGTCAAGAGTGATAGATTTCTTTTTGGGCCAATTTATGTGACTTTTAAACCATATCTAGGTTAACGAGGGTTTTTTTTGGAAATAAAAGGACTAAAATCAATCCAAGAAGGCTATTTTAAGACATCCAGGTTCACCTTAAAGAGCCTCTGGAAGCCAAATGGGGCCAGATTTAATCCATTCAAGCCTTCAAAGGAGCCTCTGAAGAAGTTGTTTCTAAAAAGAACCTCTAAAGGAGCTATGAATCAAGTCCACTGTGAGAAGAACATAACATGTGTGTGTGTTGACCCCTCGCGGTGTCGATGTCGGGAGAAATGAAGTTCCCAGAACTCGGAAGGTTCTCACGTGAACCCAGCGAACCGAGACGCTACGTCTTCATACGAGCGAAGGAACCGTTCTCGGCGTGTCTGTCCATAGGAAAGCATAATTATCATTAGCGAGGCATGTTTCGAGAGTGTCTTTGACCCTCCGCAGCCGCTACCCGAGAATCCATCTCCAGTTACCGTCCAGCTGCCAGCTAATTCGCGATGATAAATGCAACTTCTGCATCTCTGAATGCACGCATAAAGCGCGGGGAAGAATAACAAATATAAATTTATGATCTGCTAATTGACTGTTACGTATCAACACCTTACCGATTCGTTCTGGCAGTCAAGCAGCATATTAATATTGTCCTCCCGCTATGCTTCATTATTCGCAATGCGCGAGACTCACTTGTTTGTCCGGCTAATTAGCATGCAAGAGGGGATCTGTTCAACTTATCACGGCCTGAAATATTATTTTATTGCAAAATTATTTATCGGAGACGAGATTTTTGACTTTTCTCAAAACCGCGCTGACTTATTATATATGCAGCTGACGTGTCTCGCATTCTAATGACGCCCGGAGAGATGGAATCCATAACCCATTTCTTGCCGGACAGGAACGTCAGCTGTAGGAAAGCTCAGTGGTGCGCAAACACTCCACTGACTCACATTTTCGACGTCTCTAGCCAGTCACTCCGGAGCACAATGGCAACACGAGCTGCGCGAAAATTGCTCCCATGGGGGAATACTCGCGGAGTCGCACCAACACAGTGATAGGCTCTCGAAACAATGCAATGTCGTCGAAGCAGAGCCCCACGAAAAGCCGAGTGCGAACAAGTGAAATTTAATTCTTTGTTTTGGCTCGCAAAACGCGGGCGCGAGTTTTGGAGACGCTGGCGGGTCTGGAGACTCTTTCAAGTTCCCGCCACGTGGCTCATGTCATCTTCATTGTGTCAAAAGCCGAAATTACCGCGTCGAGGCACGACTTTCGAGTCATTATTAAATTTGGGACGTCGCCGGCTGTTTTGGGAAATGAATGATACTCGGGTTTTGACGGATCGAGGGGCCATTACTCATCATTACTGGTATTGAGAGCGCCAATTTTGCGGTTTGTCGTGCACCGAATTCGCAAGGAGGCGGAGAAAGGGGCCCTGAATCACCCCAGAGAAGGTGACTCAGTGCCGGGGGGCAGATTTACGCTCGAGAGTGCGAGATTTACGAGACACGCCGAGTGGTTTATGTCCTAATTAAAATTCATTATTCGTCCAGTAATCGGAATTCAATACCCAATATCAATAATAATCATGAAAACGATTAGCTCTAGCTCGGAATACATCTGAGAGAGCTACTTGTTGTGGCCGTCACGTGACCAAATATGATCAAAAGTGATGCCGCCGGAGCTCTCTCGGGTCTGTGTGAGTGCGAATGAAGTCGTGAGTCAGCGATAAAGTGGCAGATTTGCGAGAAATAGACGCGGCGCGGGAAGTGGGAGGCCTCCAGATGCTCCTACGTGAACCAGATCGGGCACTTTCTTTTCGGCAACGCGGGATCATCATGTCGCAAGATGTCCAAACACGCGGGAATTAGCCAAAAGTTATTGCCGGCCGCCGCTCTGTCAAACCCAATTTGCATCTGCAACCTTTGCATCGCGTTAATTTATGCGGCAATCTTTTGTGTTTCTTAATTTTTGCACACGCGAGAGAAGGTATTCAAAACGGACGCGAAACTGGCCTTAAAAAATTTAAAAGTTACTTATACTTTTTTAACACTTGAAAAAAATTAATAGAAAAAACTTTTAAAAAACTAATGCTTTTCTAAATTAATATTTTGAGTCTTTTATCAGACCTTAAAAATTTCAATTTTAATAATTTGGTCTTAGAATATTTTAAAATAATTTTGAAAGCTGCCCAGGATTATCGGTCTGTAGCTGGGTCCATGTCAGACCAAGGTTTAAGTAATTTTAAGAGGCAAAGTACCCAAAAACTTAAAATATTCTAGTCTAAAAATTTTTTAGCTTAAGAAAATTAGGTCTGAAAAAATTAATGCAGTTGTGAAAAATATTTTAAAAAAATAAATATAGTCTTTGGCTTCAAAAGAGGTTCTTAAAACCTGACAGACAGACATTACAGTTGTATTGAAAGGCTTTAATAGCTCTGAAAGATTTTTAGAATTTAAAAAACTTTATTTCGGCCAAAACAAGGCTCTTAAAAAGTCCACAAATTTTGAAAAAAATCCACTCAGTTACAAAACACGATTCTAAAACCGGACAGACAGACCGGACAGTTGCATTGAAAAGCTCGTGAAAAGTAAATCATGCATTTAGTTATGGCACGTGCCATTAGCTCATATTACGCTTTTTTGTGCGCTTTCATCGGGATGCTGCCGAGTGCCGAGAGCTGCTTCTACCACCGTCCACGTAGGAATATGTGAGCAGGAGTGTGATGAAAATTAAAAAGCGAAGAGTACATGAAAGAGAGACTCACTACTGAATTATTTATGACGGTCATTTATACACTTCTTCTGCTGGCTATTCAACATAATCAGCTCGCAATTACCATTAACAAGCAGCTAATGATTGAAAATATCGTCTTTTTGTGTCGTTGCAGGAAAGAAGTGGCGATCGCTGACTCCCCAGGACAGAAGGCCGTTCGTCGAGGAGGCTGAGCGACTCCGGGTGATCCACATGACGGAGCACCCGAACTACAAGTACCGACCGAGGCGTCGCAAGCACACCAAGTCGCGCACTGGCGGGCCTCAGGCTGCCTCCACGGTCGGCTCCACGACCTCCACGAACCAGTCGAGCAACAATGACTCGCCTTCTCCGTTCGGTGGAGCGGATGGCAGCAACCGGATGAGTCCCTACACCTCCTCGTATCCGCACTACGGGTCCAACAACGTCCTGAACACGCCGGACTCGAGTCCGACCAACAGCCCGTCGCCCAGGGGCCGCAACAAGGAGACAGGGATGCCGAACGGCAAGATGGACGACGTCTCCTCGGCCCTGCCGACGCCCGAGATGAGCCCCCTGGAGCTGGAGAAGGAGGCGTATCTGCAGTCGCAGCACCAGCAGTACGACGAGAAGGTCAAGAAGGAGCTGGGGTACGACCTGCAGGCCTCCAAGCTGGCGTACTCGTACGAGAGCGACATCAAGCGCGAGTACGCGGCGTACGAGGACAAGAAGTTCAACAACGCGTACCCGGACAAACGGTACTCGTACGACAACATCGGGGGCGAGAAGAGGTACCTATCGGCCACCACGACCTCCACGACGATCGCCGCCATGGCCAACGGCATGTACGTGGTGTGCAACCGGAGCGCCCTGGACCAGGGCCACATCGTGACGGGCACGTACTTCCCGCCCCTTGCCACCTCGCAGGACCACCAGAACCTCGGGAGCAGCCTCATCACGGCCACGTCCAGCATGGGGAACATTACGAGCTCCACTCCGGCGACACGGGACCAGCCCATCTCTTCCAACGGCCTCAACCCCGGCGCCCACGAGAGCTACTACGGCAGTCCCGTCCCCGTCTCCGCCTACTCGCCCTATCCCACGTACTCCACGAAGGACTTTAGCTTCTCCACAGCCCCCTCCGAGGAGATGGACTCGCGCGAGCTCGACAAGTACCTCAAGTACCCCGACACGAATCACAACTTTAACGACTACGACTCGTACCACGGAGGCGGAGGTGGCAATCAGGCCAGCAACTATCACAACATTCCATCGACGCTTCCGCTGTCGGCGACGACTAGCAACGGTTTAAGTGGGCATCAGCAGCAACAGCAACAGCAGCAGCAGCAGAGCCAGCAAGACTACTACGGGCAGTACCAGCAGCCGATTGGGCAGAAGGTGGACGCGATGATTGGGGCCGCAGCGATCCCCACGAACTACCCCGAGGACCAGGACTTCTCCTGCAGCAATATCTTGGCGGGCGTGAGGCAGACGTGCTACAGCAATTGACTGTGAAGGCGTTAGGCCCGTAACTTGGGCTTAAATGGACCGTTTCTCATTTTATTTCTGGGACAGGGTCTCTGAAAGCCTCGAAATCTTAATTTAAGAGCTTCCAAAAGGCTGTTTCTTGGGCTTGGGCACCATTTTTCCCTAAAAACTGCTTAAAAGATTTTTTTTTAATGACGTTGATTTTCATTTTCGGTCTAGAAAAGTGACTCAAAGTGACTAGGAGAAATTCTCCTGTCCTCAGAGGACAATATAAGAAACTTTAGGACTATTTAAATGACGTCAGTTTTTAACTTTGGGATTTTGGAAGGCTGTTTCTTGGGGTAACGGCACCAGAACTTACCATTTTTCCCTAAGAACTGCTTAAAAGACCTCCCAAAAATCTTGAAGATTTTTTAAATGACGTTGATGTTCATTTTCGGTCTAGAAATGTGACTTAAAATGACCAAGAGAAGTTCTCTTGTCCTCATAAAACCCTATCAGAGACCTCAGAACTTTTTAACTGACGTCAGTTTTAAATTTTGGGAAGAAGAAAAATTCCATGTTGGGCCTCAAAAGGCTTTAGCTTTCTCCCAACCCCAACTTTAAACTCTAATATCCAACCTGAGGACCACCAGCGGACCTCAAGCCTTGAGAAAACGCAGTTGGAGGCAGGCCTTCTACGGCTACCCCCTCCCATTATCTCCCAATCTAGCGAGCTGTCACCTTTCAAACGAGGTTCGCACATTTTTCACACAAACCATGCACTGAAATATGGAACACCCATCACTCCGAAGGTCCTCGCGCCATGCATACAGAAATCGCGAAACTCGAAATCGCGCAAAACTTAAAAATGCAGACGGGTGTACCAGCTATCTTACTCGACACATGTCGACAGCTTTTTTGCCTCTCGACGTCTCAGCCCGACGTTGTATGTAATTATTTTTTCGCATTGCTTTGTACACACCACATACCGCATTACATATATACACAGTAGAGCCGTAATGTCACTGTAAATAACATAAATTTTAATTCTCCAGCTATTTTGCATATTTTAACGATAATGAATGATATGTGTGCTGCTACTGCTTCCAACCATATTGAAAAATACACGCGGTGATTTTTTCCTCACTAAAGCACGGCGCGATATTTTATGTTGAGAGTGCAACAAGTAAAAAATATCATTAAAACAATTATTATGTACATAATAATACATAATGTAAGAGTACGTTATATACCGCAAGACTGTACATAATATAAAATATATTAAAATATATACAGCAGAAAAGTAATAAAGTATAAAAAGTAATCAGCAATTCCATATCAAGTAGCAGGCCCAGACTACGCGCTCGGAGGCGAGGCGAGGCGATTCTTCTTTCACTCCCGGCCCCAGCCCGTAGCTTAGACGTAACGTTGTAGAGCAATAATGTAGCAGAAATTAAAAATACGTTTCCATATCGAGTGACAGTATGGAAAGCTATCACCACTTGTTACTTATCGCAATAAAGTAAATTTTATTAGGCGACTTTGCGGGTCTCGGGCAGATGAGACGCGGAAAGGCGGGAGGTCGCGCGTATCACGACTTGGAACCAAAGCTTAAGTAGGGCGGCTTTCCGCAGTTTCCGGCGCAAACGTAGGTTATACGATCCTAGGATTAGTTCTTGTTTAAAAGTTGTCGTAAAAGCTGTAAAGTTTACAAAAAAATAAATGCAATGATATTATTTAAATGTGGCGTATTTTTCTCCTCCCAGAGTCGCGGTTGACAGGACACACGGTTGCGAGATTCAAGATGGCCATAAACATCTCGAGAGAGGCACAGCATAACGACCGTCGACGCTGCAATGACGCATACAAATTAATGATTTTAACCTCGTTTTCGGTGTTCGCTGTTCGGAGCTGCGGCCTGCCACGGAGCTGACAGCGAAACTTACACTTGACATCACATAGCACACATGTAGGCAATTGCGAGTATTCAAAATGGAGGCAACATGGGCTCTGGGTTGCGTGATAGCGGCTGTGAAGCGAGCAAAGTGAAGCAATGAAACGCATCGGTGAAAGAGATTAGAGAGAAGCGGAGAAACTTAGAAAGTTTTAATTTATTTTTGCTGTTTTTACACCTGATCTTGTTAATTTGTGAGGGAAGAGTTGCTAATTGAAATGTTAATGACTGCGGTGGAGAGAAATTGGGCTTTGGTGGCCATTCGTTTGTGGTGAGGAGGCAGTATTTTGTGTTTACGACTCTGATGTCTTCTTTTACGAGCTGAATAATTTTTGGAAATCCAAGACTAGTGAATTAGACTTCCTAGGTAAATATCTACAACATTTAACTTTTAACTATTACGACTTTGCCCGCAAAATTATGTCTTTAGTTCCACAACTTTGCTCAAACATTTTTAAACATATATGATTTTTATTTTGGACATGTTTGCTACACAAAAATGATAAAATATTGGATACAACTTGTGATGGCGATTTTAGCTAATTTTGCGAAAATTTTAATGTAAATTTTCTGCTGAGAAGGTTGCTAATACTCTTTTTTAAAAGTCGTTCTAGTTTATTGCGCGTTCAGTGATGTATAAATTGTGGGGGTTTCTGTGGCTTATAGACTCAAAATAAGCCATCTCCCACAATCTTCTCTAAGAAAAACTGTTGGAAATGGGCCATGAATCTTTAAAACCATTTTTTTGGAAAAATCAAATTAAAGAGCCACTATTTTGAAATTTCCAGATTTGATTTAAACTTGTAAAAACCGAATATCCAAGCCACAAAATTCATGAAACGAGAATCCATCTCCTCTCCTCCAATGATGTTCGAAGGCTGAAAAGAAAGCCTTCTCCTGTGCCAAGAAGAAGAAGCCCAAGGATCAGAGACGCAAAGAGAAGCTGAAAGAAGAGCAAAACAGAAATCAACATAAAACACTGCGCATATGTCGAAGTTGGTTAGTTGCGAACATAATTCTTATCCAACTACCAGTTTGTACGGCATATCCATACATAAAATGTGACTGAGCTGCGCGATGCGACGATCGCGGACGCGGACGCGGCGGCACAATTCTCTGTGTTCGCTCACGTTACACAGCTACCCATTGCCTCTGCCTGTCTGCCGACTTGTGCATATCTTGCGCACATTGAACATCTCGGGCCTCCATATTTTATGTTTATTTTGATAGGAAGCTATGTCGCGCATTTTCTTTTAAAATATTTACCATAAGTGACATTTTGCATTATTTTAAAAAAGAGCAGAAAAAAAGTTGAAACGTCGCATCGGACTACATATCGAATATATCGATGGTGGCTGCGTTGACGGTGATTCCTGGAATTTTCATTGCATGGCTGCCGCCACTGCCGGGTCTCGCAGCAGCCCCGTCTCTGGCTCGCATGCTCCAATTAAACGCTCCGTGTTCCCGCATTGGACATCCTTAATTAGCAAATTGATCAATCCGAGGCAATCGTACGTGCACAATTAATTAAAATTATAAATCCGTAGCAAACAAGCACACGCATTCCTCTCTTCCTTTTGCAGCACCAGCTCAGCACCGGAGTCCAGTCGATGCCCGGTAGCAGCTCCGAGCACATAGCGAGCCGCCAGCCGCCTAAGGAAATGCTGATTTAATCAAAATTGAACAAATATTTTGCGTACTTTTATGCGCTCTGTGCTCTCCTCGACGCTCATGCGGGCTCGCAGAATCACCCTGCAGGCTTTATCACTGGATTTATCGCATTTCGAGGTCCGCTGGGGCAGCCTGCGACTCTCGAGGAATTTTCGAGCAATTTATTGAAATTTCACTATGCACGATTTGAGGTTAATTAAGATGTTGGAGCTGAGGAGAGTTTGGGAGCGGAATTGATTGTGACTCGAATGCATATATTGTGTATCCATCAAGATGCAAATCAATCTCGAGCTCGCTGCTGCTCGGAATAGGAAAGCTGGGGAGAGAAAGAGCGATAGACTGGTCGTGGCTGCATGTCGGTGGACGCGTAATTGTGACGAAGACAGTGGTACTGGAACACTTGAATGTCTCACTTATACGGGACATGAAATCGCGGGACTAAGGAGGCTAATTAGAGCGCCTTTCTTTTGACCACCAAGACCAACTTTAAAGTTAAAAACTAAAAATTTTTCTGGACTTCAATATTTTTTAAAAGGCTCGAAGTTGGGATTTGAGGAGTTTTACAGGTTTTTAAGTCCCATAAAAAACCGATTTAAGTCTTCATGGTTCAAAAATAAAAAATTAAGACTCAAAGGTGGATTTTTCTGAACTTCAATATTATTCAAAAGGCACAAAGGTGGGTTTTGAGGAGTGTTAGAGGTTTTTAGGTCTCAAAAATACCGTTTTGGAGCTAAACAGGAGCTTGTTAGACTCCTAAAATAAAGACTTCAGGCTTTTTCACGGCACAGAAAAAAATTTAGGGGCTTGATAACGTTGGTTCTTGGCTGGAAAAAATACTATTCTGTCCTGAGATCTTTAATAAAAATTTATATCGCATTCTGACTTCACTTTAAGCTCCGATTGTCAAGCTCAGAGACTTCAAAGACTAGATAAGGGCAGATTAACAAAAAATTGTTTCCGGAACCTTTGGTCTGAATCTCAGGAATGCCAAGTCTTAGAGACCAAGAAGTCGCAAAAAAAAAAACCCCTAAGAGGCCCTCTAATGGCCCCAGCAGCAGGTTGTTTATATCGATCGTGAGAATTGGGCTGCGGTTTAATTCGTGTCTTTACTCGCACAAACAATTGCATTATTTTCCTCGCCTCGTTATGCTCGAACATTTGGCTGCCTGCTAATTAAGTTCTTGCTCGCAAAGTCGGATAACACATGAGATTTGTGGGGTTGCGTGACCTCTGGTGACCTCATTAGCCCGCGAGATCCGAGGCTGCAGTGCACCTGTTTCGGGACTGCGAGCGAGAGGAGAGCCCGAGGAGCAAAAAGCGACGAAGGAGAGGACGAAGAAGGCGCTAAGCGAACGCGCACACATAAATAAGGCAAATGAAACAAAAACACCCACCAGCAAAAAGTGTAATAATTCAATAATGTTGCTGTAAATCCCTTCCTTTGCATCGATTTCGGCGCAATAATTACAAAGAATTGCTGTTCCCTCTTCTGCAAGAGGTTTTGCCGTTGCCCGTTTCCCAGATAAATATGGTTGCTCTTTAATATATCAATTATGCTCCAAAGATGATTCCAGAAGATACAAATGTCATTGCGGCTTCGGCTTCGGCATCGCATAAAGCGGGCTTCGGGTAGGCGAGGTTATCTCGGATATATTCTTTCAATCTGCGTTTCTGAGACCGAGAGAGGAGAGCCCGGGCCCGATTCTGAGCCTGAGCCGACTTGCCGTAATAATAAATATTAAGGTGTGAATTGATTATTAATAATGTGAGTGTATGAGCGGAGATGCTGGTTGGCGAAACGAAGCCGCAGAAGAACTGGAAGAGGGCTTTATTGGGGCTTAGGAACTAGGTGAAAATTTATCAGCTCAGAACTTGGGGATTCTAGGCTATAAAATCTGATTTTCAGGGAAGACAGCCCATGTTCCCTGTTTTAAAAACCCTAGAATCCCTTACAAAAAGCTGAAATTGAGCCAAAATTGACGACAAGCTCTGATTCAGAGGATCTAGGCCTCTCAGGACCTGACTTTCTCCCCTTTAAAGACCACAGAACTCCTCAAAATAGGCTAGAACCGAGACAGACGGACAGAAGTCGTGATAAAAACCTAGTGTCTTAGCAAAAGAAGCGTGATTTGCGGAGAGAAGTCAAAGAAGATACAAATAACAGACGTTTTCCCCCTCAATTACAATGTAATATCGCGCTCAGAACCCATAAATCATCGAATTGCTTGCCTCGGCTCGCCAACCAGTCTCATTTAAATATCTCGCAGCATCCCAGTGCGGCGTCGAAGCGCCAATCGTGGAGCATCTTCTAATCCGCTTGCTCTCAGGTGAGCAGCCGATGCGAAAATGTAAGTAAATTTTTCGAGTCCCGAGGATATGAGGCGCGCATCAAAATCTGCTGATCAAGCGTGCGGGCGTGACTCTTTATCGACATACATCACAATAAATGTCCAAACGGGACCTCCCCTGCCCACCTCCAAACATATATAATTCTTCAGTTTTGTGCTGTACGTGTTGGCGTTCCTTGGGTCTCTCTCTTTTGGATCCACACGACGAAGTGAATGACCCTGGAGTGGCGTGTGAGTGAGTTGGGGTACGTCTGGGGGTCATTTCGGACGCTTCAATTGTCCTCAGAAGCACTTTGGACCTTGAAATATTTAATTTTGGAGATTTTAAGGCTTAAAAGAACTGGATTTAACTGGCTTTGAGCTCTGGGAGTGACAATTTTTACTCTGTGGACACTAATTTAAACTCTGAGAGCGCTCATTTGGGATCTTGAAGAGTCTGTTTGAAGTAAGATGGACCCAAAGATACTGTAAAAGCGCAACTTAAGCTCTCTTTGAATCTCTGGAGGTATCCTCAAGTAACTTTTCTCAATTGAATACCTCCCAATGACCCTCCATGTTGATTTTGACTGTTTATTTTGGATTTGGAAGAGTCGATCTCAGTTTAAGGGGAGACTCAATTAAGCTATTATCAGTAAAGACCCAAGCAAGCCAGAAGAATTTAAACTTTTAAGATTTTGAAGCTTTGATCATCGAATTTTCTTGATTTTGGAGATGCCTCAGTGTTATGTGGAGACGAAAAAGGCACCTGAAACACCGCTATCCTTCCCCAAACAGATAAATCAGCTACCACCTAGGAACATATCGAACTTTGTAAAGGACCTAGAGCTTCTGTTCTAGGTCTGGGGCAACCGAATCTATCTATTTTGATTTTATAGAAAAATTTAGAAAAGGAAACCATCGAAAAAAATATTCCCCCCTTCAAACGCAAACCTCGAATCAATTACAGGAAAAAGTCCTCATTAGGAGCTCGCAGAAAGCATTTCAGCACCTCCTTTTCAAGTGCCAAAGCCGCCACCGCTAACACGCCAAATGGCACAATTCGTGCTCGTTTGCATGTTTCAAAAAGGTGCCGCCAATGCCGGCAATAATCTAAATTGAACGCGTTCGCATTTGATATTTTGTGCCTGCGCCTTATACCTCTTCGTGTCGTGTCCCGCTCCCGCCGCTTGCCAGTACGCGAGCGCGGTCACATTTAAAATCAAAATTAATTGACAGAACCGAATCAGCGAGAGATGCCGCCATTGCTGGATTGATCGGGCTTAGAAATTTAGGACAACGCGTTCGCGTTCGCGTCGCCGTGATGATATAATTGAGAAGTCAGTCACTCGATGGCGATTGGGGACCCTTTCGAAAGTGAAATCTCGCAATTCAATGCTTCACGTCATGTCTACATGAATTTCTCAATAAATAGATGCACGAGCACAAAAAACCCGATTGAGATGTAACGAGTTGCTGCTTGCTGGCGCGCGAGAGAGAGCAAAAAGATTCGTAATCGGGAGCCGGAGAAAAACCCCGAGACATGTAACGAAGTAATTAAAACGCTCGACCACCACTTGTGGGTTTTTTGCTCAGCTCCCAGAGTCTAGCTCCTGAGAGTGAGGTTCGTCGCTTGGGATCTTGCAAGTCTCTTGAACGCCATTTCTCGCTCGGGAACCGGGGACCGGGGTTATTTATGTGCTCGCCTGGAAATGAGCATAAATTGCATAATGGCATTGTATTTCATCGCTGATCACTGGAATTCATAAATTTTGTCATTGCTGCTGCAGATGAATAGAAATGAGGAAGAGAAGAAAGGTAATAAAGGGAAAATGGGAGCCGCACAGTAGAGGAGAAGACAATTTGTGGTGGACACCACAAAAGGCTGGGAGCACTCCTACGCAATAAATAATAATCTGTGAAAAGCGTCCCATTCAGGGGTGGGTACGTGGGGTCTTTGATGGTTCTTTAAAAATTTTCCTGAGATTTTTGGTTTAAAAAAATTGGACTTGAAAACTAGGACTCAAGAGAGGCTTTTTGAAAAGGACCCCTTTTAGTCTAGAAGACCCGAAATTGGGCAAAATGAAGCTGAAATTATTTTGCTCTGGGTTACAAAACTTTATCGGAAGGAAGATTGGAAATTCAGACCTTGGAAAAGCTGAAACTTGGGCTCCAATCAGGTTGTTTTTGGGGCCCAGAAATTTACTCACGAGCTAGATAATCTTCTCAGGAAACCCCACGTTGAGTCAGAGCCGGGGGAAAATGGGAAGCTGCTCCGGACTAATCAGATTCCTCATTGAATAGAATTACCTCGACTCCAACTCTCGGCCCAACTCGAGTCTCAGAATTAGATTGGCTCTCTGTTCTATTCATCGCAATGTTAATGCGGCTAATCGTTTTCATGTTTATTGCAATTGCGCCGAGCATTTGAACATCTAGGCAGGCATTCAAGGTGCCGGTGACCAGCGCAAACACGCCGAGCAGTCTAATATGTAAATGCCTCTCCTTCTCCTCTCGACTCTTTGCCGTTGTCGTCGTCGTCGTCGTCGTCTCCATTTCAATAACATTTGCATTTTTCTGTTGGTCGTCGTTTGTGCAGTGTGTCGTTTTTTAAAATGTCATCTCATTGCGACCGCGGCCAGAATAAAGTAGCACCGCGATCGAGGCTGCCACGGAATCGAGCCGGGCGTACTAAACGACGCTGTTTTTGCCATATTTTTACACAATCTCGCGAGGCATAACTTTTTAAAAGGCTTCAGAGAGCTCGATACCTCGATGTAAAAAGGTAAGAGAGGCGATGCGATATTTTTCTCAATATTATAATATGCATGTGTCGTATTTATGGTAAATTCAAGGCTATAAAATTTATTTTCCTTCTATTTCAGACCTTAATTTATTGCATTTCTCAGCGCAGTTTGCATTTAAATCGCGGAAAATTAACTCGCTGGTTGGCCGAGTCGTTCTATTTGGAGTCTCGCGTCTATTCTCACTGCCATTTTGTATCACCTTTTGGGGACGAGTTGCGTATTTTCTGGCGCCTGGTCTTGGACAATTAAATTTTTTAGCCGAAACTTCAATGTAAAAACCTTCTTTACTTCCTTTAAAGTCACATTTTCAGGCATCAGAGTCTCAAAAACCATCCTTGAAAAATTCTTGAATTTTTAATTTCTGAAGAAAACTTCCTAAAAACTCTTTATTCGGTTGGTCTTCTTCTTGAGCAATTTCTTCAAGCACCAGAGTATCAAAAACCAACCTAGAAAATTTTTTGAATCTCTAACTCAATGAGAAAAGGCCCCAAAAACCCCTTTTTTCTCCCCAAAAATCTCGTTTTCTGACAAATGAGTCCTTTGGTCTTCTTTCTAAGCCTCCAATAACTTTTCTAAGCCTCATTTTCTTTTCCAAAGTCACAATTTCACCCACCAGAGTCTCAAAAACCAACCTAGAAACATTTTTGAATCCTACACCCAATGAGAAAAGGACCCAAAGATCTCGTTTTCCGGCAGCTGACTCCCAAAAATTCTTTCTAGACTAGTAAAAGAAGCCCATTTCTCATTTTCTGGCGCCTAAAACGTGAGTTTTCTCTCATTGACAGCCCTCGAGGTCCCCCAATTAACACGATAAGGCACCAAATGAGGGCAGAATCGCGGAGGAAAGGCGATTTCGCATGTAAACATCAAAGCGAGGCAATTAACTGCAAACTAAATTTGTCCAGTGTACCTTTCTGCTGCGCTTCTCCCTTCGTGCCACACAAAACACGGCACAAGCAAGAAAGTGTCGATGTCAACTGATACACATTTTTGCTCCGGCGTGCAATCGACAGCCAAAGTACCTTCTGCTGCCGTTTTCTGCATATTATATCTCTCTGAGCGCCTGCCGCATCGCGCATCTTGCAATGTTAGAGGTGAACATTGCAAAGTAATGAAATCCGATAACGTTTCATTTGCATTAAGATTGCAGTGGCGGCTAAAAACGTTCGAACCTCTCCGGCTACGGTGCGGTACACTTTTTGAAATGCAAACCAGGAGGTAGCGATCACGGTGAGGAGAGCAGTTGTGTTATCAGTGAGAGCTGCTTTAGTGCACTCGCCGGTGTGTGTGATAACGATTTGAGAAGCACCGCGAAGGTGGCCTTGCTCTTATCTTAATTTGTGTAAAACGAAGGATTTTTGCATGCGGTAATAAAATGCGGGCAACAACATAATCGGCTGCAGGAATGAGATCTGGGAGCGAGTTTGTGGTCTTTTGGCTTGATATGAACACTTTAACTCGTTCAAGAAGGCTTAGAAAATTTTCTAGCCTCTTTTAAACCTTCTCTTTGGCCTCTTCATACCTTTTTAGTTTGAATTCAAGAGCTTTAAACTCTGAGAAGCCACGGAATTCTGCCTCAAAAACACTTTAAAGACCTTCCTTTAGTTTTAAAACCCTCCATAAAGGCTTGTAGAGCTAATTAAGCAGTCTTTTTAAGTTCAGAAAAGGGGGCTTCTTAAAAATGGGCTCGTTAAAAGCCTCGGAAAAGAGCTCAGACTTCACTAATAAATGCAGACCTTCTCAAGTCTTCTTCTCAGTTGATAAATAGGCCATATTTCTGCCAGTAATCCTCAATTTCACGCTCTTTAGCCGGGTCAACCTCTTCCAAACACCGCAAGTCTCACATCTGCATTACATTTTCTCCTCCACCTGGTCAGTAACCGGCGTGCGAGCACCGAGGCTCGTAGAAATTTTGATTTGAAATTTTAATTGTGCACCCAACTTGCTTTCTAGCTTATCATGCACGTACTTGCTCGTGTATATGTGCTCGCAAGCACGTCATTCATGAGCAACAAGTGACTGTGAGGTGGATGGAAAACCACTGACAGAGTTTCCCACGATATAACCCGCACATAGACACTCATACACACTTTAAACTGTAATTACAATTAATATTTCATATGATTGTATATTGTTAGCACACCACACAATATTCTAGAGGAGCTGGTTGCATAAATTATAAGCACACCGAGCTGCCTTCTAACGGTGAGTCTACCTAGATGCATACGACTGCTTGATGGAAGAGTGGATTCCGCGCCCGCATGGTAATTAAAAGAAGGGCAAAGGTACAGCTGATTAGCAGTGATTAACGAAAAAGGCTCGATGGCGATGCGCAGTGGCTGGTTAGGGTGTCGGGACTCCGGTACCGGGAGTTAGTTTGATTTGTTTTTAGAGAAAGAGCCCATTTATTATTGAAATAAGAGCCAGAATCGGAACTGGGTGAGAACTCCGAAGCCCTACAGCAAGAGGACCGGAGAGAAGGAGGCAAAGAAGCGGGCGATGAGCAGATTTTAAATCTACAGCAGCTTTGACAACTCGGATAGCAGCACGGCAGCAATAACAACATGCATGTTGAAAGCCGAAAGAGCGCGTACAAGCCTGTGTTCGTTTTAAACTTACATTTGTATAATATTTTACGTATGACCATATAAAGGCAATCGCGTTTATCTACCCACTATTATGTGTGTGTGCCTCGTCCCGTCCCGTCTCGCGGAGCCCCACAGCTCGTCCTCTGAGAACCCCTCCCGTCTCCTCTCGTCCAAGGCTCCCTCTGAGCAGGAAACTCCTAGATGTTAAAGGGCTCGGAATGGCGAGGACCGACTGTACTACGAAGAGCCCATAGTATCGCGGTGTCTAAGCGGTATTTATGTGATACTTTGCTACTTCGTTGAAAACTGTTTGATTTTGTGCGCGAACAACATCGAACAGTAAATTTCAGGAGGAGATAACAAGAAAGTAATTTGAGCCCGGCGATGCGTCTAGTGGCCGAGACGGGGAACTAAATGGCTATTATGTTGGGCAGTGGTCGAATAAGGCTCGGACTACAAGGGTCTCGAACAATGAGAATGTCGGACTAAATGCTGATACAGATATTTCGGATTAGACTGGAGCATATCGGGGCATGAGATAGGACCTTTTGACCTGAAGATTTGCTTCAAGATTTTCCTGTAGTTTTTGGGCTGGAAAAATCCTGCATGAGGACTCTTTATGGACGAGCCCAGTAAGAGCTTTTAGTAGCGAAAATTAAAGCTTTTGTCTGAGATAAGCTCATAGGAACTCTACCAAGTACCAGTCTGCTTCACTGGCAAAAACGCAAGGTCTCGCTTTGTTTTTCTGTCCACAAAGTAAAGTGAAGCCTCGCTTTATATTCTTCTTAAAACCATAGAGCCTCCTAGAGTCTGAAGAACCTTTTTTGCGTAGCCAAAATTAGTGGCAGTAGGTTAGAAATCAAAGCTTTTGATGTCAAACTCAATTGCAAGCCCACGAGACAAGCCGAAGGGGCTTCAAATCAACAGGGCATCCTTAGATGAATTCATAGTTGCTGCTCACGACTTCCAGAATCATCAAACCTCGCGTTCAGGCAGTTCCGAGTGTGGAAAATGACAAATTTGCCGAAAATCGCATAATTTGCAAATTTTTTCGGCTTTGATTTTGATTGGACTTACCTGAGCAAGGCCCTTAAAGACTTCCAGAGCCTTTTTCTGCCACTTTCAGCAGGTTTTGCTGCTTCTTTAAGGCTGATATGGCGAAAATCATCACTGGGAGCCTCTAACTTTAAAATACTCATCCCTGATTTCTTTCAAGAAAAAAAGTCTCACATAATTTCTCAATATTTTAATAGCTCTCAATAAATTGCTGTACATATTAAAAACACAGACAGGTTTGTATACTTCTCATAGCTTAGGTCTAGTTTTGATTCATTAGGCGATACCTTGTGTTACACATTTCCTCAAAAATATTCACAAACAGTATTTTTACAAACTTGCATTGCCGAACGTCAGCTACTTTCAAAAATATGGCATCGTTTAACCTCTGAGGGACGTTTGATCATTGTTTCATAAGTAAGAAAGCTTGTTCCCGACTTGGTCTATCTTACAACTTTAACAGTCTTGCTGGATTTATCTCGTAGATTGCTATTTTGATTATCGTTTCTAAAGAGGCACTTCTATACAAACTATTCTCCTAAATAATCTCTTCTGACTCTACCCTGGAGCGTGAACATTTTCAGTAAGGTCAAAAATGTTCCCGCTCCAAGGACTCTACGCTACTTTTTACAGACTTAGCTTCTAGGCTTTGCTTTACACGAATTCAGTGCACCGGGCTGGGGGGCGGGGGCTGGTACCGGAAGTCCGTGGAGCTCCGGGACGAGGGCGAGGGCGGGCAGCTCCCGTGCGGGTAGTGGTAGTGCGACCTGGGGGTGGGAGGGGGCGGGTCCGGCTCCATCTCGAAGCGACTGTGCATGCGTCCGTTGCTGTGGTGGTGGTACTTGTGGTGCTTCGGGATGCTCCGGTAGCTCTTGCCGCTCTTGCTCGTGTAGTTCGAGTCACTCTCGTCGCACACCTCGGAGCTGCAGGGCGTGGGCGGGGGAGGCTGGTTGATGGTCTTGTAGTGCTTGTAGGGGTGGTTGTAGGTCGCCTTGTACACCGACCCCCCTATGGTGGCAGGACTCGGGGGTGGTGCCGGGTAGCCGTTGAGACTGCTGCCGTTGGTGGTGGAGCTGGAGGCGCCCGTGATATGGTTGCGGTCGTAGCTGTTGAGGGTGGAGCGCTCGTTGAGGGACATGAGGCCGATGGTCTCGGCTCTCGGGGGCGGGAACTTGGTGATGTGGCCGTTCTTGGAGGCGTCGGTGAGGGGTGCGAGGGCCGCTGGGTCCTCCTTGGGCTCCGAGATCTTGCTGGTCAGCTTGGAGCGACACAGCTGGGCGACTCCGAGGGCAAAGGCCACGCCCACGATGCCGCAGAGGAGGATGGTGAAGAGGATGCTCGAGGAGCTGTAGGTGTTGGGTTGGACGACGGTCTGGGCGCAGATCTCGGGGGACTCGTCGGCTCCGTCGGCGCACTGCTCCCAGCCGTCGCAGAGGTGGTTAGAGGAGATGCAGACGCCGTTTCCGGGACACTGGAAGTCGGTGGGGAGCTTGCAGCAGGAGGCCTCGTCGTCGCCGTCCGAGCAGTTGGAAGTCCCGTCGCAGACGCGCTTCTGGTCGATGCACTCGCCACTCCGGCACCTGAACTGGTCGGGTCTGCAGGTCGGGCAGTCCATCTCGTCGCTCTTGTCCGGGCAGTCGGTCTGGCCGTCGCATCTCCAGCTCATCGGGATGCAGTCCTTGTTGAGGTCTCCGCTGAAGCCCGTGCTATAGGGGGCGGCACAGGTGAAGTGGTCTGGTCCGCAAACGGGGAGCGTGTCGCAGCTCTTCTTGTCCATCATGAGCATGAGGCCTTGGGGGCAGGCGCAAACCTCGCTTTCCTTCGAGTCACCCGAGGCAATGCAGATATACGAGCACTTGGAGCGACTGCAGGGTATGTTCTTGAGTTTCTTGGGGTCCGGTGACCACACAGACACGATGTCCGTGACGGCAGCGAGGCGCTGGAGCTCTGGGCGGCGGTTCTGGTCGGCGAGACTGAAGCGCTCCACGCCCGTCTTGTCGTCGAGCCAGTAGATGAGGCCTTGGAAGGCGGCCAGGGAGACAACTTGGTTCAGGTGGGACTGGATCAGGTTTCGTCTGAAACGAGGAAACGTTTAGTTTGGCGAAAAACATCAAAATACAGTACATGACGAAAGTATTTGGACGAGACTTGGAAAAATTCATCCATTTACTTTCGACCAAGACTGTAGCGAGACACCTACTTGCTCTTGCCGTTGAGATCCATTTGGTCAATGCGTTTCCCGTGAGCGTAAAACAGAAGGTTCGAGTCGTGATCGACAGTGAGGGCCGTGACACCTTCCAGCTTGGTCACCAAAGTCGTTCTCTCGCTTCCGTCGAGTCTAGCACGAAACACCGACTGCTGCTGACCCACGTCCGTCCAGAACAGCAGTCGCTTGACGGTGTGGATGGCGAGGCTTCTGGGTTTCTCAGTGTCTCCAATATCGACGTTTCCGATGCTCCGAGGGGTCGCTGAACTCAAGCTGGAAAAAGACTCCGTTAGGCTGTTTTCTTGGGGAAGAAAAGGTTGCTGTACTTACTTCGTTATGTTGATGGAGTTAGCCCTGGAGCACGACCAGTACAGGTGGCGTCCAACCACGTCGATTGCGAGATCAAAGGGTTGGGATCCGGACACGAAGTTCTCGGGCTTGGAGCCGTTCTCGACCGCTCTTCGAATCATCGAGGATCTGCCGTCAATCTGAAAGAAATGGAGATGGGTTAGTCGAAGCCAAGTTTCGGGAGTTTCTCTCTTACCCAGTAAATCATGCTCATGTTGGGGTCGTACTCGATGGCCCGGATGTTCTTGGCGGAGACCGGGAAGGGCGCGTCCGGGACGTCGGAGGTGTTCGGGAGGAGTCTCCCGAAGGCGTTCTTCTGGCTGTAAATCAGGTAGTTGCGGGGCGGGACGCAGGTGCTGCCGTCGCTGGCCAACTGGAAGTGGGTCGGACAGGCGCAGGTGATCTTCCTGGCGCCGGGCAGAGGCAGACACAAATGCGAGCAGCCCCCGTTGTTCACCTGGCAGCCGTTCGAGCCCGTCTGACGCGACCCGTGGAAGACCACGAGTGAGCTCACGTAGTCCAGGTTCTTGTGGATCACAGTCCGTCTGTCACCGCGAGACTTGTCGGCCCTCTCGATGGTTTCGGAGCTCCTGTCGCTCCAGTAGACAAAGTCGTTGTAGACCGTGACTGCGTGGGGGGCGAACGAGTCGTCACCACTCCGATGCACCAGCTTGGCTCGTCTCTTTCCGTCCCAGTCAGCCCACTCGATCGCCGTCTGCTCGCTCTGGCGAGCCCAGTAGAGCTTGCGAGTGGAGGGGTCCAGAGTCAAGCCCGTGGGGTGGTTGGCGCCCGAGATGATGGTCGTGAGGTCGGAGCCGTCCATGGCTGCTCGCTTGATGGTGTCAGAGGACCACTCGGACCAGTACATGAAGCCCTTGGGAGGCTCCACGATGAGGTTCTGGGGCTCCTCGATGCCACGCCAGATGAGGGTCTTCCGAGACGTGCCGTCCAGTCGAGCTACTTCGATTCTGTGGAGACAATAGAGGATTTCAGTGAGCAAGGAGATGGATTCGAGGAGACCAGAGGGTGGTAAAAGAGGGAGAAAGGCCACAGGAGAAACGCCTCTGGCTTATTATTTTACAAGAAAAAAATATTTTTTATTAAAAAAATTATTTAAAATTTTTGTTCCGAAAAAAAATTCGGGCAACAGGTCTGTAGATAGATTCGAGGGTGGGGCAAAGAGTTACGGAGGTTCCTGAGAATTGTGGCCCACAAACAGGTTTTTGAAAGGGAGAAAACCACTTCATTGTGCAGATGGATTCTAGTGTTTCTCACCTGCGAGCTTCGTAGTCCGTCCAGTAGATATTTCTGGAGATCCAGTCGACGGCCACCCCCTCGGGCTGGATGAGGCCCGAATCGATGACCCGGTGGACATCCGAGCCGTTGATAAAGGCACCCGAGATGCACTTGGCCTTCTGGTCCGTCCAGTACACGCGTCTCTGGGCCACGTCGATGTCGAGGTAGTGCGCGTCCTTGATGTCCTTGAAGGGAATAAACTCGATGTGCTTCTCCTCGTTGTACTCCAGCGAGATCCGACCAATGGTGTCCTGTTTCGAGAAGAGCATGAATGCCTCGGGCACGAAGCAGGTCCGGTTGTCACGAGATAGCTCGTAGTCAATGTGGCAACGACACACGTAGTCCTTCCGCCGGTTCAGACACAGCTGATTGCAGCCCCCGTTCTTGTGGACACACGGATTGTCCTCCTTCGCCTTGTGGAGCCTCGTAGCCACGAGTCCCATGAGCTCCGGAAGCTGCTCAGCAATCACCGTGCGGTCCAGACCCGTCCCCTTGTGAGCCCGGTCGATGGAGCGCCGCTGCCAGTCGGTCCAGTAGAGATAGTCGCCCATGAGCGTTAGGCCAAAGGTATGTGGGAGGTTCTCGTTGATCACCACCCTCCTGTCCGACCCGTCCATGTTCGCCACCTCGATCTTGTCCAGCTTGGCGTCACACCAGTAGATCTTGAGAGCCTCGGCGTCCAGGGCGATCCCGTTCGGCCAGCCCAGCTCCTCCGACACCAGGATGACTCGCTCCGTGCCGTCGAGGTTCGCTCGCTCCACTTTCGGTTTCTTGGAGTCCCAGTCGCTCCAGAACATCCAGCCCAGCTTGGGCGCCAGAGCGATGGCCCGGGGCTCCGCGAGGTTCATGTTGATCAGCACCTTCCGGAAGGACCCGTCCAGTCGACAGACCTCGATCCTGTCGGTCTCTGCGTCCGTCCAGTAGAGGTTGCGGGCCAGGCCGTCGATCGCAATGCCGTCTGGCTGCCCGATGTCGGCGCTCACGACGGTCGTGAGGGACGTGCCGTCCTGTCTGCCTCTTTGGATCGCGTGGGAGGCCTCGTCGGACCAGTAGACCATGTCGTCCACGGGGTCGTAGTCGATGGCGATGGCGTACTTGATCTGCTTCTTGGCAAACGGCAGCCCAAAGGCCGTGTGGTCGGGCGAGTCGAGAGAGATCTTGCTGATCTGCGTCCGTTGGACCACGAAGAGCATGTTCTCGGGCCCATCGGCGCACTGGGTCTTGTTCAGCAGCTTGACTCCGGTGGGACAGGCACATGTGAATCCGGCGCTGTTGGTGGCCGACAGAAGACACAGGTGCGAGCAGTTGCCGTTGTTGAGCTGGCAGGGACTCGATCCGGGCGGCTGCACCCTCTGGTCCCACGCGTGGACAGCGATGGGGACTTCCACGGTGTTCACGAGCTGTTTGAGCTCGTTGGTGCCAATGTCGTAAAACTGCAGACTGCCGCCGTCCCAGTCGGTCCAGAAGAGCCGGTTGGAGGCGTAGGTGACGCTGTAGGGGTACTTGAGGTTCCGCACCACGGTCTGGCGGTTGGAGCCGTCGAGGTTCATGACGTCGAGGAACTTGAGGTTCCCGTCCACCCAGTAGATGAGCTCCTTCTCGATGTCCACCGCCAGTCCGTTGGGCCAGTAGATGTTCTCGCTCACCAGGACGGTCCTGGAGCTCGAATCCCCGTCCATGCTGGCGCGCTCAATCTTCGAGTTCTCGCCCCAGTCCGACCAGATCATGAGGCGGCGGGAAGGCACCAGCACGATGGCCCGGGGCTGGTCCAGGTCCGTCCAGAACAGCACCTTCTGGTAGCGTCCGTCGAACGAGGAGACCTCTATCCGATCTGTCTCGCCGTCAGTCCAGTAGATCTTGTCCGTGTACCAGTCGATTGCCAGGCCGTCGGGCTTGTCGAGTCCGCTGATCACTTTGGTGGGCTTGAAGGCGTTGCTGCCATTCAGTTTCATGCACTCGATGGACATGAGCGTGTGGTCCGTCCAGCAGACCGACTGCTTCTCGTAGTGCACGTCGAGGGCCGCGGCTTCCGGCAGGTCCTTCGTCACAACCTCGATACTTGCCGAGTGGGGACGCGAGATATTGACCATCCGGATGTCGTGGTAGGTCGTGAAGAAGAGCAGGGGTGACGGCTGTGAGCCTGGAAGGAGAAAAAAGTTCAAAATTAGTTTTTCAGTGGACATTTTTAACCCCAAAAACTCCCAAAACGTAGTTTTTGGAGCATAAGGAGACGCTCTGGAGCTTCAGAGACGTTTTTTCTCGACAAAAAATATTTTGCCAAAAATCCCGAAATCGAGTTTTCGTTAACCAGTGGAGGTTTGGTCAATTTATAAATTTCCCATGAAAAATTTTTTCTAGAATTTTCACTTTTTCGCAATAAAAAACCTAGAAAACGTGTTTCTTATGGTAAAACGAGTCGTTCTAAGGCTTTTGGGGCAGATTCCTCGACAAAAAATTATTCATTGAAACCCAAAATTCGGATTTTCTTATCGAGCAAAGGTTTGTCCATTTTATGAATTTCATGTGGAAATTTGATTTCTCCAATTTCCATTTTTTTAGCCAAAAAACCTTGGAAACATCCTTCTTGTGGTAAAACTAGTCGTTTTAAAACTTCAAAGGTCATTGTTTTGACAAAAAAGGCACTGTCAGTTTATGAGTCACATTTCCTCTCATAAGCGGGTCGAGAACCCAACCTATAAATTATCTCGAGCCGAAATTTCTCCGGAGCTGTCATACGAGGCATGAAGAGCCCACCCCAACGCAGAACGCAGATGCTTCGTTTATGCATAAATTCATTTAATTGCGAGCAAGAGCACAAACAAGCTTGCTCAAATATGCAATTGCAAAACTGCGGGCCCTACAATGTTGCAGAGAGCTCGCCATTGTCCCAACGAGCTCTTCTCGAGAAGCACAACGTGTGTGAAGTGGAAAGCAAAGACGGAGGAAAGCTCGGCGTATGTAATTTTTACGTCGAGTGCCACAGCATCAATTGAAGCGATAATTACACGTTCTCGCCTCCTTCTTGACCTAGTGCTCATCCTTTCTTTCATCGATCGGATGCTCGCCATTCCCCCTCAATGTCACATGTGTAGTATCAATTAAACAGTGCAAAATTACTCCTCGCTTGTTAGCGTCTCGTTTCGCTTCCTCGCCTCGCATCGCTTACTCATTTTCTTGTCATTGCCTCCTCTCCTCTCCACGCATGCTTCCTCCGAACAACTCCGTTTAGCGCTCATGTTGGCGCGAACCGCGAAATAGTCTCTTTAATTAGCAAGTCGTTGACTACGTGATCGATTCCGGCTGGATACGCGCCTAACGAGTGCCAGCTGGACCCGAAATCCAGATCTCATCGCCGAGATTGGATTTCATGTTTTGTCTTTCGTGCTCCGAAGGAAGTTTGAGGTCATAATTTTAATTGCCTGAGATATGTTGTGCTGCGTCGAACCGCGACGAGTGCTTTTTAATTGACGTAATAAATCTTGATAGCCTCCAGCGTCACGTCCAGAGCTTTCAGAAGGCAGAATTTATTTTAGAAGCTCGAGGGGTCATCAACTCTCCGGATAGAGCACAAGAGAGGCCTTTCAGAGACCACCCCACGCGAATATGGGAGTCGTTCCGCACAATTACGCCGGTAATTTGCCCCCATTCCCAATCTCGTTCATCACATCATGCGCAAGACATTTTCTCGGCCTCGCCTCCTTCTCGTCTCGCGTCTCGTCGCAATCGAGATCGCGCATCTTGTAATATTTACATACCAAATTAGCTCGTCTCCGAGGTCTCGCCGGTCTCTCCGGTCTCCGGTCTCGGTTCTTTCCAGTTCGGGTCGTAATTAAAATTTTGATTTGGTGCGTTGCAGAGCATGCAAAAAAATCATTATAATTTCAAATTAAATTGTCAATTTTGCAAAGTAAATAAATACGCGAGTTATGAGGAGGCACGCCTCCTTAATTTCGCCAGTACTCGTCCGTCTTCTCTCATTACAGCGAACCTTTAATAACACGCTGCTGCTCCCGGACTGTTTACTTTAGTTTCAGGCTAAATTCGCCTCTTGTTCGTTGAACTCTCCCAGTGATTCTGCTTTGCAAATCATGATCATGCCATATATCGATTCCACATATCTCCTCTTTAAAGAAACATTTAACATTCCACCTTTTGCGCGTACATTCACAACCTTGTAAGAAAATCAAGAGGAAGAATGGAGCTGGAAAAAGTAGACAGGAATTGTTCCCAAATTACAGTCAATCATCGGTGATTTTGCGGCAGCGCGGAGTTTCGGGCCCAAGGTCGGTCGCTCACGAGACCCCGGCAGACATACAGACAATTCCCGAAAGCCCCATCGACAGCCCATCAATCAAACTCTCCGAACGTCCACTGTACTCGGCCTCAAAATTCTCTTTCAAATCACATTTTGGCATCATCGTTTGATTGTACTTGTTTCCCTCCTTCCTATTTTCCTCGTCTTCTCCCTCTCTTCTCTTCTCCGATTCAATCATCAACATCATCATCGTCGTCGACCGCGTACGGGTGTACGCAGAACAAAAAATTTTAATACTTGAAAAAATCCACAACAAGCTGCAGAGACAACAAGAGAATAAAGAGAAATGAAACGAAATGAAAATATACAAAACTGAGAACATCTACAAAACATAAATTCTTATGTAAATTATTCAAATAGACATTCACATCAACACCAACCGAAGATAAAATACGGTCTGTACGCTCGAGTATTCCGTGTGCGTTTGCTGCAAAACGAGCCTCGGTGCGGCTGCTTGGGGGCAAAGCTCAGGAGGAGTTCCTCTTCATTTTTTTCTCTGATTTTTGTGGCTTTCAAATACTTGAGTGGTATTTTGGACAAGGCTGAACTCTTCTGAACACCCCAAAATCTTGAAAACTATCTGTGACCTTCACCAAGGAGGTATACCAGCCACAAAACGACAAACGGACAGAAGAGAGGCCGCATTTTTCCCGAGACCAACAGACACAAACACGCTGAAACAACGGAGTCATGTCAATAAATAAATAATAATCAATTGAATACCAATAAGAAGACTGACGCTGGTGCAGCCGAGGAATGGATGGATATTTTATGACTGTTCTCACATGTTCCTTGGAGTCGTTTGAATGCGGGTTCGCGATATCGATGCGTATGAAAATGTGCATCGCCTGCATTCGCAGAGTTGATGGAGATTGATTGCAGACAGCGATACAAAACGTTCGTGTATCAAGCTGGGGTTAAAGTCCTTTGTCTGCGAGCTGTGAGGCCGAAAATAGAAACCTTAGGCGAGCCCTAGTCGGAGATCGGGTTACGGACTGACACATAAAGTGTCGCCAGTGAGTGTTGGAGAGGATCCGAGACTGCAACCGCAAACTCATAACTGTAAGTTTTCACGGTTACACGGTTATTTTGTCCGTCTCCACGTCTCGTTCACGCCACGCCACATTAATGAGGTGTATAAATACGAATCGATAATTTATTATTTATTCAAGCATAAATTAACAAACCACATCACATCTCGGGGCTCGTAAACATGCATTCTTGCCTCGTCTTGCAGTTTCTCCAGCAACTCGTCGTTATGGAGCACGCTAACCCTTTCAGGGCACTCCGGTACAGGCCCCTAGCCCTTGCCTCCGCATGTTCCTCTAATTGCTTTCGACTCGTTTATTTGTCATAAAAGCCCGAGTAATGGCTGGTAATCATAAATTTCTCTCCCCCTCGCCTCTACCGGCACATACATTTCCATTAACCAACCGAAACCTCATGTTTCTATCTCCGCAGTGCATCGAACACATGCTTTGGATGATTTATGCCCGCACTGCAACTCGCAAGCTGGCCTCTCCATGAGCTCTCCCAATTCGCCCATCGAGGCCCCATTATCACTCCATTACAGCCCGATGTCGAGTCGGGCGCGATAAGACGTTCATCAATCATCTCCCAATAAGTGGAGTTGATAATTTTTCCAGAGAGCGAGTCGTTTCTCCAAATGTATCGCTTTGTTTCGCGCGTTCCCGGGCTGTCATCGGAACACAATATGCAGCAGCCATGTTGCTCGAAGGCTGAGGTTCATTGTTGTTTCCATTCCTTCCTCCGTGCCTGCCGGACTGCCACTTATGTGCCCGAGCAATGCGCAAACTGCAGAAAAAGGAATACAATGGTCGAGTTGCGATATTGAATCATCTACCTCTGCCCTCTTGTTAACATAAAATATGATTTTAGATACATAATTTCTGTTTTCATTTTAGTGCCCTTCTCAGACACAAACTTCCGTTGAGAGTGCTTCAGAAACGCAACTGTCTGACCTTCTTTTAGGCCCTAAAGCTTAGGTAAAGATAGAGAAGGATTTTAAAAGCTCTAGAAAATTTTTAAGACCATAAAATACCTTTTTAGGGGTCCCAGAAAAATTTTAGCACATTTAAATCTGACCCAGGAGCTTCGAAATGATCATCAAAAGATTTCTGGGGCCTCTATAAAACTCTTAGGGTTCCTTACTCAGACCTGGGAGTCTCAAAGTGACCTATGACTGGCTCTAGAGGTTCTTAAAAATATATCAATTCTACCCATGAGTGTTTTGAAAGCTGTAGACAATTTTAAAAACCCCCAAATACAACTCTTGGGTCTCTAAATCTTTAATTTAGAATTTTTAAAGGTCCCATAAAAATTTTTAGGTCATTTAAATCTGACTCCGGAGCTTCAAAATGATCATCAGGAGATTTCTGGGCCTCTTAAAAAATTTAGGGCCTCCTTAGTCACACTTGGCAGTCTCAAAATGACCTGCGACTGTCTTCAAAAATATTAAGGCCCTCAAATGAGTCCGGATCAGGCCCTTCCTAGTCTCCAGTTCCCCTTCTTCCCTTCGCATCTTTGACTCTTCTTAGCTCAGCTCGTTTCGCAGTTGCGTTATTACTCTTTTTGTAGCCTCGCTGCCCGCGTGCACTTTAATACGATAACTACCTCGCAATATTATGACGAGCCTCGTTATGCAGCCTCTCTGAGGGCGACTCTCCGGTTCTTCCTCCGTTTCTCTTCTTACGGCGATCCCGTAACAGAGGAGTTGCCCCGTGCATCCATATTTTTGAGTTACATCCATTCTTCTTCTCCTCTTTCCTCACCCGAGTCATAAAAAATAACAAAACGAAGATGCAAAACGCTCTGATTTGATTGTAACATAATGCGAAATTTAAATTGACAATGAGAAATGAGGTTTGCGTGATTGGCTCAAGTTGCCTGCCAGCCTACGACTTAACTTTGGAGCAAGAAGACACGCTGGAGTTTCTCTTTTCCCCGCTCTCTGCCGTAAAAAGAGTGCACAAAGCCTTGTGGAGCAAGAATCCGATTTGCATACTCGCCGTGCAGCTGCAGAGTCGGTCGGAGCCATAAATAATGCGAACTCGGAAGCTGCAAAAAATAGACAAATCGCCGGCCAGAACGAGGGCAGACCTAACAGGATCTAGCCCCGAAATTCCGTCGAACCGGTTCCAACTCTTTGATGTGGACTCGCGGCATTCCATTTCTGACAATGAAGAGCGCAAGCCTCATTATTAATTATTATTAGGCTACATGCCGAATACAAACACGGCGATCTCTTACGGAGCCGAGAGCCGAGACCCGTGATGGACGCACGCATGCCGAATATAATGGTGTTATAGCTAGGTTATTAGCACCTACCGCCTAAGGTAAGGTAATTGAAAGAATTACTGTGGCAGGGCTGGCTGTTGGTCCACATCGCAGCTTCATGCCTCCATTATCGCCTTTTGTGCAGACATTTCTCGGGTTTGTGAATGAATGAGACTCAACAGGTCATTATGATTCATGGATCTCTTTCTGACTGCCTCTTCAACGATTTTGATCTGGGTTTCTTGGACCTCAAATTGGGTCTCTGGGGAGTCGTAGGAATTTTTGGGCCCTAATACAGGAATTTCTACCTCTACATAAGGGCTCAAGATAGATGGATTGGGAGTGGGGTAAAGGGTAACCCATCAGGGGTCAAATAATTTAGTATTTTTGGGCTGTTGGTGGTCAAAACAGGACAATTCTTTCCCTTTACGGCTCTCAATAAAGACTCGGACCTTTTTACAACCTGAGAAAATCCTCAAAAGAGTCCAAAGCTGTGATATTGCCTCTAAAAGGTCTATAGCTCGGGTTTCTTAGCTCTAGAAGCCATGAACGAGCCCTAATTTTCATGTTTGAGATTAAGAAATTCAATATATCTCTGTGAGGAGTCTTGAGCTCTGAGTTTCTCCGCCAGAAACAGCAAACGAGCTCTAAATCTGGACTCGGATCAAAGCAGAACCCCAATTGACAACTTCAAGACGCACCGATCTTTATGGGATTAGTCAGAGCGTAATCTGTGTGAGATTTACCACACCTTTTTGTTTGCGTAGCCTCGATATTTGTGATCTTTTGTGTGTGTAAAAATACATTTTGGACTCAATCTCGATCCCCGATCTCGGTGCAGCGTGTGTGCTCGATCAACAACCAATTTCGATCCAAATACCTGAAAATTTATTTGTTACACACGTATTTATAGACGCAGACAAGCAATTGCAGAGCGATTATGTTGGATGGGAGGGGGGACGCGTGAAATTCAAATACGCGAGAGCATTTCTAGAGAAATGTCGAGTCGCAGTGCCACACGAAACTAAAAACATCCGTTGCTGGTGACACTTAACACCGCCAACTTGTCACAACAAACCTGGCAATAGTCGTAAATTGATAATGTCGTTAAAGAAACGCGACGTGTGCACAAGAACGAGTTTCTTGGCAGGCGAATAAAAAATTGAAAAATGCTCAGCGACCAGAGACAAAAATTCAGCCAGCCTTTTAATCTCTTCATAAATTACTGGCTGAGGCCCGGTTCATCCATTTTGCACGAGATTTCGCGTCCACCTGGAAATTAATCGTGTGTCAAATCGCGAATTTCCAACACTCATTCCCGCTTAATCTGCATACTTGGCGCCTGCTCGCCTCCCACGAGACACTTAAGCTCATGTTATTGTTTTACGACCGCTAATCGGGCTTTGGGAGATAATTCGGGCGTAAAAATCGCGTCCCGATTTGCGCTCTTGCTCGGCTCTTGACTCGGGCACCGGCTTTGTTACAAAACGCGGGAATGTTTCCGCTTTCGTTAACACTTATGAGAATGATTACAGCACTGCACTTCCAAGTACCACCGCGGTCGGCTATTCAAATGATGATTGAATGCGAGATCCGATCATTTCTGGGAAACATTGTCTTTGAGGGGCTTATTCTAACTCAAATGATGGCTTTAATACTCGTGAAAAATATATTTTGGTCCCTTTTCGTAATTTAGAACCATCAATACCAATCAATACAAACCAATACCGAACCTAAATAACCTTAAGGTCCCCTTAGAATAACCCCTGACTTCATACTCTGCTGCTTAATCGCTGTTTCAGTGCCCGCTCTAGTCGTACGCTTCGCGAGCATCAATCAATAATGGCTAACTCGCGCATTTAGCATTCATTGCACACTAATTTTGAACAGCGATCGCGCGTCTCGCAGGCGCAATCACGCTATAAAGTTGTTGCAAATGAACATGATCGACAGCCAGCCATTAGCAGCAACGTGCTGGAAAACATAATCTCGGCAGCTGCACTTAACACTTTGCCGTGCTCAGCTTCGAGTGCAAATCCCCGGCTACCAAATGGAGGTGATAACGTAATTTTTTATGTTGCTGCATTTTAATTAAACTCGCGCATATTGGCGCAATTGCAATCTCAGCACGCCCGCGAGTGTGTCAAAGTGGCGGAGATGCGATTAATGTGGGGTGCACTTGAGCAGGTTCTCTCCCAACCTCGCTCCGGAGGCAGTAAAGTTCCCTTTTTGGGAGCCAATAAATTAAAACCGAAGCTGTCCATATCTGTCTCGCGCCACTTTTTGCGCTCCGCTGTGCCTCACGTCCGAGCGCATTTCCATTTCTGTTTTTATGCCCAATGAAACCGACTCTGACTGCCACATTTTTTCTCGTGCTTCCTCTCCAATGCCACCACAGCCTCATAATGTTTCCCAGAGACATTGTTCCTCGTAATTAAGCGCAACTTTGTTGCTCGCACTTTGAATGAAGAAAAGCCAATTCAACTCCGATGAATGGTAAGACTTGCTACTGTGCTCGGGGCAGGTGAAAATCAAAGCGTGGAAGCCAATTAAGTGTGTGTCTGTTTGGAGAGGAAAATGGTCGACCTGGCAGGTGCAGACGAAGGAGAGGTCCCGGGAAGAGACGGAACACGTAATAGCGGGTTGTTAAAATGCACATTTCGGCCGGATCGTCTTCATTAAATGCAGATACAAGATTAGTTTAACGAGCCTGGGATCCAGGGGCGTTTTACTAAGGGAATTGAAGCCTCAGATGTCAGATTTGAAGACTTTTTTGAGCTTCAAAGTGTTCTAAAGATACCAAAGACAATGTTTTCGAGCGAGTTTTTGTCAGATTGGAAGATTTTTTTGGGGTTTGGGCCTCCTGAGTTTTTTCATCTAAGAAAAATGAAGGGTTTTTCCCCTCTCAAGGCCTTCTTGCCCAGCCCTTCGGCTTTAAATGCAACATGAACTCAACACTGATGATAATCATTAAAACGACAGACTCGATTATTATTTAACGAAGTGAAATGAGCGGGAAGAGGCCTAACTGGATACACACAGAAGTCGAAAGAAGCGTATAATTGTGAGATCAGTGTAAACAAACAGATGCACATGTCTGCCTAGCCGTCAACCAAGACTCCTACGATAATATTTTTATTGGAGACCGCTGCAGAAGGTGTGTAACTGAAGAAGGCATGCAGTTTGCTTTAGATTCAATTACACACCAGTCTTGACACCACTTCGGGCATGTGCGCGCTTCCCTGCTTGCTTGCTTTAGCACTCTTAAGTAAATAATTAGAATTGACGCGGTTTGTTTACTCTCAATTTTCAAATTAACTACTTGTGAATGCTTGCAGTCGTGTTTCGCCTTCTAGGGTTTCCTCTACTCCTCCAGAGGGGGAAAAGGGGGGGGGGAGCAATTATCTCAAAAACAAATGACTTCCCCATTAATCACAGAGAGGGTACCTCAAGTGCAGTTTTCATGTTCACCAGAGTAATGAGGTGGGCAGAATGGACTGAAACAGATGTAGATTGACTGTCGAGGAGCGCAAAACATGAACTGCAACAACCATATGTTCTTCGCCAGAGCGATGGCGTGCCTATAAATTTATCAACTCTGGTATTCTCGACAATCCCTCGGTGTAAGTATGCAAATTACGCGGCTTAGTTGGTATAGTGGATTTGGTGCTGATCTCGGCTTAGCGGGAAGAGACATGCGAGAAATTTTTAACCCTTTTCGGACGAACCAACTTTAAAATTTTCACTAACCCATTGGCTACCGAGGGGTCACTGGTGACCCAACAACTTTTTAAAATTTTTTCTGGGCAAACTACAGGTTAAGGACAAAAGTTGAATTTGCTACATTTTTCGACAATCATTTTTAGATTTTGACTTATAGAGCTGCAAAGCAGCTAGTCGTTAAATTTTTCATTTTAGCCGCCATATTGGATTTTAATTTTCACATTTAAAAAATCATTTTAAAAAACTTCTTTCTACAATATTTAGAGTTAAGGCCAACTTTATTTTGTTTAAAAATTTTTTTAGCAAATTTAACAAATTTGTTTCAACCAAACCAATCGATTTCAGGAAGCTTGACGCAGTTTGAAAATCTTGGAAGCCAATGAGTTAAAGAAAAAAATTCACAACAAGCTCCAAAGGGATAATTTTAAAGAAGCTCTGCTCGACATTGTAGTCTGCCCCGATAAATCACGCGCTTTCATGTCCGCATGTCACCCGGCTCCCAGACTCGGAGTGCACCCAAAAGCCATCAATTCTGCAAGCGCGGAGGCGTAATGAGTCTTGGCGTTCTGAATACGAGTCCCGCGAGACTTCTTCTAGCAAACCAACATGGTGTGGTTTATTATATTGTTGTCCCCCCGTCACGTTCATTAGCCACGTCGTTTCAATACAAAACGCTCCGACAGCCATCAGATTATTTACCATTTCTCATTGTTGCTGCTAAACTGTCATTTTCTATTTAAATTACTTATTCAGTACAAAGGTCTCTTTGTCAGGCGCTGCCGAGTCAGCGAAATGTGCGCGGGCGGCGTCCATTCAAAGGAAAATTGAAGCCCTATTTGTTTGTGATTCCCATTAATTATTTAGCGCGATTAGCTAAACAAGGGGATTACGAGTTTCCGGGCCCTTTTGAAGAGGGATTACGTTCGTTGCTACTCGAGGACTTCCGACTTTCCCATACGAGCGAGTCGAGTTTCCCCTTTCACTGCCCTCATTACTGCTTGCTCTCCAGCGTGCGAAATTCAATGCCAACTGACCATTACATTGTTTCAAATACTCGAGTGCCAATTGTCTCGAGCACCAGCACTCAGACCCGAGAGCATGTAAATTACTCAACAAAGCACTAATTAACATCTGCTTACATTCTGGGGCCCGCGCCCGTCCCTGAAGCTTTCCAGCAGTCCAGCTTCCTCTTCAAAGTACTTCACGTCTCTCTACTGTGTTTACAATAATTTACATTCCCGGGAGATTTTATTGCACCTAAACTTTTATGTCTGGAATGTTAATCTCAATTTATACAACATTAGTCACGTTGAATGTTTGCGATTAAATTGCTGCTTATTCGCCAGGCCATCCATGTAAATGTTCAATCGTCGTGATCGTAACTCTGCCTCGGAATCAATCGGGAGAACCCGGGGAACTCTGAGCTATGAGCAGATATTGACTGACTCATGGTTTTAATTCCTGAGAGCCTTTTTGGGCATGAGTCTAAAAGCCTTAAAATGAGGTTTAAAGAGCTTTTGGAGGCATTTTGAGGAGTCTCAGTATAGCGAATCGTCCATTCTCGCTGGAACTCGCACATTTGAAATTTTTAAACTGCTCTGAGGAGGCCTAAAAATACTTTTTTAAAACAACCAAAGTCCGAAGCTTTTAGAACTGTTACCATAAGCCGAGGTTTCTAGCGTTTGGTCATATATCTTTGATAACAAAGAAAAAAAAATTTTGAAAAACTGATAAAAACCAAAATGTGCGTGAGTAACGCACTTTCTTTACTAAATTTCTCCGCAACCCTTAACCCAAAACCCAAGGTTATGATATTTTCGGAAGGGGAATTTAGTCAGCTTTCTATCGTGGTACTTTTTATTTTCCTGTATTATCTAGTAGAGATAGAATTTGACTTTGAGTGCACTCAAGTCAAGATTGTGTGACAAAAGATCACTTTTTCTCAATTTTCACAAAGAAGATGAGTAATGAAAAACCCACCATGATGTTATTGTAGTACCTCTCAAAACAGCTGAAAGTTCAAGCCCAAATTGGCTGCCCCAAGAATTAGAAGATCTCAAAGGGCACATTTGGTGCGTTCGTCACGCTGAGAATGGACGAAATATTTTTAAGAAGGGTCCAAGAAAGTCTCAATTATTTTCCAGAAAATTCTTAAGGCTACCCAAAACCCAATGGAACCCCAGCTAGCTCCATTATAATCGTTAATGTTTCTATTTGCTTCTGTTTACTGATAACAAATTTATAGGCGTTCGCTCTGAATTTCGCCTCCGCCGATCAATTGGCCGCTGCATGGCGTGGCGCCCATCAAAGCTCGCTGCAGCAGCACATGTTTTCTAAATCGGTGGATATAGGAGGTTGAGCGAAACAAATTGTGAGTGTAGGCTAATGCAAATAGTATCGTTGCAGCGTGCAGTTTCTCGATTTCATTATATTCGTTTTATTAAATGAATTATGACTCCGAACCTACACTCTTGGGCCGAGAGCGAGACTCGAGTCGGGACCGCGACGCAGAAAATTTATGCTGAACAATATTAATGTTAACAAGAGATATTTTTATTGCTACAGCATTATATTACTGATGAGCGTTACAACACTTCATTATGGGGCGAGCTAGCGAGCGGGTTCGCCTGGCGAGACTCGGAGCAGGCGAGCTGGAATAATGCTCCGTTTCGAGTGTAATTTCAGATCTGATTCTCGTGCATTTCTGTGACTCCGGATCCGAAAGCTCGGAGCGAAGCCGAGGCGCAAATTAAAATTATTTCATAAATTAAAAGAATAATTATTGCAATTTGTCATGGATGTTAAGGTTATTTATATACCCCCGCATTTATTCTTCATCATTCTTCGTCACTCTCTCGTAAATACGTAACACTTGCAGCGCAGGCACTTCAGCCTCTTGAGCTCTGTAATGTAGTGTTAAAATTAAAGTGCACGAGAGTCTCTTTAGACACGCATATTCTCGTCTCTCTGGATCATGCCTCGTTCCGTCTGGCCACACACACCCAGTTTTTTTCGGTAGCACCGACGTGCCTTGCATGAAATTCTCACACATTTGTCTCTGCACCGCGCATCCCCGGACCCGAAAATTATGCGAAAGCGAGTTCTAATTCGGGGTCAGAAGAGCTCATTTGAAGAGTCAGGATGTACAGTTAACCAGACAAACAGACACGCTATCCGGCCGTTTTTGCGAGCCAAAGAGACTGGTGCAAAATTTATGTAGTCGCTACAAAAGGATCGGATTGAAAAAGCGCTTAATTCCCCGGAATAAAATGGCATTTGGTGCGATATTTTTAATGCACTCCATGTCTCTTAGCTTCCATTCTCTGCGTCCCTCCTCTTCGCTACCCATCGCGTCATCCTGCATTATTGCCCTCGTATGCAATATGAGATTTCGCCTTTGTGCACTTTTCACATTACATTTACCATATAATACATTATGGAGCTCTTTTCTTTGCATTTTTTTATCGCAGGTGCGAAATGTGACACGCCTCGAGTGCTTCTTCTCACCTTTGTCAGCTCTGTGAGACAGCTTCTGGACTGACCTCAAATCTAGTTTGCTCATAAAAAATTACAGACCCATGGCCGGCTCTTTTCTTGTCATAAGCATATTCTGAAACAAATGGGCCAGTCGAAATTTTAATATTCCTTATTTATTAGCCATTGATGGGCGGCTCGCTTGAAAGGGAGCCCCGCTGACGTCGCCATTTTGTCGTTACACGGGCCTAGGAGGACTCTCTCTCTCGCCTCTCTCACACGACCGGTCCCCGGGCCCCGGAATAGTGTTACGAGATGTCCGATTGATAACATTTTCGTTTCACATGTGCTTCTTGTTCTTTCGTTTTTCATTCTTCATCGTCAATAATTCAATCTAATGGTCCAAATAAACAAACAGTATCGAGTGGCCGTACGAGCGAGGCAGATAAAGCGAGATAAAAATTTTGTACGTCGACGGCTGGCATATCAAATGACTCTGTTAAATCATGATTTGTGTACCTGTTCCCATGATCATTACCGTGTGGTTTGGCTCCACTGATCCTCAAGTGAGATAAGCGAGCTCTGCCTGAGTTTGCGAAATATTAATCTGCAGCTGTGAGACTGCGAGCTGTCGCTGGCAGGAAATTGAGCGGTTTTGGGACACCTTCGCCGATGACCGGAGCACCGGACAAGATGCACACATGTCGCGTCTCTGTAATCCGATCCGGTTGCGAGAATTAGGTGGAGTGAAGGGAGTGCATTTCGCAGCTTGGAACTAATTAATTGGAAGTGATTAAGGAAAGTGACAAAGATGGTGTCACTTGCGATTTTGCCTCCAGACACGCATTAATTAGCCCGTTTCACACAACACATGCGGGACAGAGCCGACCATCTTCGCCGGAAATGGGGCATTTTTCTAGCCCTCTCACGAGCTTGCCAGAGCGCGCGGATGCCGAGAACGGAGGAAAGAAAAATTAAGAATAATGAGACGACAACGAGGCGAGGTAACGAGACATGGACGGCCGTTAAGATTGTTATTATGTTGTTGTTTTTACTCGATCTCCACGTACTCGTGAATGGGATCGCTGATCGCGCTTTTTATATCGGACAAGAGGAGCTAAATTAAGCAAATGATGTGAGATGTTGAAACAAATCGAACATTCCGCGTTATGTTGATGATACATTTGTGGCTTTTTAACAACTTTGCACGACCAGCAGTCTCGAGGTCTCTCGCCTGAACGATGACAGATTTATGATTGTGTTGGAGCTTACCTAAAAAGAGATAAAAGGAAATTTCTTTAGCTTTTTTCTCACTTTTGACCATAGAGTGTATTCTAGAACCATGATAACCTCAGAAAAAAATTTGTATGAGAGCTTTTTCAGGTTATTTTTAACCTTAGATTAAGATTAACTTAAATCTCATTTTTCAAATTCAACCATAGAACATGATTGTCTAGAAGAAGAATCCCCAAAAAGATCTTTCAGCTTAACTTCTACTATATTAGAGGTTACTTTAGGGTCTTGGACCGTTTTCGTTGCACCTCTAGCCAACCATTTTCTACGGACCCACGAGAAAGGCGTGAGATTACGGATGCTAAATCCGTTTACCCCGATGGTCGTAAAATTTTGAAAACGAGCCCGAAATCAGAGTTACGAGCTTCCGTAAAACTTTTACGGGGCTGCATTAATTTTTGTGGCGATATAAAAGCTGCATGGGAAACTCGTGATGACTATATCGGACGCTGCGCTGGCACTATAACATGCAGGTATTCCTGGGACATGTCACAATGCCCGCAAAAACTCGTTTCTTCCTTTTGCAGTGATAACATCAGAATAAAGTAATGGCAACATTGTCCACATCATCATCATCGGCCTGATGATGACCATTTTCAGTATCCCAGTCATGTTTTAATAATAATACTTTACTCTTAAACTTTATTGCCTATAAATTCGAGTCTCCTCTCGCTCCGTCTCTGGCCCCTTAATGCGCTTTAAGCCTCTCACAAGTTGACTAACCTCGGCGTCTGAGTCACTTAAGACAATTTTCTTAATGCGCCCAAAAACATCACGCGAAACTGAGTAATTGATTTTTTTGCCCCCAAAAGCCCGTCGACGACTCCCAGAGCCATCCATTAAGCAATTATCCCATGTAGACATTTTTTGCACAATTGGAAATCAATTATTCCCCGCTCGAACACGACTCGGCTCCCATTCTAACTGGAGTACGTGTCTCTGGCTCCCATGCCCGTGCCTTCGGGCAGTCCGAAGTACAGCGGAAACGTGAATCAAGCGAGATGATGATTGCTGAGAGAAGTATATTTATTTTATTATAAACACGAAACGCTCATTTGGGAGCGCAAAATAGAAGAAAAGCAAGCGGAAAACGATTCAATTAAAAAACGTGTTAAAATGCGCCACTTCCTAGAGAAGCCTAGCAAAGGCTAGAACAAGACAAATTGGAGCAAAGCGCATTACTGTAATTGCAGCAATAAATCGCCTTCTTAACGAACTGCTACATTGTTGTCGAGACTCGCTAGAAATCGAACATTGGCGCTCGGTATCCAGTAGCCGGGCCCCAAATGAAAACACGAGCGACTCTTTTGCTCAAAACAACACGCACAAAACCGGATTAAATTAAAATAAATTTATTTGCTGCCCGATGTTATCGCCGAAATACCTTTTTCTCGCGAATTTCGTGGCAATGAGACGATGATGGAAGACGAAATTAAAAGGAAACATGTAAAAACAGTGTCCATTTAATTTTGTAAACTAGCAAATAAATAATCGGGCATCAATAAAACCATCACCAGTGCGACTGATAAAGCTGCCATTTATCATTTCTACGGTTCTTGATTGGATTCAATTAAAATTTTAAGTGGAAGAGGAAGAAAAAATTGGCAGACACCAGATAATGAATTATTAATAGTGGAGGGGCCGAGTAAAAGTGGCGTGGTGACAAGAAACAAGCCAGACCGGGCCGCATTAATTAATAAAGCTCATGTTATTATGCATGTCAAACAAATGCAGAAGTGTTCTTCAGCGAAGACGGAGATAAAAGGGGACCCACGCCGTGCAGCCCGCCAATTAAAAGGTGACCCCGGCCCAGCTGCACCACCCGATCTTCGGATTTCAATTAATTACAGAGGTGATCAGGCAATGGCGTGACTAACGATCTAATCTGCTTCTGCGAGTCGAGTCGAGGCACAAAAATGTAAACAACTCGAAAACAAGAAAGTCATGAAGCATCCTGCAAGTCCTCTCCGGCCCGTAGGTAGGTTTTTCTTCCAATCTCGATGTTCGTGCCCATAATTAAAAATGTACACACATGGAACATGGCGAGGCAGAATAGCGCAACAGTTGGTCCAGACGACCCTCTACTCGTGCAGTTTCTGGTCTCGGCAGTCCGGACTGCGGAGGTACGGGAACTCTCCGGCGAGTCCAGCAGTAATCAGCATTTAAAGAAACAAGGCAGAAGAAAAGGCACACGGAGAACAACGCAGTCGAGGGACTTGTTATCTAATTTCTCATCGCTGCAGGTAAGCTCGATGTCTGCGTGGAGAGCAAGTCCTGGAAACAACGACTGCAAGCGATAGGATCTCAACCTCAAGCCTTTAGACTGGACTTTAACCCTCTAATGGACCTACGAGACCAAGACAGAAGTGATTATTTGACCAAACACTATGACATTTCTCCTAAGACGAAGGAAATAGGGCCCTCTAAAGTGACTAAAAATGTTTTACTTCTTCTAAAGAGCCGTTACTTCCTTACAGTACACGCCAAAAATAAAAGTCATGCATAAAAAATTGATCAAAAACCAAAAGGAGTTCAAAGCTCGTAAGTCAGATCGAAGCAGCTCCCCGTCTCTAACAATAAAAGTCATAATTTATTCCCTAGTTTGCGAGCTGCTACCTGCATTCACGCTCGCTTCTAGCACAGCCCAGGGACGGGTCTCTGGGGGGCCACGAGAGCGGGTTTCGAGAACTCGAGTTCACGGCACACGATAATTTATTCCTCAACTTTGTCTTAAACGGTCGACGATCGCGAGGCGACTTTTTATTGTGCGAGCACGGAGCACAGCAGCAGCTCGCCTCCAGAACAATACTCAAATGGACATTTTTCTCTTCCTTTTCCAGATTTCTTCGTCTCGACTCTCGACGATCGACGACCATGTTCTCGCTCACAGTCGTTCTCCTCCTGCACTCGTGTTCGCTTTATTTCCCGTACCTCTTTCGCCTCTTTTGCTAAGTAGTTTATGTAGATTTCCATTTTATTAACAAGCCTTCGCGTATATTTTTTTATTGTTATTCCGTATGGTGTGCTTTAATGTAATGTTACGTGTTTTGTATTTGCTTTTTACGACCCATCTCGAGCCTTTGTGTGAGTGTGTGCGTGCGTGGCCGTGCTTGGTTGGGAGGAGAGAAGAAAAGACCAAAACCGAATTTGAATTGCAAAGGAACGAAAGGCAGAATGGAGCAGCGACACAAAAAGCCACCAGAAGAACTCGGATTGGCACGAAATTAGAAATTCAAATTTATTTCGCTTCTTTCGTCTTCGATGTCCACCTCGATATTTGACTTGCTAATCCGCCTCGGACGCTGCGAAGTGCGTGGAACGGGCAGGAGGAGATGGTTAACAAGATAATGATGTACGTTTAAGATAACACCACGACAACATATGGGATGTGCAGCCTGACCTTTGCTTTGCCTGCACTGCTCGCGGTGACGAACACCTGTCACTTCTCCGCGTGTCTTCTTCTCTCTCAAACGCGTTCGATTATCGTGTTCTCTGGCTTGTTAGTTTTAAGCCTTTTCAAATTTTGCCACATGATTTATTTCAGAGTTGGTCTTGAATTGACTTGAATTGGAAAGCTTTACCTTAGAAACAAGAAAGACTGACGACCACTTGAGTCTCCCTTTGAAGGTCTGTTTTGGCCTCAAACAAACCCATTTACCTCAACAACACTGCAAATATTGTCACGCATCCATCAATGAGCAACAACTCATTGACGACGACTAGGAGTTGCTTCCGCTGACCGGCCATAAAAAATCCCGCTACTACTCGCTGTTGTTCCAGCGTAAATACTTGATGATTATGTCTCTTTGATGTGCGAGCCTGAGGTTGGTGGCATCGCCTCTTCCCTTTCCTCTTTTTTTTTCTTCTGCGGACATGCGAGCCACATCAAAAGGAAACTAGAACCAATACTGGGAATACAAGAGGGAAGAAAGGAGCTCCGGAAGCCGGCTCGGGAGGAACCTTTAAGGACATTTTGGCAGTCAGACCGACAGAAAACCCCTTCAAGAGTGCAGTTGTTGGCAAAAAAGTGCCAGCAATCTGTCTGGTGCTTTCTTTGTCGCATGTGTGACAGCATCAAAGTCCCGTGCCCGCATATTTTCCGTTCTGTGGGATTGTTTCAACAACGCCATCAAACATTAATCACCGGAAAATTACTGTTTCGTGGTGTGTGGCGTCGCGAAAGTGCATTTATCACTCGGATTTGGTTCCCTTTGACGAAAATATGACTGTGAATGCGTTTCCTCACCCACTAAATCACCTTTGGATCTCGGATCTTGGAGCTCGAGACGGCAAAACAAATAGAGGAAATTACATAAATCTTTCCCTCACATCTCTCGGTCTATTTTGTATGAAGCCACATTAAAATGCAATCAAAAATATATTTTTAAACTTTTTGAACTTTTATTGCCCCAATTAACGTCACTCGCCGGTAAATTATTGTGGGACGACTTGCTTTTGCCGGTCTCTGCTCGCTTTCACGAAAACTTTGCAAGCGCGAGATGACAAATGGACGTGCCTGTCGCGCAGCCCAGGTGTCTCTGGCACTCAGGAAATTCGATTCAGCTGGACTCGGCTTCTAATTTGAATGTCAATCGCTTTGTCATTCGATATTCCCATTTGACGTAACGTGGCGCGAGAAAGTGCGCGTTCTTTGATCCATCTCTAAGAGCCACAGAAGAGCTGGTCCATGAAACAGTGCCTCAAACGTTCCAAATGAAAGAATGCGATTGAAAAATTGACAATCAAAGCCGGATAAGTACTATTCTTCAAGCTGAGATCAAAGGAACGGAGAAGAAGTTTTATGTTAAATTTTTTTATTCACTAAGATTTCGTGGCGAGCACGCACTCGTTTTATCTCAAGCGCGGCTCGTGTAAGATACCTACGCAGTTCAGATCGTAATCGAGCCAGGTTCGAGAGGGCTGCCCACTTCTGCCAAAAATGGGGGGCATTTTGGACTTGGCTCCTTTTTCTTCTCAGAGTCTCACAGTCTGCAAGCGGCCCCACCAATTTCGCAATTCAATTCAACCGATTTATGAAAGCTGAGGGAAATGAAAAATACATTTATTCTGAATGCCGGATAATTGATTGGCGCTTTGATCATGCGAGTGCTCCCGGCCTTACGTTCTTTCATGTGTTTACTACGACCCGAGTCTACGTTTCGCACGATCTCCACTGTCTCTCTTTTTCTCCTCTATCGACGACCCAAAACGTTTATATTCCCATTAATTTACGATAATTTATCTCCGATTGCGCGAAACCCGGTTCAATGGCTCTCGTCTACTCCGAATTTTCGAGAAGTTGCGTAAAGTCCGGGCAAGCAGGTTCGATTTCACGCGTCCCACAAATCCCTTTAACCAATTTCGCAGTCTACCTAAGCTCCCCATTGTCCCTTTGCTTCGCCTTTTCACGCTCCATGCTCTCCTGGCAGAGACCAGGAAACATGTACCTTTCGTGACTTTCAGAAATCTGCATTGTCCATCCTCTTTGTCCCCGGCAAATATCCTCGCTTGCTGTATTTATTTTAGGAATTTGTCCAAAATACCATTGTTCACTTTTTTACGACCTTCGTCTCCGATTCCCATACACGGGACCTGCGTACAGGTCCTTTGTTGTCTCTGTGGCAGGCAAGTTTTCTCTAGCATTCCCATGTGTTGTATGGCTCTGGGGTCTCCCATGTATTTCGTAACCAAAAAATTTTTTTAAAGAAAATTTTTGGTTTTTTTTTTTGGTAAAAAGCATTTTCACACAGAAAAAAGGACATGAAATCAGGGCACGACCCCTGCTAGCCAAAATCTGATAAAAACACATGCAGCAGTTGAGAAACCTTTTCAATTCTTCTCGATTCTACGTTTCTTCTTCCATTGATTCTGAACCGTGATATTATTCCTCATTCTTGCTCGCTTCTAAATTGTTAGGCCGGGTTCAAGCACGTCCCTCCATACTGCCCCCTGCGTCCGTCTGTCGGTCGTGCAGTTTTTGGGCGCAAGAAAGCCAGGATGCTCTTTTTTCTCGCCTGCATACTAGTGCATCTCCTGAACGTGGACGTGCAACCTGATGCTGCTGCCGTACGTTGCGCCTCGTTAGTGGAATTGAAATGCAGAGCAAGTTGAAATTAATGGCCATGTGCGGGGATGAGCTGCACACCATGCACTCACACATGGACGGTAGTGCCTCAAGGAAATGACTCGAGAACCGATCAAGTATGAGAATGTGTGTCTTCCTCATGCTCGAGCAGCGGTTGTGGAATTTTTAAATTTGATTCTCTCTCTTTCCCGGGTTATCTCATCAATAATTCCTAGTTGATGTTTTGTTTGGGGTCTTGATGAAACATCAATTCAATTATCAACTCGCTCGCTACGTCGCGCCCAAAATTATCTGGAGCTTCATCGGCATCAATTGGGAGAGCAGAAACAAACAAGAAAGCATAAAAAGGTACTAATTATCGTCGGTCGAAGGACGTTCGCGTTCGTATTCAAATTCTATGCCTTTTGGGGATCCCGAACCCTGGGCCTCAAAAGTTGCCAGATCTCCGGTACTCCAGACTTGAAACGGAAACTCGCTCTCCAGAGAGAGCCTCATGCAAATGTTGCTCAGTTTGAAGGTGAATTAGGCATAATAAGACTGCAACATTGTACAAGAGGAAGAAGACAAAGACCACAAACACGAAAATGGGATTCTTCGCCACTCTTGAATGCGTCGTAAACTTTTAGTGTCCCTTTATGCGGATGCAGGAGACATTCCTGGTAGGCCCAAGGCCGTCATTCGGGTGAATATGGGTTAGCTAATCTCCTGCATTTTTGGGTCGTAAAAACGTAGCCAAAAAACCAGTTCAGGCCTCTCGAACTGCAGACGCTGGCGCCTTATCAGTAGATAAGCGACAGCACTTCTGGATACAACAACAACAACAACGGCTCTAACACGCGAGTACCTGATAACTGATAAGAGATATCGTATCGGTGGCCCTGTAAGCCTCTTCCTCCGCAGCATGCATATCAGAATGAAATTTGGTGATTTTTGAAATTGGGCTTTTGTCCACCAAATCATCAATCAGGCTTGGACGCAGACTTACCGTAGACATTTTGGCACTGGTGGCTTAAAACTAGGAGGAGCCACAGCAGGGCTCCTGGCAGGCTTCGCGGGTTCTTGGAGTCCGGGCTGGGACCTTTGGCATTACACTTTCCTGGCCATCTGAAGGCCATACTTCAATTCTCTTGTTTCTTTAGCACTACATCAATCACTCGGCGAAATTCTCAACTTTTCGGGAGTTTTATCACGAAATTCCCATCTTCGCGAAACGGACCATAAACAGCCCTGATAAGCGACTTCCAGGTATTTTTATGGCCTATCTCTCTCAGGTCTTGATACTGGACACAAAGATACACCAGAATCTGTCTTGATTGTGTAAAAATTCAGATAAACTTGGGAATTTTCAATGTAAACAAATGCGCGATCCCCAGCTTTTTGATTCTTCTGCTTTTTGGAGCGGCCTCTGGGAATTATTTCACTTCAGGTCACTTGGCACTTGCATGAACGACGGTAAAGTGCACTTAAACGACTTAAATTGCTTGTAATTGATTAGACACCAAAATTCAATTAAAATGTAGCGCGGAAAACAAAACACGTCCAATCGCTTTCAAAATCAAAACACGACTGCGGTGTTCCCGCCACCCCGTTGGACGTCGCTACTGGTCACGACAGCGCCACGAGTGTCGAAAACAGGAACTGCAGTTCCAAGTTCAAAATATTGCGCCAAAACCGTTTATTGAATTCATGGAAGTATTTTGTATCGAAGCTGGTAGGAATCGTGAGGGGGCTCGCTCTTGATGAGCACGTTGCCTTTCTCGTCCCTGTAGTCCTTGAACTTGGTCTCGCTGAATATCTCCCAGCCAAAGTGCTCGTGAATGGCCCTCGAGAACGCCGACGTGCAGTCTCCTCTCAGGACTTTGGCTCCTGAGTCCCTCGCGAGCTCCTCTGTGATTCCGAAGAGGGTCCTTCCTATCCCCTTTTTCCGGTACCTGAAATGACCCTGAGGCTCATTAGGGAATTTTGACTTGAGAAAACCGACTTGGGATCCACAGAAAGAATTTTAAAGTCAAAGATCCGATCGACTCCGAACCTGTTGAAGAAGTCCGCCTTGTCGTACTCCCGCTGGAAAAGCCTCTGGACTATCATTGACTGAGGGTGTCGGTAGATCTTGGGAGGGTCGTTCTTATGAATCCAGCCACTGATGATGATTCCGGCTATTTTCCCATCCCCGTCGACGGCTGCGAAGCTGGTCTTCTCCTTCACGGCCTCCAGATATTCCTAAAACGACCCACTGAATTTTTTTTTCGGTCTCCAAAAATCTGATTACGTTATCGAGCTCCAGCTGGCCAGTCTCAAAAAAGTCTGGGTGCGCCAGCTTGCTCCGGAGAGTCGGCTCTTCTCGGTTGAAATTGCCCCGAATGTGCTCGAAGACGGCTCTGGGGTTCAGCAGCTCCAGCTTCTCGACTCTCAGCCCGTTGAAGACTCTCTGAATCATCTCGCTTCGCGACTGGGGAAATACTGAGGGGAATGAGCGAATCAAAATTGAAACAACCGGCGTGTTATCGGACAAATTTTTTTATGGCACTTCAATCCTGATAAGGTCTATTTTTTGCGCCAAAAGTTCAACTCAGGATTTTGTATCTCAGCTGGTACGAGTCGTGAGGGGGCTCGCTCTTGATGACCACTCTCCCGTCTTCGTCCAGGTAGTCCTCGTACTTCACCTCGCTGAAAATGGACCACCGGAAGTGGTCGTAGATCCTCACGGAAATAGCTGAAGTGCAGTCTCCTCTCAGCACCTTGGCTCCCAGACTCCTTGCCAGCTCCTCCGTAGCTTCAAAAAGCGTCTTTCCAATGCCTTTTTTCCGGTACCTAGAAACGACCATGAGACTCCTGGAAGCTATTGCAGGGGAAGAAAACTCACTGAGGGTCCACAGAGAGGACCTTGAACTCGAAGATCCTGTCGACCTGGTATCTGTTGAAGAAGTCAGCCTTCTCGTGCTCCCTCTGAAAAAGCCTCTGGATAGCCCTCGACTGTGGATGACGGTAGGTTTTGGGACTTGAAAGCTCGTTTTTGTACACCCAGTCGCTGATCATGAGTCCGGCGATCTTCCCTCCTTCGTCGACGGCTGCAAAGCTGGTCCTCTCCTTGACGGCCTCCAAGCTTTCCTAAAACGACTCCCTAAAGCTTGTTTGTAGCCTTAAAAGAGTCAATTACGTTATCAAGCTCCAGCTGATCGGCTTTCAAGAAGTCAGAACGCGAAAGCTTGCTCCGAAGAGCTGGCTCGTCTCGGTTGAAGTTTCCCCGGAGGTGCTGGAGAATCGCCTGGGAGCTGAGAAGCTCGAGCTTTTCGACCCTCAGGCCGTTGAAGACTCTGCGGATCATCTCGCTGGAGTCTCACTGACTACTGAAGGGAACCGGCCAGCGTCGCTGATAAGAGATAAGATAAAGGCCCGCTTCTGCAACACTTAATTTCCAAGTTTTATTTTATGTTCAATTTGAAATCCTACTCTAATACAATTCTCAACATTTCCTCTTGCTGTACAACAACTTCATGATGATGGGGATTCAACATACGGAAAACGAGTGCCAATTCTTCGTAACAAAAGGAAACTAATTGCCTTGGGTCCTCATCAGACTTGCCTTTTTGCGAAATAATACAAAACCGTTTTAAATGCGGTCCATTTTACATAAATGTCTACGTTGCCTACCCACTCTGAGCTATTGAGCTATTTGGTTAATCTTAAAATTGTCTTTAAAATGTCTGCTGAAACGGGGAAAGCTGATACCAAGGATGAGATAGACTGTAGTACGTTCACATAAATTACTATATCATAATTTCTATTAAGACTTTCAGGATGAGCCAGAACATGGAGAGGTGGTGAGACCCTTGAACATGAACAGCCTAACTTAATTTTAATCATTTTTGGCAATGTCTCGATGTCTTCGTTGCTTCAGTGTTGCTGCCTTTTACTGCTCCGCGACGACTTCCGGGGCCCACCAGAGGGCTGAGGCTGCGGCGAGCCGCTCGACGAGGATGATGTTCCGTTCCCCTGGTTCAAGTGATGGTGGTGCGTGTGCACGTTTGTACCCTGCGACTGCATCAGGGGCCTCGGGGGGTACGGGATTTTGAACAGATGTATGTTGAGGTGATCACAAATCTCAAGACAGACCTGGAAGACGACGTTATTGAAGAAGAGAGGTGTTAAGGGAAGGGGAGGGACTCACCTGAGAGCAGTATCTGGACAGGTCCACGGTGCACCAGATAAGGCAGAACCACAACACTAGGTACTCTGGCAAGAAATTGTTGAAGTATTGGTTCAAGAACAGGCAGAGGGGTCCCATGAGCCCCCAGTCAAAGTACTCCATCTCGCTCTTCGTCATGTGTGCCACCTGAAAGAGCCTCGTTAGAGCCGAGAAAATGACTCCTTGCGGTCTACTCACAACTAGCCGGTTGGTAACTTTGGCGCACACCATCCCGAAGGCCAGGATGTAGAGCGACGGGTGGTTTTCGAAGATCTGCACCGACGACTTCTGCGAGATAATGAAGGCCGGGACCACTATGAGGGAGAAGGGGATGATGGGCGAGATGACGCTGGTTCCCTAAACGACACACAAAAGGTTAGTCCAACGTCCTCATGAGATCACACACCCCAATTGAGTTATTTACAAAACCCATTACTGTAATTAATCAATTAGTCATGCAACCATTCACCAAGCTACCAAGCCATGAAGTGAGGAAGTATGTTCGAAATGAGACTACGAGAAATGGAAAAAAAGTTCAAAATTAGTCGTTATTAAAATCTTACGGCAACAGTAGATCCGTTCTTGCCACATCCACCGGCAAAAATTACAGAAGCCGTTCTGTATGCCATTAGTCCGTTAATAAATGTAGCAAAGCAAATTGGCACCTTGTTTAATTCCCACTGGCACCACGGAAGCTGAAGTCAAAATGTGTGTTAAAGCGATGAATCGAAGTTCAGTGTAAAGTAGGTAAATAAAACCAATTGAAACCAAAACCAGATGGATCATGCGGTGAGTGAGGATGGAGGTGCGCCCAGAAGCACGAAAACCCGGGAGTCAGTACTTGTTATTATTAGACCTATGTACCCGAAACCATGGAGAAATAAGAAAATTGACGCTTACTGCCACAGTTGAGCCGTTCTTACCGCATCCGCCGGCCCGGAAGGCTCGCAAGAAGGTCGCAAAGACGCCTCCGAAGCCCCCCGTGAATATTAACATCACGAGGATGTTAGCCTGACCCAAGACTGGAAACTTCGGGAGGAAAAGGAGAAGATTGAGACTGAGAGGTCATGATCGAAATGGTAGGTAAATACCAGGATGCCAATACTTCGCCGGTCCAGAATTTTTATTTCTGTGTGTGTGTTTTTTTTCATGTGAACTTGAGAGAGAGAGAGAACAGGCAGGCTCAGAGGATTCAAAGCGATGCAGAAGCGACTTCCCGGACTCCACATGCACTTACGAGTCTCTGGGACATGCAAACATTCACAAAGTACACATATTAGTAACTAGAAGGCACGTCAAGAGTCAGTTTAGTGACGGCCGCGGAGGTATTTACAAAATTAAACAGGCAAAAGTTCCCTTAAATCTTTCAATTTTTAAAGCAGCTTCGACTTACGGCAACGGTTGAGCCATTTTTGCCAACGCCGCCACCTCGAATGACGGAGAAAAAGTACAAAAGTGACCACCCACAGCACACGATTGTTGTAAACGACGTGACGTTCCATAATTCGAACGGGCCAAAGAGCTTAGATTTCAAATAAAATATCGTGTTACTATTATTATTGTTTCTAGCAATGGCTGGTTAGTAGTTTTAGACCCATCTCTCTTATGCCCCCGTCTCAAGCTACTGTACATTCGCTACTGAATCCGAAGGTCGATTAAAAATTCATGGACGTGGGGAAAACCAGGTGCAAACGGTAAAATCAATCACAAAGCGTTTAAATATATATAAATAGCGCAGGAGTTGAAGAGAGGACTAGAAATAGAGGGAACAGACATGTTACTTTTCGTACGGGTCTGGTTAGTGGAAGTAATTGTGTAATTTTGGCGTTTCCCGATGAAACGTAGCGCGTCTGGCATCCTGTTGAGTTCAATTTTCGGAGGTAATTTTGAGAAACGAAAAATTATGCGCTTCAGACTCGAGCGGCCAATACCTTTGTCATCCATATCGACGGTCCGAAGACGGCCGAGACCATGTGGATGCTGATGATGGCGATCTGGGCCTCTGTCACGTCTACCTTTCCGAATCTCAGGGTGCCCGAGACGTACGTCTGCCAGTGGGCACAATAGAACAGCGTCATTGCACAGAAACACTGAAAAAAATTAAATTTTATTCACCGAAAAAAAGTTCTGGGGACTCACTTGGAAAAAGAACCACTTGGGATAGAAGCCGAGCTGCACCGAGATGCAGGCTGAGATGGCGACGAAGACCGTCGAGACGGAGTCGCATCCGTGGTCGAACAGCTCCCCCAGCGGCGACGACGAGTTCGTTCTCCGTGCCTGCTTGCCGTCAATTGAGTCTAAGCTTTGGTAAATAAATAATCCTATTCCGCACAAGGCACATGCCCATCGGGGTGGCTCCTGTCGCCCATCGGGACTGTAGCTGCAAAGAGAAGGGCCCACGTTAATTATTCATGCCCAATCATCCACCTGTTACAGAACCTGTTGCTATTTGCGAGTAACCAGGCAAGTTTGGTGGCCCAAAGTTTGGTCGATAAGCGAGAAGGAGCACCGAAATGGGAAAAGGAAAAGGTGGCGGCGGCAAAGGAGGCGGCAAGGCCAACAAGCTGGCCCGGATGTCGGAGGAGGAGCGTCTCCGGTACCTCCAGCACCGGGCCGACATGGAGGAGGAGGCCAGGCGTCGCAAGCAGCAGCTCATAGCGACCTTCATGAAGGTACCGTCTCGTCTATTGGAGCGCCAGCTCGACTCAGTTTGGGTCCGTTTCAGAACAAGCTCAAGAAGGAGGACGCCTTCAGCCGGCTGAACCTGGCCAAGATTAACCAGGAGTGGAGGTCCCTCCTGCGACACATCAAGTGCACGCAGCTCCGGGAGGAGATCAACGCGGTCGAGAGCGAGTGCATCAAGGCCGTGGACCGCAAGAACTCCATCATTCGACGTCTCCTCTGCGACCTGGACGAGTCTGAGGAGCTCTACTCCACGATGCTCCACTCCCACATGGAGATCCTCGAGAAGCTCATCGCGATCCACCGCGACCGGGTTTTCTTTCTGCGCGACGAGTACGTGAAGGAGAAGGGCCTGCTTCTGACGCGCTACGACGAGGAGATTCGTCACTACAAGGGGAAGAAGTGGCAGGGCCAGAAGGAGCTCGAGTGCGTCTTCTACGGGCTGGCGGAGAAGGCGAATGCCGAGAGGAAGACGAGCGAGGAGGAGCACCTGCAGAAGAAGGACAGTCTCAAGAACTCGGTGAGTCTCCCTTTTCTTTCCAGTCCCACTAGGGACGTAGCCAGGTTCGTGACTCCTATCTCTTACAAAAACAAAGCTAGAGACCCCTGAATCGAGTACAAAATATTCCTAATGAGGTTAACGGATTTTCGTCCTCCAATTTCGTTTTTTATTTGCCCAAAATGCTGCCCAAAACTTCCACTTCTTCTAGAACATAAAGAGCTTGTCGTTGTTCCAGTCATCGCAATTGGTCTTGGCCCTCTCCGTGAGACAAGTCACGAGGTTCTTCGAGAAGTCGCACTTCTCCCGCTTGTTGTCGAGCTCTAGGATGGCAAAGCACTCCTGGATCGAGTCCGTGTAGAAGTCCTTCAACTCGCGGTTCCGCATCTCGCTCGTGATCACGTGCAGCACCTTGTGGCGGTCCGGGACGCCCTCGTTCCCCGTCATCTTCATCTCCTCGAAGAAGCACTGCATGAGACACGAGTTGTTCTGGCTCCCATTTCCCCCTCCCCCGTCCCTATTGGACCCCTGCTGGTTCTTGTTCCTCTGGTTGTTCCCGCTCTCCCGAATGTCTCGGTGGGAAAAGTCCTCCGAGAAGCCTCCCTGACGACCCCCATAGCTCCCAGGCTCGTACGTCTCAATGTTCTCCGCATAGCCTCCGAACCCCTCGTTCCCCGATCCCCATCCCTGTCTCTGGTTCATGATCCTGTTTCGTCCTCCTCCCCGTCTCCTGGAGCCCTGTCCGCCGTAGTCGTAGGAGGGCTGGTACCCGAAGCCTCCGTACCCCATGCTGTCGTAGCTGCCCCGCTGACCGTATCCGTACCCATCGTAGCTGCCGTAGGGATAGCTGGACTGCCGTCTGTACCGCCGACTCCAGTCCCCTGCCCAGTTCCCAGATGATGGGCCCCGGTTTTGCCTCTTGTTCTGTCCCTGACTGCTGGGCTTTCCTCGCGGCCTCTCCTGGCTCTCGTTGGAGTCGTAGTTCTCGTACTCGTCGTAGCTCTCCCTCGAGGACGAGGACATCTTCTTCATACAGTTTTTCACGATTTTCTTCACCTCGTCGGTGGAAGGACCTTCGTCTGAGCGACATCTCAGGGCCTAGGAGATTTTTCTTCAAACACAAACTTTCCTCCCCAAAAGCTTCCTCACCAAGTAGGACTCGAACAGAAGAGCGGCCAGCAGCGCCCATATCACAACTCCTGCGCTCTTCATGACTCTCCCAGTTGCAACTGCAGCTCGCTGCCCCGAGCTGCGACTCTTATACTGACCGCCACTTCCGTCCCCATTGCATCACCTGTCGCTTTCAGATGATACTTAAATTGGAGGAGATCACAAAAGAGCGCGAGTCGTACATGGAGCGCCTGTGGAACGAGTTCCAGACGATTCTGGGCAATTATCTTCGCAGCACCGAGGACTACCGCACGGACTACATAGACCTGAGGCAGCGGGACAACAGCGACACGAAGCACATCGAGAACCACTACCTGGAGGTGGCGAGGGCCAGCGACATCATCACGGACCTCAAGCAGCGCTACGCCGGGCTGAAGGACGAGCACGAGTTCAACGTGGAGCAGCTCACGAAGTACCGCCAGGAGCTCCACAACCGCAGCAAGAACCTCCAGCACGAGCTGGACGCGGGTCTCCAGACGGACAAGACGCGGCTCAAGCAGCTCGTGCTCTTCAGCAGCGGGGTCCTCAAGAAGCTGGGGGCGGTGGACAAGCGCGGAAGACACATCCTCCAGATAGCCCAGTTCTGCGGGAAGTACGAGAGTGACAGGGAGGAGATGCGTCCGAAGCCGAGACGGGCGTTCCTGGAGCATCTGGAGGAGAACTCGGAGGAGCTCAAGGCCATCATGGACAAGCCCGGGGACAAGATTCAGTCGCAGCTCGACAACTTCTGGCGACGCTACAACAAGACCAAGATCGACTGCGCGTGCATGCGGGAGGAGAAGGCGGCCATGAGGACTGAGAACGCGCGTCTGAAGGCCCTGCTGAAGGAGTACCTCGTCAACGTCCAGATCTCGACTGGGAGCACGATCAAGGCGAAGGCGGACAACTTTGTGGCGCCACGCCCACACAGCATGAAGGTCGAGAAGGTGGTCCACATTGACCTCAACAAGACGTCGGCGGTGAAGGGCGACAACATGAGGGCCCGCAGGAGACCCGTGACGTGCATCGAGGCTAACATGAGCGTGGCAGTTCGCAGCAACCAGCTGGCCCAGACCAGGAACGTGCCAGTCGAGATTTACTCGCTGGTCCCCAAGTGCTAAGCTCCACTTAGTCTTAATCCTTAGTGATAGTCTAACTCGGGCACATTTTGGAAAGGGTATTTATCAGCCAAAAATACCAGGATCTAATTTTTTCGATTTTTCAAAGCTCAGAAAAATTTTATGGGATTTAATTTTTTGTCTACAAAAATCAAAAAATTATAGACAGGGCTAAAGTTTAGTAGGAACTTCAACTCTACACTTCTACGAGCTTTCTTGCTCGACTTCTTTAGATTTTCGTGAAGCTGAGACACATGGAATGGGATACTTCTTCGCTAAAATATTCTAGAATTCCCCGTATCTTAATTTATTCCAACTCTATGTTACATTCCAAGTACGTTGGTCTGCTTAAAGGCTATTTTCGTCAGGTTTTGATTTGAAACCGATTTAAGAAGTTGGAAAAAAAATCCCCAGTCGAAAATGGGTTAGAATAAGCACCAACTTTCCCATCAGAATGTGTGACTCATTGCAGGTCGTCTATAAGCTTAGAGTGTATTTGTAGGTCGAATAATCCATTTTTTACAACTCATGTAATCGCAAGTAGTCAGCCGTCAGTCACTGGAAAATGTAAACTTTGTCGTGGAATAAAGGCAATTATGCCAACAAAAGGAGTCAATCGCGGTCACACCCCGTCAACTGCCTTAAGCGACCTCATCTCGGACTCAATTAAAATAGAAACCAGTTCGCATTCAACACACCCCCAGTTCCGAGAAACTGCATCAAATGCGGAACTGCCACATCCGACGGCAATAAAACTTTACGACTTCCATGGCTTCATCAACGACGTGACAGACTCCTCCATTCTCTATCGCGTCTATTTTTAACCCCTCGCGCGGCAATTATTCATTCGCGCGCGCTCATTTAATTGATTTCTGATTGAGCAATAACCTCGCATGCAACAGCTTTCTGCAGTGCACCAAAAGTTCAAGGTGCACATGGAGCGCACACGAATTGCAGCTTTACGCGATAAACATCGGTGCCAAAGCCGCGAGAGGAAGAGAGAGAGTGAGCGACTTAAAGGTCAAAAAACCAATGAAAAGCGCCTCCGCTACAGACACACATGCGCCATCGTGGAAAGCGTGAATTTTGGCGGAACCGCTAATGAAATTAAAATCACTTTTGAACCCGGTCCAACGTTCGTTTTGCTCCTCGATTTTCACTCTCGGACGCGTTAACAATGTTTGTTTAGCATTTTCGCACACGGACGAGGTCAGGGGTGGAGCTAGGGGCGTTTTCTGGGGCCAGAGGGGGGACTTGACTCACTAACTAATTGGCTCGAAAATTATTTCCCCCTATTTCCATTTGAGAGGGCTATCTAAAACTCTCTTTTATCTTTACTTTTTTACTTCACAACAATCGCCAAAATCTTAGATAAAATATGAAAACTTAAAAAACATTTTCTGTCAAATTTTTTTTCTGTCAAAAAAGAGCCAAGCAAAGCCCAAAGAATATTTCAGCATTCCTATGATTTTTTGCTGTTGATATGTTCGGTCGTCAAAATATTCAAATCCCGCTCTTCAATCAAATCTTGAGCCCTTTAATATTTTCCAAGGTCTTTTCACTTGAGAGAGACAAATTTGAAAACAAAATCCAGTCTCTGGAGACGAGCCCAAAATCAAATTCGAGGTCTAATTCGCCAAAAATCGCCCACCCGAAAATTACTTTGACCGCTGCTACGCCCCTGACGGTCAACCACACATCTCGTGAACCCCGCATGACAATCCAGACGAGTCGATTTCTGTTCGTCTCACTCACGTTTCACTTTTTCAACATTCTCCCCTGCCATCGCAGAGGCAGTTTCTTTGACGTCCACGACATTACACACAATCACAACTCCGTGAGGCGACTCATGACGATTGATAAGATTGCAGGCTGACTAGCGTGAAGGCGTTGCACTGACGACTGTTATTAGAGTCGGACTCTCTTATCAGTCCGGGGGTCCAGCACAAACAGTTCCACTATGTTTACTATGTTTAAGGGGCTTTTGCGTGTCGCTCCAGCCTTGCCCTTGAGAGATACCACGCATCTAGAGCACTCGGAATCTCACGACCATTTTCATTCATAAGCCGCCAATTGACTTTCTGATGTGGACCTTCGACTTTGCCTGATTGATTGAATTTGCATTATGGATGGGCTGATTAGTCACTTACTAGACAAGTATTAGTGTTGTCAAAATGTTCACAGCGAGTCCAACGATGGTGATGAGGTTCGGTGCCAGCCACAGAGGTGTTCGACCCACGAGCCAGTTCCACCACGGCTGCAGGAAGGGGTCTGAAAGCAAACACACGATTCTACGTCATCGATTGAGTTGCGAGGGGGAAACCGAGTTGCAATGTGCGCTCGCTGATTGACGCTAAATTTAGATCTGGGAGCTGCATAACTGCGAGGTCCGGTAGCGCCCATCACTGAGACCCGACTTACCTAAAATAGATATATTTTGGCAACTGTACTTGTGCTCCTGCAATCTCTTCAGTTGCGACGGCTGTAGCAACTTTTCCCTATACAAATGCATGATAGTGGCCTCCTGCTTCTCACTGCATCCGCGATTCGGCCCTACAACTAGTTAAAAACACTTCTCAAACGCTCGGGCGCGCGACGACGGGTCCTGTAGCTTTTGTATCCGAGGATATTCGGGGAAATCCGGGGGTCTAATTTTTCTCGTGTGCTTGCGTTTATTATTACGCCACTCAACCGCGACTGGACCAAGTGGCACCTTTCGCGCCTTTTGTCTGTCTGTCCGATATGGCTGCTCTCGTCGACGTTTTCATCAAAATCGACTACAAACGGCTCCAGAAGCTGCGATTCCACAAGAAAAGCGGATAAAAATAGACAAACTCCAGAGATATCGAGATTTTGCGGAACCGATTTTGCCCGAGCGCGCTTCCTTTGAGATAGATGGCGCTGTGGTGCTGTGATACAGTCTGTTATAATGTGAAACTGCGCTCGCGAAAGCGAGCAGCCAATCAGGGGGCAGGAAACTGCGCGCAAGAAGTTTCAAACCAGAAACATTTATTCCACTTCGTTCGTGTTAAAATTTCCTCATTCAAATCAATCATTTTCTGCAGTAAAACCATCATTTTACCGACATTTTTTCATCGCAAGTTCTTCAAGTGTGCACCGCGCTTCACTTTTTGTAGAAATTCGTCCGATAGGTTTGCAAAAGGCCCGGTTATTTGAGTGCAAAATCGGCCTTTGAGCGAGTCGCCGAATGGTTGAGCGAGAAAAAAATATTGAAATCGAGTAAAGCTGGTGAAGTTGCCACAGTAAAGCGATCCTGATAAGGCGGAGTACGCGTGAAAGTGAAAAGTGAAAACCAAAGAAAAAGCCGGAAAAATCTGATAGGAGATAACAAGTGATAGCTGCAATTCGGAGAAAATTAGTGAAAATCCCGGCTGAACGATGGAGGCCAACGCAAAGCACGATTTCAATGCAACTGCCGACGACGAGTTGAGCTTCAGGAGGGGACAAGTGCTGAAGGTAAGGGGACTGGGAGTTGAGCTGGGATGATCTCTGGTTCATTCGCATTCTTGGGAACCAGTTTGGGGCGGATTCAAGCGAAAGTGAGGAAGAGTGCCGCGAAAGCTGCGTCTGTTTGTCCCGCGAAGAGGGTGGTTTCTGGCAAGCCAAGTTTTGTTTTAGCCATGAGGGCCTGTTCACATATTAGGTAACGGTGAAAATCGAGATTTTCGACCCCCCCCCCCTCTGTCACGGTTTGTCCTATATAACAGTACTTGAGTTTGTACTGACTGTCACGGAGCGGCCCCCCCTTGTTCTCGGCTTCTCGTTCTGGGCTTTGCCCCGTCTCCGTCGCTTCTCCATTTCTTCTTCATTACTTTAATACTCGTCTATCACATCGTTGGCCGTGTGTGCAACTATTCAACGAATTTGTGACGTGTGTTTGCCCAGCCGCGACTGGCATGACTCATTTCTTTCGAGCTAAAATGCACAATATTTTATATCGTACTCTCCGGTCGGTCTCCGGGCCGAGGAGCAGAAGTCGGGCGAACTTTTGTAGTCTGTTTTTGTTTATTTCTGTCTGACGCTGCGCTGCGCTCGGGCTGCAGATTGTTTGGTGCCCATGGAGAGCCATTGTAGAATGTAGCAAAAAATCAAAAAAAGTTGGGAAGTAGGTAGGTAAATAGAATTGAATGAGCCGCTTTTGTGCCGCGCTGAATGGAACCTCGGCACTGGCTGTAATTTGATTTGGGAGATTACGAGCCAACTTGGACCACTCGAGCTCGATAGTCGGTGTTGTTTATCTTTTGCGGTTGCGGGAGTGGGTCAAGATGCGAAAACGTGCTCTTCCCGGGTCAAAGTCCGTCGGTCTTGGAAAGTCGGAAGAGGAAGCAATTTCTCTTGATTTCGTCTGAAATCCGAGGGCCCCAATGAATCCCTGCCCACTCGCTCAATTTTTCAATTTACTCCACACCACACCTTCCGCTCGTTTTCTGTTGGTTTTTCTCGTTCCTCGACCTTGAAAGTTTCAAATCAGAGCTCCCCCGTCTCTAATGGCCCCAGTTGAAATAGTTTTCTCGTGATTCACGTCTCTTCGGAGTAAATTGGAAGCTCGGGCCTGATTCATTGTTCGCATAAATTATCCAACATCTTCGAAATCACCGAGTAAGACGACACATGTGGCGTTCAGATGCCGTTGCTCCGAAATGTTTGATGTCAGCTGTGATTGAGTGACGACACAACTTTGTTTTGGGCACGAAACTGAGCTCTGGAGTCTAAAAATGGCCTCTACGAAATCTCAAGAGCGTCCCAGTAACCCCTCAGACCGTAATTAGGAGCTCATGCGGATGTGGGTTGATCCTCTTAGAGTCTTAGAAGCAACTGTTCGAGCTGCTTGTCGGCGTCGAGTTACTAAATGAGGCGCACTTGCTAAGTTAAACGGCATTTTGCGCTGAACAATGCGAATGTGAGCAGAAGCCGGCTTGCACTCAATTAAGGTGTCTAAGGTTTGTCACCGAGGAGACATAGGCACACTTGGCCGGGTTCCTAGCTTCGAATTACAGTGTTTGTTTGTTTAGTGCTTGTCAGCGAGCTTTTCTTGAGCTTTGCTCTGTTTGTCGGTGTGTTTGAAGGGGGAAAACTTAACTTAAATATTTTCAAAAATTTCCAAAGTCTTGGAAAAATTTTGTAGGGTCCTGGAAATTTGTCTGTCCGTCTGAATGCTTGCTTAGAGCCAAAACGACGACTAAAAGTCACCTTCAAAAGCCTGCTAAATGAAGAAACTTTAAAATTAATTAACGTGCTCCCATTCCTCTAGTCTGCTCGCCATGTTAAAGATCGTATTGCTCCCGCGGATCCATTAATTTCATTCGTTTGATGTTGATTACAATTATGACAAACGATGAGTTGGTCAGCCGGTTACTCGGGCTACTCTCGATGTTTTCGTGTGTCTGCGTTTTCGTTGTTTTGTGTATATGCTTCCCATTGTTTTGTCGAGCTCGCTATGGAGACAGCGCGCAGCAGACGGGAATGAGAGAGAAAGGGGGAAGGGAGACGTGATGACGAGATAAAAGCAGAGCATGTAAAAAATTGTTTGAAATGTGAGGAATTACATGGCTGAGGTTATGAAGGAAAACAAACGATTGTTTTTACGCGTACTGATACCGAGCTGGTGGATGGTGTTGGGTTTCAAGGCTGCTGCACCGGTTCCGAGATTTTCGCACGGTATTCAATGGAGATGCAAACAGCTGTTTCGCGTTTGAAGCGCCCATTTTGACGATGAGAGCCGCCCCTAATCTCCGTATAGCTGCGTTCTGAGAAGTCTCTGACCTCGTGGCTGTCCAAAAGTGCATCTCACTTTCTCACCATTAAAAGTCGCTCAGGTGTTTTTTCGCCCGTCTGAGTGTCTGAGCAGTGAGCAGTGAGCAGAGCCAACAAAACGGCGGACGTTGTTCGGGCGCAATCTTATCTCCATCTGCAGAGCAATTTTCGTCGTATTTTTAGAAGCATGAAAATTATGCAAACAGGAAACTCTGCATTTGACCACCATAAGAGTCGCTCTGTCTGTCTTGCTGGTGGCAGAACTCGAGCCGGGCAAAAAGAGTGTTAATTAAGAACGCTGATTGAGATCCAGCAAATCGGGTTGGAAAAGTGAAAATTGATGACGACTGACGAGCAAGCATGGAAGTCGTTCAACCGCCACACCCCCGAGATTGACGTGTCATTTCCTCCCACATCCCCTGCGAAACGCCGTTTTTCCCTGCACTTTCGCTTTTTGGCAGTCTCATTGACGCGAGGTGTCTGGAGTGAGGCGAGGCAGAAACTCGGTGGGAGACGGGGAAAATTTTTCACGGGACACATGGAAAATGAAGCGAGACAAGACAGACTCTCGAGGGCGAGCAGCAATTATAATTACAGGCGGTGGGTCAACATTCCGACAGTTATAGCATCATGCATGCGGTGTGGATTCTAAAATTACCCATTTCGCTTTCTTCGTGATTCTCGTCAAGATGCTCGTTTTTTCGTCAATGAGTGGCCTAGGCGCTGGTGTGTTGGTGTGCCGTTTGTATTAATATTACATCAGGATGCTATAAAAAGAATCGCGGTGCGCTGTTGACGATTTATGAAGGAGAGGAGCATGATTGCCACGCGGAAGAAAGGCGAGATTCGGGAGTTTTATTGAATTTGATTTATTCAACGTCGATTGGCGTTTCTCATAATTTCGAGACGGGCCATTTGGTAAATTAAATCATTACGCGTTATCTCTGACGGGCGAAAATCGATTCTGACGGGCGAAAGAGGCTTGTTTTGGCTTGCTTTTTGATTGACGGTCCGAACATCCTCCAAGATGTATTCTTACTTTGGAAAACAACATTTTTTAGCTTCGAGAAATGTTTTAAAGCCCTCCTAAGACCTCAAGAATTTTATACAAAGAGACGTTAAGCTTCTAAAATACCTCTTTTGAGGTCAAAAATCTCCACATAATTTTTAAATCCCTTCTAAAATTTATTTATGCCGTCTAAATGACCTGTTGAACCTCAAAAGGTCTAAATCAAATTTATCTAGAAAATTGTTTGCCTGAAAAACAATGTTTTGAGCTCCAAGAAATTTTTTGTAAGCCCTCATAGAACCTCAAAAGTTTCAAAAATACCGTTTCTGAGGTCAAAAAGCTTTAAATAAAATTTTAAGCCATTCTAGAATTAGTTTTATACCGTCTATATGACCGGTTTGACCCTAAAATGTCTAAATAAAACTTATTTAGAAAATTGCTTCTATGAAAAACGACGTTTTTGAGCTTCAAGTAATTTTTACGTGAGAAAAACGTTTCTAGGCTCAAAAAGTTCCAGTTCAGTGTTATTCCTAAGAAAAAGCGAATTGTCACTTCCAGACGACCCTCTAGAACCCGCACCCGGAAGCTCTAGAAATTCCTCAGAAGCTCTATGTAGATTCTAGCAGCCAGCCCCACGTGTATCAGAATTCCACTGCCGGCATTCCGCGGAACCCGTCTCGTTTAATTATCCCCGCGACACTTGCAGCAACCTACTTTCCATGCCTCTCCTATCGCGAATCCGCATTTTCTATTCGCTTCGAAGGTAGCGAGAAAGCCCGCAGCGGATCTCGTTTTCTGCGACCATGAAAGCTATCGACGTTTTTCCCCTCCGGGGCAATCAAGTCTCGCCTTAGCGCCGTCCGCGAAGCTATTTCTTATCTCAGCTGGCATTTTTCTTCAGCTGCTTCTGCTGCTCCCCGAGCGTTTGTTTACTCAAAATGTTGTTATTCCAAACGTGCGCCTCGTACATCGGCTGTCGACCGTAATTATGCCGACGCAAAAGTACACTTTTATGGGCCCCTCTGTCCGGCTGACTCCGGGCTTTTTGTTGCATAGTGTGGCATTGAGCGAGTCGCGAACTCGACCGCAATACCAATTTTGAGTTTTTGACTTTGTAAAGCGGAGACGAACGAACTATTCGATTGTCGATGATAATCGAATTGATTAAAATTACGATCTTCAATCATGTCTGCCTCCCGTGCCTCGGAATGGTGTGCGGATCGACGTCAGTGGAATGGCTTTTGTGTCATTGATTTGTTTACTTGCTTTGCTCCCCTCATCGCAATTGACGATGTGTGTTAATAACGAATAGTACAATGCGACAAGTTCTTCCTCTCATTGTGTGTCGGTTTCGAGCTGGTGTGTGTTCACTGCTCGTTGATAAAGATTTGATGTGACTAGAACGTAATTGTGTGGCTCCGGGTATTGTCTACCAAACATCAGTTTTGCTGGAGGTTGGGGTTGTTCACAAACTATTTCTGACCTTAATTGAAAAAAAATCATCTAAAATATTTCTGGCTAACTTTATTTCCTTTTTATAATTTATTTATTAAAAACATAAGTTAACATAAATTTCAAAAAAGGAACTAGCTGAATACTTTTTATAGATCGGGAGATATAAATTTTCAAAGTTTACTATGTTATCATAAATTAAAATATTTTTCTTAGCTAAAGGGCCATTCTTTTGAAGCCTTTTGTTCGTTCAATCCAAAAGCTAAGTATACTAAAGCTTCAAAAGTCCTTCAGGAGTTCAACAATACCATGGGTCAACTTTTGGCCTCCAAGTTTGATAGAAAGTTACACTGAGGGTTGCTGCATAATTAATGAACGTCCCCCTTCAAAGCAGAAAAGCGCGTAAAACTAGTAATTTGAGAAGCAAAAGGGAGCTGAAACTGATACGGGGACACGCGAGGGAAAGTCCCAGACCGACGGACCAACTCTTATCGCGAAGGTGAGCTCAATAGCGAGTGCTTATTTTGAATAAGCAATATCGTTTTCGCAGCTGCGGCAAACATTTCTAGATAACTCGCGCTCGTTTACAAACAGACCTGAAGCCTACTCATCGGCTTACATGCCGAGCATTCCGCTGGTCGCGCGATGCACGTTTCTGACGTCACGAGGTGAGCAGTAAGAAGAGTGAATTAAAGATGGTGCGTATGTACTTAGGACTCAGACTACCTGAGCTGGAGCACAAACACGTTCTGCTGGGGAAGGAGGAGGATTGGAAAGCAATGCAAAAGGTGATAAATAAATATGAGATTCGGAGCGGATAAAATACTCGTTCCTGCGAAGATGAGGATCTTGGAATGTGGCAGCGCACTGATTTTAATTTCGGTTTCGATAGGTTTGTTCACCTTGCGCGTCACCCCGACTCCCGGGCTCTCAATCAAAAGAGCAACTCTCGAGCAGCGCAATTTATTAAGCCTTGTTTGCTCTTCCCATTTCCCTCCGTCTCGTCCCGGGAAAGTCGAGCGAGTGCCGCTGCACCAGAGGAGCCATTTAGGGTGCATCGTCCCACTTTCGGCTTCCCTTGCATCGCTTTGTTCATCAAAATTTCTCTCCCGAAACGCGAAAAACCATAAAGTTGCAATTTTAATGAAAGTCTCGTTCCTTTCTTTGCAGATCCTGAACATGGAAGACGACATGAACTGGTACAGAGCGGAGCTAGATGGCAGGGAAGGGCTGATTCCGAGTAATTACATAGAGATGAAGAATCACGAGTAAGTCCCATAAAATGGCTCGTTTTTGCGGAAAATTGGACTTGTTTTATGGGGTGCCATCTGTGCGGAATTGGCGATGAGGAGGGAGAAGGAGCTGCCACCTTTTTCCGTCCCTGTCCCAATCAATTTTCGATCGGAGGCTCCATTAAGCGTCACCATGGTTGACATCGATAATTGTCTAGATAATTTTTTCATTGAATTTATTGAAAGAGCAGTTAACACTCAAGTCAACTATGGTAGAAAAAATCTCAAATGCTAAGAAATTATTCATTTGAAGCTTTAAAAAATTTTTTCTCGACGAAATTTCGTTAAAATACAAATTTTACTCAAGTCCACTATGGTAATCTAATTCTACTCCCCTAAAAATTATCTGAAATACAGATTTTACTCAAGTCAACTATAGTATTAAAGTCTCAAATGCTAGGAAATAATTCACTTGAAGCTTTGAAAATTTTTTTCTCGTCGAAACTTCGTTCATATACAGCTTTTATTCAAGTCCACTATGGTAATCTAAGTCTAGTCCTCTAACTTACTATGGTAATCAAAGTCGATTCTTCTATACAATTATTTCATACGAACTTTAAAAAGCCTCAACAAAATTTCCTTGATAAAATGATCCGCTATCACCCTAGTCAACCATGGCTGCCAATTTTGTCCCGGAGTCTAACCATTTTCCCATTTCAGCTGGTACTACGGACGCATAACGAGAGCGGATGCCGAGAAATTGCTATCAAACAAGCACGAGGGAGCGTTTTTAATTCGTATCAGTGAGTCGAGTCCCGGAGATTTTTCACTTTCAGTCAAGTAAGTAGTTTGACCAGCGCGAAATTCGCATCCACACTGCAAATGAGTACATGAATGAATGTGCTGAGCTAAATTTAGCGCAGCAACAGTCGTAAATTTGTTGACACGCCGCGAGTCAGTCAATTTCCCGTCTCTAGCAGCCACATACGAGGGGTCCACACCCACAAAACACTCAAAGCTCCGTCTCTGGGGTGTTGATTCGAGCTCAATGGGCCAAAATACGGCACTCGCGGGTCCCGCGATAAAATATGAATAAAATATTCAGAAGCGTTCCATTATTCATTAAAAAATTACGTTATCCGACGCCCAGAGTCTCGCTGAATCTCATCGTGAATCCGAGAAACGCGGAGATTCCAGCGTCGTGACACAAAGATCCCGGAGCCATTTGAATATCGTTTCCTCCACACGAGACGTCGTCATTTTCCCCACCGTCTGCTTCAATTTGCCGCGCCGGGTAGCAACGAAGATTGCTGTGTCCTTGTTGCCGGTCTTTTGTGTGTCTCCGGATTGCGGGAAAAAAAGCTAGTGAGTCTGTTGGGTTGCCTGGGGGGACGAGGCTCTCCTGGGCTTTGCTGGCGACTTGCCGACCCACGTCAAACTGCGAAGATTATGGACGTATTCGCAACCCCACCCAGGCAGCTGAACGGGACAAATGATTACTGTGTCACCACAAGCCTAATAAAATTAAGCGATGGTAGAAGACGGAACTAGGCTACAGGCGTCGGAAGAAAGGCTACATCTAGGTCAATTAGGTGTGATTCTCGGAGGAAAATTGCATTTGTGGTACAAAGATGCGGCTCTAAGGGAAGTTTTTGGGATCTTGAAGGGCTAGAAAAATTTTAAAGGGTCTAAAAAGTTACGTCTCTGAAAAGCTTTAGACTTCCAGGAGCTTTAAAAGTTTCCCATTCTGCTCTAAGAGACTTAATGAAGGTACTCTAAGGGTCTCAGAAGGCTGAAAACTTTATTCAAATAAATCCAAGTTACGTCTCTGCCAACTTCTGAGGTCCAAAAAACTTTTAAGGATTTTTCGGCCCTCTCCCTGCTCCATCCCTGTCTTAAAGCGCTTTCTTCGAGTCAATAAAGAAGCAGCTCCTTTTTCCAGCATCTCTTGATTTATGACCTCACGGTCTGTCGCCTTGGAAAGCTTCCAACTCCCCTGCTCGTCCGTCAGTCCGCGCTCCTGAGACTGCCCCGACCGCGCTTTCACTGCCTTGTTTTCATTCTCCGCGTCTGCCGTTGAGATTTTATCACTTTAATGCAATTTTAATCTCTCACAGAACCATAACCAGCTATAGTTGTGGTTAATGGCAGGAACGTGCGGCTTTTACGGGAAAGATGAGGTTAAAGTTTCACTCGGCAAGAATGTCGAGTTCGTCGAATTTCACTTAATACGGTTTGTTTTGGTCACATTTCGGTCTCGAGCCGATGAACCTTGGACTTGTTTTTACAATCCCTCGCCAGTTGACCGACAGACAGACAAAGTCCTTGGAGCCGGCTAATTCGGCTTTTTCATCAATCTCAATCTCCATTAGTTGACACAATTTACGCGGCAATTGTGCCAATTCATGTAACTCCCCGCATTTAATGAGTGAGCACCGAGTAGCTCCGACGATATGAGAGCAGAGACGTGCAGAAGGAAAAGTAGCAATTTGGCTGACTAGCCAACTGACAAGCTCGCGTGATTGATACCGAATTTCTCTTGGCTCGCAGCAGAACATGCAGCCCCATGCTGTTCCGCGACAGTTGAGGGCCGGCTTGGGGTGTTGGAAGAAGCTTGAGAAGCCTGAGGTACGGCTCTGACTTTCATTGCTCTTGGTTTACGAGTGCGAGTGGAAGTATCGCTAATTTGAGGCTCGGTTATCACGACACGAAAGTGCGATGATGATGATTCCGGGTAATTAAGTAGATGCGCGTCGAGTTGGGGAGTAGAAATCGATCCTAGCGAGCTTCTGGGTTGGCTTCAAGGTCAGTCATTTTGATGCTGGGGTAAAAATTTGTTAACGTGAAAGCCTTTAAGTACTTGAAGCCTTCGATCGGCTAAGGTTACCTCTAGAATCACGTTTTAGTCAAAAAATTAAAATTGGAGAAACAAAATTTTCTTTTTCAATTCATGAAAATAAACTAGCCCCACGCTCGTTGAAGAAAAGTCAATTTCAGGATGTTTGGCCAAAAATGTTTTTTCATGAAAATGGTCCGTGGAGACTTTAAACGACTATGCCGACTCCAGAAATGCTTTTTAGGAGATGTGGGGTCGAAATAGTCAATTTTGGAGAAAAACAAAATTTTTTGGTCTAAAATTATTCGTCTCAAAAACACTCTCAGAAGCTTATATTAGAAAGTAAAAAACCTAACGGAACTCCAAGAGGGCCAATTAGAAGCCCATGAGCGGCCACAGTGGCCCCATTTTCTTACTCAAATGTGCTTTAAAAAAAAAGAAAGACTCCGGTGATACATTAGCTGGAATCCCCCTTGATTCACCCACGCACTTCCTCCCACGCTCATTTTTCCTCCCCCTGTAGTAAATTACATTTTCGCGTTCCGAGAAAATATTTGTGTAAAGCGAAACCTCTCTTTTGCAGATGCTCCGATGGCGTCCAGCACTTCAAAGTCCTCCGCGACGCGCAAGGCAAGTTCTTCTTGTGGGTCGTGAAATTCAACTCCCTGAACGAATTAGTCGAGTATCACCGCACGGCGAGCGTCTCGAGGTCCCAAGACGTGAAGTTGCGTGATATGAGACCAGAAGAGGTGAGTTCCTTCCTCGCAATTGTTTCTTAATTACGAGGCCCTATCGGTGCAATCAATCAATAACGCGAGCCCCATTGTGTTTCAGATGCTGGTGCAGGCGTTATACGATTTCTCAGCGCAAGAGTCGGGCGAACTGGACTTCCGACGGGGCGACGTAATCACGGTAACAGACAAGTCGGATGAGCACTGGTGGACGGGCGAGATCGGGAACCGGAAAGGACTCTTCCCAGCCATCTACGTCACGCGGTACCACGCCGAGTAATGAGGCGGAGACAAATTGATAATTAACCCTTTCGACCCCCCAGCCCCTCGATTTTGTATGGAGACCCCCCTTGAAATATTTTACTTTGTAAGACAATTTGCAATTTTTCTCTTCCAAACACACTAAAGTTTTCTCATGAATAATTTTACCGGAACCCTCTCTCAAGTTGCAGTTGTTTGTTGTTCTTCCACGAAGACCGAATACTCAAACGGGCTAAGTAATCTTCTCTTTGGCATGAATAATTACATCCTGCGCATGAGAACTGGTCTAAGAAACTGCCGATTACAATTAGCGCTGAGCTTGAATCGAACCTTTTTGCAATAGCTCAATAATTGCTGCACAACAATGGGATAGCACGGCGAAGCGGAGAGAGAAAGAGCTTAGAGTGAAGAAATGGGAAAGGAAAAAAATAAATTGAATAATGATGATTATTTATTAGCATGTACTTAAGAGTGAGAGACGGGCTGCGAGTTTCGCGGCCGAGCACCTGCTCTCGGGGTCGGTGCGGCTCTCGAGGAGCGAAAGTAGTGTGTTTTCTCGAAGTGGTTCGTGTCTCTGCTAAGAGTCGTTTTAGACCACCGCAGTTTCTCAGGCCAGTTCCGGCTCCTTCTGTATTCTCATATCGTAGAAACAAATTTATAACGAAATTGTGGCCATTAATTACATTATTATCATAAATTATTATCCGCAAAGTAATGAAAGGAAGAATAATAAGAATAAGTTGTACTTTTAGAGTAGCTAGTAGAGTAGCAATGAAAGGATTTCTTTTCCACTCTCAGACACAAAGTACAGAATCCAGCAACCTAAACTTATCAAAATGAGTAAACAATAACGAAAGTAATAATGGAACTAACTGACATTGTAAACTTGAAAGCGACGACTTAATTGAGGAGCTTCGTGCTGTTACTAGAGTAGAGATATGCATAAACTATTAATTATGAATTACCAAGTGTAAACGTCATAGAGCTTTACCAGCTTCCATTTTGCACCACAATTCGTTCTGCGGTAGGTTTTTCATGTTGTGCTTTTTGTGAATAATAATATAACATAATGATATACATAACACCACAATGATGGTCCCTCCATCGCTATTCGTAGACGTAAATAATGATTTCTAAGTAAGACACGGCATTATCCAATCGGCTCTGTGTGCATTTATCTACATCTTTATCTCCTCCATTACCAATCAAAACCCGGAAAGTTTGCCAAATTTTCTATAGTTGCGAGTTTCTTACTGTTTTTTGCCTACTAAAGTTTACATACTTATAAGTGATACTTTGACGCAATAGAAGTGAAATTGAAACAATAAATTCATACACGCACCACTACAGGACAGGCAAGAACGTTAAATTGTGAATAAAACTATTAACTCTAGAGAAGGTCGCAAAACACATAAAATTAAGGGAGAAGCAAAGTAACTTGAGGAACTTTGAGAGAAGTGAAATGTAATAATAAAATTAAAGCTGAAGAAGAATGAACTATTACTATATTATACATAAAGCATAAATATAACATAGCAAAGTAATAAACAATAAATTCGTATTTCATAGAGGCGAGTTTTTTATGCAAAATAAGGCGACGCTTTGTTTGACAATACTTTAGAAAACTAGCTGAACAACATGAAGTCAATTGTGTTGGGTCACAATAGAATCTTCGGGAAATGCGTGACCTTCTGCCCCACCTCTGATCTAATGAAGTCCGAAAAATATAAAAAGCAAAATCGGAGATTAAGCATTTTCAAAGATTTCGAAAAAACAAAACTTTGACGGCCCCTAGCTCCGTCCTTGTACATGAAAGGGGTCATAGGTGGCACCATAATTTGCTAGATTTTGCACAGACTACAACATACTAAAATTTCAGCTCAATCGGATCTAATATAAGGAGTTTTCTTACAAACGGAAAACAACCCCGAGTCTCCCCCAAGAGAGGATGGGGGTCTGACATTGTTAGCCTGCACCCCTACAGACTATGCCCTACACGAACGGCAGCTCTCTAGCTCTTCTGGTTCTTGAGTTATAAAATTTCAAGCAGACGGCAAAGCGGTAAAAATGCTAAAAATGCTCAAAAAATGGATGAAAAAGACAGTTTTAAATTTTTCAAGTTTTCAATTATTTATTTACTTTTTCTCAACTTTTCTTTCATCTCCAATTTTGACAAATATTTTGATTTGCGAACATCCTTGTACAACATAGTCAAAAGTGTGTTACAGAGAATCAATCACTTAACATTAAGAAATACAATTTTTTCCTCCTCTCGTCTTCATTGTCTACGATTTTCCCAAACACTTATCATAACTTCATCTTTCTTATTACAAAAACACTTAGAATGTAGGTCTCTTTACTAAATCGTTAGTTGTGTGTATGTGTAGGTCCTGTGGGGGGGATGCGAGCCCCTCTCTATATATGAGACGGAATGAAATAAAGGCACAAGTTCGGGTAACTTCGGCTGGGGTATTTTTAAATAAATAACGAGAACAAAACTATTCAGTCCATTCCATGTTTTCCATATATCTTTTGCATCCTCCCAGTAATAATGAAATCAGTCTATGTAAAACAATCACAGAATTAAAAATTAAAAGATTTCGCTAGTGAATAATGTGCTAGTCGGTAACTTAACTATTTCGGTTTGGTGATGTGGTAATGATAATGACATTGGACCCATTTCAACATTCATATGATATACATCGTTTAAAGCTAGGAGAAAACAACATTTCAGTGCGCGAAAATTCATTCGATTTGTACGAACTTCGAGTCCCCGTGGAAAACGGGTGGAAATTCCTAAGACACACGTCTAGAGGTGGTAAAGGCATCCGAATCAGCTGAGTTGGGTGACACATATGTACAGGGGCGACCCTCTTATTGCAATGGCCCAGCTCCGAGTCATGGCGTAGTCGAAAAAGAAGGCAAATCATAGAGCCACTATGACTCTATGAAAGAAAATAAAGACCATGATATGATTGTGCAAAAATATTGCAGTAAATCAGTCTTAAATTACGTAAACGAATTGACGGCCCTAGAAATGATACCGGGGAAACTTAAGTCGTCTAAGCTAAAGCTACGTCTCTTACGGCTACTGCAGGTGCGAATAATATATTTAATATGAACAACAATTCAGTCTTTTGTTTGATTCTCAATTTTCTTTGAAGTTCCCGCGGGTCCCGCAGAAATGTGTTTTCCGATTTCAAATATGGCCGCTGAAGGGGCTACTCGACGGGGTAGCAGAGTTGAGCAAAGTCACGGCTCCGAAGTGTCATTTAGTACTTTGTTGTGAGCAGATTTACTAAGTTTAGAGTAATATTTTAGGAAAAGCTACACTTAACACTTACAAAAGTTAAAAGTAATAGTCGTATAGAGCTAAATATTCGTCTTATTAGAGGCACTCGGTGGTAGAACATTAATGTGAGCTCCTTAAGCCTTACGTTAACATTAAGAATATCGCTAGATTATTGTTATCTATGAGCAAGTTTTTCCTCTCTATGCCAAGGGGGTGTGTGTAAAAATAGAGTCGTCAAGTTCTGGGAAAATAGTACGGAATCTACCGAAGGAGCGATTCCTTGATCTCTGCTATTGCACCACTATCTTTAGTACGTCGACGATCGTGCGGACTGCGGCTCGTTCCTTCACTGATTGCTCTCGAGGGGCTCCTTGCTGGTGATCTCGCGGTTCTCGCTGAACTCTGGCATGGGCGGGGACGTGTCGAACCGGCCCTCCTTGAGGCGCTGGATGACCTGGCTGAGGGGTGGCACGATGACGCCTCGCACGTGGGAGGGCTGGGAGGGGGGTCGGGGGGAGGGCGAGCGCTCGGCACTGGGCGGTCTCTCGAGCTTGATGGGTCCCTTGCGGGCCATCGAGAGGTCCTCCACCTCCTCGTGCTCGTTCCCGTTCCCACGCTGCTGCTGCTGCTGCTGCTGCAGCTCCTCCTCCTGCCGACGCAGGCTCATCTCGCGCTCGCGTCTCACGATCTCGCGTTCGTGCTCGCGCTCCCTCAGCTCCTGCTCCAGCTCCTCCTGCTCCCGCAGTTGCTGCTCCTTCGCCAGCAGCTCGTTGGAGGGCGGACGCATGTACCTCATGAGCGGGTTGGGACTGGGGCTGCGCGCGTTGTTGGGGCTCGTGGAGAGCCCGTTGGCTCGGGAGTGGGCGGCGGCTGCGAGAACCATGGCGTGCATCGGCGAGTCGAGGGCCTGCTGCAAGAAGTTGGGCCCGAGGAGGGCGTGGGGGGCCATCGTAGGGGGCAGTTGACGCATCTCCCGCTCGCGACTCCTCTCGTCCTCCAGGTGGTGCGACTGGGGAGGCAGGTCCGGGTACGGGTGGCTGGTTCCGCTGAGGCCGTAGGGGAAGGGCGCCGGGTTGCTGCTGCCGTTGCTGGGGCTTCGGCGGATAGTGCGGTTCATGGGACGCCCGGTGGTGATGCCCATCTTCTTGACCTTGTCGTAGAGCGTGCGGGAGGGGACGCCGAACTTGCGGGAGGCCTGCAGGGCGCTCATCCCGTTCTTGACGCACTCGATGGCCGCGAGGATGTCGCTGCGAGTGTACTGCTTGTAGCGCTTCCACTCCGGCTTCTGGTTCTGCTGCGGCACGTAGGAGGCGATGCGCGAGTCCGAGGCAAAGCTGTTGGACTGTTCCATGGATTCATCTTCGAATGAGCGGTCGGTAAAGGGCGAGTCTGGTTTGTCAATGCGCATTTTCTGGAAGGAAGGAACATAATTTTAGCTACCATTTCCTTGGGAAATTTTTCCGTGCAAATCTGGCTCAGAATATGAAAGTCAGAATCACGAGAAATATTCAGAAAAAAACCGTTCTAAAAATGTCCTATCAGAGCCTGAGATATGGGGTCCCGAAGGTGGTGAATATTTGAGTCATACAGACGGACGCAAATGAATGGCTCATTTAATGAAAAAAATTCTTCTGAGCTACTTCTTTTTATTTCATAATATTTTAGACTAAAGTTTGATAAATATGTTACAAAAAACCGACCTCAAAAATTCCTATCAGAGCCTGAGATATGGGGTCCCGAAGGTGGTGAATATTTAAGTCATACAGACGGACACAAATGAATGGCTCATTTTGGGGAAAAATTCTTCTGGGCTACTTCTTTTTGTTTCATAATATTTTAGACTAATATCTGACAAACATGTTGTAGAAAACCGCTCTTAAAAATTCCAGCTAGAGCCTGAGATATGGAGTCTCAAAGGTTCGAGCTAGACAGACGGACAAATTCTCACCTTCTCCGAGTATTCCGTTCCGTTGCTGTGAGTGCTGCCACGTTCCTCCCGTCGCTCAGCAGCGGTCGGGGGCATGAGAGGCAGGGGTTGGGACGAGTCAGCGGCGTTCGACTGGGCCAGACGGTCCCTCAGGATGGGCGTGTCGGAGATCATGGAGTTGATGGAGAGCGACTTCTTCCTCTTGAGCGGGTTGTTGTCGGGCACGGAGTCGTAGACGCCACGCGAGAGGAGTCCGGCGTGCGACGAGACGGGCGAGTCGAGGGCCGAGATGTGCCAGAGGGGCCGCTCGGCCGAGTGGACGGGACTGCGGGAGTAGAGGTTCGAGTATGGCTTGAAGGTGTTGTAGGGCGGGGAGCTGCTGCTCTGAGCGGCTGACGTGACGTTGTTGGAGGTCGAGATGACGGGCGAGTTGGCGTCTGCGTTCTCCGGCTTCACGGCCCTGTTGTTGTTGTGGTGCAGAGACGGGAATGGGGGCGGATTGGGGGTCTGCTGCTGCTCCTCCAGCTTGCTGCTCTCGAACTTGTTCTTGAGATCCGTCATGTCGTAGAGTCCCTTGACCTCCAGCTGCTCAGCGATCTCCATGATGCGCTTGATCTGGCCCTGCGTCACGTTCACCTCTCCCGTGTACATGTACTCGAGGAGAGCCCGCATCTCGAACTCCTTCACTCCCGGAAAGAGGATGCTGCAGTGGTCCATGGGGATGTCCTGGAGGATGGCCTGAAAGTATGGCGAGTTGGCGGCCAGGACGACGCGGTGGGCCTTGAACTGGACCTGCTCGTCCACGACTATCGTGCAGTCCACGTAGCACTCCATCTTGATGAGCGCGTCCAGGATCTCCACGAGGTTCGATTTGTGGTTGTTCCAGCGGAGACAGTAGGTCTGGCCTTCGCTGCTGCCCATTTTCCTGGAAGGAGACAAGAGAGAAAAAAAAATGAGACCGTGACCCACAATCGTTATTTCAGAGCGGGACTCCGGACTCGGGTGAGTCACCAGTCGCCACTCGAGCGCCCTTTGAACTGTCCTCTTCCGATGCAAATAGCAATTTCGTGTCGCTCGTGAATTATCTATCGAATCGCATTTCACTTCACGACCTATTATCTTGATTAGGTAGGCAAAAAATGGTGAATGTGCGGCACATGACAGGACTTTGGAGCCACAAATGGCGGCAGTTGGCGCTGGGGCTCCAGCCAATCGGTAAAATGCGCACAAATTTCGTATTCGTGCTGCAAATAAACGGTTTTGCATAATTGATAGTGCTGCAGGCTGCAGACCCGGTTCTGCCGGAGTGGGGGGAGTCAGCATGAGTCTGCAGATTTTGTCTGTCGGTCGGGCACTTGCTTTTTCACTGTGAAGAAAATTTCTCCTCTCATTCTTTGATAATTCGAATCCATCTCCTATGTCTCTTGGGCCCAGAAAGACTCTGAAGTCTCAACATTTGAACTGTTAAAGCTTTAAAAGACTCCTGGAAGGCATAATCCACAGCAAGTACCCCCCTTTATCCCAGAATAGCCCCTCTTAACCCCCGATTCCGCATTGCCAATTGCCTTTTTCTGCGCTCTACCGCTCCCGTAATAGTTTTCCATCATTAAAACTGCATGACTTTTTAATGCACTAAGTGCAGAATGCAGGAATCGCACAGCCCTCACCCCCTACACCCTCCCGTTCCGTCGTTCCGTTCGTACGCAAGTGCAATAAGCCAGTCAGTCAGGTACAAGCGCAATTACGAGTCACAGTCAATATTTGCCGCATGTACGCTCACTCAGATGCGCCACCATTGATTGTATCGGAGTGCGGTTGGAGGACACGGCACGGCATATGGGGCAATCAAGCTGTCCACCCTTTCAATCAACATGACGATTTGCAAGTGGTTGCAGGACTCGTGTATACGCATACCGTGCGGCTACAAGTCGGCGTCGAGCGATGCATTTGCGTGGGAAACGTTAAATTGTCAGCTCAATAATTCATCCGGAGGTCGGTGGTGGAGGTTTTTGCAGTCGCTCGAGCTCCCACGACAAGCCTTCCAGATGATTCCGAATCAATACAATGCTGGTGGAGAAAAGAGGTTCAACATCCTGGGGTCAATAAAAGCCACTGCTAGGCCAATAAAACGCGAAACAAAATCACAGCGCTCAAATGACCATATTTTTACATGAATTCTTACACAGCAATAATAGCGAAATATATATTTTATTCATGCTCTATCACGTCCACTCACACAAGCAGGTCCACGCCATGGCGGTCGGAATTCGCACATGCTTTGGTCAAATAAATTTTCCAGCTCGACAATTAGCCAGCGCCGGTCTGGTTTACTTTGTTCCTTTATCGTCTCTCTTCGTCAGAAATCATTGCTACACGTGTATGGAGTCGGGCAGGTGGAAGGCAAAGGGGTTCGAAGCTCTGGTGGATTTTATAATTTTTTAGGCCTCAGATAGCTTCGTGGAGATGGATTCTATTACGATTTTTGGGACCCCTTAAATTTCAAAATAATCCTTAGTTTCTTTGATGATAATATTGGAGATGGATTACAAATAGAAATTCCAAAAACAATGTCTGCCAAAATAGCGCAAATTTATGCGAGTCAGGTCCATTATCGTGTTTCTAGCTGCCAATCTTTCACGAGCCAGCCACATTTTATATTTTCGGTCATCGCGATTCGCATACATTTCGCTTTCAATGGCTCTGCCCGTGTGCCTAATCTTTACGCATTTACATTCAAGTTGCGAATTAAATAAAATGTAATGCGGCTTCGGGTATTTTTTTCTACAAATCATTCTACCACTCATTCTGCCCCTTCCGCGGACCCGAACCGCGATATTGTTGCCTAAACGCGAACGATAAGCGGCCGTACGTGCGAGTGTGTACGAGAATCGCGAAATGTAGCCACGTAATTTGCAAGTGCTGCTCTCTGATTGGTGGATGTGCGAAAAACATTTTACGAATTTGCACGAAGATATCGCGAACGCGATGTGTGCTCGCGAATTTACATAATTTGGACGTTACGAGAAGTGTGTTGACTGGCGTTTGTGCGTCAAGGTCAATGTCGGGACCGAGACCGCGAGAATGCGAGACCATCGGAAAGAAAGGAGATTAGAAGATTGGCGATAGGCTTCACCTGCCGGCCCTCAATTGCCTCGTGTTGCCGCAATGGCGGGGCGGAAGAGGTGAGCTTTCAAGGCAGGACAGCGAGCTAAGTTGGCATGAACTTTTAATAGAATTTAGCCCTTTTCCGGATCGGAAGGCTCTCATGATCATTGGAGATGGATTCTGGTACCTCTTTAAAATTTTTAAGAGACTCACTAGAAAATTATTTATGGCTCATAAAATGGATTCCAAGACCTCCTGAAAATATTTTAAGAGGCAAAAAACCCATGAAAAAAATGTTTTTGGGTCATAAAATTATTGGAAATGGATTCTAAGACCTCCTGAAAATATTTTTAAAGGCAAAAAACCCACGAGAAAAATATTTTTGGCTCATACGATTATTGGACATAGATTTCAAGACCTCCTGAAAATATTTGAAGATGCCAAAAGACCCCTAGAAAAATTTTTAAGACTCCCAAAGAAATTAGAGATGGATTTGTCGACCCGGAAAGGGCTGGCAATCCTCTTTTGCACCGCTAAATCTACAATTACTTGCCACACCACCTTGATTGCTCTCTTTTAAAATAAATTAAACATGCTATTAGCGAAAGAGTGTGTTTCCTACGAAAAACTTCGCCAGCTGCAATTGCCCTTTTCCTTCTTTTCCACACCACCGTCATAGCAAACCGTTCTTTAGCAAGTCCGTGCAAGTTTGCATTTTTTATTTATTAGGAAATGCCACATAAACCGAGTGCAGGAAAAAAATTGCATGAAAAAACGCAACCTTTATGATTCTCACTCCTCCAGTGCAATTTTTATATTTGTGCAAGCCAAAGTAGTGACTAGTGGGGGCTGGCAGCAGACACTTTTGAAAGACATGGGAGCCAGCGCCAATTGTGTCCTTGGATGCCCCCTCCCGCCTCCCGCGTCCCCGTTCCGGCCCGGTTCGGCTTTTAGGCGTGCGATGGATATGCCGGCATGCGAAAGGCAAGCGAAAAAAAGCAATTTTGTTTTAATTTTTAATAAATGAACACACGAGCTAGATGGCAGGGAAATGAGAAGGCAAGGAGTAATTTTTTGCGCAAAATTGGAATAAATAACACGATTCGTATAATCAGAAAAAATCGCGTGACTTTGGGGCAAACTAAACTATTCTTTGTCCAATTTAATCAGTTAACGGCGAAATCCTGCCAAGTCCTAGAAACGCGCTAGTTCCCGTGCTTCAGCTTTGACCTTTCCGAGCTTACAAAGAGTGGTGTTTTTGTCCGTTTGTCGGTTCGTTTCCCAATTTCGGGCCCGTTTTCTCTTCAAATCAACCAGGAAGAAATTAATTAGTTTATTTCTACACTTGGAGTCGCACTGAATTTATTTTGGTCATAATTTTGTCCGTCTGTCTGTTTGTTTCCTAATAAAAAGCCCATTTTCTCCTCAAAATAACCCAAAAAAAAACTTTCTTGTCCATTTGTCGGTTCATTTCTAGACTTAATGCCCGACCCACACTTAAAAGATAGCTCAGAATTCAGGTTGGCTCAAATTTTGTCCGTCTGTCTGTTCGTTTCCCCAACTTTTCAGCGAGAAAACCCCGAGCCCGCTCTCTGGCGGTTTCCTATCGACCGCCAATCGGATCCGCATGTCCTCGCCGCATCGACAAGTGTGCTGGAACATTCGTGGGGAAAAAATAAATTAAAATTGCATGATGAATGTGAACCCATTCGGCGTGTATTTCCCGACTCCCCGTGCCACTGTTCTATAATTTGTGCTTTTCGCTAGAAAAATAAATATTTTTGCAATAACATTTATTTTCCCTATCCCTCCCCATCGATTTGCATGCGATCGACGCCACTCGAAAGGTGCTGCGACTTTCCCAAGAAACGCTTCCGTATACCTGCTGAGAAGAATCTGGAAGAGTCTCTCGAGAAAGTGAGAGCGTCTCCTGCTGATGTGATTCGGCGTGTCCTGGAATTTGCATATATTCAAATGCACTTCCTGAACGATGATACTCGAGGCGAGAAATGAGCAGGGGCTGCATATCGATGCAGGTTTTTGCATACCAAATTGTGGGAACACGAAATCTCGCTGATCTCATAGACGAGCGGAGTCCCTTATGCAAATTTGCGATTCTGCATCGAAAGCGAAGGTGTTCGCAGGTGAAAACCTTTTGTCAGTCTCACAAAGGGCAGATTAGAGTTTCAGACGCCTTTTCTCGGCTTCAACGGCCAATCACGGCAGCTGTGAGCGTTCGATTTCTGCCAATCGGAGGGCAGAGTCCTCGAATTTAGGGTAACGTCCCTTGGTTTCGAGTCGATAAATTGTTTTCGTCACGTCCGCATCTCGAGAGTGCTAGAAGGGGACGCTTGTCACGCATTAAATTGGCTCTAAAAATAACTCGAGAGAGCATTTTAGAGTTTCGAAACGACGAGGAATTTCAGAATGAAAACAGAGATTGCAAAAATTGTGTTGACTCTGGGACTTTTGAGGGTCGATTTGAGTATTTTTCTGTCTTGGAAAACTCTTGAATTCCAAGAAGAAAAAATTTCTTTTCTTCCAAAATAATTTTTTTTGTGACCATAAAATTCTGAGACTAGTCCAATTTTGTGTTTTTTAGCCCTAAAAATTTCAGGAGTCCTACAAATCTCTTAAATTTTAGCATAGAAAATTTTTCTGCGGGCCCAAAATACAAATTTTAAAAAAATTCCTAAGTCCAAAAACCCGTCTGAAAGTCGAGTAGAGAAACGGGAATTTCCTCTCTCCTAACAAAGGGATAATATCTCATAATTCATGCAAAATTGTCCCCATAAATTCATAATTACAGCGGTGCAACTGCTGCAGCGAGGAAGGACAAGCAGCACGGCGAGGGGTCGGGTGATTAAGCTATTACGGGCTACGGCTAAAAAATCCCTCTTTTCCTTCACTTTGCACTCTTCCATCATGCACCGATTATGATATTAGCATTATTACATTATCTGTCATTATTTTCTGTGAAAGCATGTTTTTTGTGAGAGTCCCGAAAAAAGGGATGGATTTATGCAAATTGGAGGGCAATCTGTTTTCCACATCGCCCGAAAACCAGTATGAAATTGCAGTCTGGAGGAGGGTGGATCTGATGGATGTCGAACATATGTGCGTCCCGATTTCTCGAGACGTCTCGGGATCATTAGCGTCCGGTTTCAAGGGACGAGTGAGAGAGACCAAAATTCGCTCCACGTCTAAACCTCAGCTGAGCAAATTGACACACATTTCGGTATCTTGTAGGGTTTCAGGGCCGCGAGCCATACGAGGAAATTTCCATCAACATGTTTTTCGCGAGCGAATTGTTTACGTCGCTGCTACTAAAAGGGAGGCCAAAGGTACTTACAGATTTTTTGGATTAGTAGTTCTGCTTCAAAGGGTCTGGTGGTCGGATTTATTTGCGCTCCTCACACAGCGACTTCCAAGCGAAAATAGCCAAATAACGAGTTCGTGTCCGAGTCACAATGCAATTTCATAAGTTCGCCTCAATGCACCGTCCAGTATTCTAAGGCTGGCGAGGTTAAAGGTCCTTCTTTCAATAATCGCTTTCTTTCAATTTTTGCTCGCTTTTGCAAATTAAAATTCACTCACTTTGCATGCACTTATTATAAATTCTGTTCCAATAAATATTTCTGAGCGGCATTCATTGTGTGCCCGAAAGGGGTTTCGTCATCGTCCAAGTCTGCGGTCACAGTTCACTCGAGTCGGTCACTTTTTTCGCGACTTTTGGTCCATTTTGGGGGAAAAATACCAGCGATAGTAGCCGATTGCGGCCTTACTCCTTCACTGCCAAAATTGTACTGAAGCCTCGGGAGGGTTAGTACTAGCGCAGGTCCACTAGTACTCTCTAGTAGCACGTATATGTGGTTGAAGGGAGACAGAGTACCTTCACACACTGCTGCTGCCGCGATGGAGACGGTGGAATATTAACACAATTTTATTTTTCTCTGCTACTCGCGACTAGACTCGCGATATATTAGAACTAATACCACGACTAACGCACGAAACGCAATGTTTTTGTAAAATACACTCAACTACGAAGTCGTTACAACGTTGTAATATGGCGCGAGACTGCTCAGCTCTCTCAAAGTCAAAATACAAAAATTCACTGAAGCTCGGGAGGACTCAAAAGTGCGTGCACTCGGTCTAGTGTCTGGTGCCAAAGTGAATTGGTGTGCTTGGACTGGCACTGCCGAAAAATGCACATAAATGCGAGAGACGAGGAGGAGAGGGGACTCTATGCCGAATCCTAGGGCAACTTTTGCGTGAAGTCGACACTTGCGTAAGTCGTAGAGCGGGCCCGAGAGTCGCTACCTGCTGCATCACGATGCATATTGCTTCCCCCTCCACTTTCCTACGTCTATTTCTATGCACAAATGCGCTCGGCATCTCGCTCGCACCAACTAGGCGGGAGAAGGGCTAGCCCTTTCAGCCGACCCCGACGCTGTGTTTTGATGAATTCGACGAGTGCGTACGGAGTTGGAAACGCACGAGAGGCAGCGCTGCTGAGGCTGAAACTGACCAACTTAATGCTTTTGTGGGTTTTTGAGGCTGCACATTTTTTCATTCTTCAAGAAAAATTCACTTTTTCGGGCTTTTTGAAAAGAAATTTAAATTTAAAAAATATTTTAGTAAAACATTCCATCTGAAAAATGCACTTTTGGGCTGAAACATTTTATATTCTCAAGAAACAAACATTTTTTCAGGCTGCAAAAAATTTTGTATAAACAGAAATTATTAATTAATTAAAAGAAGTGAATTTTTTGGGTTGTCTAAAGTGAGAAAATTCAGGCTCAGAAAAAGATTTCATTCGAAAAAAAAATCTGAATGCAAAAAACTGCATCCAGAAGGGCTTTCTCCCAAGGCTGCTGCAGTTCCGGCGCTCCGCTAGCCGTCACGATTCGCGACACACCTCCACTTGCGCAAAAAAACGCCAATCCGCGTGCGCCGCAGACGTCTGCCGGCTTTGCAAATTTTGTTTTGCTTCCCAGATTCGCAACAAACGGCACCGCTACTCGGTCACAAAGGCATGAATGAAAGCAGATACATGCCTTTTTGCGAATTCGTATTCCAGACACGGTGAGCGCGACTTGCGTACGGAGCTTCGCGAATATTTCGCGCTCGCGTGTGTACGAGAGGTCGTTCGTTGACTTTGCGAAATTTTACACATTCCGCACACTGAGTGCGGGGCGAATCGCAAAAAGGTGCCACGTACGAAAACGCGCCAATTCGCGAAAATGATACACCGAGTTGTCGGTCTCTGGGCGCCTGTTCCTCGAAGATTAATTTTCTGCACAAAAATGCATAGTAGAGAGTGTTTAGAATTTTTAGGCGCGCATTTCGGGCCTCTCGGGAGGGTCTCCGAGCTCCGGGTGGGTCGTAAAAGTTGCACAAACCGCCCCCAAGGTCGAGCAACCCTTTGTCACTGGAGTTGACGAGTTCCTGCAAATTTCGTACCTCCAGCCCTTTATTGCACTCTTACGTAACTTTTCTCAACTCTTTCATCGCTTTTTTGCCAAACGAAACTTTCGACAAGACTTTGCGTAATAGCTGCCCATAATCCTATTTGCGACGACAATGGCTTTTTGTCTTGCCAATTTTACCTGCAATTTTTTGCCTTCCAACTTTATGGCCCCTGAGGACGGGGTGGAAGGACGAAAGGGTGAAGAGTTGCATGCAAATTGCCCTTCTCTTAAATTCTAATCCTTTCTGTGCTGTGCCAAACCCTCAATTGCCGAGTTCCCCGAAGAGTCAGCAGAGTTTTGTGGATTTCACGGTGTTTTTGCTAACAGGATTAGAGGACCTTCCGCCCAGATTTGCGAAGAAAAAGACATTTGTCCGTCGGTCTAAGAGTCCACTTTCTTCGCCATAATTTTTTTCAGCCAGCAAATCACTTATGTGGATCTTTAGAGTGCTTCTGAGTAGTTTGTCCGTCGGTCTAGCTTTCTTGTTTCCACAGGATGCTTCATGATGGGTCTAAAATACGTACTTTTGGGCTCTTAATAGGCCTGTCTGTCGGTCTAAGCATTTACTTTCTTTGCCAATTTATTTTTTATTGTCTGTAAATCACCAATTTTCACTTAGTAAATTTTATTGTGAACTTCTCAGCTGTGGAAAATTTTTTCTGTCGATCTTTAGTCGCCTCTCTGTCGGGTTTACTCTCGATATAATTTTTTCGTGCCTGTAAAATCGCCTCCTGAGACGTTATTATTTTTTTCTGCCAAAAAAACCGCAAGTTCTGGCCACTGCGGTTCCTCGAACACGTGAAATCCGATCCCCAGAAGCGATTGCCTTCAATCCACGTCTTTCACAGCAACAGTCCGCATTGAGGGCGAAATTCCAAGTAATTCGTACCTTCCTGTATTGTGCAAATAATATGCATTGTGCACGAAAGTCGCAGCCAGGTAGAAGCAACCCTTTCCTTGTGCTTTCGAAGATGTTCAACAGGCACCGTCGAACAAAAGGGTTGTTGCTCAACATTTTATTGCACACAGACCGGGCCGGGCGAGGTAGGCAGGCAAGCTTGCAAATTACGCCGACAATCCTTTTGCAGTTGGATTCGTATTTTATTGTTATTTAATGATATTGTGCCCCGGCACTTTTTAAGGATTTCCAACAATGGCTCCGGGCATGCAATAAACATCCCATTGTGCGCTTTTATGTCTTTATTGTCTTCAGATCCTCCCTCTTGTGCTGCGAATTCGTCTCCTAGATCGACGACAGGATGCAGTTGGAGCTCTCTCGAGACCCCTCGGGCCGCTATCCCGAGTCACGCGAGTGCAACAAACCCATTATGTTTCGGGAGAACGGCCGCTTGCTGTCAATAAATAGCGAACGCTCCGTAATTCTGTCTTCCGCTTGGTCTCTCTCTCTCTATGCACAAAATTTTAGTGAAGTTGGAAACGAGACTAAACCACACACGGCCGATCCCCCTCGTTTCGTCAAAGTCATGCTACTCGCTGCAGTCGAAAATCATCAATTTGTAGAGCTTGCAACTGTGCACCTAAAAATAGCGCCCTTCTCCGTTCTTTTCATGCAGAATATATACCGCCAATAACCCCCGATCACGAGAGTATTTTTGTGTTCTTGAAAACTAATTCGAGTCGCTGAAAGTTCATCACTCCCTCGTAAATTAACTAACACGCTCTTGGGTCCCGGTTTCGCTTTTAGGGAAACTCTAAGTAATTTTTTTTCGAGACGGCTGAAACACATTGCGTATTAGTGGACCCCGGCGTCGCTCGCTACAATCTCTGGCACATCCAAAAATGAATGCAATAAATTGTGGGTGATAATGGAAGATATGCGCATGCATACGAAACCAGTCGGAACTCGGAGTGGCAGGCCTGATTGAGACTCATTTGAAGTCACTTTGAATAGATTGGCTATCAGGAAGGCCTGTTTGGAGTTCTTGACTATATTCATAGGATACCATGGTTGAATTTCCACCAAATAGTGAGGCTCCAGGCTATTTTTTACGTCGGACTCTGGCCTAGCTATATCTCTAGGCAACTCTGGTAAGTCTTTACAGCACCAAAAAGCCTGAATAGAACTCTTGGCTATATTCATAAGTTACCATGGTTGATTGTCAACCAAATAGTGAGGGTCTAGGTTATTTTTTACGTCGAACTCTGGCCTAGCTATATCCCTGAGCAACTATGCTAGCTCTTTACGACACAAGAAAAACATGATTAGAACTCTTGGCTATATTCTTAGACTACCCTGGTTGATTGTCCACCAAAAATTTGGGCTTTAGGCCATATTTATAGGATGCTCTGGTTATTTTACGTCTGGTTAAAAACTCTTAGCTATTTCCCCAGGCTACGCTGGTTGCTTTTCACGATACCAGAAGCTCTTGGCTATGTCCGTAGACTACCCTGATTGTTTTGCCCGAAACTTCGCAGATATTATTCAGGTGTTTGCAATGTCAAGGCGCAGTTCTGTCAGACAGACAACGTGTTATTTTTCCACCTTCTTCGTGGTCGCAATTGGGTACGGAAAGAAGCCATGCATGTGGTGAAGTGGTGCAGGGAGAAGAGAAAGACGAAGAAATGGCCAAAAATATTTACATTTCACAGAACTTGCGACGACTCGTGTTGAGTAAATTTGAGATAAGTCGCTGAGACTGCCTTAGACTTGGGAGTGCATTCTCGTAAAAGTGATAGACAAATCTGGCTTTCGGAAACGATCGCGGGGGTATTGACATCGCGTCATCGATTTCTGTCTCCAGTCGGCGATAAGTGCGCCGCAGTTTTTTCGCCTGCGGGGTTTTTGCGGTCTCGCAAAATAAAGAAATCTGTTTCGGGCCACCTGAAATCACAATTGTGCTAACTTTGACACCTTGTCTTGTCAGGCCGGGTGCAAAAAAGTGAAAAACAGCTAAGCTGGACTTTGGCTGGCTCGGCCATATTTTTCTGGTGCAACTTTCAGGACGAAAATTCCTCAAATAGCCACTCAAAGGTTCTCAAAGTTATTCACTTGTTTGGTTTAAAATAAGGCCCCTCCCATGGGTGAAGTGATTCACGTCTAAAAATCCCCAAAAATATTACTCACCTCAAAACTGTCAACTCCGGCCTATGCGAGTCGATCTCCACCTCCAGGGCCTCCTCCTCCTGCTCCCCAAATATGAGCTGGTCTGCGGGAACTGCGTAGATTTCCATGCATTCTGGTATCTCGCAGTAAACCTCCGTATCGATGTCCGTCAAATACATTTTCCCTTTTTTCACTAAACACAGTAATTACGGCTCCTTCTAATTGCTACTTTGGAGGCTCACGCTTTTAAGTAATTTCTAATCTGTTCTCAAATTGAGGCAGAACATGTAACTCGTTCAACGTCGTACGAATGACTATTCGCGAACGCGATAATAGTATTATTTTTTTGCGGGAATTCGAGCGACTACGGTCCTATGTGAACGCTTTAGTGCGATGGTATTCGTCTCGCCGTCTACAAATTGGCAAAATATTTGCCAACGAGGTGATCGGTGTGCAAAATACGAGGCAAGGCGCAAACTCAGCAAAGTGATATTTTAGAGTTGACGTTGACGTGTGAGGCGAATTTTGCGAAAACAACGGTGACTCGCGATTGATCGCGGGCTGAACTGAAGCAGGGGGTCAGCAAAGTACCAAGTAAGCAGCTTTTGTGGCCAACGGGATGTGGAAAAGCTCGTTGCTTGTATTTCTGACCGGATTCTTGGAAGTTAATATTTTTCAGGGTCCGATTTCTGATCTTCAGAAGCCCAGAAATGACTCTTTGGAAAATTTTTAGTGATATGAGAGCAAGATTATTGACTTAAAAAGGTTCTAAAACGACTAAGGGACTTTTAAAAGACTAGAAAATATTTTATAGAACATATCAAATGCCAAAATCTCGACCTTGAGGAGTTTAAGAAGGGTCTTTCTAGACTTCTGACAGCCTTTCATTCAATTTTGAAGTCAAAAAGTCCAGGAAAAATCCAGTTAAAAATCTTTGGTTGGTTTTAAAACATAAATGTGACCTTGAAGAGTCCAGAAAATTCTTTAAAACTTTTTAGAGTTCTCAAAAAATCGTCATAGAAGAACTGCCCCAGTTTTGCCGTCTCCAACCAACCGGAACATCACCTGCCTCCTCGCCTCGGCCGCTACTTTTGCTGCGCACAAATGCCCAAATTCGTCCGCATTTGCCCATTAATAAGTAATTTCGCCCTTTTCGATGTTGATTAGTAATTTCCAAAAAGTACTCGATGCGTGTCCCTTTGGCGCTCGAAAGGACATGAATGTTTGATGAGATCCACGAGGCAACGCAACTTTTGTCCGGTCGGCGAAGGTGGACGCCGAAATTGGGCGAAATTAATAATTGAGATGTTTTTCGGATGGGAGTCCCCTCACCTGTACCTGTCTCGGGATCAGGTTTCTCGAAACGTCAAAGAACGTGTTTCATTTGCGAGCAGGTTAGGCCCAGAATGCACCTTGCTAGTGGCGATTGTCGATTGCGAGTCGATTCGAGTGAAGGTCGGAAGTTTTTGGCTCGGCCGGTTCCGACGTGCAAAAAGCCTTGTGGCGTTTGGGGGGCGGCGATTTCGGTCGAAACCGAAAGTGAGTTGTAACTTGCTGAATTATTCAACTGCTCGCCCGACATATGACAAAATTGATACAAGCTACACACTTACACTTATTTCCATTAGTAAAATGGATTGGCGATCGATTTGTCATTACGCACGCCATAGTATTACCACCTCACGATTTTTCTGTACCCCTCTCGCCGAGTCGCCGGGGACGGGGGAGAGGAACAGCCTTATTTTCGGACATGGCCAATACGCAGGGAAAGGGAGGGAGAGGGATGGGGGGTGGAAGAATGACCACCAAACGAAAATCTATTATCATCAGCCATCAATTTGGTAATTTCATGAAAAAAAGTATGAAAACTCGTAATTTGGCTCATCGAGTACACGATATGTTTGTGGTATATCTTCATTATGATTATCACCAGGGGCTGTCTTGCGCTAGAACCTGTCATACGTGACGTAGCGGCGACCAGGGCATGCCCTAGATTGGCCTGGGAGCCCGAAAACGGAGCCCTGGCCTCGACTTCGAGCAGCCCTTGGACGCGGGTCGGGATCCGGGAAAGGGAAAATGAATTACGAAGGACGAAACACTCCTAATTCGCTGCAGACGAGCCAATTGACGGGGCCATAATTCATAATTTGGTGGTATATGCCCATTGATGGCTTCTGGAAGCTACGGAACGCGTGGAGGCGTCCTTTATCTGATTCTCAGAGATCCAAAATTGTGAATGAAACTAGCTTTTGGTATATTTTGCCGTTTGAGAACCAAAATATCGATTTTTTTCAACTCTACATTGGAGCTCTCAAGACAAAGAATGTCAACTTCAAGGTTCTCACCGATTTTTTGCCAAAAACGCAAAGTCCCCAATTCAAAACCCCAAATTTGCGTTTTCAACCACAAGCTTGAACTTGACATTGACTCTCCCGCACATTTATGTAACTCTCATGGCCGTTACACCATCAAAGCGTTGTACATTTACATTGTATCGCGCTACTAGGGCTATCTAGACCTCTCGCAAACGCCAAAAAACCCACACGCAGACATTCGCAGGCCCTTCTAGTACCTAATTGCCTTCGCGAGATCGCGACTTCTCGCACATCAGATCGCTCTTCCGAGACATCCAATCTCCCCAGCAGAAACCCTTCATCGCTACAGCTGGGCACACACGTTTTGCCAGCCCTTCTCAGATTCTGCGAGAGAAACAATGGAGCATGATGGAGTTCAAAGTCATGGCGAATTATCTACGCATCAAAAAAACAACGCGCCTGGTCCTCCACAGTGTGCAAAATAATTGCGAATCGCGGCACCACGACGCGACTTTTTCGACTTGTTTACAGCAAAATGAGCTAACCGGATATCTCTCATGCGATATTGGCATGATTTAAGTGGAAAAGTGCGTGATAGTGTGTGCGAAATGTGCGTACACTCATCGAAATCGGGCGAAAACAACAACAAAAATCGCACATGTGCGCGGCATTGAAAATTTTCAAGTCCAAGTTCGCGATTGTGGGGCGGCTGGTGGAATCAGAATGGGATAAGAGACAGAGATGTACCATGAGGGGTGACCTGACATGTTTCTGGGCTTGGAAAATCTCAGAAAATTCTTTTTAAAAAATTAAATTTTACTTTAAAAATTGGGAAAATGAAAACCAAATGGGTTTACAAAATTTTTCTGGGAACCTATCAATAGAATTTTCCTTTAAAAATTAGGTTTCTCAAGCAAATAATTTTTTAAGGGGCGTAAAAAATCCCAACTCGCTGTTCTCGCCACTTAAACTCGCGACCTGACCTTGAATCTCCACGACAGCGCTGAGCACGGAGCCACGCACTTCCTTGTACGGCCTCACAGAGACGCGATATCGCACACAGCGATCGCGAGCCCGCGCTACATTTTGCGCGCCTGTTCACAAATTGCGAGTCAAAAATCTCACTCTCGTTAGCCTCAATTTCCTCGTACGACGACTCGCGAACGACGGCCTGTGTGCGTCGCGAAATCGGCAAATTTCGTCATTAAAGAGTCTACACCAGAGTCTCTACGGACGTCGGAGATCCATGACCTGCCCAAACACCAGCCGATCTTCACATAACGTGTGACTTCATCGCGAATTCTTTCCCCCACTCCGGTGAGTGGCCGCGTTTATGCAAATTGGCACACGAAGCGCGCGCGAATTCCACGTACGGAGGTTAGGTATATAGCCTTGATGGGAGGGATACGAATTGCGTGAGTGACCGAATGGGTTGAGAAGCACTTTGCAGACTGAAATTCAGTCGTGAGGTGGGACTGATCGAGCTCGGACAGATCGGGGGACAACTGCGAGTCGGACTGGATACGTGGGAGGGAAACTCGCCTTGTTTTTCAGGAACAGTCGTCGGTTTTTGAAAGAAAACTTTGAATTTTCGCATTAATATTTACACAGTTTTGAAATTTTTTTGAGCTTTTTATGGCCATTTAGCTCATAAAAAATTTTTCAAAAGAGCCAAAAGTAATTTTTAAATGAGTAAATTTTTCTCATAAAATTCTCAGAAAGCAAAAAAATATTCAAGCCTCTTCGCAATATCCTAGAACGAGAAAAAGTGGCAGACAAAGGAAATTAGTCCGATCAACAGATTTAATTCGCCTCCAAACCCCGCCGCAGTCGCAGACAAAGCCCCAGTCAGATATCGAAAATCGACATTCGAAAGCCAAATGTGATTTATCATTGTGATTCCAATGCGCTGGCAAATAAAGGAACGTGTGACTTTTTCCCAAAATCCTCAAACTCCTGCGCTCTCGTCTCCCGTTCACGCAACTGTGCAAAGCGACTGTACCTGATCCTATCAAAAGGACGTATTATGCGATCTAACCTAACACACCTACGACTTTTATTCAGTCTGTCTGTATGAAATAAATAATAAATCGTGGCTGGGGCATTGTTGTCAGATCCGAACACGTCTGTGGAGGACGAGGAGCAGTGTGATCCTTATAAGAAAGTCCCTTTGTTGCTACCTGTGCAATGAAATATTATTTTGATTTGCGAAGCGAATAAAAAATTTCGGACAAAAGGTGCATTTTGATCGTCATGGAAGTTAACTTTTTTCTCCCAACAGACCCGTTTCCCACGGTTCTGATGCCAGATTACAAGGATTAGGCCGGGTCGGTGGGGACAGAGTGCATCTCAATTTGTGACTTTTGACGATAGCGGAGACGCGGCTAATTGAAATTCAAGGAAACCTCTCTGCTTTCTTTCTACTCGCGCAGCTCATTTTCTTATCAACCTCGGTGAATGCCTTCCATTCACCGAAACATGTCGCCGACCCTACGCATTTCTTGCCAGATTGCAGGTTGAATGCAGACGAGGCGGTAAAAATTACTGGGCTGGGTCCAGTAAAAAATCGAAAGACTGACATTTGTTTTAAGGAACAATAAAAAATATGTAAAAAGCAAAATCGGAGATTAAGCTTAAGGGTGCATTGTCAAAGATTTCGAGAGACCAAACTTTGAGGGTCCCTAGGTACGTCCTTGTACATAATAGAGGATACATGTGGGACCATAATTTGCTAGATTTGACACAGACTACAACATACTAAAATTTCAGCTTTTCATACAAAAGTAAAACACCCCTCATTCCCTCCCAAGAGGGGGTAGGGGTCTAAAATTATTAACCCTCTAGCTCTTCTGTTTCTTGAGTTATAAAATTTCGGACAGACAGACGGCAAAGCGGCCACAATAGTGCATTTTTTGCAAAATGCTGAAAATTCACTAAATATATCAAAAATCCCCTTTTGAAGGCACAAAAAGATCCCACCAAGGTACGTCTCTGCCCCAACACCGAAAATTAAATGAGTTTCTCAGAGAAATTGGGAGACTTGGCATGCAAGTCAGGCCGCCGCGACTGCACAATAGTGTGATTTCATTTCCAGAAGCAAACGTGGCTTATATTGCATGAATTTTCATCACATCAGCGCCACAATGCATTCGAATTCATAACAAAATCACGTTTTTGTTGAAATAATAAACAATTGAGGATGAGGAGAGCTAAATAGTAATACCGGTGTGCACAAGCAGCGAGATCATGACGCGATCAAAGCACGATGATTTTATTCCAGCAATCAGCAATGCAGAGTTTAATGACTCGCGTACACCGCATTCTGAATTTAATTATATAAAAATAGATAAAAAGTCTCTTTTGAAGTGGTGGCATTATTTATTACGGCTCCATCATTTTGCTTTTCTCCTCCACTCTCCGGCATGGGCACCAGGCACCTACTAGCATAACGCTGACTTTTATGGGATTTTTGATAGATGGCTTTCAAACGCGTACATTTTCAAGTTCAAGTGAGAAAGAGCAGCGGATTTCATGGTCATTTAGCACTTCTATGACCCATTGTGGAATATTGTGGGCACCTCACTTCAGTCACTTCACCCATCGCATCGCCTCTCAGCCGAAACGAAGGAAACTAGAAATCATTTTGCACGATGACTTGACCTTTTTTCTGCATTGTTTGCTTTCTGCACTTGAGATGGGTCGTTTGTGTGGCATTTTGGTTGCGATTTCTGTCGCCCGCATCGTCGCCCCAGGACGGAAGGAGACACTTTCGGGCCAGCAAACGAGCTACACGAGTAGATAGGAGATCTAATGAAAATTAACTTCCTGTACATGTGTGAGCGATGCGCGCGATGAAACTGATAGAGTTGGCATTTATGGCATGTCTGCACTGTGGGACTTTCATTGGTTTGGTGGACAAAAAAATACTGGTTTGGGGATCATTTTTGAGGAGTTATTCTCGTACAAGGGGGTCAGGCTGGAAGGTTTATGCTTGAGGGGTCATCTATGGGGGGTTTTACCAAAAGGGTCACCAGGGGAGACACCAGGGTCAGAGAGACCATACTTGGTCATCTTAACGAGATGATCCTATTGGGTGTACGACAACGTGGTCAAGTTCATGCTAGTGGAGTTTTGTCTGAAGGATAATAGACAGTCACATTATAGGGATAAGAGGGTCAAGAAGTGGGTCAGTAAGGGGGTATTTTGCTTAGGTGGGCATACAAGAGGATACTTTCTAGAGGAAGTTTGTCAGAAGGGTCATACTTGGGGTCATGAGAGACAGATTACACTTCGGTCTGAATGAGACATCGAAGTTTAGACCTTCCTTGATCCAACTTGACCCACTGTGGTCCATAAAACATGCATAAAATACAACCTAGCCATTATTCTTCTGTTCCTGTGCGCTGCGCTGTGCCTTTCTCGCCCCGAGTAGGCCGCCATCGCCGACGTCAGACCCGTAAGCCGCAAAGCATGGAAAATTTAAAACACTCGCGCAACATTAAATGCAAGAAGCAAAACGCGCATGTTTATTTTTAAACAACAGTCAACACACCAATGAGCCGTTTCAATTATTTCCTCCTTCTACTTCTTCCACACGCTTCACATCAATGGCATATTGTTTTAACCATTTACTCATTCAGTTCGTGAGCATTATGGCACATTTATGTCTTGCATACTTATCTCTTTGCTTTTTACAACAAATTAATTTTATTGCTCCATCGCCGCCATGGCCCATGGCCCATGCTCCGTGCCACCAAATCCGAATGGAATAATTGGACGACACTCGAAGAGTCTAAAAAGGAAGGCGCAAGACAGAGTAAAGAGTTGATTTATATGCCGTTTGTGCAGGGCTTAGCATTAACGCGTTATTTTGACGCGCGGAAATGGATGCTAATTATAAAGAGACGCGCGTGTTTTGATTTTTTGTGGCACCCAGAGGCCTGTTTCGGGCCGATCTGGTCGCGGTGCATTCGGGAGAAATTGTAGAAGCGACACTTGAGCATGTCAGTACGGTAAAAGCGATCGTAATCTGCGCAAAGAAGGCTCCAGAAGAACGTGAATGGCCACGATTTAATTAATAAATGGGAGATTAGAGAAATTTGACAACCGTTCATTTGTCATCGTGACTAACGAGCAGCGTCTCGTCCGCTGGCCATGGGAGCAGCGTAATCTCATCTCTTTTTTGCCGCAGTCCTGCCCTTCTGACTCCCGGCTTACGCCGAAACGTGTGCATGGCACATCCTCCGGGCCAAGATTCGTCGTTCCTTTGTCTCTAATCCGTCTCCTTCTTCTCCCTTCCTCTTCCAGCGAGGATACATTGTTGCCAGCGGGGCTCCAGAGACGGCCTTTTGAGGGCTGTCGGGGTGAATCCTCGCGATCGAGGACCCGTCTCTGGTCAATCTAATCCAGTCAGACTCTTTTTATGAGTCTATTTTTTATAAGGCATACAAGTGCCAGACGCTATAATTGTTATTCTTTTTGCCTTTCTGATATTATGCTATACATTACGGAGAGGCGAGACTAAAGCAACCATCCCCATGATGCACAACTTTTAGACCTGATGCGATGCATGTGTGTAAAAATGCATTGAGAAAAAACTTTTCACACACTCCGAGCGTCTTCCAAATTTACTTTGTGATCGCATTAGTGCACAAAATCGTCAGGTGCATTCCCGCTGGAATTAAAGGAGGTGAGACAGGGGAGCTTAGAGTGACGGGAATGACAGTCTGTCTGGCTCTCAATGGGTTAAGAAGGGACCTGTTTGACTTTAATTTTCCATTTCCTTTGTCTTTAATTTTTCATTTCCTTGTAATCCCAAATCTGAGTGCATAGAGCTGATCTACTAGAGGGACTAAGTTTTTACACATCTCAAAATTTTTTTACAAAATAAGGCTCAATTTTTTCCCATACAAAAATTTTTAGATTTTTTAAGTTCAATAATTAGCAATCTTAACTTTCAAAAAACTTTCAAAAAATTTCTGAGTCCGTCTGTTGGACGATTACGTAACTCCGCCATTTTTGAACGTTTAAATACCCGATGCTAAAACCTTCTGTAAACCGTCAGCTACTTTTTTTTATATGCACACCGACTTGATTCTTTTAGCATCTCGCTTTTGTTTATTCAACGCGTTCTTTTCTCTAATCTCGCCACAGTCACAGTCACCCGTATGGAGTCCAAGAGATAGATAGTCCTCGAGATTCACATTCACAGAAAAATGCATCTCGCTACACACATTTTTGTTGTTGATGATGATGACGCGAGGACCGGGCTGGGCCCCGAACGGCCGACCCGAAGAAGACGAAAAAGGCATATTTTTGTTGAAGCATATATAGTGCACATGCATGGCGAACATATATCGTAGAAGAAAACATAGAAAACATAAAATAAACCGGGTCGATACCCTCACAATTCACGGTCATTTCAAAGTCAAATGCATAAACTTCTTCGTTCTTCACTTCGCCTCTTCTCCAAAAGTTTATTCGCTCACCTACAATTTTTGGCTTCCCGCACACGCACAGAGTCACGCACAGAGGCACGCACGAGAGAACGAGCGAGAGAGAGGGACGGGGCTATATCGCTTTACGCACATATTTTCGCGCGGTTCAGGGGAAAACACGTTGGGCTAGACATGATTTGCCCGCACTCGGATCTCGGCGCAGGGGAAGAGAGACCGAGGCCGACGAGGCACGATCGGCTCTCGTGAGGGGAAGACGTGCTCCCGTACTGGCACAGGGCGTGTGGGAAGAGCTCGAAAGAGATCTCGAAAATGAAAAAAAAAATTCCGCACTTGACCAACTTGGAGTCGAAATTGCATCCGATCGCCCCGAGAAAGTCGAAGCCCAGCAGAGTGCCATCTCGGTGCCCTTTGAAGCCCGCCTGTCCGCTTACCGAACATGCAAATGACCACCGCATGGGGAGCTGGCTCATTCGCGGTGCATTTGAGAGGCTTCAAGGAAGTCGCCAGCGCGCATTCGAGTGACGAATGAAGCGAAAAGGAAGTCCCATATCCGGGAACGAACTGCACTGACTGACTTGCGGCTGTGTGCGAGTCCAAGTTGCGGACTGGATGACATTGAGAAGGGCAAATGTGTGATAATTATGCTAAATTCGGTGATGGTGACTGTGTGTCGGACCACGACTCGAATCTCTGCTCGTTATCATGTGAACAGGCATGAACTTGAGTGCGTCGAGCGTCGATGCAAACTCCATCGTCCTTGGACGCGACAGCTGAAGGAGATCTCGCTATCACGACTGTCTTCTGGGGTTTAGAAAAAAACCGTTTGCAGTTTAAAGACCCCTTCCTGGCATTTAAATCAACTTCGCCCATAAATTTGCCCTCAATAGCGATTTGAGAGACTCCTAAATTTGATTTTATCCAAATGCAAATAACTCAGACAATCGCATAGCTACATTTCCGAGCATGTAAGCGGCTGAAATATGTCTCGAGCGGTACAAATGTACTTATAATCAGCACAGATATGCAAATTCGAGCTCAGCTGTACTCCAGCCCGGGACTGGAGTGCACCTTGAAGGAAAAGGAGGGTTGTGAAGGGCCTGATTCAGAGCAAAGCCCAGAATGGGAGTCAATTTTCTTTTTGACAAACAAAAGGGTCTTTTTAAAACAAGCTAGAATAATTTTAAGGGCGATTTCACAGCGACTTCTTTGGATTATTTGGCACAAAAGGTAAATAAAAACAGCCAGAGAGACAGACAAAACCGTATTTCTTAAAGAAAACTTAAATAATTCGAAAAAAGAATTTTTTAGGTGACTTTACCTGAAAATTCAAATACCACAAATTTTCAAAAATGCCAAAATAAAATTTTTAAGGTGACTTTTTCTGAAAATTCTAATACCACAAATTCCAAAAATCCTTTAATAAAACTTTTCAGGCGGCTTTCAGACAGACAAAAAAATCCCAAGTCCGAAAGAATGCAAGCTGGGCGTCCTGGCAGTCCTCGGAGACGTTGAAAAAGTTAAATTTATGCACCAACGTTTATGAGTCTCGAGAACAACTTGCTACACTACTTTCAACTTCGCCAAGTCCTCGCTCCTAGGTCTGAGGGCACACACTCGCTCTGTCGGCAATTTATTATGCAAAAGTTTTTGTACAAATAACATTAATCGTAATATTTTTGCTGCCATTCGTAATGTGTGCATAAATTCATTTGCATAAATTCGACGATGAGTTTTTTCCCACACGTAAGCGAATGCAACAGGACCGAGTGAAAGAAAACCCTTTTTGCGCCCATTGGTGCATCATCACTCTGTGCATATAATTATGCCAATGACGGCAACGTGGCAAAGGCAATAAAAATTCTTCATTTCGTTCCTTTTATATCGGGAAAAAAGTGCTGCAGTCGTCGCCGTCGTGGAATTTATTCAAATTTCTCTATTGCACAGATATTCAAATCAGCATGCCAAGGAGGATGAATTTGCATATGAAGGCCCTGCATTTAGGAGAGCGAGAGACACGGTTGAGACGGGGGAAAAGCGCATCTGGCTCGTCCTGATCGTTTGACGGTTGAAAGCGTCTCACAAAAGTCATCCGCATGTCGTAAATCTGCGCCATAAATCCACTATCCGGTCCATGTTCCGTTTTGCCAGCCATATGTTGGCCAATTTGGGCTGCCTGCAATCTGCAGTGGGATCCGAAGGGACCGGAGAATATGTGTGTAAAAATAGCACAAATCTGGAGGAAGGTAGAGACGTCCTGCTGCGATCCAGCTTTGGAGATCAACAAAGGACTCGATGATGATCTACTTATGCACTTGTCTGTGCTATTTTTGCTCTTCTGTTGTGTGCTTTGTGGTCCCTGCTGCCTCTTGGCCCGTCTCTCATGTAATTTTCAAGCAATTAGATACAAATAACAGATTATGAGTGTTCGGAGGCACTCGAGAAGGATGACTTTTGAAACTTTTAATCGTCGTTTTTGCCTCGCTCGCTGGGATTTATGGTTTTTTGATGATGGCCAGCGCAGACAGAAGTTTCTGATAAGACTCGAGAAGTTTTGCAGCCAAATGGAGAGTCATGATGAGAATTTTGAGCTCCAATTGAAACTTGGAGACTCCCTGAGACCTTGAAAGACTCAATTTTTGGGTCTTAGAAGAAAAATTTGGCCTCCAGAGAACAACTAGACAGACGGACAACCCCAGTACTGAGCTAAAAGACTTCAAAAACGTCGCATCTTTTGAAATGTGGCAAAAAATGTGACCAAAGGGACCTTCGACTCTGCCTCTGGCGCTCGCCCTCACCACGCTAGCACTCGAGCTCTCAACTGCGCACTCGACGTCGCTGTGATTTCGCTACACATTGCCAAAACTAGGTCAATGGACACCGAATGCGCGTAGATATTCACAAGATTGAATCAATGGGGCTCTCGAGAGATATCAAGACGCTCGCTGTGGCCACAAAAAAGAAACTGTTTGCTATCACGCTGTCGACGTCGACGTCGGAGTCGAGAGTCAAATGTGTGAATTACATTTGGCATTCGTGGAGCTCGAAGCGCGCACGAAAATATTTGGACCGCAAGGCACGGCCTGCCAAGTAGCAAATTGGGCTTTGGTGGTCAGCAGCTATCATAACGTGGGCTGCAGTCACTGACAAATACGATAATCAGAGAAACTGGTTTTTGCGCACACCGCAACGCGTCCAAAATGGGAGATTTCGTTAACGTGGGTACTTTCTCTATGACTCCGGTCCGATCATTACATTTGGATTTGGACGTATGCAAATTAGAAGCCAATCAATGAGTTATTTCGGAAATATTTTATTTCATATGCCATTCCAGTGCCACGCATGTCACTATCAACATTTTTCAAGTGATTGGCCACAGAGTCTAAGCTGGATTGGTGGCTTGTGAATGGCGATATTCGACATTCGAAAGTTGCGGTCGGGCTCCGGGCCTCCAATTGTGAGGTGCGAGAGTGTCAAGTGGCCGATTTCTCGTGAACTTTTGGGCCATGCCTCAAATCCGTATTTGCCTTTCCCAAACCCTAACTAATTGAGCTTCCTTTCGGTTTCCCCGAACCCCAAAAAACAGCCTCAGTAACCCAATATCACTCCTTTCCATTTCACATATGCTAATAATTCCCACATGCCTGTTTTTTCCTCCACATTTCCGAGACCCGTAAAAAGTCGCGAGATGACATCTGTGAGAAATCCCGAAAGTTAGCCGAAACATACTCGACTGCAGGAATCCTTTTTTGTCCCGCTTCCTGTTGCATCCTATTTAAATAAATCAAATTGAGTGTTCATTGGAAGACGAGAAGCGCGCGATACCAGAAGGGCGATGATACAAATCGTCTCGTCACTTTTGATTTCGATGCATTGGTTGTTTGCTGAGGTCGAAAAAAGTGGGAAAGGATGCTGGGGTGACGCGCAGAAAAAGTGCCAGAGGGAAAGGGTTTGTAAATTAGGGATAATTTAATATTCATGGGTACGCTGAGTGACGAAGGCAGATGAGCGGTCAGGAAAAAACGTGTATCTGGACAGATGATCGTGATCTGGAGAGCTATTACTCTTTTTATGGGTTTTTGGGACTTGGAGAGGGTGAGGCAAATTTTTGTGTTGGAGGTTTCTGAGCCAAAATGCGACAGAAAAGTGGCTTGTGAGGCAAATGTAGTCGTTTGAAAGCATAAGAGACCGATTTTGGACGAAAAATTTTTCGGCCAAAAATTCCAAAATCGAGTTTTCGTTAACGAGTGGAGGTTTGGCCATTTTATGGAGTTTTGGTGAAAAATTTTTTTTCTCCAAAATCCCTTTTTTCGACCAGAACGCTTCATAAACGTGATTCTGGGGCTAAACTTAGTCGATTGAGGCCTCTAAAGGTCAATTTTGCGACAGAAAAATTTTGGCTAAAAATCCCGAAATCGAGTTTTCGTTAACGAGCGGAGGTTTGGCCAATTTTATGAATTTCAGGTGAAAAATTTTTTTCTCCAAAACCTACTTTTTTGACCAAAACGCTTCGTTAACGTGATTCTGGGGCTAAACTTAGTCGATTGAAGCCTTTAGGAACCATTTTCGTGACATCAAGTTTTTGGCCAAAACTCCCGAAATCAAGTTTTCGTAAAACAGCAGAGGTTTGGTCAAAAAATTAGTTCCAGCTGAAAATTTTTTTTTCTTCAAAAATTCTTGTTTCAGCTTAAAGTCTCCGGAAACACCTTTCTTAATGTAAAATTAGTCGTTTTTACCGTTTCCGAGACGAGGAAAAATTGGCTTCCATAAAAGTCCAAAGAGATCCCGCCTCGTCGCCGACAAAAGGCGAGCTTTATCGCGTAATTTATTGGGTGTCGCATCCTTTCGTCGGGCCACAATTCATTCCGTGCTCATTCATTCATCGCGATGCACCAGCTAATACTTCCTCCTTCCAGCCCTCGTGTTTGTCGTGTTATTGTTTTCCTTTGTGCATTCGTTCCTCCTCAAGCTTACGCTTCCGTGGATGTCGTCTCGAAAAACACTCAATTCGGCATTGAGGAGCACCGCTCTGGCCGACTGAGCATCTATCACAGACTGACCCAGTCCCAGTCCCCTACCTACCTCAACGAATTCTTGTGCTACATCGCTTTTCAATCTCAACTCTTCCACGTACGTACCTTTACGATCTTGATAAACGCTTTATTATTCCCTCTTTAATTTCTGTTGACGAACGCGAGACTCCTCTCCGCAAGAGACGTCGACGTGGTCGTGGAAGATCGAAATTTATCATAATAATGAGCGCGTAAGCAAAAGCCGGCTAAGGCCATTGCCTAATCTAAATTACAACAAAGCCCAGAGACTCAGAGAGAGGGGCAACGAATAATGACTTCTAATAACAATAATAGAGCTGCTGGCGGTGCTCCAGTGCCCACAAAAAAAGCGAGAACATGCAGCATAATGAGAGCTAGGTCGCGTCTAGACGAGATTTATAGAATTGCATGCAGCCTAATCGCCTATTCTAATTCCTCGCTGGTTCGAGGGACTGCGAGGTGGAAGAAAATGGAGGAGAGAAAATCAAGGATGTGAGAGCGAGTGCTATTACGGAACGCGGTCCTTTGGCGGGCCGGTGGGGCTTTGATGATGCCGCTCGCAGTCGGCCCGAGCTGCAGCAAAGGTTAAATTTATTCCGGTTGCTTTTATGGCAGTGCGAATGCTATTTTAGACGAAGCCGATTAACTCCTGGGCGTGGGTTTTTGATTTATGCCGCTGAGGTTGCTCTCAAGTGACTTCCTGGCTTTTATTATTGGCATCTTTAAAGCTCTTGAGTTTTGTTTCATAATTTTAAGGACGTTTAAGACTTCAAGAGACCTTCAGAAATTAATTTCAGGGGCTTGAAAAATGTCTTTAAGGAAAATTCAGTCCCAGAAAAAATATTTGGAGCCCAAAATAGTCGTTTTAAGGCCTCAATAGACCTTCAGAAATTAATTGAAGGGGATTGGAAAATGTCTTGAAGGAGATTCAGTCCCAGAAAGAGCTTTGGAGACCAAATTAGTCGTTTAAGGCCTCAAAAAGACCTTCAGAAATTAATTTAAGGGGCTTGGAAAATATCTTTAAGGGAGATTCAGTCCCAGAAAGACCCTTAAAGCCCAAAACAGTCGTTTTGGGACTCAAAAAGACCTTCAGTAATTAATCTAAGGGGCTTGGAAAATGTCTTTGAGGGACATTGAGTCCCAGAATGACCTTTGGAGGCCAAAATAGTCGTTTAAGGCCTCAAACAGGAGCTTGAAGGTTGTCTTTAAGGGAAATTCAGTCCCAGAAAGACCTATGGATCCCAAAAAAGTCGTTTAAGGCCTCAAGAGACTTTCAGAAATTAATCTTAGGGGCTTGGAAAATATCTTCAAGGGAGATTCAGTCCCTGAAAGACCTTTGGAGCCCGAAATAGTATAGAAAACGATTGCAGTTCGCCCCACAGAGCGCTCAAATGCACCGAAAGTGAGTCAGAAGCGAACTCAAAGGTCCCCTCCTCGCTTATCGACCATGCACTTTCACACCCCATTTTATTATCAACACGAAGCCGAATTTAAAAACGCATTTTTGTGATTAGACTTGTGTACGTAAGGTTATCGCGTTAAAAATAAATTGCAAGCTGTCGCCTGATAAGTCCCACTCGGTATTCCAGTGACTCTCCTAATCGTTTCTATTTTTATGTACGCAGGAAAATCGTAAAATCATGGGCCTCGAAATGTGTATTTCTGACACAACAAATGGAAAAGGAAACGATTATTTGGATGAAAAGAGTTATGGAAAAGGTCATGCAGATGCGCCCGAGTCAACGGGGACCGCGTGGCCAAAAGCTAGACAAAGAAGTCAAAGTCTTCGAGGCGTCTTTGTCGTTTTTTGTTGCTGTCGGAGAAAACATCTGCAAACAGCAATCGATGATGCATGTATTAACAATATGTGGTCCTCCAAAACCCCTTTGTGCGCCTTCTTCCACATCATATTCGCTTTTTTACGCGCTTTTTGTTCCCCGTTCAAGCACCCAAATGCTCCTAATTTGTCCGTCCGTCACGAGACGAAAAGGTCTCGAGCAGGCCCTCATTTGTCTTTCTTGCACCGGCAATAGATCATTATTTTGGAGCGGCGTAACCCATTAGTCGACAGCATGCAGAACACATTTTGTCTTTACGACTCCGAGTCAGGCTGATAGCATCTGAACCCGGAGATATTGGCATATGCAAGATGGTGGGATCGTTAATCGGAGAAACAAAGGCAGGAAGGGTGAAATTTATTGGGAAAAGGTGTTTTTATCGATCAATTTATAGCGCGTCAGATGCCAGGTCTCGGAAATGGGGTCCAAGCAGTAGCGTAGTAAGGATTTGGGGAGCCCTTTAGGCCCCTTTTGACCTGATAAGAGTGGTCTAGGACTGAACAGGTACCATCAGACCCAACTTGAGCTCCCTATTGCCTACGCCACTGACTCCAGGGCTCCATTTTGAAGCAGAAACACGATACTTGGGCCAATTTGTCGCTCGATTTGTCTCTGAAACCGATACTTTCGGAGTGAAAGGCATTAGCCAAAAAGCCAAAAGCGAGCTCGGGAAGGCAAGCGGCACTCGGCAGAGCCGCGGCGAGTTGTCGTGATAAATGGCTTTTGACAGGACAATGCAGTCCCAAAACGTCGATGTAGGCCCGTATCCGTATCTGTCTCATGAATATTTTTTGTGATATTACCATTGTCGAGATAAAAGCGACTAGAATGTAATCAATATCAAATGATCTTTTGGGACACCAACCCAACTAAACTAGACGCTAATAAAATAAATTCCACGATCCTTTCGGCCATGTTTTCCTTGTTTCTCCGTGTCTCTTTCTTTACTTTTTGGCTTCTCTTCTTTGACGTGTGTAATTTTAATGCATTTACCGTCTCAGCTACGAATTCTTGGAAAAAAACTATCATGGCGAATAAAAGCGTCTCGATCTCTGGAACGAACCGACGATCCTGAAAAAGGGCCCGTTTGGAGTCCGCTTATACCTCAGACAGACAAGCACACGAACGAGAATTCGGCAAAAAAAGGCGAGACAGGCGAATAAATTTAATATCCTTTGTAGTCCTGTGAGTGAATATTTTTATACGGCTTTGTTCCTTTCCCTCTTTATCGGAGCGAGCTGTTCTACCTGCCGATTGCCGGATTGCGTAACAAGTGACTGAGCAGAGCTGGCAGACGGGGAGTGCAGGTACCAGGAATGACCGCCGCCACTGCAAAAATGCACCCTTGTCAGGAAAGTGACCCAGATCAAGTGAAAAATTGCGAGACACTCGTCCCTATCAGATTTCATCTGGAGTGTTTTTGGCAATCGTCTCCATTTGCACCTCTCATGCTCCTTTGATGCACCGAAATTGCACGTCTCCCGGACACTTTTATGGCTCTCTCTTGAGAAACAAAGAGGTGTTGACGAGTGCAAAAGTTATGAGAGTCCGACTCAGCATGAGGCAGGGTACCTCTGACACTTTTGGCAGGTTAATGCGACGGCTTGTTTTCCTCCACAATTGTGCCATTTTATCGAAATGCTAATCTACGTCCTGTTAATTTTTATTCGTCCCGAGCTGCACGCGAAACCGAGCTGCACAGAAAAGTTGGGTGACACTTTCGGAACGCGAAAACACGCAGAGAACCTTGTTTCGGGGTAATTGGGCAGATCTGGCCTTCGATATCGGCATTTGTCCGTCTGTCTGGCCGTCACGTTCCTGGACAGTGCATGAGTTCTCTCTCCGTGGATGCTTCCGCAAAAAATACTGCGCTTTCCTTTGTCGCCTCCGCCACGCCGTTTTTCACCTTATCATCGTGACATTTGTCAGTCACTTGCTTACATTTCAATTGCCCAGTTTCCAGACATTTCCATCATAAATTACCCTCCACCTCGTTATTTCAAATGTTAGCAAAAACGCGAATAAACTTGAGTGGGGAGAAGCCGTTCTTCACCTCCTCGAGTTGCCCAACGACAAAGTGTCACGCAACGTTCGTCCTCCTTTGTTCGAGCAAACGGAGTAGAAAGGAGCACACCTCAGACAGTACAGCCCATTCTGTTTGGAAAGGAATTATGATGGATGGTGTTTGTGGATGAGATTTTTGGGCACATTTTGAGCAACAAGTGCAGGAACCTAGACAAACAATGGTGTCTGGAGGAGTTGAAAATCACAATGTCATTTCAGCATCGCCCTGGGAGCGAGTTTGGGTGAGGTGAGGTGAGGAATAACAAATTCATCACACTCTCAGTTTCGATCTTTGTTTGCTCTTCCCAAAACGCATCTCGAGTGCGCAGGAATCCACGTCAGGTAAAGGGGATGGATGCTCTGGATTACACAACATTCTGATGGAATATTCTGCATCTTAAATTACACACAATCACGAAGCTGAAGGTCTAAAGTCCCAAAATCAACGTTGCACTTATCTCGATTCTCGCTGTCTCGCACTCGAGAATTGTGTGTTCATGCGGAGACAAGACGAGATGATAGAAAAAGATGAAATGAGATGCTTTTCGTAGTAAAAATTTAGCGTTCATTGACCTACTAAAATACATTACGAGTCGAAATTTTATGCGTACACCCGAATTCTTGGAACTGGGACTCAGGGACGGCGCGGGCGGGCTCTTATCAGCACTATCATAGACCCGAGGCGTGTCTTGGGCTACGGAACTGGTGGTCTGGGTTGCATCAACGCTTGCAAGCAACTTGATCTCAGCAGAGACGGAACTCGGACTTTCACAAAGGGGTCTAAATGTCAGATTTTTCTGTCAAATTTCTATGCAATTGTCAGAGAATAGTCGATTGTTGAAGAGAAATTGCTCTAAATGACCATTTCTAGAACCCTTCAGTCAAAATTATGACAGCAATTTGACAGTAAGATGCCATATTTGACAGATAAATTTGACAATTCTGTCTTCGACCTCCAGACACCCCAGAATATCTAGAGTTAGGCCCCAGAAGAACTAAATGAGAATTACAGGGAAGAAAAACCCCTCATGACTTCGCCTCTGGCAACGATCTACCGAGCGAGGTCTGGCCCTGCGTTAATTTGCTGCGAATAGGAGATGAAGACGGGAGAACGCGCGTCCATTTTGGAAGATTAACGTGCATTTCGGTCCTAGGTCTGTAACTTTTCGTTATTGTCTCACTTTGACTCCACATCATTTGTTATTACGCTGTCTTCCTCCTCTCATTTCGCCTCGTCTCAGGTCCCATAAAAAACGACGGAGGGATAGGATTGAAGCGATACGCTTTTTCAGCTTCCATTGCATTCTGCATCCTCCATCGCTCAAGTCATCGCGCATAGCTTAGCCAAAACCTGTTTTCTCCGGCATCGCCATCGCGTCGCGTTCAAGTCGGCGATAAAATTTAATCTTTCAATTTATTGATTGACGGTCATCGCGATGATTGTTGGATTTCTTTTCCGCCTAATGATGCTGACCGATGCCTTTTTGCAGTCATTTTTCTATCCGCGTCGACATTTTCTTCTCCTCATCAGCCGTCGAGCTCGAGAGCCGCGCTGATGAACGTTAAATATTTCGTTAATAGTTGCGGATCACGCAATGCGTAGGGCCAGATGTTTTCAGTTTGCTCGCTGGCTCTTCCATTTCTTAACGCACGAGAGCGAGATATGCTCAGGTGCAATTTGGTCAAAACGTAATTTGAAAATTGAAATTATACTTGACCCACCTACAAATGCATACTTTTGTGAGTAAGGGTCGAAAATTCGAAAGCCGAGGTGCTTGATGGCGGCCGATTCTGGAGAGAGACGGACAGAAAAGCGGGCATTTTTAAGACAAAAAAATTCCCCGTTGCACTAGGCAAGGTGAAACACGGCTAGAAACACAATGAAGCGTTTTAGCGAACTCTAGGAGACCATCTGCTCGCGTTCGTGACTCATGATAGGCTAATTTGGGGCATCGGAGCGGTGTGGGAAAAATCCCCACGGCACCTGCAGACCCTGCAACCCTTTCCCGGGCTCGGATAGACACGAAATCATCCTTTGTAGTTTTGATGCATCATCAAATAAAGTTATCTAATGTTCCTTTTGTGCACTCCTTTGCGAGGATCTCAGGTAGAGGTACGAAATCAATTTGAGAGGATTAATTGAAACCACAAAGGGCTCTTTTAGAGACGCCAGTCGAGCAGAAAGATTAAGAATTTTATTGGAAAATTGATTTTGATGCCTTGATCACTGGAGCGAGGATTCACTTGCACACTTGCCTCAGGCGAAATCGTCGGAAGGTGGAATTCCTGGAACCGAACGTTCACACGGCTCGCTTTCGCTTTCTCGGGGCAGGAGAGGAAGCAGTTTGTCATCCCTTCTGACAAATGTCGTCTGGTCCATTGTTCGTCCGTCCTTTGACGTCGAGGTGAGACGACGACCTGGCTGGCGTTGCTCGAGCCTCTGCTGACAGGCTTTTGCCCATTCTGTGTGGTCCCAATCTCTCTTCGTCTTTCAACAGCATCGCCTCTGCTCGTCAAAATGAGACTCAATGCACATTTGTTACCATAAATGGCAGTCGAATTCATCAGAAAAATGAGTTTTCAGTGCCACCATATGCCGGCAATCTTGCGTTTCGCGTTGAATCCAAAAACGCATGTGTGATCCCATTAATTTCTTCGTCGAAATGCGCATCATTTTTTACGTCCACGTTTTTCCATGGGAACCATCCGATATCCTTTCTCGTATCACTTCCTCTATGACTGTAATTTCTGGCATTAACCGAAATAGAGAATAACGTGTGGGTTTGAGATAATGAAGATAGCAAAACGCATGAGGTAGAAAATAAAAAAACCAACCCCAAGCTCGAGGTTTGTTTCACGGGTTGTTAAAACTGCACACCAGCGAGAGACTCAATTAAGGTTCCTGCTGATCCTACACGAGCTCATACGCATGTGTTCTCCTGTCATTGTTGGCAATAATGGTAATAACAATAATAAGGAGTGATGAATAAAAAACTCGCAACCTCGACCCTCATGGCGGTGCACGAAACTGCGGGTGAACGGAGCGGGGCGGTAAAAAAGTGCAGTTCTAAATTAAGAGAGACATGAGAAAGAGTGTGATGTATGTGAAATTTATTGCATTCATTGTTTGTTTTGTGCTCGAGCTCAGTTTTTATCGGGTGCGTTTCGCCGGTAGTGAAATTTAATCAGATGATGGTCCGCGTCCCCGTCCGTGGCCGAAAGGGTGGGACCGTGACTGGTGAAAGTCCTGAAATTAAGGTTCCGGTCTGCCAATTTCAGGTTTATTGAGGTAGTTTAGGGAAAACGAAGCCTTGATTATTTATACGGAATTTTCAAAAATGATTTTGTAGCTTTTTGGGCCTTTAAATTAGCCCCTGAAGGCATAAAACGCCCTCTTGATTGAGAATTGAGTTGTTGAGAGACCTTTACGAATATTTGTGGCCACCCAAAACGACTAAAAGAGCCCAAAACAGTCCAAGAGATCTCACAAAAAGCAAGGAAAGTCCGATTTCGCGCGATAGTCATCGCCCTTCTCCCCTCGCCGATTCACACGTGACTGAGTTTGCCCAGGCATTGCATAAATTTCGGTAATTTTGGTATTTTTCATCCACTCACTCGCCCAGTTGCGGATGCACGCATGTGAAATGTGCACGCGGAGGCCCAGCATAACATATTTGTATGTTGTTTTCGTTCTAACTCCGATCCGCTTGGGCGATCACGTGGAAAATTCGGTACGCCGAAAGTTCGCGTTCTGACCTACCTCGAGAGAGTGACACACAGAGAGAGCCCCAATCACCCAGGTACCAACTGCTCTCCCGAAAAAGGACCCAACATCCCATTAAACGAATAATTGAGCACTTAATTTATGATCCACTGACAAATCCTGGGAAAATCCTTCGACGCAGCGGCAGTTGCTGGTCCACAAATGACGCTCCTCGTCGTCTCTCTATCTCGAGGTTATTTTTCTAATTCGACATTCAACATGTGCATTCGCTCAGAGATAAACAAATCCAATCCATTTAAAAAAGGTACATTTGGTTTCCAGAACGCGATGGCGGATGGCAAAAGGGCATCAACCTTCGTCTTTCTTAACCTTGGATGAAGGAGATGCGCGAGATCTGGTCCGAGATCCGAGACTTAATAGCATCCAAACATTAAATTATCCTTTTTCTCTCTCGTTCGCTTCCATTAAGTGTATTTGAATACGCATAATAATAAAAATAGACACGGCAATAAATATCAAGCGTAATCGTCGCGCAGTCATTTTTAACTTTTTCAACACAACAAAGCAGCAAAAAACGAATGCATCCTTCGACGATCGGCCAAACCTACGCACAAAAGGTGGGAAAGGGTCTGATTGGGGCTCAGCTTGGGGGAGTCTAGAAATGTTCGCTTTGAGCTCTCTCAGACCAAAAACCAATATTTTGAAGCTCTCCAGAAATTAAGGAAACCCAAAATCAGAATTTTTGAAGGCCGTTTTTGATGATTTGGGATTTATTTGAAAGACTTGGACCCTTTCAAAGAACTTTTGAAGCCTGTATTAATTTTTAATTGAGCCATTTGAGCTATTTTCAAGACTCTTTGGAGTCAAAAAGTAATTTTAAAGAGCTACAAGACCTCCTCATGGAAGATATAAGCGTTTTAAAAATATTTTTGAAGCTCAAATTAATTTTTAAGGGCTTTCAGACCCTCCAAAACGAAAGATTTGAGCCATTTCCAAGTCTCTTTTGGCTCAAAATTAATTTTGAAGAGTTACAAGACCTCCTCATGGAAGATCTTAGCAGTTTAAATTTTTTTTCAAACTCAAATTTATTTTTAAGAGCTTTCAGACCCCCTAAATGGAAGACCTGGGCCAATTAAGACTCTTTGGAGTCAAAATAAAATTCAAAGAGCTACAAGACCTCCCAAAACCAAAAGTTCATGGACTTTCAAGGCTTGAGAAACCCTTACTTAGGGGTTTAAAGCTACTGTAAGCTCTTGGATAGAAGATTCAAGAGTGCTAGTTCATTTAAGAGTGCTCTAGACAGACAGACAAGCCAGCGGTAAAAGTCCCCGTCAGCGGAAAGTGCAGAAGACACAAATGAAGACGAAGAGGAATAATAAAATAGACAAGAACGAGAACGAGATCCAACAAAAAATCAACATAATTCGTGAAGGAACGCATAAACCTGATTTGGATGCTATTCCGATGCCACCCCGTTGCAGCGCGTAAACCCTTTTCGTGTCTCAATAAAATAAATTGGAGAGAAGAAGAAGTGACTGGAGAGAAAAAATCCGAATTCACTTTTCATGCTGTTCGTACGGCTTTTGTGCCTCGCTATCGTGAATGTTCGTTGGACTTTGTCTATTTTGATTGTACGTAGAGGCGAGGCAGACTGGACATAAATTACAATTATACGTTCAAGAGAATCACCGACAGAACGCGAGATGATGATGAGGAATGAAACGAAAGGAAAATTTGAATGGCGACGAGGCATAAAATGGCGGCAGGTGTGGAGCAGGATGACGGCGTGGTTTCGTGATTTGGGGCCCCGAAAGTTGCGCAAGAACCGAGTCATTCACCTCTCTTATCGCACAATTGATTTATTGAGTAGTGCAACACTAGAAACCGCGGAAACTGCCACGCTGATAAGAATCAGGTGTAGACGATGGGAGATCCGTCCAGGCCCCGGTTGTAGGCGTGCTCGTCGGTCCGGCAGCCTTGGCAGCTCTTCCTCTCTGTCCTGACCCTGTTGGAGTGGACTCGTCTCGGATGGAACGGAAGAGGCAGGGGTGGAGGCAGGGGAGGGCCAAACTCATCCTCCAGATCTTCCAGGAGCTCGGGTCGGTCCCACCCGGATCGTCTGGGACAGGCGGAAATGGCGAGCACGAGGCTCAGGAGGGCAAGAGTCAGCACAATCAATCTCATCTCGGGGATCAACTGACCCGATCTCGCACTTCCGAGGCTTTTATGAGGGCGTTTGGGCGAACGGAGGCACGAACCGACGCTGAGCTATGGGTAAATAAGCGGGCGCGTGCTTCGGACATGTCGGAATGGAAAACAGGGTTTCGGGAGGGCGAAAGCTTTTATTGGACAAGAACTCATTGGAAGTGGGCGCTGTGGGGCTCGTGATCGTGGGGTCTCTTGTTGCCGCAGCCGCAGCTGGAGTCCGTCTGGATGCCCGGAGCAGCTTCCACGAGGCTCTGAAAGACGAAAGGGAGGGTTAGGGGGGTCCTGAAAGGGTCTTTTGGGGTCTCACGGTGAAGGCGGCCAGGAAGGCGACGAGGAGAGCGAGGAGGAGTCGGAAGTTCATGACTGCAATTGATGACTGATGCCGATTGAGCGATCAAGCGTCGGTTTTTATAGTCGCCTCGGCAATCCCAAGCATCTCTCGCTACCTGATAACGTCGTGGAGTTATTCCAAACAACGAGTCGGTTCCTGGGAATCTCTCGGAGCATGACCGGAGATGCAAATTCGATGCTACCACGATGACAACATAAATCATCCTATTCATGCTAATGCGGCCCTTAATTGAGCTTGCCCGATCGAGTTTGATCAAAAATGCTGGCTCGTTGATTGACGAAATTAGCAATAAATTAATAAACTGTATCAAATCCATTGTTGACAATTTGCTCTTTTCCTCTTTTGCCGATGAAGCAAGATGCTGGCGGTGTCGGGTTCCTTTGAACCCCTTGAGTTTGGCGAGCTCTTGAGAGTCTCTCATTAGGTCGTAGATTACGGCCTAGGATAGCAATCAGGAGGCTGTGTCCCGTTACTCCAGACCCATTATCCCTAACAATCCACCAATTTTTTTGTGAGATTTTTATTATTTTAAAAAAATGCTTCGTTTTCTGTCTGTCTGAGTCTTACAGGCTCCGATACTATAAAAGTGTGAGACCTGCGATTTTTTTCATACTAGTCCCATTGGCTACTGAGGAGTCACTGGTGACCCATCAACTTTTAAAAATTTATTCTGGGCAAACTTAAAGTTTTTAATACATTTTCAATTAATTTCATCCTTCTACTCTCGAAATTGGTAAAATTTTTTGGCAGTCATTTTTAGATTTTAAGTTATAAAGTAGCAAAAAGAGCTAGTCGTTAAATTTTTCGGTATGACCGCCATATTGGATTTTAATTTTAACTTTTAAAAAATAATTTAAAATACTTAACGGGATAATATCAAAAAACTTTCTTCTACAATATTTAGAGTGGAGTCAGAACTATTTTTAAAAAAATTTAACCCATTTCTGATATATGGGCATTTAAGTATATAACTTCTCCAACAAAATTTTTTTAAATTTAATTTTTACGCATAATTTATATGAAAAATGTGTATCAACCAAAACAATTGATTTTAAGAAGCTTGACGCAGCTTGAAAATCTTGGTAGCCAATGGGTTAGGGTCTGAAGAGTGCTAAAAATTTTTATTTTCCCATGTACGTAACTTGGGGGTTATTTTCATTGTCTGAAAGTTCCTTTTCCTTCACTCGATTGAGCTAAACTTCCTGTATGTCCTACAAAACGGAGTTAAGGACACCATTCACCCCCGATCAAGCTTCTAAAGATGTCTTGCCCCAAAAACAGCAATCTCACATGTAATTTATTACGCTCTTGCACGGCGAAAACCGGAGAAAAGAGATGTTTAGACACTCTCTGCCATTAATTTTATATCAAAGTCGATTCCTGAAAGCTGAAATCCCATAAAATGCATCGCCCTTTTTTACCTGCGCCCGTCTGCCGGACTGCGAATTTTTGTTTCTCGGGCACACAAGAGGCACTCGAGGAGGATATCTGCGAGGAGAACAGAGGAAAAAGGGACGCTCGTAAAATTTATTGACAAGCGGCTCCAGAGCTTGATAGTCATTTTGTGGAATGTAATGATGATGATAGCGAAACGCATAAAAATGATAAATATTGATGGGCGCGGATGGTTCTAAAGAATGCAGCGTTCCGTGCGAATGGAGACCTCGTGAGTGTGTGAGGCGGGAAAAACGTCCAATTTGCTTTTTGCTTGGTCTCAGGGACGCGAAAGCAGCTGCCGAAAATCGCTACTTTGTCTCTGAACGTTCGAGAATTCCAGAACGAGGCGAGTTTCGTCATCAGCACCCAGAATCATGTCACCGCACAGGCAAGCAAATAGTTTACAGAGAGCAAATAGTGCAACTCAGACGCTCGTGTTGCGATAATAAACGCGTATTTCGTATAATAGATTACACGTTGCGTGCCTCTGCCTCAGGCAGCTCTGCTGCTCTGCCGAAAAAATGTGTCGTCTCTAGAATTTTTGTACACATACGCACATATTTATTTCAAAATTTATTCAAACATTTATTGGGGTCAATGTACTTTGCAATCTTCCACTCACACACACTCGCGTCTGCTGGCATGGCGCAAAGATGAAGCGCTAATTCAATGCATGCACACGACACAAAAGACTCGAATGTACTCCTCTCATCTCCGCTTTCTTTGTCAAATTCACACAATGCGCAATGATGAGAGATTCATACCGCAATTACTGTCCGAGAAACGAGCAGCCTTCTTCGACTCGTTACCTGACAGTCTCGGTTTCGGTCCGCAAAACCTGAAGTGAATGTGATCCAGATCTGGGTTACTGCATTGCACGTGTAATTTCTCTATTACTTAGTGTAGCGTTAGGTAACGCAGTGTATCAATAAATATACATATTCAGTATATGATTAGCGTTTATCTTATAAGACTATAGTTAATATAATGGGAACACTCAGTAGTGTGTGAGTTAGTGATGGAAGCAGACGTGTAGCGTGGAGGACCTGCCTTTATCCTGTTTAGGTAAGTATTACTTCTTATTTAATAACCTCTCTCTTATATTTCAGGTCCTCCTCTATTCGTTCGTCGAATACGCCACATTTTGGCGACGAGGAGTAAATCTACCAGTTGTGTCTGGTGCGTGCATTAGGATAGCACATGTTGAACACGTGGTGAAACGTGCGAGTTTCGAGTTCGAAACAGAGTTTGGGTGCAATGCTGCCCCAAGGTCCTCTCCAGGAGTGAGAGTGGAGGAAGAGACGCGCCAAGGCTTGGTTTGAGCGGGGCGAGAGGATCGGTAGTGGTGGCTTGGTGAAAGCTAGGACGTCGGTGTCATGCGCCATGAGCTTGGGAAAAGCGGGGGCGGTGGTGGGACAGACGCCAAGGGCTTGGCTAAAGCCAGGGCGATTTGTAGACGTGCGCCGTGAGCTTGGGAAAGGCAGAGGCGAGGACAACTTTTGTGCGCCAAGGGCTATTTGGGCCGGGGCGGTACGGAAAGTACGGATGCCTGGAGCGAGAGCGCGCCAAGGCGGGAGAGAGGGAAGTCACCTGGGTTGGTGAGGAGAGCCACCGAGTTGCCTCCGCTCCATGTCACTGCATGGCAGGAGCGCTGCAGGGTAGTTACGCTGGATGCGGACGTTGGCATGCGAGATGGAGTTACGCGTGTATGTGGAGATGGAGTTACGCGGGTGTGTTTAGAAATGCAGTTACGCACGTGAGTTCGTAACTGCTGAGAAGGGCGCTTTTGGTGTGCATGGCCGCATAAGTGATTTGTGTATCAGGCTAATTAGTTGCCGTCATAATTTTGTTCGCGAGATTGGAAATTTTGCAAAAGGTTTGCGGTGGAATTTACCACAAATAGTTCATTGTGCTGACCTAGGTGGATGGTGAGTTGATTCTTGGCATTGTTCGGTGAGGTTCGGCTGCTACAGCGACACAATTTTGCAGACTGGCAAAATGGCGTCCCTTATCTTACCTTTCAATGAGTCGGAAGATGATTGGAGACTGTGGATTCGGCGTTTTGGGGAGTTTCTAATCACCAAAGAGGTGAAAAAGAGCCTGAAACCTCGTGAAAAGCTGGCTTTTCTTCGCCTCAAGGGTGGGGTCCGTGTTAACCAAGTTTTAGATCACGCAGCGTTTTCACCGGAGGAACCGGAACCGGGAATATTCGTGTCGATTGCTCAAAAATATGTGTATAAGATGGCCCTGGTCAAGTTGGCGGAAAATCTGGAGAAGCAGCGGAACCCCGTGGCTGAAGAAATTCGGTTCCGGAACTTGGTTCAGAAGCAAAGTGAGTCGGCGAAGGAATTTGTTCTGAGAATCAGAGTCCAGGCTGAATTCTGCAACTTTTCGGACGTGGAATCTGAGATAAAGAAGCAGTTTATCCATGGAACTTCAGATTCGGACATTAAGGTATATTCTATTACAACTGGAAATAGGTGTTGAGCGTTAATTTCTAGGTCAAGTACTTTAACGGGAAGCTTCTCACGCTGGAGCAGCTTGTTGAGCGTCAGACTAATAACGAGCTGGTTTACGAGCTCAAAAAGAAGATGCCTGCCGCCGGCTCCACCTCAGAGGTCAACGCAGTGGCTACTCGGAAATATGTTAAGTGTTTTAATTGTGGCGAAGAAGGTCACTATGCGTCTCGTTGTCCCAAGAAGAGAGACACAAAGCTGAAGGGGTCTCGATACACCCCTATTCAACCTCGTGGTTCCAGCTCCGTTACTTGTTTTGGGTGTGGAGCGGTTGGGCACATAAGACGTTTCTGCCCTAAGAGAGTCGGTACCCAGAGAGCGGAAGAGGTGAACAACGTGATTGCCAATCAAGATGCTGAGCCCAAGGCGGGCACTGAGTATCTGTTCTTTCTTGGGGGTGGAGACGAGATCCTGTGCTCGGTTGCTGGCGTAAAAGTTCACATGCTCGTGGACTCGGGCTGTATCAGCAACATAATGAACCTGAAGACGTGGGAGATGCTGAAACATCGCAAAGCAAAGGTCTCAAACTCCTCCAAAGATGTCAAAAAGACATTCAAAGCATTTGGGGCATCGGAGCCCCTGAAAGTGGTGGGAAGTTTTGTTGCTACCATCGAGGCAAATGGGAAATCTGCGTCAGCGCAATTTTTCGTCTTGGACGTGCAGGACCGCTGTTTGCTTGGCAGCGCTACGGCCAAAGAACTCGGCATTCTGACCGTAAATGTAAGCAAATAGATTAATAAATACGTGCTGGTTCGACCGGTTTGTGTTTTCTTTCAGGGGGTTCAGAAAGAATATGCGTGTCTGAAAATCGAGCCCGTCGTCATTCCTATGGATTTGTCAGCCAAACCTGTGGCTCAACCTGAGCGTAGAATCCCACTTCCCTTAGAAAGTCTAGTTGAGGAGAAGCTGAACTTTGAGCTGGAGGCGGGGATCATTGAAAAGGTCTCGGGATATTCTCCTTGGCAGTCCCAGATCATCCCCGTGTTAAAAAAGGACGGTTCTATCCGTAATTGCGTTAACATGAAGGCGGTTAACAAGGCGGTCTTGAAAGAAACCTACCCCTTGCCCACGGTGGAACAGATTTTCGGTCGATTGAATGGTGCTACGAGTTTTACCTCCCTCGACATTGCAAATGCTTTCCTGCAGGTATGGTTATCCTCACCCATTAGAAAATTTGTGTTCAGCTTAATTTGAATTCAGGTTCCCCTTGCGGAAGAATCACGCCACATCACTACGTTCATTACGCACAAAGGATTGTTCAGATACAAGCGCCTGCTTTTTGGCTTATGCAGTGCTCCTGAAATCTTCCAGCATACTATGGAAAGTATCCTCGCAGGCTTGGAAGGCGTGGCTATCTACATAGACGATATTCTTATTTATGGAGCCTGCCAGAAAGAGCATGATGTGCGTCTGGAAGCGGTGTTGGTGCGCTTGGAATCAATGGGAGTAAGGCTTAATGAGCTCAAATGTAACTTTGCGGTATCGGAACTCAACTTCCTGGGCCACCAGGTCACCTCTTCGGGAATCAAACCTAGTCGGGACAAGATAGAGTCGATCAAAAAGTGAAGAACTCCCTCAAGCAAAGAAGAAATTCACAGCCTCCTCGGCCTTGTTCAATACGTGGGGGCCCGATTCATGCCGGACTTAGCCAACATGATGGATCCCTTGAGATCTCTTCTGAGACATGACGCCCCTTTCAGCTGGGGGACCCCGCAAGAGGTAGCTTTCGAGAACATTAAAGTGGCGTTAGACAACATCGCGGAATTAGGCTATTACTCCTTGACCGATAAAACCCGACTCTACGCAGACGCCAGTAGCGTGGCACTAGGGGCAGTTCTAATTCAGATCGACGAAGCTAAACAGCCTAGAATCATTTCGTTTGCCAGCAGAAGCCTTTCAAGATTTGAACGTAAACTATCTCAGACTGAAAAGGAGGCCTTAGCTCTTGTTTGGGGTTGCGAGAGATTTAGTTTATATTTGTTGGGAAGACATTTCGAACTTATGACTGATCACAAGCCTCTCGAGGTCATTTTTGGGCCCAAACTAAGAACAAGCCTTCGACTAGAGCGCCTCCTCCTGCGAATCCAAGCGTTCAGTTTCAAAGTTGTTTACGTTCCGGGCAAGAATATGATCGCGGATATTTTCTCAAGACTCTGCGAATCGAGTGAAGATTTACAACTTGACTCCGAAGAGTTATTTTTCGTTGACTGGATAGAGAATTCTCTGGAAAAGGCTATTAGCTACTCCGAGCTCCGCGAGGCCTCAATGTCAGATGATACTATTCTCAGTGTTAAAACTAGCTTAGCATCGGGTCTTTGGGACAAAAAAGAAAAGGAGCTTGAGCCCTACAGAATGTGCGCTGAAGAATTTTACCTCGTGGATGACGTTCTTATGCGTGACTTCCGAGTCGTCATACCTCTTTCACTCCAAGAACGACTGGTCAGCCTGGCACACGAAGGCTGCCCGGGTATGAACAAAATGCTTACAAAACTCCGCGAGCGTTACTGGTTCCCGGGAATGAACGACTTGGTGAAAAGCTGGGTAAAAAACTGCATCAACTGTAACCTTGTTAGTTTGCCTGATCCACCGCTCCCCATGACCAGAACAACCCTGCCAATAAATCCCTGGTCTTACCTGGGGGTAGATCTTTTCGGACCCCTTCCGACTGGAGAGCATATCCTCGTTTTTATCGATTATTTCTCTCGCTATATTGAGTTAAAGATCCTGAAAGAAATCGGAGCGGCCGACGTCATAAGTGCTTCAGAAGAGATATTTGCTCGGTTCGGACTCCCTGACAGACTACAAGCAGATAATGGACCCCAATTCGCGTCCAAAGAATTCCATTCATACTGCGAGGCAAACAGCATAAGGCTTATTCACTCGCCTCCGTACTATCCGAGAGTCAATGGTGAGGTCGTGCGGCAAATGAGGTCCATTAAAAAGACTGTCGTCATTGCGCTGAATACGGGGAAATGTTGGAGAAGAGCACTACAGAGTTTCTTATTCATGTACAGATCGACCCCCCATACTGTGACTGGTAAGACCCCGGCATTCTTATTGCTTAACCGCGAGCTGCGTGACAAACTCCCGAGCCTGCCTAGCTTGCCAACGAGAGACCTAGATCTACATGATAGAGACCATCTAAGCAAGGAGACAGGGAAAGAATGGGCGGAACTTCGTCACAAACCTCGATCTAGTGAGGTGTCAGTAGGCGATACCGTGCTCGTGAAAAGAGCGGTGAAGCGGTCAAAGTTTGACTCTAACTTTAATCCCACGGCTTGCGAGGTGATGAGTGAGAAGGGGCCAGAAGCTGTCATCCTTACACCAGAGGGCAACACCTTGAGAAGAGTGAAGAATCACTTGAGAAAAATCGTGCCCGTAGCAGGAGACCCAGACTTTCTCAAGAGTGATATATTGGACCCAGATGAAGCGCTACTGGCTCCCGCCCTCGCAGCTGAGAGTGATCATGTAGACTTCCAACCACCGGCCTGCGGTTCAGGCGCTGAAGAGCCCTCTAGTCTAGATTCGCCTTTAGCAGACTTGGTTTGTAGCTCTCAGCATCAGCAGAGACCCCAGCGAAATATACAGCAACCTAAGAGATTCAAAGACTTCGATATGGATTGAGAAATCCCTGGGGAAAGGGAGAGAATGTAGCGTTAGGTAACGCAGTGTATCAATAAATATACATATTCAGTATATGATTAGCGTTTATCTTATAAGACTATAGTTAATATAATGGGAACACTCAGTAGTGTGTGAGTTAGTGATGGAAGCAGACGTGTAGCGTGGAGGACCTGCCTTTATCCTGTTTAGGTAAGTATTACTTCTTATTTAATAACCTCTCTCTTATATTTCAGGTCCTCCTCTATTCGTTCGTCGAATACGCCACACTTAGGTGCAGGCGCAATTGCTTTTTGTGGTTTCGCCTTCGGTCCTTCTCCCTTCGGTGTCGAACATCGAACCCGTCCTTGCGATTAATTGGGTACTACCGTAGAGGTTGGCTCTAGAGGGGGGAATACTTCCTGAACTTTTAAAAATATTGAAGGAAGAGTGTGACTTAGGGGCCTATTTAAAGTTTTCAAGGGCTCTCAATTCATCTTAAAGAGGTCTTCTTATCTCTAGGGCTACTTTTGCAGTCTCAAAGGCGTCTATTTTCTCTCTGAGGGCGTCCAATTCAGCTCTGAGAGCGTCGAATCCAGCTCTGAGGGCGTCCAATTCTGCTCTGAGGGCGTCCAATTCAGCTCTGAAGGCCTCTTTTTGATCCTAGAGACGACAACTAATCTTTCAGGACCCTTTCTATAGTTTTGGGGAGCCTTTTTGAGCTCTAGGGTGACTTTTTCATCACTAGGAGCAAATATTTAGGCTCTGGGGGCTCCCATTTCAGTTATAAGGGCCGATCTGGAGACGCCAAACACACATTTAAGAGCTCAAGTTATCGTTCTCCCTCTAGTCTATCCTCTGCAAGCGGGTTGTAGCTCCGAAATCAAAGCACCACCTCGCTAATTGGAAGCAGCGACAATTTTTCTGTCCGACATACTATCAGAGCGTAGGTGCAGGCATATTTTAGCAAAAAGGTCGCCCGCTCCAGCCTTGGGCATTCATAACAAGCCGGAGTATCGACTACGCTGGCATATAAAAGGGCCCGAAGGTTGATTTGGCAACACTCGCTTGTGAGTGTGTGCGGTTAATTTTTTGCCCATAAGCGAAATCAATTGTTGTGGCAAGCAGCAAGTTTTGAAAAAGCCAAACTAGTTTGCAATGAATTTTAATACAGGTCGCAAGGTTGCAGCGGGCTCGTTAGCATTATCACCACTTCTTTCGAGCAATGCCGCCATTTTGTGTCTCTTCCGGCTCGTCGCAGCTCGTCCAATACCTGCCGAGATGTTGCAGAATCCGAGATTGCGTACTAACTTGCGATTTCGCCGTTCTCTTTCGCACTCACGGGAACCGGCTGTGCCCGCCCCATTTCCAAAAATCAAAACGGCAAGCAATTGTTGGCATGCAATGTAATTTATGACAGGTACGAGAGACGACACGCCGAACACAATAAGGACATTCATCTTTAATGATGATGGGACACATTCCCTCCCCTTGCGAGAACAAATGGGACTCGACGACATGGATTTTGCGTACTCTGGCTCCGACAGTTGTCTTCAACAAAATGCTGTCGTGTTGGGCCCCAGCTCGACCTGACGAAGGGACACCTTTTTGAACAAATATTTACCAACGAGCTTTGGCAATATGTATGTTGGGACACGAAACACGCAGCCCGCTATTATTGCGATGATGATAAATGGATCGAGGACCTTTGGTTGTTGCTTTGGGGGTTGAAATTACACGATGCCCTAATTTGGGTTCCAGAAGTTGCTTGACAATGGCCAATGTGTACGGACGCGGAGAAGCATGTGTGCGATGCGTGCGTGTAGTTTGCTTATAGATTATTGATAGCGAACCATTTTGTCCATATTATTATTTGGACACTTTTATTATCGTCGAAAAAAATAATACCTCTCGCCTTGATGGCAATCGACTTTCGGACAAATTGCCAAGGCTCTGAGTGGCTACTTTTCTAAATTAAGCCGAGTACTTGGGGGTTACTCGAGCCGAGTCTTTTTGGGGCTTGAAATTCCTTTACTGGGGCTTATTCTAGAAGTCTAAGTTTAAAAATTTTTGCTAGAAATCAGAGTTTTTTTTTGGGACTTGTATTGGAAAGTCAAGAGATCAAGGGGCTTATTCTAGAAACTCCTAGAAATCAGAGGCTTTTTTAAGACTTGTTCTGGAAGCCGAGAGTTTAGGGGGCTTATTCTCTTCGAGCATGGACATTTTTTTGGTCGGTCGCTCTTCTCATGGAGTAGACAAACAGAGCAAAATTTTCAGCCAATTTTCGTGGAAGTTTGGATTTGAGACGACTTGGATCTCCCAAAGTACTGAAGTCTGGAGGCTCATCTCTTGGTGGCTGTTTTTAAGGGCCCCACTAGTGATCGTCACCAAAGATGGAGGCTCTAGCCCCCGTACTTTGGGAGCTAGAGAAAATCGATTTTTTTTGAAATTTTTGTATTTGAAAATTTCACCAAGATTTGGTTTTCTCTAGCTCCCAAAGTACGGGGGCTAGAACTCCCATCTTTGGTGAAAATTACTAGAGAAACCCCTAGAAACAGCCATCAAGAGATGAGCCTCCGGACTTAAGTATTTTGGGAGATTTTTTTTTCGATCCAAGTAGGTCTCAAATCCAAACTTCCACGAAAATTGGCTGAAAATTTTGCTCTGTTTGTCCACTCCATGAGAAGAGCGAACGACCAAAAAAATTTCCATGCTCGAAGCTAGAAACTCCTAGATAACAAAGCTTCTTCTGGGGCTTTGGAAATTGAGGCTTCTCTTAGGACTTGTTCTGGAAGTCAAGAGATTCGGGGCTTTTTCTAGAAACACTTTCAAACCATAGCTTTTTTTTGGGCTTTTTCTAAGAGTCCAGAGGCTACGGGCATATTCTAGTCCAAGAATGTAAGTAGGAGTCCCCAAGAAACCAAGACTCTTGACCCCTAGAGTAGTCCTTCGGTTGATAAGTGGACAGCGCTAGTCGACACAACAAATGGAGAAAGTACAAAACGAACGAATCTATGGAGTGTCATTATTTATGTCCGCTCTGAAATATTCAGCGCGATCTAATGCCCGAGCCGGGCAGAGAGGGAGCCAGCAATTAGACGTTCTGGGAAGGTCAAGAGTCGCTCCAGCGCCGGGTTACTCCGGAGCCGTGCCATATTTTTGGATACCGAGACTCGCAGTACAATTATAATTAGTCTTCATTTAAAATTCTGTTGGCCCCGGCATGGCATGGCCAAATCGTAAGTGATGCTCACATGCCACATTTACTCGTACGCACTTTTACCGCTCTATCTCTCTTCTCCTCGCGCAGAGTCGCGGCAGCGTCGGCACTCACCCACCCGTCCAGGGCAATTTTCGTTGATTGAGCCCGCCAAGCAACTTTTAAAAAGTATATTTCATTAAATATTCAGGGGGCAAAATTACACGGCGACGATTGCGATGGGAATTGGTCGTACCATTCTACACCTGCTGCAGCTACATAGACGCGTTCCTGCAGCTCCAGAGCTCGGGTCACGCGCGTGGGGTCACGCCGCTGATCTGCCAAAAAACACATCGAAGGCCTCCGCAGTGAATATTAGCGGATCTAATTCGAGTACCAGCATCGTTTGCATTCGCTTAAGTGTGTGACCGCAGTCGCGTTTTCGACAATTCACGCCGAAGGCCCTTCGATATGCCCATGCCGCGTTTTTGTGTGAGAGACGCACCAACACAGCCACGATCATTGCTATTTTTCGGATGCCATTCACCTCGTGCCGCCGCGAACTTTGCTTATCTACAGCTTTTGAGCATTGGAATATGTTGTAATATCTCGCACTGGCGACGCGGCGCGACGTGCGTATTCTGAGTCACTTTATGGTGGATTTAGTGGGTCATTCATGTACTTTATCAGGCGATAGCGTTTTTCTGCTTAATCGAGAACGTTGCCCAATATTTCGCATGTAACCTGACTTGTTGTTCATGGACTTGTTAGGCCATAGAGATCATTTACTAGAGGGGTAGAGGATTTCAAGGCTTACAAATTTCGTTCTCTAAATTGAAAAGTTGATAGGTCAGTTGTCCTTTATTTTCTGGAAAATACAGCACCAGTTTCCCTGGTCGTAGTAGCTCTCCAGGACCCTCAGACTCCCCACCTCTGAGACCAGCCTCTCGAGCTCCCCCTCCTCGAACACGTGGTAGAATCTCAGGAACATCTTGTCCTCCTCCTTCTTCTTCTTCAGCTTCCAGGGCACCAGCACGTCCTGGTGTCGGAACTGCGTCCTATTTTTGTGGACCGGAAGCTCCAGATTGCCCTCCACGACCTTCATCTCTACCTTGTCAGCTCGCTTCGTCCCGTCCTTTCGGTTCTCCTTGTTCTGCCTCAGGTAGCTCGACTGCCGGTTGTCAGCCTCCTGGTTCTTTGCCCACACGTACACGAGTCCCCTTCCTCCGGGAGACAGGACCCTCGCCATCTCCTTGACTGCCGTGAGACGTCGAGTTTCTGTCGCTAGGTGGTGAATCACGGCTATGCTGATGGCACCGTCGACGCTGGAGTCTCGAAAAGGCACAGACAGACAGTCACACTGGAAGACACTGAAGCCTCTCTCCACGCAGACGCCGAGAAGACCTTCGCTCCTGTCGCAGCCGATGGCTAAGATGTCCTGATTGACCCCCAGGTACTTCCCGTTTCCACACCCCACGTCCAGGAGCACCGAGCCTGGGTCGAAGGAGCGCAGAAAGGCCTCGATTCGAGGCCAGGGCGAGTGTCGAGTCTCGCTGAAGTGCTGGGCTATCTCGTTGTAGACCTTGTGGACGTTCTCCTCCTCCAGCTTGGAGGCCTTGTCGTCGTCGATTTTGTGTTCTTCAGGAGCTTGATTCTGGTCAAAGATCACTTTCCTGAAGGTGCACGAGACCCTGATGTCTCTCTTCCTCATTGTGAGTCCGTTCTCAGAGGCCAGGACGTCCGTCATGCGACCAGCTATGCCGTGAGTCCACTCGTACCGGCTCTCCCCCGACATTACGAGCATCGATCGGCGCGGGAGATTCACGCAACAGTGCTCCTGGTCGCGCTTGAAGTCCATCACGACGTCGGATCCCAGAGATAGCGACATTATGGGGTCCTCAAAGGCCCAGGGGGTGTCCACATGGGGAGGGATCCCATGTCCTGGCTCGTATTTATTCACTGTCATCTGGTCGGGCCGGGAAAACGACACTTCTGGAGCCCTCAAAGGCAGTCGGTCGAAGAGGTCGTCGATTTCCTTCGGGATCTTCGTCTCCAGAGGCCTCTCGAGGTCGACGTTGTTCTGACCGTTCTGGTAGATGAACTCGTAGCCAAAGTGCTTCACCTTCCTGTGCTTCAGGAGCTCCTTGGAGTCCACTGTCTTGAACTCTTCGTCCAGCAGCCTGAGGATTCGCTCCTCCTCTTCTTCAGTGACGAAGTCTTCTATCAAAATGAGGCCTGCAGGTCGAGGAGTCTGCCAGGGACTCTGGAACTTCGGACAGGAATTGCAGTAGGACAGGTAGAGGACGCTGCCGTTCTGGCCCAGCTTCGAGACCGCGTTCATTTGGTCGAAAACCTTCTCGGCCTCGGAAGAACTGGCGAAGTGGAGGAAGCAGAAGGACTTTCCCGGGAGCATGTCGACCTTTTCCACCACAGAATGCCTCTGGACCTCCTCCAGCAGACTCTCCAGAGTCAACCCGGTCGACAAGCCGGCGTTGCAAATAGCTATCACCTGAAAGAGCCAAGACAATTTTCGCTCCTTCTCCGAATTCGGCGAATTTCACTCACATTTTCGGGTGTCTCGCTGAATTCCACCTCTACGTCAGCTGCTATGAGTCTCTTGCACCTCTCGGTCTTCTTCCGGATCTTAGTCTCCTCATTCTTGCTTCGAATCATGGAAAAACCTCGAAGGAAACGTGGAAATCTTGTTAAACAAAAAACTCACCACAAAAAACTCACCACTTTGTGTAGAAAACCCGGATGTAAACAAAACCCCCGACTAATGTATATTTTGAGTTGGCCCGTCCGATCGTGAACAAGTTAATCTCACTTTTGTTAATTTTTACGCCGATTCTCGACATGGATCCCAAAGGAAAGGTAAGCGGGTTCCGTTTTGGAAAAAACTAACCCAAAAATTCACCCGATATTAAGTCACAATGATGTGGCAAAATTCAAAAACGTTTGGCCTCGCGAACTGACGGTAAATTCCATTCCGGTTGCAGCCATTCCCGGCCCTGAAGAACGACAACCTGCTCCGAGCTGCCCGAGGCGAGCCAGTGGATCGCATTCCAGTGTGGGTCATGCGTCAGGCCGGCCGGTATCTGCCAGAGTTCCAGGAGGTTCGCGCGAAACATGACTTCTTCACCGTCTGCCGAACCCCCGAGCTGGCATGCGAGGTCACAATGCAGCCCCTGAGACGCTTCGACCTCGACGCCTCCATCATCTTTTCCGATATTCTCGTGATTCCGCAAGCCTACGGCATGACAGTGGAGATGAAGACGGGAGTGGGACCGGTCTTTCTAGACCCGCTGAAGAACCCCAACGACATGGAGAGGCTCACGATCGACAACGCAGTGAAGCGGCTGGGGTACGTGGGTGAGGCCATCACGATGATGAGGCACCTCTTAGACGGGAAGGTCCCTCTGATCGGCTTTTCTGGTGCACCGGTAAGTCAAAAGGTCTCGCTCTGGGCACAACCTCTAACCTTTGACCCTTTTAGTGGACTCTGATGGGCTACATGATCGAGGGAGGAGGCAGCAAGACGATGTCGAAGGCAAAGCAGTGGCTCGAGGAGTACCCGGAGGACTCGGCGAAGCTGCTCAAGTCCCTCACGGGCACCATAGTAGACTACCTCGAGATGCAGGTGAAAGCAGGAGCCCAGATGCTGCAGGTCTTCGAGTCCAGCGCCGAGCACCTGGCTCCAGAGGTGTTCCTTTCCACTGCTTTGCCGTACCTAAAGAACATCCGGGACCAGCTCCACGAGAGACTCAAGGGACAGGACATCGAGCCCGTCCCCATGACGATCTTCGCCAAGGGAGCCATGCATTCCCTCAAGCAGCTGTCTGAGATCGGCTACGAGGTCGTTGGAATCGACTACAGCATCGACCCGGAGGAAGCTAGGTCGAGATGTGGTCCGAACGTGACGCTCCAGGGCAACCTGGACCCACAGTCGATGTTCCTATCACCGGAAGAGGTGGAAGAGCTGACGGAGAAGATGGTGAAAAAGTTCGGGAAGACGCGGTACATCGCCAACTTGGGCCATGGAATTCTCCCGACGACGCCCATTCAAAGCATGTCGGCTCTCGTCGACACCGTGCACAAGAACGACTAAGTTTATAGAAGAATAAATGAGGGCCCAGTGGTTTTTGAAGGAAATATTGTATTCTCTTTTCAAGTCTTCAACAAAATGATCTTATAAGAACTTCATTTATTGAATTAGAGATCTTTTGACTTAAACTAGGTCGTGAGGCATGAGCTGGCTCTCGCCCTCGATGAGGTGGATGTGGAGCGCCTTGAAGAGCAGCGCCACCCCCAGCTTCTTGCGCTCTCTCAGGGTCCACGACTGCACCACCCCGTAGTAGTCCCCTCTCTTCTGATTCGTGAGGTTCTGCAGTCCCAAGGCATCGATAATGGCCGCCTCTCTAGTGTACGCCTCGCTGGGAGTGATGCTGTGGAAGACGTGCAGACAAACGACACCCTTCCCGTCCTTCCAAATGTCCAGAATGCGCGCCAGCTTCTCGTTAGCCTCGCCGTCCTCGAGGGGCTTGTTGGTCTCGGAGAAGCACCGGATGGCCTCGTAGAGATGAGCGTAGGGGCGGCTCTTCTTGCCCTTGCCCACGTAAAATATTGCACCGAGGAACTGCCGCCAGACCTCCAGCTTTGTCATTAAGAGGTGCTCCCCCGCGAGATTGTTGAGCTCCCGTGGGTCCAGAAGCAGGTAGATGAAGCTCATCTTACGGTTTCCCTCCCGGAGCTTAGCTGGCTTGGGCGCGGTCTGGAACTTCTGGACCATCTCCGTCTCGAGCTTAAGCAGGTCCACGAAGCAGTTGACACCCTCCTCGATGAGCCGGAAGGTCCTCTCCAGCTCGACAGAGTACACGCGGGAGATGGCGGCTCTCTTCACTGCCTCGGCGGTCTCGGGGTCCGTCTTGTATCTATGGAGGCGTTTCAGGTACAGTTTCTTCGTGTTTTTGGTGATGGGACCCGGGGCCTCTCCGAAACTCACGAGCTCCGTCCGCAGGACGTCGGTATCGTAGTCCGTGTCCAGTCGAAAGTCGGCGATTTTAGTTGACTTGGTGCTTCCGTGATCACTTTCGTCTTCCACGATCTGAAAAATGGGAGAGAAAAATGTAGGAGTCCGAAAAACCCGAGAGCCGAAGGTCCTACCGGAAGTCTCTTGAGCTCCTTGAACAGGATATGCTTGTCCGCGTCCTCACAGACGTACTCCTCCACGCTCTGGACCACAGTGAAGGTGCGTCTCTTCAGGGGTGACTTGATTTTGAACTCGCCAGTTTCCTTGGGAGGCTCCAGAAGCTCCTCCTGGATGGCCCCTCGGTCACCAGCCTCCGACTCGTCGTCCGTGATGATAAGACAGGGGTCTATCTCGGGGTAGGAGGGGCCCAAATCCAGCTGGATTTCCTTCGTGATCTCCTCCAGGTACGACTTCCGACTCTGGTACTTGGCGATGTTCTCGCGCCACCTCTGCAGCATGTTGAACTTGCCGCTTCTCCGGAGGCTCTCGCTGAACTTGAACAGATTGGTCTCCGTCAGCTCGAAGATGTTGACGCTCGACTTCATGGGGGTGGCTGGGCTGCAGGGGGCCGAGTTGGGGGGCGTCACTCGCTTTCGGTGGGTGATGTTGATGTAGTATGGACTCGAGGGGTTGAAGTCGTAGATGATGCGACTAGGCGTGAGCCCCGAGCTCTGGTTGGAGTCCCCGAGGATCTGCCGGGATTCGTTCTTCTCCAGAAGCTGGAGAGGCTTCGGGCGGTGACGCTCCATCTTGTCCCTGGAGATCTTGCACTGAATCAGCCGGACTATTTCATAACAACCCGCGATGGTGGCGTGGTGGATGGGCTGGTTGTCCTCGGTGTCCTTGGCGTAGACGTCGGCCCCTCGGGAGATCAGGAACTCGGCCGCCTCCGACCTCGAGTTCATGGCGGCGATGTGAAGCGGAGTGTAGCCCTCGTTCAAGGTCGGTAGATTCACGTTCCCCCCAAAGTCCATGAAGAGCTTCAGCGCACGGAGCCCAAACGACGCGTTCTCAAAGCCCACGGCGTAGTGGATCGGAGCGTAGCCGAGGTTCACCATTTTGTTCGGGTTGCCCTTCTTCTCCTTCAGCAGCTTGATCAGGAAGTTCATGTTCGTGTCCTGTATCGCGTCTATGAGGCAAATGGCGAGGTGGTTCAGCGTCAGTGAGTCCATTTTTAGCTGCAAAAATTTTTTCGAGCTCCTAATTTTGAAACCATGATTTTTTAGGGTTTACCTTAATTTAGTACAAATCTTCAACTGTAAAACCTAAGAACTAATGCTTTTCTTCACGATTCGACTATCTATTTATTACTATCTATTTAGAAAACCTTTTAAAACAAAGAAATGCTACGATCCGTCCGCCTTCATTTTCTTCCAACGTCCAAAAACAAAACCCACCAGCTGATTGGGTACGGTCACGATTCGTAGAGTGACCTTCATTCAATATGTCTATGAAGTGCTTCGTGGTGTTGACAAATAAAACGATATCGAAGCCGGCTTTTCTTTAAAATTCCTTTCTATCGAACTCAACTCAGTTCCTGGAGCCAGAAATGAGTGCCAAGACGGACAACGTGTGTCCTTTTCTAGAAGAGAGAGCGGGGACAGTGAGGGAAGTGGGATCCCAGGCCGTTTGGAGCCTCTCGAGCTGCAAACCAGGTACGAGTTCCTTCTCTCCGAGTTGACCTTCTCAAGAAAATGCTCGTTTTTCAGGTTTTGGGGTCGAACAGCTCCGGGATAACTCAATGGAGACGTACTGGCAGTCGGACGGCCAGCTCCCTCACCTTGTGAACATTCAGTTCCAGCGCAAGACGACCATCAACCAGATTTACATATACTCGGACTACAAGCTGGACGAGAGCTACACCCCGAGCCGCATTTCCATTAGGTCCGGGACTCACTTCAACGACCTGCAGGAAGTCGAGATCATTGACCTCTGTGAGCCTTCTGGATGGGTTGTGATCCCGATCAAGGACATGAGAGAAAAGGCGATAAGGACGTTCATGATCCAGATCGCCGTAAGTTGGACCTGTTCATGGATTTCAGTAGCATTATAGTAATGTTTTCCAGGTGATCTCAAACCACCAGAACGGCAGAGACACGCACATGAGACAGATTCGGATCCACTCGCCAGCCGAGGGAAGGAACTATCCGCTGGAGAAGTACGGGGAGTTCAGCACAGTCGAGTTCCAGCAGTACAACACGATCAGATAAGCTCGATCGCCAGGGCCGCTCCAGCACTTGAGGGCCCCCAAGACTCCCCTAGACTCTAAGCTTGCAAATGAAAATTGTTTGAAATTTCAGCCCCTGATAAAAAGGCCCCCCTTGACCGGCCCTGACTCGCTATCTCCTGTACATATTTCGCCCAATAAACCGCTACTCGTTAGACATCCTCACTTATTCTTCAGCTCATATTCGTGTTTTAGAAGTCGTGGCAGCAAGAAGCTATCCAAAGTTCCCAAGTTGCCATGCAAAAGTAGATTCAGTTGAGCAAAATGTGTTCGAGATCCACGAGAATGTGGACCATTTTCGTAATTGTGAGCGTTTTCCTGCAAGAGCACGTGGCTCACGTGGCCAGCGACGACCCCCTCATGAGCCTCTTTCTGCGGAATCTTTACGAAGATTTCAAGATCCACCAGAAGGACGTTCTGACGGAGACTCTCAAGGACGAGATCACGAGACGCGTGGGCGCCTTCCAGGGCATCTATCAGCAGAGACAGAAGCGAGAGACTCGCGAAGGATGTAAGTAATATCTTTATTTGGTCAGAAGCCGAAGAGGTACTCCTTGATGTAGGCGCAGCTGTGCTGCTCGAGAAACTTCATGAACAGGCCCATGTCCATGGGCACCTCCTCGTCGTCCTCGGTCCTCGTGGTGAAGAGCTGCTCCCGGAAGTCCTCGAACCGCCCGAACCGCGTCTCCGTCTGGCTCTTCTTCACCTCGCTCTTGCGGATCTGGATCTTGTGCCAGTTCCACTGCTTGATGACCTTCCAGAACTCCTGCGTGTTCTCCTGGAGCCCCTCCACGCATATTATCCCGGGCTTCCCGGGCCTCATGAACCCGGTGAGGTCCAGATCCCGGGCCGTCCGGATGATATTCTGCCGCTTCGTCTTGCTCTTGATGTGGTGCGAGTAGATCCACAGCCGCTCGTACTCCAGAAACATTTTCAAGTCGATGCCCGAGTCAGCCCCCTCCTTGTCGCCCTTCTGGCCCGTCTGCAGGAACGACTCGAGGCTGTCCTGCACCCACGAGGTCACCTGGAAGATGTAGGGCTCGGACTTGTCGCAGCTGTTCTCGATGTACTCCTCGACGAGTCGAGAGACAGCTCGCTCCTGGGTCTTGGAGAACTCGGCGGACCTCACAGCGATGTAGGCCACCTCCAGGGCCGGGTACAGGTGGGGCAGCTCGACGTTGATCTCCACCTTGTGGCGATAGGACTCGTGGGCTAGGCTGAGGGTGTACGCGAGCTTGCTGGTGAGGATGGAATACTTGCCACCGAGGAACTCTCTCATGTCCAGGATCGTGAACTGGTCGTGGAGACGCAGCTCTCCGGAGTTGCAGTAGATGGACTGGAGCATGTCGAGCTCGTCCAGCTGCTTCTGGAGACACTCCTTGGTGACCTCAACTTCCTCCGCCATTTTTCTGTAAAGGGAATTTTTTAGTTGGCCTTTCAGAGCTTTTTTTTCGGGGTTAAGAGGCCCTGTCCTTGATTTTAAAAGAAAATGGCACCCCAAGAAGAGAGCTAAGAACTCAGAAAAATTATTCTTCTCTGTTTGGGAGGTAAATAGTCACAAAAGAGGAAGGAAAACACTTTGGTAACAACAAAAAAACTTTATTGCAAAAATAAACTCTCTTAAAATGGTGTCGGTCCCTCACTTCTCTATTCGTCGAACAAAAAGGGGCTGTCCAGAGCCCCGAGACCCGCGTTGATGCCGGTCTCGTTGGAGCGCGCGAGTTTGGTCCTCAGAATGTGGCCCACTTGAGCGTTGAAGAGCAGCTTGTCGCTGGTCCCGATGACGACCCCGAAGATTCCCAGCTCGGAGACGAGGTCAGAAGGCTTTGGGTCGAGCTGCATGCCGGGAAAGATGATGTGTCCCTTGGAGAGAGGGGGCACAATTCGCTCCATAAGGATGTAGGCGGACCTCTCGTCCTCGGAGAGGGCCTTGAGCGTCTTTGGAATGTCCTCACCGTAGACATTGAAGCCGCCTCCCTCCCGCTGCGGTTTCAGCACGAAGCTCTCGGGATTCTGGAGAGCTCGGGCAATCGCCTCATTGCTCCCTGGGTCGTTCTTGTCGAGGGAGAAGAGACCCATGCAGACGCTCTGGATCGCCTGGACCTTGGCCTCGTCTTTCAAGAAGCGCCGGAGCACCTCGGGACTCGCCAGCACCTGCTGCACCTTCTTGGCGCCCGCCAGGTGGAAGTTGATGTTGGGGCACTTGATGGCAGCCGACTTCTCTATTAAGGCACGCGCGGCCCACTCGGAGGCCGAGGGATAGTGGCTGGGCTCGTATCCGGCCCGGAAGTAGACGACGCTGATGAGCTCCCCCTCCACCATGAGCTCTCCGTTCTGGCTCAGGTCGCCCTCGATGTTGATCTCCCCCAGCGTCTTGCGGATCACTCTGACCCCGAACTTCCGGATCTCGTACTCCAGCAGCCTCTGGTCGCAGATGTTGAAGGTGACCTCCTCCACCACGAACAGCACGGCGGCCTGGCGGTTCCCGTACATCTCCCAAGCACGTGCCAGTCCGTCCGCGAGTCCCGAGAGCGAGTTGTTGGGCGGCAGGTGGTCGGCCTTGGCCCCCTGGTCCAGCTCCCCGAGGATGTACTGGTGCACCTGCTTCAGGAGGGGCGTGAGGGCGCCGAAGCTCGAGGCTATCGTGTTGATCTCGACCTGCTTGAGACAGTTACCGCTTAGTCTGTGGGGCAGGTAGTCCGAGCGGATGAGCGCCACGCTGATGGCTCCCTTGCGGGGCTTCGTCTCCTTGTAGATCTCGAAGAGACGCGCCGTGAAGTCGTCGGCTCGGCTCGTGGAGTCGAGGGTTTGGCGCAGGAACTCGTCGTCGTTGGCGACCGCGTGCATGAGCTCGTTCCAGGTGGTCTGGAGAGCGACCACGCGCTCGAACTGGGAGCGGGGGAAGGGGCTGGGGAGCAGCGAGAAGGGCAGGAACTGGATCACGTCACGGTTGAAGTTGTCCTTGGAGCGGATCCCCACGCCGTGCATCAGGGCGTAGTCCTTGGCCTTCATGACCACCTCAGCGAAGCGCTCCTCGTCGCTCGGCAGGTCGATTTGTTGCCCGAAGTGCTCCATGATGAGGCGTCAGAGTCTGGAAAGAAAGAAATATGTTACTAGGGGGTATTACTCGTCTGAGGGAGGCTTAAGGGTAACATATTCCTTTCTCCCCAGAAGTCTCTGACCCATACATGGGCTCGGCAGATTATCTATGGGGTTTCACTGTCAGGGGTAAGATTTTCGAGTCCCAATTGGCGTCCAGGGGGGGGGGAGGTCTTGGAACTCGTTCTTGGCCTAATTCTCACTTTCAAGAGCAAAAATTCTGAGTCAAAATTTTACCCAAAAAATCATGTCTCATTCCAGCCGGCGTCCACATCATCAACGGCTTCGAGGAGGCCGGCACCATCCCCGTCAACTACCCCATAGACATCTGCCTCTTCAAGGCCCTCTCGACCCACTACGCGGCCGTCCTCCACCGCGAGTCCTTCAAGTCCGCCAGCACCTTCCTCAAGATCCTGCGCAGCGAGTCAGGCCACTTTGTTCCCGTCCTCGACTACAAGACGCACGAGGCCGAGATGATGGACTGCGTCACCGCCTCGAGGTCCGGCTTCGTGGCAGTCGTGAATCGTTTCACCACCAGCGACCTCGAGATCTCCTCGCCCGTCTTCCGCATCACCGACGACGACCGTGTCGAGACGGTCCTGAGGTTCTCCGCCCCCTACCAGAACTCCATCCATCTCTGGGCGAAGGGTGACGAGGTCTTTCTCTCCCACACCTTCATGCATCCCCCCGAGTCCCTCGGACTCGTGAACCGCAAGCCCTGCCCCTTCTACAAGTGGACTGGGAACCAGTTCATTCTCATAGACCAGGTCCAGTGCCTCGACTCGCACCACCTCGAGCTCTTCGAGATCGACTACGAGGTCTTCCTCGTAGTGGCCAACTTCCAGGACGACCACGGCACCTCCGGTATCTTCTCCTTCATCTACAAGCTCGACCCCAACCTCCAGCGGTTCGTGTTCCTGCAACGTATCTTCACGAACGCCGCCCACGACATCCGGCACTTTGAGTTCGAGTTCCAGGGCAAGCACGACGACTTCCTCATAGTCGAAAACGCCTTCCAGACCCTCGAGGATGGCAGCAGGAACTACCAGACTGAGTCAGCCGTCTACAAGTTCGTCGACGGCTACTTCGTGCCCTTCCAGAGTCTCGTCTTTGACAACGTGACCCAAGTCCTGCCGGTTGTGGGACCTCGCCAGGAGTTCATCCTCCTGGTGGCCTGCGAGGACCACGAGGTCGACACCTACCAGTACGACGGATGGAGCTTCAAGCCGGCCCCCATCGACTACTCGAGGGACGCCTTCGGGAGGGGAGTTCGCAGCATCCGTTACTACAACCAGTTCAGCGATGAGAGCCTCATCGTGATCGCCAACGAGAACCACATTGCGGGGGACACGGCCTTCTACTTCCCCAAGTTCAAGCTCAAGAACGACATCAAGAAGCTCTACGACAAGTTCCTCGAGTACGCCCAGAAGGTGAAGGAGAAGTACAGCCAGCAGAACCTGCACGATATCCTGGAGTCTCTCAGGGTGAGTACTGCGACTTCTCTCTTCCCAATTCCTGATTCCCAAAATTTCCAGAAACTGCCAAAAATCACAGACTCTTCCATCGCGATCGAGGACCGCCTGGACATTGGGAATGCCGTCATTCAGAAGCTCGAGACCTACGCCCTCTTCTCGCCCCGCATAAACTACGATGCCGAGCTCGTCCAGAAGATCAGGGCTCTGAAGGCTCATATAGAACAGGTCAAGAGCAAGCTTCTGAGGGTCCAAGGGGTCGTTGCTCCCCTCAAAGCGGAGGAGTACGCAGCAGGCCCACAAGGAACCAGCACGGAAGCGCCAGTTCTGAGGGAGCCCAAGGCCAGAGACTTCCAGAAGTCTGAGGTCTGGACCACAGAAGCTCCCCCTGAACCATCTACCTCTCAGGCACCCCCGGAAGAGAGGCTTCGGAAGGAAGAGAGGGAGGAGAAGCCAACGACAGTAGCGCCAGACTTCAAGGGCATCGAGGTCGAGGACCAGATGGTGGAGGATGTGCTCCAAATTGATGATCTCTACATCAAGAACAAGCTGACGGTGGAGCTCATCAACGGACGTCCCATGAAGAACCTCGTGAGGGACCTCAGAGACCCCTCTTTGAACGTCGTGGCCTCGGAGGTCACCACGGAGCAGCTCTTCGTGAAGGACCGCCTCAACGGGATCGAGATAGTGCCTTACAACCTGCTCCTGATGCACGGAGACCAGTTCATCCAGGGCTCTCTGGAGGTCCAGCATCTTAGCTCCGACCGCCTCTACAGCCGAACGGTGAACGAGCAGCCTACCACCCAGTTCCTGCGATCCCAGGAGGAGTCTGTGGGCAGTGCTGGGCCCAAAACGTACCAGAAGATCATCGCAGAGGAGCTCTTTGTCGACGGGTAAGACACTATGAATATCCTTTAGGGTTTCTCAGAGAATTCTTGAAGTAGTTTTAAAGCCTTAGAAGATCTCTATAGAAGCCATAAGAGGTTCTTGGAGAATCCTTGGAGTCCTCAAGGAGCTCTTAGAGGATCTACAGAGATTCCTTGAAAAAGACTTAACGATGTTTTTTCTGATCTCCCCAAAGGTATTTCAATAACCTAGACATCAGGCACTTTGACTCGTTCCTGCTGAAGCCCCGAGGCAACCAGGCACTCGAGGCTCCCTTCGTAATCGACACCCTCAAGGCCAAGGACGTGACTCTAAACCACGGAACGCTCTCGGGCAAGGAGTTCAAGGACCTCGTGTTCGTGAACGAGGGAGCCTTCATCCTAGACACGGCAGTGGAGTTCTCCCATCCCGTTCAGGCTCGCCAGCTCTTCGTGACGGACCGTCTCAACAACATCCAGGTCAAGGAGGGTCGCCTTGACGTGCTACTGAAGAACGCCAACTTCACGCAGGTCGTCACGGGCCACAAGGTGTTCGAGAACGTGCAGCTCCGGAGTCCCATTAAGCTCCACGGAAAGATCAGGAGCGAGAGTCTGCAGAAGATGAACCCCAACGTCGTGATCTCGGACCCCCTGGAGCTCGACGGCGACTACGAAATCCACGGCGACGTCACAGTCAAGAGCTTCCTCGAGGGCCAGGACATCCAGGCACGACTCGGCTCCGTCCAGAGATTGCACCAGCACGGGCTTCCACTGGCCTCCTCGCAGTCGGCCCACAAGTTCCGGTTCACGCAGCCGATCCGGGTGCACTCGCTCAAGACTGCCCCCAGCGAGTCCTTCAACCCCGACGACTTTATCAGGACCGGAACCGACGAGACGCAGTACGTGACAGGACACAAGACCTTCGGGGCCGACCTACACATCCTGCAAGGCTTCTGCGAGGCTGCCGAGGTAAACCGAGTGAACCTCGAGGCGCTTGAGCGGAACGTGCTGAAGAAGAAGGCGCCGGAGCAGGTCGTCCAGGGGTCCGTCCACTTCACCAGGATCTCGTCGGAGAACGTCGCCGCCGTCTCGACCACGCTGGGAGACACGAGCTTCCAGGACCTCCTCACGCTCGACTCCGATCAGGACATCCCCTCTTTCACCCTCAAGGGACCCACTACGGCCTCCACCTTCTCCACCCACGACCTCCTGCTCGCCGGATCCTTCAACGAGCGCGACCTAAGCTACCTCATCGACGACACGGTTGTTAACGACGGCCGCTACTACCACATCACGGGCGAGAAGACGCTCGGAACGGCGCTCATCGACAACCTGGAGTTCCCCCAGGGCGGCAGACTCAACGGTATCGACATGAACGCCATCGCCTGGGACCTGGACATCTTCAGCGAGAAGTACATCTCCATCAACGAGACCATGTACCTCCAGAACCCCCTTAAGGTGCGCAACCTGCGCGTCACGGGGTCATTAACGGCGTCTCGGGGTACGAGTTCGGCAAGGTGTGGCTTCTGAGCGAGGGCGAGCAGACCTTCACGGAGCCAGTGACGCTCCAGAACGCCCAGTTCCACGACAACCTGCTCGTCGAGGGACTCTTCAACGGACACGACCTCAGCTACTTGCACCAGAACACCATCTGGACCGACAAGGACGAGGTCCTGGACTTCCTGGACTGCGGTAAGTCCTTGAAACTTAGTCAAACAATCAAATTAAGCCACAAATATTTTCAGAGGCGCTGTCTTCCATCGACCAGATGGGCGTGGGAGGCCTGGTGGCGGGCTTCAAGCCCTCCTCTGACCTCTTCATCAAGAACTCGACGCTGCCCCAGCACATCCCCTACCTCAACATCGAGGGAGACCTGAGCGTGCACGGACCCCTCGAGATATCCTCGACCCTCAACGGCGTCGACTTCCCGCACCTCTCGGAATTTACGGCGAACCCGAAGGTGGACAAGGTGAAAGTCAAGGCCGCCCACTTCCACGTCCAGCCCAGCTTCGATCGATAAATGGCTTCGACGTCCAGAATCTCTACACCAACGCCTGCTGAGTCATCGAAATACGATTCTGCAGGGTCACTACCACTTCAATCACGCTGACTTTTCACAAAATATCGTCTCCACTGTGAGTGCGATAAGCTTCAAGGTCACCGACTAGATCTCCTGATATAACCGCCTATCTTTCGCAGGGTCTCGTGAACGAGTTCGACCTGGAGCACGTTTCGAGGAGCTACTTCAGCCTCACGACCTCCCAGGACGTCCCGGGCCGGTTCTACTTCGAAAATGGCACAATACTGCAGCACTTGACTGCCGACTCGGCGACCATCGGAGGCACGATAAAGGGCTTAAACAGGTACGTTTCTCTATTTACCTTCAGTTCGGGAGCTTTATCAGGGTTGTTATCTGCGTAGAAGTCTCTAGATATGTGAACAAATCGGAGGAATTCAGAGTTCCTGACCACTTCCGTGCATGGTAAATTTGCGCTTTTTGTGTTTATCTGAAGCCAGCTGACTGTCAAAGTTTGACAGCTCGGGCCGAGCGCCGCCAAATTTGAATTTCCCGTTGTCGTTTTGCAGGAAGGAGGACTACCTCAACCTCGAGGACTTTAACAAGCACGCCTTCAAGCGGGGAGCGGACCAGGAGATCACGGCCATGTGGAGCATCTACGAGGTCCACGTGAAGGGAAACCTCGAGAACGTCAGGGTGAACGACCTCTCGCTTGTCGACGACGTGGTCCGCTTCGACGTCGAGCACAACCACGTGACCGGCCCGAAGTTCCTGAACCGCCTTCACGTCGAGAACGTCGTCTGCTCGAGCCCCTGCGTGATTCAGGAGGTCGACGTGATGGACTGGATGGCCAACGCCGTGCTCACAGTCGGCAACTTCACCGTCCAGAGCCCCGTCTCCATCGAGAACATCACCGTGTTCAACGACATGAAGGTCTTCGGAACCGTCAACGGACTGAAGTTCGACGAGAGCACGCTCTTCCTCCGGGACCGGGACCAGAACGTCCAAGGGGAGGTCGTGATTCGAACCAAGTTCCCGCTCGAGAACAAAATCCTGCCCGTCTTCCTCGAGCACCTGAACGCCAGAGTCATCAACAACCGCGAGGTCGACAACGTGCTTCATCGCGGGGTCATCAGAGGCCGGAAGGCCGTAATGGAGGGGGTTCTGAACTTCATGGCGCCCCTCAAGGTCACGCATCTCCACGCGGACCACCACCAGGTCTTCGGCAGCGAGATCGTGAGCAAACTGATCGAGATCGAGGAGGCCCAGAACCTCAGCAGCTTCCGAGCCCAGTTCGAGGGCCTCAAGCAGGTCGGTGAGGTCCTTCAGAGCCCCATCAAAGGCCAGTTCCTGAGCGAGGTCCGGATCTCCGGAGCCAAGATCTCGGGCACCTTCTCGAAGATCCTCGCCGTTCACTTCAAGGACGGAGCTGCGAGACTCGTGACCTTCGACCAGACGGACCCCAGCTTCAGCATCCAGTTCTACAAGCTCGAGACGGGCGAGTTCAGGGTGGACGAGAACATCCCGCCCCTCAAGTCCAAGGACATGCGGATCTCCGACGTGCAGAAGGTCACGATCCAGGACGCCGACTACCTGGTCCTGGACGCCGCCACGCCCCTCGGGGGCTTCCGTCAGACCTGCATCGGCTTCCTCAACGGCAAGCTCTACAAGATGTGGGGCTTCAACAGCTCGCACCCCATGAAGTTCACGTCCTTCAGACTCGGCGGCATGGACTGCTTCCTGAAGTACTCGAAGTTCGAGGAGCGAGCAGAGGTGGCCTGCATCGGACCCCAAGGCCTCTTCCCCTACCAGGTCCTAGAGGGGGCTCAGATCTCGAAGGTGAGCTGGCTCTTTTTTCCTCAACCGACTCAAAGTTTCCCTTTTTCCAGGCTGTCACAATCCCCGGTCCCACCTTCGACTCGCTGCTGCTTCTCACGGAGGACCGCAACATCGCCATCTACCACCCCGACAAGAACTCCAAGCTGAGTCTCAAGCAGACCCTGCAGCTCACGAACCCCTCGGAGGCCGACGCCATTTGCAGGGACCTCTTCTGCTTCCTCGCCGTGACGTCAGATCGCGCCGAGAACGCCGCTTCCACGGGGGCCATCGAGATCTTCCGGAGCTACAACGGGTCTGACTTCAGTCCGGCCCAGACGATTCTGGTGCAGAAGCCGAAGCAGGTCCTCTTCACGACCCTCGCCTCCGAGGACACCCTTCTCTACGTGCTCACCGAGAACCCGGCCCAGGCCATGATCATCTTCAAGTACGGAGGCGTCGCTGGGTTCCAGAAGTTCGTGACAAGCTCGGTGCTGCCGCTGGGGAGCTCGTTTGTGGTTGTGAAGCAACCTCAAGGAGAGCTCCTGGGATTCCTGGGGAGTCAGGAAGTCACCTTCATTGAGCCGGTTCTCAATTCCTTGTGATTTGTTTGTTGTTAAATAAATTTGTTTTTGTTCTTAGAAAATAATGGTTTTGGAGCAAAGTGTCTAAAAAAATTTAAATTTTCCAAAAAATTCTAAACGTCCAAGAAAACATCTGATCTGCTCTTTTTGGAAAGATGTTTTATTCTTCTTCACTTGACACTCGGTTTACTCGTCGGTGGCCTCTACGTTCTCGGTCTGGAGCTCCTTGAAAGTCTGGACGGGCACGTACGTGACCAGAGTGTACAGTTTGTTGGGGGAATCCTCATCGTCGTTGCGGCGACGGGACAAGCGAACGCGTATGCGGAAGGGTGGGTTCCTGCAAGCGCTCCACGTTAGAAAACGAAACCTTGGGGGCCGCGAAAAACTCACCTGATTCCTCGGGACCACACGGCCTTGTTCAGGCGGGTATCGATGCGGACGTCCTTGGTGCCCATCTCCTTCTCGGCAAACTTGCGGATGATCTTCACGGCACGGGGGGACCGCTTCTTGAAGCCAATCTTGTGAAGTCTCTTGTTGAGGTGGATCGTGCATTCGCGGGTCACCACTTCATTGATGGCGGACTTTCGTTTCTCTCCCTTTTGCTTGGCCATTTTGCAGAGTCACTGAAACGAGAACGAGGATGGAATCAGTATGGTCGGGGTCGCAAGTGAAATGTTCATCAAAACAACGACACTATTTTTGCCACTTTATCCGAGTTTCGGCTCTTGGGGGCCAGTATTGCTACTTTGGCGCGAAAGACCGGGAGTTCACTCGCAGCGGCAGCCACTTTTGGGATGGAAACCGGCGGATTTTCGGGCGAAATAGTGGATTTTTGTTTGGCAATGCCACGAGGTTTACCTTACACGATGGAGGCTGCAGAAAAAAGAATGAGGCTTCGCGAGTCGCCGCTAACGTCAAAATTGGTGGCGCTGCTGTCTTTCAAAATTTTGGCGGTTGGACATTTTCAGTTTAAATGATTAGACTTCCAGATAAATCTTCCAGAAAAAAATCGAAAATAAATAGAAGGAGCCCCTGGAGATAGGACTTTTTTTTTGGCAAAGTGACCTTTATTTTTCACGGGTTATCTGGGAAAAATATAATATCTAGGGGTCCGGAGGTAAAAAGTGGAGAACGGGCCCATATGATAGGCCTCCAGGGGAACTCCCAGAACTCCGAAGCCCCTTAAAACCCAGAACCAAACAATAGCTCGTGCAGCTTTTGAAGAGTGTGCGCAACTTTTAAGCCATCATTTACCTTTCTACGTGCCCTGGAAGTTGAGATTAACCCTCGGAAAGTTGCTCCAAAAAACTCTTGACTTCTCTTAAAGAAAAACTTCCAGCTTATGAAACAGTACGAAAATCCCAGTTTATTCAAATCACTTTCACACATTGCAAGCAGGAATGTTCGGCCTCTTAGGCCTTCAACAACTTCAGCAGCAGAGTCTCGAGCTTGCGTCCGTCCTCAGCGAACTTGCGGATGCCGTCGGAGAGCTTGTCAGTCGCCATCTGGTCCTCGTTGAGCATCCAGCGGAACGAGCTCTCGGTCAGACTGATCTTCTCCAGCTCGACTCCCTTGGCCTTCCCGGCGTCCAGCTTGCGCTCGATAGTCTCGTTGCTCTTCTCAAGGTCCCCGAGGAGCTTGGGGCTGATCGTGAGCAAGTCACAGCCCGCCAGAGCCGTGATCTCTCCCGTGTTGCGGAACGAAGCTCCCATCACGACGGTCTTGTAGCCGAACTTCTTGTAGTAGTTGTAGATCTTCGTGACGGAGATCACGCCGGGGTCGGCCTCAGGCTCGAAAGACTTGTCCTTCGTGTTGGCAACGTACCAGTCGAGGATGCGTCCCACGAACGGAGAGATGAGAGTCACGCCGGCCTCAGCACAAGCCACGGCCTGGCAGAAGGAGAACAGCAGCGTGAGATTGCAGTGGATCCCGTGCTTGGCTTCGAGCTCGCGGGCCGCCTGGATGCCCTCCCAGGTCGAGGCCAGCTTGATGAGGATGCGGTCCTTGCTGATCTGGCGGTCCTCGAAGAGCCCAATGAACTTAAGGGCCTTCTTGATGGAGGCCTCCTTGTCGAACGAGAGCCTCGCGTCGACCTCGATCGAGACTCGTCCCGGGATGATCTTCAGGATCTCGCACCCGAACAGCACAAACAGCATGTCGGCCGCCTCAGCCACACGCTCCTCGTCAGTGGAGCCCACCTTCCTCGCGTAGGCGATTGCCTCGTCGATGAGCCCACGGTACTGCTCCAGGTTGGCGGCCTGCAGGATCAAGCTGGGGTTCGTGGTGGCATCCGTGGGCTTGTACTGCTTCATGGCTGGAAGGAGACAGACGGACGGTCAATGAAATCAAGTCGAGCAAAGTGAAGGTCACAAGTTTCACAATCGCTATTTGTGAGAGTCACGAGAGTGACGTAGGCAGCGATTCTGAGGGTCAGGAATGAGGTCAAGCTCACCTTCGAAATCGCCTGAATCCGCTACGACGACGGTGAAGGCTTTCAACTGCTCCAAACTGTTCGGCATCTTGGTCTTCTTGGTGTCAGGCTCTCCGCTCATCACTCAAGCTCACGATAGACTGATCTCCGGCGCAAAAAATGTAATAGGTACGGTCAAAAATGCACTGATAAAGGCTCTCGATGTTTGCCGAGCGACTTCCAACCTGTTGATTGCAGCTTTTCTGACTCCCTCGCAAGGTGGCGCTGGGCAGCCGTTGGAGTTTGAAAGGGAGATCAGCTCAGCACGTGCTTCCAGCACTTGAGGAATCCTTCACGTTTTTACGTGACTTTTGAGAGGAAGTCGGAGTATAAATTCTCAAGGCGACTTGACTGAACTAAGTAGTATTCAGTCAAAATGGTGAAGAACTTGATGGTTTTCTTGCTGATCACCCAGCTGGTGTTTCTGGCAAATTGCGGAAAGGACCACAAGGACCATGACCACGACCACAAAGACGGATTGTTGGGTAAGGTGTTGCTGTAGTCTTGTTGCTTTAGAAGCTCATTTTTGCCGTTTTCCAGAGGATCTTCTAGAGGCACTTCTAGGGGCCGGCTCAGGCGAGCATCACCACCATCACGACAAGAAGCCCAAGGACGGAAGGCCCGGATCTCCCAAGAAAGACCCTTGAGTTGAAAATAAAGAATTTCTTGAAAAACAAGTCCAAGAACTCCGCGTCCCAGAAAAACACCTCTGAGTCTTCAAAGATGGCTTCCATTGTTATAAAAATACTTATTTCGCTCGCTATCCAGACCGCACTTGGGCAAACAAAGGCCTTATCTGATTCCGAGGTCCTATATGAGGAACATTTTACTCGCTGTTCAGTCCGAAGTGAACCCTCAAGCCTCGAACATGTTTAAGCGAACTCTCTTGCTCCTTGGAGTCTTTTCCCTGGTCTGCGTCAACGCCCAGTTCAACATCTGGTGCGATCCTGACCAGAACGAAGTCTACTTGGAAGACGGAGACCCCGACTGCCCCTTCTGTGGAGCCGACAACTGCGGAGTCGACCCTGTTAAGCTCGGATGCACGCGATCCTGCCCCGTTCCCGGTTGCTACTGCGCTCCTGGGTACAAGCGGAATGACGACCTGGTTTGCGTGCCCGAAAGGAGCTGCCCAGGATCCTGTGACAGTGAGTTTTGCTCCAAAAAGTGACACCTCAGATGACAGTTTTTTAGTGCATTTTCAGCATTTTGTCTGTCTGTCTGAAATTTTATAACTCAAGAACCAGAAGAGCTAGAGAGCTGCGGTTTTTTGCATCGTGTAGGACATAATCTGTAAGGGTGCAGGCTAAAAATTTTAGACCCCCACCCCCTCTTGGGGCGGAATGGGGGGTGTTTTACGTTTGTATGAAAAATCCTTATACTACATCCGATTGAGCTGAAATTTTAGTATGTTATAGTCTGTGTCAAATCTAGTAAATCATGGTACCACATTTGACCCCTACAATGTACAGGGACGGAGCTAGGGGCCCTCAAAGTTTGGTTTTCTCGAAATCTTTGAAAATGCACACTTAAGCTTAATCTCCGATTTTTTTTCCATTCAGACCCCTGTGGCCAAAACGAGGTCCTGTACAACTCGACAAACTGTGACCAACGCCCGAATTGTGAATTGGACGACTGTTCCTTCAGAAACTACTACGAATACGAGTGCTTCAGAGACTGCACCCAACTGCCCCCAAGGTGCATGTGCGCTCCTGGCTTCCGACGAGACTGCAAGGGGAAGTGCATTCCTGAAGTGGATTGCGATTGTTCCAACAAGTATTGCCAGCCCGACCCGATCGAGTGCGGCCTGAACCAGGTTTGGAATGCATGTGCCAACAGAATTCGCGAGAACTGTCCTGGAGGAGCACGTCCGATCTACGACACCCCTCCTGGTCCCTGCGAGGCGAGGTGTGTTTGCCGGCCAGGATACTCCAACCTGGGCATCTGCATCATTTCGCGAAACTGCCCACTTTTTCCCTGAATTTGACGGACATTGAAATTTGTATCTTGAAGAAAATCTGAATAAAATTTTGCGTTTGAATCAGGAACTTTACTGGCGTTTTCTGTCCTCTCGTGTATGGTTATTTCGAATTCCTTCACGCACGATCGACGTGGGAAGATACGAGCTTGTGAAGAGACACTTCCTTGACCCACGTGCCTTGATAAGAACCCTCAAAGAAAGTACGTCTTTTAACAAGTCCTGAAAACAGCTGAAGGACCCACGCCAAGACCAGAGAGAAAAGAAGCCAAGACCGCGTCTCTGAGTGACCTTGAAGCTGAAGTTTGAGAGTGTGAGATAAAGTGACACCTGGATAAATGTTTCTCACTGATATCGCCGGCCAATGAGGCTTCACCAGGTATCTACTTATAAACTGCGATCTCGCCAGTCTTTTTCAAACCGTATCACGATGTTGGCGAACGCTGTCTCAATTTTGCTCCTCGTGGCAGTCACCGGAATCTCATCCCAATCCAACTGCCCCCTCAACGAAGTCTTTTACAACACCACCGACGTCGACTGCGACACTGTGGCCGCTGTCAACCTCAAGAACTCGTGCTCCTCGACCTACACATGCTCCATTGACTGCTTCGATGCCTTCTTTGGCCTCTGTATTTGCGCTCCAGGTGAGGTCTTTCTTTTTTCTCGAAACCTGAATTCTATAGAGTTGACTCTTTCAGGATACTGCCGAGACTGCCGAGGAAACTGCATTCCCCAGAACTACGGCTGCTGTGCCAACCAGAACTGCAAGCCCGATTTCTGTCCCGCGAACGAACGATACTGCAGCTGCCCTCAGCGACTCTGTGACTCCTGTCCAGGACCGGTGGAGTTCCCTTGTGACCAGACCCAAGTCTGCAGAGGAGGATGCACGTGCGTCGATGGATATCTCAGACTCAACGGAGTGTGTGTTCCTCAGGAGAAATGTCCCCCACTTAGGGGCTAAGAAATCCCAAGTTTGAGAACCAAAAATATGAATTTTTCCAAGTTTATAATAAGACTCGCAACACTTGTTCAAGTAGACCTCGAGGTCACCTCCAGAAGTTCGAATAAAAAACCTCCAATTGAGCAAATATTTTTCGCTTCTCGGTTAGTCACGTCGCCTGAAAAATATTTCCTGCACGTCGCTAGTTTATCCCAAGCCACTCGACAATGCTGACGAAAGCTGTTTGTGTCCTGGCTCTAGCCCTCTTCGCTCAAGCCCAGTACTGGAACTGCCCTTTGAACGAGGTCTATTACGACTCCACTAACTGCACTTCCACGCCCAAATGCAACGACGACTCCTGCAGTCCCATAACTAACTGTACTTACGACGAGTGCCTGAGTGCCGCCTGTTTCTGCGCCAAAGGTAGCAAACTTTTTTCTCTAATAGCAAAACCTTGAAGCTCTATTTTTCAGGCTACTCGAGAGACTGCAAGGGAAACTGCATCCCCTCCGAGTACTGCCCCTGTGTCCAGCAAATCTGCAAGTCCATTGCGTGCCCCAAGTTCGAGAAGTACAGCAACTGTCCCCAGAGGCTCTGTGATGCCTGTCCTGGGCCTGTGCTCAGACAGTGCGACCAGACCCAGGTTTGCCGAGGCGGCTGCACTTGTATCAGCGGATACAAAAGATTGAACGGGACCTGCGTTCCTGAAAGTCAGTGTCCTCCCCTGAAAGGTTGAAATTGTATGAGAAAATTCTGAAGGAAAATAAAAATTCTGACGTGGAAATTTCAGTTAAAACTCCACCACTTGAGCAAGTAAAGCTCCAGGTCACCTTCAGGGGACTCCGAAACTTACCAACTGAATACACAGTTTTTTGCCCCGTCGATCGGACGATTTCCTACGTGTCTCAAATTAGCTCTCGAGTCGTTAGACGTTAGTTATTCTGATATCGCCTAAACATGCTGACGAAGCTGATTTTTTTCCTGGCTCTTGGTCTCTTGACCGAAGTCTCAACGCAGATCTGGAACTGCCCTCTCAATGAGGTACGGAACTTGAATGAATTTTTCTGGTTCTTTTACTGACTCAACTATCTCTCAGGTTTACTACAACTACTCCAACTGCTCTGATGCCCCGATTTGCAACGACGACTCCTGCAGCCCCATAACTAACTGCGCCTTTGATGAATGTCTCAATGCTGCCTGTTTCTGCGCCAATGGTGAGAAACTCCCCGTTTTGTAAATTCCTCACTGCATCTCGATTTCCAGGCTACTCGAGGGACTGCAAGGGGAACTGCATCCCCTCCGAATACTGCCCCTGCAGCAAGCAGTACTGCAAGACCATCGTCTGTCCGAGGTATGAGAAGTACAGCAACTGCCCCCAGAGACTCTGTGATGCCTGTCCCGGACCTGTGGTTAGACCATGTGACCAGACTCAGGTCTGCAGGGGAGGCTGCACCTGCATCGATGGATACAGGAGACTCTCTGATGGAAGGTGCGCTCCTAGCAGCCAGTGTCCGAACGTTAAGGGTTAAATAAAAACTTCTATCGAAAATGGGATAAGTCACGAACGAAATGTAGGCACCTGCTGTTCAATGTAGGTTAGTAGGTAGCCTAGAGCCTGACCCCAAGTTCTCAAACAGTATAAAAGATCTTGGTTGGAGTCGGATTCATTTAGTTGCGATAAAAATTCACCTACGATGATCACGAGGATCACCCTTCTCCTGGCTGTTTTGGCTGCTTCTTCGCTAGCTTGCGTTTTCGACAGACGTAAGTGGACTCCTGAGTTTGCGACCTGATCTTTGAACTGGATATTCTCTAGCGGCCGCCCACTGCCCGAATCCCAACGAGTACAGAAACAAGTGCGCCACGAGGATCTGCGATGGCTGCCCAAAGTCCGTTGAGAGCGATCCTATCTGCCCTCAGGATAACCCCAACACGGTTTGCGAGTCAGGATGCGTCTGCATCAGCAAATACAAGCGAAACTCTGAAGGGAATTGCGTTCCCCAGGACCAATGTCCGTTTGTGAGAGGCTGAATAAATTTCTTTTGGACGAGTTCAGGAGGAATTTATTATTTTAAATTTCCAATGGTTTCTTAACCCATTTAGAACCGGGCTTAGATCCGCTCGTACGCGTTTTTCTCATACTGGAACTTCGATTTCTAATTTGAGCCTCTTTGAAGGATTGTTTTGGTAAAAATTGATTTTTGAACCGGGCCTAACTGGAAGAACGGGAGAACTGGAACTTCGAAGCCTAATTTGAGCCTCTTTGAAGGATTGGTAAAAATTGATTTTTCTCGTAACGTTTGATTGTAGGTCTTTGAGTTATCAAGGTTTCAGCAAATATTGAAAAAGTTGAAATTTTGGCGAATTTTTGAAAAGAATATGTTCGAAAAAACCACATTTTCAAAAGTTCAAAAAGCTAGTTACAAGAGCCTCGGGGGAAAATTTTCTTCTATGGTAGGAGAATAAAAGATGAAATATTACGACCAACAAGAATTAGCTTTCTAACTTTGACCGTTTTGCCATTAAAAAAATTTAAAGTTGGTGGTCGAAAATCCAACCCTTGAGTCGAACTCTTCCAGGCCACGTAGAAAGGCGAGTGATGGCTTAAAAGTTGCGGACACTCTTCAAAGGATTCACGAGCTATAGCTAAGCCATCACTCACCTTTCTACGTGGCCTGAAAGCTGAGATCAAAGGACATAAAAGTGCCCCACAAAATTCTTGACTTCTCTTAATTATAACCGAAGTTAGAATCGACTGAATCAGAAGAGAAAGAAGCTGCTTTTAAAAAATGTAAAATTTAAGGATCAAAGTTAAGAAAATTAGGCAGTTTCAAGAGCTACATAGAAGATAAATTGGTGTCAGTAAATTTAACCTTTGTGGTGGCCACACCGACGGCGACGCTTCGGGGCCTGTGGTTGGACACACTCAGCCTCTGGCACACAAACACCACTGCTGTTCCTGAAGTACGTCGAAAAGCACGTGCATCCGGGAGCGCATTCGGTGCAGTTGGTGTTAGCCCCAGGCAGGTTGGGACAGAGCTCGGCCCCCTCGCAGGACAGCTTGCAACTGGAGTAGGTCTCGAAGGGATTCTCGCACCTCGGCGGGCACTGGGACTCCTCCACGCAGACGCCCTCGGGGTTCCTGAAGAAGCCCTCCTTGCAAGTGCATCCCGAGACGCATTCCTCGTCACAAGCAAAGCCGGGGTCCACCATGGAGGGACAGACCTCGTTGTTGAAGCAGAAGGGACCGCAGGATCTGTACTCCTCGTTCTGCCCACGACACGGACACTCGGACACCGGAACGCACACGCCAGCTGCGTTCCTGTAGTGTCCGATGAGACAGGTGCAGCCCGGGGAGCAGACCTTAGTGCAGACAAAGTCGGGGTCTCTGAGGGCAGGACAGAGCTCGTCCTCAGGGCAGGCAGGCTTGCATCCGTAGTAGTACTCGTTCTGACCCTGACAAACGGCTGGGCAGTCGCTCTCGGCCACGCAGATGTCGCTGGTGTTCTTGAAGAATCCCTGGACGCAGGTGCATCTTCTCGAGCACTCCTCGACGCAGGTCACAGTGGGGTCTCTCTGGGCCGGGCACTTGTCCGTGTTGAAGCAGGTGGGAGCGCACTCGCTGTACGCCTGGTTGGGGCTGTAGCAGGGGAAGGTCTGAGGACACTCGGCGGATGACACGCAGATCTTGGAGGCGTTCCGGAAGAAGCCGTCGGCGCAGTTGCAGCCGGGCTTGCAGGGCTCGATGCAGGGATTGTCTTGTCTCAGGTAGGGACAGAGCTGGAGGTTGTCACAGGTGACACACGAGCTGGCGACCTCGTTGGGGCCAGAGCAGGTCACGGCTGGGGGAAGATGGATGGCTCAAGAAACGGAGGCCTGGGTCAAGTTCTTACCTTGGGAGTGAACGCCGTTGAGGAGGAATGCAAGGAGAACAATCAGACAGGCTTGTACGGGGACCATCTTGTCGGAGGGCGAAAATATCTCTGGTCCACAGCAACTACGATAGAGCTTTTATCTGCCGAAATATCGCCTGATCTCGAATGACGCAGATCGTTGAAATTAAAGGCGAAAATATTTGAACAAGTTCTCAGAGTCTGCGACATTTCCGAGGAAGAACTGAGGTCTTGTTATTGAAAAGTATACTTGGCAACTGTCTAGGCCGAAATTCGCGATTTGGACAAGCCAGAAAATGGTCTCTGATTTTGATAAAATTTGATAAGAAATAGTCAAACCTCTGCTCTGGCCAAAAGTCTTGTGTCACGAAAATGGTCTGTTATGGCTAAAGACGACTGTATTTATACACACTTATAGGACGTCAGGTCGTAAAAGTGGTTATAAGAAAAACAAGATCATAATTTAACACTCAGGAAAAAGCTCCTCCGGCCTAAGGAAAACAATATTTGGTGAAAGAAAATTTATTGCTACGAATCGATGCTCTGCAAGTCGATTGTCCCGGAGATTTTCTGGAAGTCCACGAACTTGAGACTCACTTCCTCGAACAGGGACGACTCCAACCTCCCACTCTCGCCCAGAAACACAAACTTGGCCTCCGACCGCAGCTCCAGCAGCTCTCCCGAGTCCACGTCGACCCTCACCGAGGTCTTGTACTCGCTGTCCCGAGCCAGTTTCGCCGGACTCTCCTCCACCTTGCAGTCATGGAGGTCCGTCACGAAGGTATTTTCGCTCACGGATGTCCGACAGTCTCTCAGCATGAGCTCGAGCACGTCGAGGAGGATGCTCTTTTCGCCCTTTTTGGTTTTCTCGCGCAGCTCCGAGGTCAAGACGAGCTTGCTGGCGACGATGAACTTGATATCGACCACTGCCACGCTCTCGTCCCGGCCAAAGTTGAACGAGTGGCGGCCGGAGCTCCTCTGGGTGATGAGGAACGGGCTCCCTAGCTCGGTTTTTTGGGTCTCGTCGAGCTGGAAGTACTCGTCGTTGGGGTCCGAGAAGTCCAGGAGACGGACCACGACGACGTTCCTCGCCTCTGCCTGCCTCACGACCACCCGAGTGCTCATTTTGGCGGCAAAGTCGGCCTGTTTCATGGCCATCTCGAGGAAGTAGACGGATTCCAGGTCCTCCCGGAGCCGGATGGCGTCTGCGGAAAGAGCGAAACTCCACAGCAGTATCGCGAGCTGCATCTCGAACGGCGGCTAATTGGACACTAATTGCGATCTATTGGCTACAATTTGCGGACAGTCACCGACTGAAGGAGGGACTATTCTAGCTTCGTCTGATAATATCTTTATTCATTCTGAAACCGCGTCAGCCCTAAACAGGAACCCCTTCCGACCCCCCTTGCTCGCCCTTCCCTCGTCGGGGGTCTGCGTCTCGAGCTGGTTCGCGACCTCCAGCACCGGAGAATCGGCCTCGCTGGCGTCCAGCTGGATCAGAGGCATGGAAATCTCCTCGACCTCGGCGTCCTCAAGGGTCTCTGCCTGCTCCATACTCTGCTGGACGATGTGGGCTGGCAGCTTCTGGATGATCTTCTCGGAAACGCCACTCTTGCGGAAGAGATCGGCGGTCTGGAAGGTCTTGGAGGTCGTCCTGATGGGCCGGTAGGTCGTTACCTCCATGGTCTTGGAGGCGTTTCGCTCGGACGACGACTCGTAGTTCTGGTCGTAGAACATCGGGGACTCCTCGCACTCTATGGACCGCTGCTCCTCTCGCACGCACGTTAGTTCTGCCTGAAAAGAGCCGGTTACCATTCCTGTCGGATGGAGGGGACTCTCACCTGGTCGAAGGCCGTCTCGCTGGGACAGATGAAGGAGTACGTGAAGGTCTGGGTCTTGGGGGAGCGACGGGATGAGCCGTAGTCGACGGGGAGACAGACGTGGAAGACCTGGCAGTCGTTGTCCACGTCAGCATAGTAGCCGTACTGTCTGCCCTTGCACGAGAAGTTGTTGGTGACGTTCTCGCGGATGGAGGAGTAGTTCGAGGGGAGGTTGAGCTGCGTCTGGTTGCCACTCTGCTCCTTCGCGTCCTTGATAGACAGCTCCTGCAAAATCGACACTACTGTTCTCACTGAGACGAGCCCTTCTCTCTCACCCTCAGAGATATCTCTCTGGCACTGGCACTAATCACTATCAGTCCAAGCAAAATCTGCCTGCTCAGACACATCCTTCTGGTATCCTTCTAGTAATCCTTTAGGTCTCGTTGGCTCCACAGTGCACCACGTTCTGAACCCCTCCGCACCTTTCCTCGTCAATTTATAATCTCCCTGGTCTGCATAAATTTCCCTCCTCGCGCACTCGAGTACAGTTACAGCAACCTTGCCTCGATTCGTATACACGCCTTTGCGAATTTTACGCGCCAGTAATGTAATTGAATCCCAATCACGCTACACTCAATGAAAGTTTATCGTAATTTGTGCTAAACAAATGTTCTGTCTCCGAGAGAATCTGCTCATCACGAATGCTAATCACAATTCATTCCTCTTCTGATACACTTCACCTGTGCTGGTCACTGCCTCCGCTCGATTGACGCGGAATATTCACACATTTCATGCACTCCAGCAAGGAGGGTCTTGCATACCTAATCAGAGAGGCATTCGGCATTCCTCACCCGCCAGTTATTGGGTCGTTCAATCCCTAATCTTCATGCGCAAGACGGCCGCTAAGTCAACGACTCGGTTATCTAAATATTAATGTGTGTCAACTTTTTGGGAGCCATGCTGACTCTGTCGTGAGTGTGCCAGTTACTTAATGAGAATTTCCTCAAACCCTCGGTAACACAAAATTTTCCATCCCCACAAGCATTGAGGGCTCCTAGCTTCGACCCTGAACGTGATAAGGGGTCACATCATAGAGCATGGAAATTTTTATTTTTTTCCGCTTTTATGTGGAGGAGGTGAATCCATCGTTTTTGGTGTCCTAAAATGAATGACCCTGAGGTTTGATCACTACTTGGGTTGAAAAAAATCGGGTATCAATCTTTTTTCTAGGCTTTAAGGATTCCAAAATTCTACGGCTTGCCAGGATTAACAGCCTGGGAGCCACGCAATCAGCCTCCAAAGTTCGTGATTTTCAGTGAATTTTCCTCTGGAGGCGCCTCGATATTCTCGCTATTTGCGGTTTTCTCCTGCCATGAAGGGGGTCAAATGTGATATCAGCAGATTCTTTAGGCTCCAAAAATTTTAGAATGCTATGACTCGCCAGGAACAACAGCTTGGGAGCCTCGCAATCAGTCTCCAAAGTTGAAGGTTTTTAATATTGCGCCAAAAACCCTCAACTTTGGAGGCCAAAAAATCAAAATTTCCTTTCTCTAGGGGTCACATGTAGTTCCATGATTTGCTAGATTTTTCACGGACTACAATATACTAAAATTTCAGTTCAATCGGCAGTAATATAAGGAAAATAAGATAACGTGATCTAAGAGTCCTAGAGAAGCCAAAAACTTAGAACCGAGTCAATTTTCGATAGTCAAAACTTTCTGCCTCTAAGAGGAGGTTGAAGTTAACTTTCTTCAAAGAATGTGGTAAAATCTTGTATTAGCCATTTAATTAAAAGCCCAAAACAGAAAGGCAAATACGCCTCTCAATCTAGTACAAAATATTTAGCTCAGACACGAACCACAAGAGTCAGCAAGAGTTCAGCAGTTCAGCAACTGTCAAAATTGGCACCGGGAGAGAGAAAAGAGACTATTCTCTCTTACTCGCCGTTTCCGAATGGAGCGAATTCGTTGATGAATTCGTATATTAACGAATCGCGAGTCGAAAATAGTTGAGCGAGATTTTAGTGCGGTAAGTTGAAGTGCGGGCAAAAACAGTGAAACGCTGAAAGAATAATCGCGATAAAAGATCAAAACGACGGAGTTAAATGAGAAATATTCTAAATTGAAGTTGAAACATAATCAGTTGGTTTTAGTGTGGATATAAGTCAATTATTCGGATAAGTTCTCGGTTGGTGTTGTGCAAACCTCATTGATTTTTCGTAAAGCCAGGTAATGAAAATAAAAGCGAGAACGCAAAAGAAGCCGAGTAAACAATGAGGTTTCTGGGAAAAAAGTGGCGAGATCGTGCTGACGTGGTTCTCGCGAGTGGCTGGCCGGAAAAGCGAGGGGATTTCCCACAAACACGCCGAAATTGTGCCAAACATTGATTTTTCCATCGGCAGCAGTCGCGAGTCACTTTATTGCGCCATGTGATACGTGTGTTCCGCTCTCTTTCTCCCAATTCTTGCAAGAAAAGACATCGCGAAAGAAGACACCAAGAGTCGTGAGGTGTCGTTTGACGTTTGGATGTGAAAAATATGTAATTTTATGCTGGACAGGCCGCTATTACGGGAGCCAAGTTCCAATCGATAATTCAACGTGTGTCGGGGAGCTAGTTATATAACGCAGAAGCACGCATTTCGGGTCGCTAGACGTACAATGAGAGTCCGGGTGCGTAAGAAGGCAAATATAAATAGTGCTTCGCGGGACGATAAAAAGTGGAGGAGCAAGACACAATGATTACTTGGCGGGTTGGCGCAGAAAAAATGGTGACTCGAAGAAATGCCGAGTATTTTCAATTAGCGGAGCGGAACGGGGGCAGAGGGCATCGCCAGCTTCCATGGAACACGTGCGCCTGAGCTATTTTTGTGCAGCCAGATAGCACTGCAGCGGTGACAGCTGATGTCAAGGTCAGGGGAGAATCTCGAGCTCGTGTGAAATTGATTCGCTACAGAGCAATTAAAACGTTATTCACTGGAAGCCTTTTTGTGACCGTAGAGCTACTTTCTAGAGAGCCAACAGCACTCTACTTCGTCTTCATATTTTCTTAAAACTCTCATAACTTATTAATGTCACTGTCTGAGGAGAGTAGGGCTCTAAAATCTCGAACGTACCCTATAGGAAGCCCAATCTTGAAGGTAAGGGAAGCTTGAGGTCTCACTTCCAAAAGTGACCTCTTCATTACCGGAAAGAAGTTACAAAATGAGTGGTCAATTTTAAAAATTTAATTCCCCCTTTTGATAGTCAAAATGATGATGGCGATTTTCTAAAATTCTTCTAGAAAGTATGCTCTACGTTTGTGACCCTCTTCGACCTTCACTTTGCGTGACAAAAAGTCATGAATGGGATTTTAATGCTTAGCAGGGCTCATTAGCTCAGTTAGCTCCAAAACTTGGTTCTTTATCGGGAACAATGAGACCCATCTGACTCATCTGAGTTGGCATTTCGCGGCGACACAAAAGACTGATGCAGAAGACTATATAAATACATTGCAGTAAGAATGCAATTAGGCCCGAAACATGCATCTACGCACACAGAATTGAGAATGACAAAGCGTGACAATGCAGATACAGTGCGCGGATGTCGCCCATATGCGAGCAGGCAGTCCGAAAATAGCGCCAAAGCCACGTCTGAAGCTAGCTTCTTTTGTGGTGGCAGCCGGATCGGCGGGTATCCTTGACACAGGGGGCAAGAGGGTGGCATGTTCGCGAGTGCGCAGATCCACTACGACGTACGTCACATCGTGAGGCAACGTGGAAACGAGTCAGGTGTCGGGAGTTGAGTTATTAATGAGCCGCCAACAGGTTTATTAGAGGAAGAGCTTCACATGACGAGTCCCGCGGTTTCGTAGGAGAGAAAAATTTTTTCGAGGCTGTAGATGAAGGCGGCCGTTCTGAGGTCCAGGCAGAGCTCGTGGCAGTTGGCGGTCTTCATGATTCCGTGAGCTGCCGTCTCCAGCACGGACTCGAGGCCGTACTTGACGATCTCGGCCTCGCTCGCCTCCTCCAGTAACCGCTTGAGCTTCTGGGTGGGCACCACCTTGGCATTGCAGACCCCCGACTTCTTGAGCGCCTCCTCCACGGACTGCAGCGTAAGATAGACCATGTCCTGGTCCTTCTTGAACTGCAGCTTCCCGAAGGAGATGTGGTTGATGTTCTTGAGGTACTCGAAGTAGGAGGCGACGACTCCTCCCGAGTTGGCGAAGATGTCGGGCAGCACGAGGACGTTCTTCTTTAGCAGGATCTCGTAGGCAGCAGGGGTCGTGGGTCCATTGGCGCCCTCCACGATCATCTGGGAGGGAAAGAGGGCTGATTTTAGGGTGTCTCGGGAATCGGGAAAAATCAGAAAATAAAATTTCTCGGGGTTTTTTCCGGAAAAAAAAAACCCCGGGAACTTGGGCTCGATTTCACTGACTCTCACCTTGGCCTGGATCTGCCCCGCGTTCTCCGCCGTGATCTGCTTCTCCAAGGCCGCCGGAACCAGGATGTCGCACTTCTCCAGCAGCAAGTCGTTCTCCGTCTCCTGAGCGCCCGAGAAGCCCTTTATGGTCCTGTTCTTGAGCTTGTGCTCCTGCAGCTTCGCGACGTCGATGCCCTGGGGGTTGAAGAGGGACACGTCCTTCTCGATGACGCCGATGATCTTGCTCTGACCGTCCTCCTTGAAGAACTTGGCGGCGTACGAGCCCACGTTTCCGAAGCCCTGAATGATCACCGTCTTGTCCGCCAGCCCAGGAGTGAGCCCGCACGACTGCATCCACTTGCGTTCGTTCGCAAAGCAGTTGGCAGCGATGTAGCAGCCTCTTCCAGTGGCCTCCGTACGTCCCCTCAGGCCTCCCTGGTTCAGAGGCTTCCCAGTCACGACGGCTAGAGCGTCGTTGTCTCCGTGACCCGCCATCTTGATGTACTGGTCCGCCATCCAGGACATCTCGCGGGGTCCAGTGCCGTAGTCGGGGGCGGGCACGTCGATCCCGGGTCCGATGAAGTGGAGTCTGACGAGCTCGGTGGTGTAGCGCCTCATGATCTGCTGCTTTTCCTTCGACGTGTAGGCTCCGGCGTCCATCTTGATGCCCCCTTTGGCGCCCCCGAATGGCACGTTCACGAGAGAGCACTTGAAGGTCATCAGGCTGGCGAGACCCTTGACCTCCTCCATGCACACGTCTTCCGAGAACCGGATACCGCCCTTGACGGGGAGTCGGTGGAGGCAGTGGTGGACCCGGAAGCCCTGGAGTCTCTCGTAGCCACCCTTCTCCCGCAGGAAGGGGATCCCGATCTCGAGGACGCGGGAGGGCTGCGACATGATCTGGATGATGGCGCTGGTTCGGTTGACGCGCTTCTCCTCCGACCACCGTGGGTACTTCTTGAGGGACTCCACGAGCTTGGGAGCCAGGATATGGGCCGCCTTGTGGAAGTAGTACTCGACCATGTCCGACAGCCCGGGGTCCTTCTGCCGCGGAATGTCCTCGAGATGACGCGGAATTTGGTGGACTAGTCGCCCTTTTGGTGCCGGAAGTTGCAGCTTCCTCGCCAGAACAGACATTTTTTAGACCTTCTTTGCATGGCCAACTTGTTTTCGAGTATCGTGTCTGGCGCTCCAGGGCCTGACTTCCGAGTAAACATGTGGGTCGTTGACTGGCTGATAAGCGGCGGTGATGAGTCTCGGAGAGGAAAGCGAAACGGAATTTCGGGAGAGCGAAAATGCTATTTTGAATTCTGGGTTATCACAGAGGTGTCTCGAGCAAAAACAGATGTCGGGGACAAAGGACAGGCTGTGGACTTTGCTCGCCCCGCCAGCCCAGAAGTCTCGGTTCTCGCTGATAAGAGCGAAACTACGACCTTGTGAATGTGGAATAACCCTTCACTTTTTCCTTTTTTAATTGCAGCCAATCAAAGACACGAAGGGTGCCTATAAAGGACGAAGACAGCAAACCCTGAGGACTACTAGACTTAGGACTAAGACAGGACGAGTCAAATTTCGACGCCGTCATGAACGGGACTAATTGTTGTGAGTATGAGCCCAAATCCCATAATCGCCAGCGAACCAGGTAACAGAGATCCGAGTCCAAAGTACCGAGTGAGCTGGCGATTAAAAACAGTGATATCAGAAATTACGCTCTGTTATCGCGTTCCTCCTCGTTGGGACTTCGCAATACGAGAGGTCGGACGCGAGTCAGTTTCGCCAGAGCTTCTGATCAGTGAAGTCGAAATTATAAGAAAAATGACAAACCTTTCTGGTGAGTTGCAAAAGCCACTTTCGGAGGTCGGAGACCTTCCTTGCCGGTTGGCCCGGACCTAGCCAGGTGTGACTGGCAGATAAAGAGGCAAACAATGAGTCGCATTTTCGGTGGCTTGCGAAACTGGGTTATCACTTGAGGGGATTTAGATACTTATGCCGGGTGTCGTTGCAGGGGAAAACATGGACGAGTACCTCCACTTTGTCGGCGGGACCGCTGGAGCAGTCACCCTGTCTGCAGTGGCTGCTGGAGCAGCCTACTACTTCGCTACGAGACCGTCACCTGATACACCGCTAGTGCCTCTAGATAATCAATCGCCTATTTTGGACGTAAGTAGCTCTCAATTGCTGAGTCCTAATCAGTGAGCCTAATCCTAATCCCCTGCTGAACCATGTTGTCAAGTCACAAGAAGTTTTGCAATCTTATGGGTTATCCAATCACTACCTAAACCTGATCTTACGTTGTTTATCTCACTGGACATGAAGAGGCAAAAAGTGTTTATGAGTTACGTTTACTTAACTGCGTAGAGCCTCCATTTTAGCTTATTTTTTGATCATGAAGAACCCTTGGCTACCGAAGGGGCACTGGTGACCCATCAAGTTTTAAAAATTTATTCCGGGCAAGTTTTGAATGCAGTTTCAATTAATGTCATCCTTCTAGTCTCGAAATTTGCTAAATTTTTTTGGCAGTTGTTTTTGGGTTTTGATTTATAGAGCAGCAAAAGCAGCTAGTCATGAAGTTTTTCAATTTGGCCGCCATATTTGATTTTAAAGTTAAAAATACTTAACGTGCTAATTTCAAAAAACTTTCTTCTACAATATTTAGAGTTGAGTCTAAACTAATTGTAAACTAAATTTTAACCCATTTCTGAACTATGGGCATATTTTTGTTTAACGTTGTTAGAGTGTAACTTCTCAAAAAAAAAATTAAAGAAGCTTAATTTTTGCAAATTATTCATATGGGACATTTTTGTCGACCAAAACAATCGATTTCAGGAGTTGGACGCGGTTTGAAAGTCTTGGTAGCCAGTGGGTAAAGCAAAATCGGAGATTAAACTGAAGGGTGCATTTTCAAAGATGTCGAGAAGACCAAACTTTGGGGGCCTCTAGCTCCGTTCTAGGTTGAAATAGGGGTAATATAAAGTTCCATAATTTGCTTGATTCAATCGGATATAATATAAGGAACTTTCATACAAACGTAAAACATACCCCATACCATGACTAAGGGAAATGAGAGGTCTTAATATTCCTTTAAAAAAAGTTCAGCTCTCTTCAGCTTGTTTATGAGTCATAACGTTTCGGACAGATAGACAACAGTGATTGTTTTTCTAAAATGTTGGGAAATGTTCTAAAAAGGCTTCCATGGCTTGATTGGGTCATTGGGGGTCATGGAGGGACCATGAAAGCCATTACTACAGAAGAATCTAAAATAAGCCTCTTTTTACGGGTCCACAAGATAAACTTCCGTCTACGAGTATCCGTCTGAGTGCCAGCCCCATCCGTGACGCGATTGATGAAAACGAAAACACTTTGCTGGCGCGCGCCAAATTATGTGAATGACTAAAAATATGGTGTGTGCTCTCGATACGCTCTCGTAATGTCTCGAGTCTCGGAAAAGCGCGATTCAGCAACGCGCTGAATGATCGTCTGCTCCTGCAGAAACCATCCTGAGAGTGACTTCAGTCGATTGCGAGAATTGGCAGCACCCAGTCGTGTCTCGAGAAAGTGCACGGTGTCGATATAGGAAGCAGATTCACTAGCCTTGTCGCGTCTCTCGATCATAATCCGGATCATAATCTGCGGAATTCGGGTGATCGAAAGAATTCGGGCGCTAAGAGTGGAAAAGTTTGCAAATTCCAAAAGTGAAAGTGGGCGGAACGGGCGATCCGTGAACGTAAAAATAGGAAGAGTGGCGAAAAAATGCCCGAATTTCTCAATCCTAGCCGTGATCTTTATATATTCTATTACATAACCTAAGTTGCCAAAAAGTGTGTGACTCTGCGAAAGACCCAACAACAAATGAAATTTTAATGAATTCTGTAATGTGTACTTCTGACTTACCTTCGGTCCTTGTCTGCTTCGAGCACAGCGAATAATAATAATGTAACAAGTCAATGTGTGTCTCGCCCGCGCCGAGCCGAGCCGAGCCATGCTGCGATGCCGAGCGATGCAGAGCGCGACGTCCAAGGTGCAACAATATTACCTACTTGCATTTGTAGAAAATTGATTTAAATGAGGTGTGCTTGAGATTAATAGGAAAGGGGCTCGAGAAGTCCGAAGCCAAGCAAGTGGTTGGGAAAGAAGTGCTGAGAGCCACTTGTAAGGCTTGGCGTGGCGCCCGGCCTTGCATTGTGTCACTTTTGGCATCTGACGGGCCTTGCACCTTCCGCGGCTCCATCGCTCGTTTCATTGATTTTCTGAAGGAAATTGAGAGGCAAATTAGAAGGGTTTTCTGGACCTTGAGCTCGTAAACGTCCAAACGCCAACCACAAGTCACTAAAGACTGGTAATTTGCTAGTCACTCAAGACTCATAAAGTCATGTTTTTCGCCGCTTCCCGACTGATTTTAATTTACTTTGTCAGCGAGACGTATTTTTAAAAATCTAGTCGCAAAAATGTACCAGGCCAGGCGCGGGTACACAAAGAGACACACGTTGCCTTTATGTTGTGTAATAAATTTTCCCAATTTTAATTTTCCCACTCGAACCCGCTACAAAATACGAATTCTAGAAGTCGACGCGACGGCCCAAACCACGTGAGAATAAGTGAGAAAACAGCAGCGAGTCCGCCAGTGCTCTCCATTCATGAGATAAGAAAGTTTATGCGTAATGTAGATAGTGAAGTGGCTGCTTGCTAAAAATAAAGAAGAATCTTGAGTGGACGCTCAAAAAAGGAACGAAACCTGTGGAATTTAGATGTTAGATACGAGTAAGGCCGAAGCATGTCGTGTTGCGGCTCAGCTCTCCCCCTCCGGCCCCCACTAGACCTCTCCAGCCAGAGCGAGACGTTGAGGGTAAGTTGTGGGTTCCGATCGCCAAACAATGTGGCACGGGGCGACGCGCACCGCCCTAATTAGCGGCCACATATCGCGCAAAAAAGAAGAATTTTCAAAAATAGCTCGAAAATAGAAAACAACAACATAAGGGTGATGATCACGATCACTTGATCGCTAGTCAGGTGCACTTTTGCCTCAGCGAGACACTCGTGAGTGGACGCGGCGCGGTTAAAAATAGGAGTCCCGGCAAGTGTTATCTCTAATATTCGAGCTGACACCAGAGGTGGGTCTCGGTGGGGTGTCAAAAGTGTCTGGAGAAGCTTTAACCTCATTGACCACCCATTAAGCTTACTTTTGGCGCTTAAACTGTCACATGGTTTGATAGAAGAATTAATTGACTCTTAGAATATCTGCATTAAAATTTTTTCCTCTGTCCTATTCCCATTTAAAGAGGTTTTTTACACCAATCTTTTTTCATTAATTTTTATTTTTAACTTAAACTGTAAATTTTAACGTTAAAATATTTTTTCCTTAACAATAAAGGCCAGAACCTTAGATAAAAAATAACAAACTTAAAAAAAGAATAAACAAAAATTTGGTTACCAGGCATTCTTGGTAAGAGTTTTCCGTCAATGGGTTAAGGGGTCCTTTAGGGAGGAGAAGGTTTTACGGAATATTTTTTAAGTCCCAACAAAGCTAGATACCAGGACTCTGAGAATGTTAGAAATGTTAGATGGAATATTAGATAACCTTGGATTCCTGAAATCCTGAAAAAACGCTCAGTTCCGGCTCTGAAACCGAGATGACGACGCTTGCAGAAGCAGAGCGTCTATGTCAAGATCATTACCGCGCAGCGGATATTTCTTTTTTTCGTACGGTGGGTGTCTCATGACGCGGGGACCAACGTGTGTCGCAAAGGAAGGTCAGCAATTTGTAAGATCATGTTTTCATCGACCCGGCCTCCTTGCCAATTTTTATTGCGCCCGACCGAACAAAGAAGCGCGCTTAGGATCTCCATTTTGGGGCCTCCGAATAGCGCGTGTGAATTAAAATTTCATTCACGTATTTGCAGTTTGGGCAGCGACATCCGAAGGCCGATGTTTGCTGATTCTAGCGCCCAAGTCAAATGGATTAGCGATGACAGACGGGGATCAGGGGGCCGTTTGAAGCTACAAATCGAGAGATCAATTTTCGGGGCAATCAAACAACAAAGACGGGCGAGAGCCAAGTTACTATTTGCATTAATCGATTCCCGATGATGAGTTATGTGCCGAATTGATCGTACGCTAGCTGGCTCTCAATCAACAGCTGATTATTTTGGCCGCTTTTCAATGCAAATATTTGCATGTGACGGAAGAATCGCTATTCGATGGGTAATTGGGTGGCTTAGCGCCATTCAGGCCCAGGTGCGATGAGGCATGAAATCGATGGACCCGAGCTGGAAAGTGTCAAAGACAGTGCCACCACAAAGTGGTCCTAAACACGAGCAATAAATGTGTCTGTCCGAGTGAATTCCGAGGCGTCAATAAATCACGCTATTTTCTCGTTCTCGGCTGCCAATACCGCCATTTGATTAGTCACGTGCTATAAAAGCAGGCGGGCAATAAACAAACTCGTAACTCGTTAAGTACTCTAAAATTTTCCGCCCGAACTCGTAAACACCTGCTCCTGAGAGGGGAATTCAAGGAATTCCGAGAGATCATTAACCTTGGGCGCCAAGCGGTCGATTTATCGCCTCGTTGACACACTACGGCTACTTTGTTGCGGAATTGGCATTCAAAGCTTGTAGAACTGACAACATTAATTTCGTATTGAGCCAAAGAGACCCATTAAGTACTGACTGGATAGGAATTCGAGCTTCTTTTAGGTGTTAGGGTTGACTCTAGACCTATAGGGCCTGACTCTACGTTTGATATTTTTTCAGGGCCCCGAACAGATACACGTCTCGAAGTTCTACAAAGACTCGCGAGACGGCAAATTCGTCAGCTACGTGCAGGAAGACGTCCGAACGCTCTACGAGACCTTCCGCAGAGGTGCCTACGAGTCAAACAACGGACCTTGTCTCGGATGGCACGACTCCCCTACTGCTCCTTATCAGGTGAGTGGCCTCTCAATTGCCTCGTTTCCTTCTTCAACGATCTCTTTTCATTTTTTTTTTGCAGTGGATGACCTACAACGAAGCGTTGCTGCGTGCAAAGAACTTTGGCTCAGGATTAGTTGCCTTGGGCGTCCAGCCGGGCCCCCAGAGTTTCATAGGAATCTACTCGGCCAACCGACCCGAATGGATCCTCTTCGAGCAGGGCTGCTACACCTACTCGCTGGTTGTCGTACCGCTCTACGACACCCTCGGTCCCGACGCCTGCTCATTCATCATCGACAAGACGCGTCTCGGGATCGTCGTTTGCGAGGACGACAAGAAGATCAACATGCTCCTTGACAGGGCTCCGAGGTTCGTACCTTCAGACTACTAGAGTTTCCTTCATTGTGGTCTCTGGGTATTCTCAGACCCCAAAGGCTAGAAATCTAGAGCTCTTAAGAAGTGATCTTTAGAGTAGATGTAGAGTTCCTCATTTCATTCATTATCCTTCTAGTATTTATTTCTAACCCCTCTCTCACATTCCAGAGTCCTTAAGAAGATCGTTGTGATGAAGGACATCAAACCAGAGACCCTCCAGCGCGCGAAAGACCGGGGAGTCCAGATCTACTCGTTCGAGGAGGTGGAGAAGCTGGGTGCCAAGACGATGGCCCCCGAGGTCCCCCCCAAACCGAGTGACCTCTGCACGGTCTGCTTCACATCCGGCACGACTGGCGACCCGAAGGGAGTCATGCTGTCCCACGCCAACGTCCTCTCGGGCATCTGTGGGGTCAACTTGCAGCTGGGAGAGCACAAGCTCCGAACGACAGACACGATGCTCTCCTTCCTGCCCCTCGCCCACATGCTCGAGCGATGCTGCGAAAACGCTGTCTACTATTACGGTGGCGCCGTTGGTTTCTACAGCGGCGACATCCGCAATTTGACAGACGATTTGAAAGCATTGAAGCCCACAATTATGCCTGCCGTTCCGCGGTTACTGAACCGGATATACGACAAGGTGCACGCCGAGGCCTCCAAGTCGGGTCTCAAGAAGACCCTCCTGAACATGGCCCTGAGCTCGAAGCATGCGGAGCTCCAGAAGCGGATAATCCGCAACAACAGCCTCTGGGACAAGCTCGTGTTCAAGAAGATCCAGCAGGGCTTCGGGGGTCGTCTCCGGCTCCTGGTCGTCGGGTCCGCTCCCCTTGCCAGCAACGTCCTCACGTTTATCCGTTGCGCCCTGGGCTGCATCGTAGTCGAGGGCTACGGACAGACGGAGTGCACGGCGCCCATCACTCTGACGGTCCAGGGAGACTGTGAGCCGGGACACGTCGGCCCCCCTGTCGCCTGCAATGCCGTGAAGCTCGTGGATGTGCCGGAGATGGAGTACTACGCGATCCAGCAGCAGGGTGAGATCTGCGTGAAGGGCGCCAACGTCTTCCTGGGGTACTTTGAGGACGTGGTGAAGACGAACGAGACCATCGACCGCGAGGGATGGCTCCACACCGGCGACATTGGCGAGTGGCGGCCAAACGGCACGCTCAAGATCATCGACCGCAGGAAACACATCTTCAAGCTGAGCCAGGGCGAGTATATTGTGCCCGAGAAGATCGAGAACATCTACATCCGCTGTCCCTACATCGAGCAGATCTTCGTCCACGGGGAGAGCTTAAAGGTGACTATTTCTGGCAACTTGCTTGTCCGGAAACTAACTCTCGAGTCTTTCAGAGCTGCATCGTGGCGATCATCGTCCCTGACGTCGAGGTGCTGAAGAAGTGGGCCACTGAGAACGGCATCCCTGGAACCCTCAGCGTTTTGTGCAATAACCCAGACGTCAAGAGCCTCATCCTGCACGACATCCTGAGACTCGGCAAGGAGGCAGGCCTCAAGTCCTTCGAGCAGGTGAGTTGAGATTCCTCGTTTCGTTTTTATCTGCCAGAATTTGTTTTTGAGTTCATGAAAATCAGGAAAAATAAAAGTAAAATTTTTAGGAGAAAAACGAGGCCAAAAAACACCTAAACACCTTTTAATACCCTCTCTCTTCCACAGGTCAAGGACGTTTACTTGCATCCCGATCCGTTTTCGGTACAAAACGGCCTACTTACGCCGACTCTCAAGTCCAAACGTCCAGAGATCAAGAACTACTTCAAGCCTCAGCTGGAGGATTTGTATAAAAACTTAGACTGAAAATCTAGGAGCCTGTAAGAAAAACTGTTGTGCAACTTTTATAAAAATGATAAAAATTACACTTAACTCTCACTATTACGGTTTTATGCTGAAAATCATCAATTATTGTATGACACACGAGTAGGACAGGAAGCAGAGAAAGGACAATGCTTGCTTAGTTTTTAAGGAAGGTTTATGCCAAAATGAAAACTTTAAATCAATAACTAAATTAAAGCTTTAGAGGAAGGAGCAGCAGAGTTTACGTAGAAGGAACTTGACTAGTTGGTAGATCAATTAAGATACACATCACAGGATTGAGCTTGCACCCCGCAATCAAACGTTGTTACTTTAATTTTAGAGCGCCAAAGTGACTTAGGTTCCCGCTTGGTTATTTTCTCGGTTGAAAACTGCGTAGGTAGAATTTTTTATTTTACTTTATTGTAAGAATATTTGTTTTGTTCGAGGCGTCCGCTGTTTTCTCAGATCCCCCAGATACCAAAATTATTGTGATGAAGATATTCAGGAGATATTGCAATAAATAACTCTCGATAGGAAAGGTTCGTTCCTAATCTCATCTTACTTAACTCAGTAGAAGCACCCTCTCTTTGACGCTATGAACTTGCAAGAAACCAAAGAATCTTGAAACGTGATTTGGAACGACCGACACAAGATCAAAAGGAGCCTATTTCTAAGAGTAGTGGAAGTAAAACGCAATAGACTAGTTAATTTCGATATTCGGTGATGAGATAATTCAATAAAAATCCTATTAGAAAAAATCATGTGAGATCTTTATTCAAAGTTCCTCGTGAGCTGCCCGTTTCTCGTCCCGCTTCTCCCGCGGGAAGGCCCAAAACGTGGACGGGAACCCCCTGGCGTCCCTCTCGCGCTTCACGAACGCCGAGAAGGACGAGATGCAGTTCCCTATGAAGTGATTTGCCATCCCCAGCACCGCCAGGTCGACGTGGGGGTTGTCCTGGTCCAGTCTCTTCGCCACCACGCCCATCCGCTTCAGGCTCTTGTTGAGGTCCTCCAGCAGGTGGTTGTTGTCCGACGCCACAAACACCGACCGCACCTCGTTGTTCTGCTCCTTGAACACCTTAATCTGCCGCTTCAGTTGCCGGATCACCGTCTCCTTCGAGGGCATGCACATCTCCATGTAGAGGGAGCCACGCTCGTTCCGGTACCCGAGGCACTGCGGCGACGAGAAGAGGTTCTTGGTCTCGGTCACGTGGTCACATGCCTTGACCCAGTCGATGCCGTTCCGGAGGTGCACCCCGATGAAGGCCCCCTTCGGAAGCGAGGTCCTGATGAAGGTCCTGGCAGCCTCCTCGATCGCCGGCGCCCACTTTAAGTACTCGTGCAGCTTGCGGTTCTCCTCCTGGACCGGGAAGCTGGCGGGGGCCCCCGTGAAGGCCAGAACGGGATACTCCGAGGGGGGGTACTGCTGGTTCCAGCGCACGTCCATGCGGTGGTGGTGGACGTCGTACGTGAGGGGCCCGAAGAAGACCGAGTCCACGAAGGTCACGTTGTAGTTGTCCCAGAACGGACCGAAGGGGTTCCCGTCCTTGGCGTTGCATCCCCTGCCCCCCTTCCCGTCGAGACCCAGCCGCTCCGTGTAGCAGAAGGACACCCGCTGGTCCGGGGGCCAGATCTCGGGCGCCAGGGTCTCCATGAAGCTCTCCATCGTCATCACTCGGTGGATTTCCTGCAGCGGCTCCACCTGGAAGTAGGTGTCAAAGGGCACCTGGACGGACCGGGCCTCTCCTTTCTTGTACTCGATCCACGCAGGGAGGACCAGCGTCCTGTTGAGACCCCTCGCGAAGCCCAGGGCACCCAGGAAGTGGTCGGCCTGGTTCCCGAAGCGACCTGCAAGAGACAAGCTTTTAGAAGGAAGCTTGGAAGGGCCGAAAACTCACCCATGCAGGGACAGTAGAGGAGGTAGCCGTTCAGATCAACGTCCAGGGACGAGCCCAGGGTGCTGGCGAGTCCCAGTAACACAAGCAGAAGGTACTTTGATGCCATTTCAGCCATCGATCGACCAAACACCGCAGCCGAGTCCCGGCGTAAACAATATTGCACTTCTCTCCGGAAAACGACGACGGAGAGAGAGACACCTGTTGAGAGCGAGCGAGCTGCGTGTGGTTGTGTTGGTGGATAGTTTCATAAAAACCCCGCAGCCGGCCCCTTTTATCGTTGCGATATCGATTTTATTTCGGCCCTCCCCCTTTTATGTCGCGAAGACAGCGATATGCGGGAGCCGCATGAGCGAGCAGAGTGGCGTTCAGTAACGACGAAGATGGGCAGGACTTGCGGCAGACACGCGTTGGTGTAACCGATTGCCGTGACGCGGTGAGGTAATTGTGGATTTTATCGCTCGTCTGAACTCTGAATAATGGCGCGAATTGGCGCCAAAAAATGGCCTAAAAAAATTTCATTCAAAAGGAGCCTTCAAAAAATATGGAAAACATAAAATCATGTTCGCGCTCAACTCTCAAGCTCCAGGCGAAGAACAATGCATGTGGCCATTCGAATAGGTCGCGTAGGAGACGAGGCGCAACGCCCCTTTTGCTCAACGGCACGTACATTTCGGAGCCACGCAGAGCAGAAGGAGGCCGGCCTAGCCCTGCGCTAAAATCAATACAACGAATATGGGTGTAGCCCGGCTCGCCGCCGTAGCCCCTCAGAAAACGGAGCTTTTAGTTTGAAACGGAATTTCATCTGCGTCAGTCGCGCCTTCCCGCAACAGCAGAGATTACAAGAATTGCGGCAACGCACGTACACGCCTGTGTACGAATTGGCGATAACGACAACATTTCGTTCCCAGCCATTTCTCAAACATGAAGATCAAGGGCGAGATTCACAGGCACTGCTACATGTCGCAGTGCAGGAACAACCGGAAGATGAAGGTCAACAACACAGCGATGGTGATGTTCCGGTTTCCGCGGGACGAGAGGCTCTCGGACTTTTGGCTCGCGATTTGCAACAAAACCAACTTGTGTCCGTTCCACGGGCAGATGATTTGCGAGGACCACTTTGAGAAGGAGGACGTAGTTGAGGAACCGGAGGAGGGGGATGGGTCGCAGAAGTGGCTGGTGGCCGGAACCATCCCGAAGCTCAACGTCCCGAACATTAGCCAGGCCATTTTGGAGGAATTTTGGCACCAGAAGACCGCCGGACAGACCCCCGTGCTGCGGTCCATCAAGATCGAGTATCCACACAAGCAGGTGAGTGATCTGGGAGCTGGGACTCGAGTGGAAAACCTAACGAGGTCTGTTTTGCAGTCTCATAAGAGCAAAAATGGGTTTCTGAGGTGTTTCAGCAGCCAGCAGTCGGACAAAAATGGGTGAGTAAGTCACGCACACTCTCACAAGGCCAGGTGTGGCAATGCCCACGTACACGTGTTGGCCATAGGAAAGAAGCTCTCTCGAGGATTTGAATTTATTTGGCGCACAGACGATTTAACGTTGATTTTCTTAATAATTTCTGTGAATTTTCTCGAATGCCAGAATCCTAATGACGTCCAGTAGTTTCTTTTGAGGCTTCGAAACGTGTCTCAAATTTTTAGTGCATTTTCAGCATTTTGCAAAAAATGCACTATTGTGGCCGCTTTTCCGTCTGTCTGTCCGAAATTTTATAACTCAAGAACCAGAAGAGCTAGAGAGCTGCGGTTTTTTGCATCGTGTAGGGACTGGTCTGTAGGGGTGCAGGCTATCAATTTTAGACCCCCACCCTCTCTTGGGGCGGAATGAGGGGTGTTTTACTTTTGTATGAAAACTCCTTATTTTACATCCGATTGAGCTGAAACTTTAGTATGTTGTAGTCTGTGTCAAATCTAGCAAATCATGGTACCACATGTATCCCCTATCATGTACAGGGACGGAGCTAGGGGCCCTCAAAGTTTGGTCTCTCGAAATCCTTGAAAATGCATCCTTAAATTTAATGTCCGATTTAATTTTTAAGGCCATCCAAGTGCTCCAAGTCTGCGCCCAAGCGAGACGCCTCGAGTCCCTCCGAGTGCCAGAACGAGGCCAAGAAGCATCTCTCGGACGAAAAGAAGTTCGTGACGCTGTCGTCGGAGGTAGTGGAGCGCATCCGGCAGGTCATGAAAACGATGTCGGACGTCATGCAGAACTTCATGGCCTACCAGATCCACATCATCCAGCTGCAGCAGAAGTGCGTGGACATCGAGGAGACGATCTCGAACTTCTTTCTCGAGAACGCGGAGGAGGCAACGGACGTGCAGAAGAAATTTGACGACTTCAACAACATCTTCCTGAAGACACTCGTGATCCAGTCCGAGGGCTGCTACGACGCCCTCAGCAACTCCAACAAGATCTGGAAGCGCATGGTGGACTGCTACGACTGCGTGAAGCGCAAGAAGCAGCTAAAGACCTTCATCACGTGTGCCAGTGGGTCTCTCACGACAATCGTAAAGGTCATCGACGCCATCAACAGTCTCAAGAACGGCTGGCACCGACTTCCCATGGCTCCTGTGGCGGACGAGGCGAAGGAGCTGAACGCGCTGCTGCACGAGATTATCCTTAAACTGGTCTCCATCGACAACGATATTCACATGACGCGCCAGAAGATCATCGAAATAAAGAAGCCTGCCATCCGGGTGATGGAGATTACGCAGCTAGAGACCCCGCCGGAGCAGATTTTCGTGATGGAGGGCACGAAGAGGAGCAAGAAGAGCCCTGCCAAGGCGAAGGAGGAGCCGGTGCTGTGGCCGAAAGTCGAGCTGCAGGTGGAACGGACCTTCAAGGAGCTTCCCAAGCCCGGCTCCAGCAAGGTCTGCACGAAGCGAGCGTCCCCCAAGAAAGTCAGAACTCCCTCACCCCCGCCAAAGTCACCCATCAAGATCGCCACGCCGCCCGAGCCACTTCCAGAGGTCCTCCAGCAGCCCCTTCCACCCGAGAGCCAGCAGCTGCTGCAAATCCAGGAGCCCCTCCAGATGCAGGCCCAAATTCTTCCCACCCAGACGTCCATGCAGCCCCAGCTGATCCCCACAATCCAGATGGACGCCTTCGGGAACCAGTCCATCGTGTATCAGATAGTCCAGCCACAGGTGACGTACCAGCAGATGACCATAGACGGCGTCACGACTCTCGTGCCCACCCTCATGCAGCCCACGATGCAGCAGCAGGTCATGACGACGCCGCACCAGCCCGCCATGGGGGCCATCTCGCAGCCCGTCGTCGCCCACATGGAGGCAGCCATTAAGGAGCCTGAGGTCATCATCAAGCAGGAGAAGATGGACGAGGACGTCGTTGTGATAAAGCAGGAACCTGCGTAAGGACTGAGAGAATAAAGGATTTATTTTTAGAGTATCTAGCTATTTTTAATGCGTCACCCAGTAGTAGGAGACTCCCAGGAGCCACAGAAAAGTCGCCAGGCCAGTGAAGTAGAAGAGGGATTCCAGGACCTCTCGAAATTCCTTAGTCTGAGTTACATCAAACGGGACAATCTGAATGATATTTTTCATTTTATTTTTGAAGCTCAAAAGCTCAATTACCTCGACATCGACCTCCAAAACGGGTTTTCCATTGACGAAGCACTTGAAGACCCCCCGGTCCTCCATCACTGCCTTGAAGACATAGAGGTTCCCAAGAAAGTCCACCTCGTAGTGATGACCTTGACGACTTCTAAGGGCGTTGCTGAGGTGAGTCTTGTCGTTCTTGAGCCAGTCCACGTCGTCCCCGTGCCTTGCTCCTGGACACGAGAGAGACCACGAAGACCTCTCGGTCACTCTCAGCTGGGTCTTGTTGAAATGCAGGAGCTTGGGGTTCCTCATCTGGAAAGCAAGTTTCTGAGTCAACTAGCACAAAGGTAACAGTGTGTCTCACCCAGGTCGAGATGCAGCTGAAACACCTCTTTCTCAGCACGAAACTCTGAAGTCCTTTCAAGCGCTCGTAGGTCTCTAGATTGGCGGATTTCAGGAAGCTGCTGATAGAGCAGGACTCCGCAAAACTTTACTCGAGTCATACAAATAAGAGCCCGTTCCGAGAAGCTCTCCGTGCTGTTTTCCTGGCAATCACAAGAGCTCCACTTGCCCTCGAAGTAAGGCTGACTCGTTTTTTCGCGGTAGAGGAGCCAGGACACGGGGGAGATCCTATCGAGCTTCTGGGGATCGAAAATCTCCAGCTGAAACCCCGAGCTGGCACTCTGGCTCGAGCAGACGTAGATTCCACTGTCCCAGACGGTCGCCGAGGCGATTTTGAGCGTGAAAACCTCGCTAATGTCGAACCTCAGGGACTTCTCGAGGACGATGGAGGAGCTCACGTTGAACCAGTGGGGGTGTTTAACCCACTTGACGTCCTCTTCGACCGGAAACGGACCTGAACTAGAGCGGACGTTGAGTTTGTGTGACAAAAGAGACTTCAGAGTTACCAGGAGCGGCATTGAAGAGCGACACTTTCGTCCGAGGGGGCGATCACGGGCTGGAGAACCTGCTCTGAGAACGAGAGACCTCCGGACTGGGAGGCATTGAAGCAGGAAATGGTCGAGTAGGAGGTGATTTCAACGAACGCGTAGGAGATCCTGGCAAGTAGAAGAAGCGCTAGAGATTGGAGCATTTTTGAGAAGCCCACTGCGGTGGCAAACTTGTTTTGAATTTACGTAACTCCCCAGAGGTGAAAGTAATCTTGGCGGCACCGAAATCGCAATCTCTTGTGTTTTCTCTCTTCGAGCGGGGTGATTCAGATTTCGAAGCCGTACGAAGACTCGCCGCACGCACAGACACGAGACTTTATCATGAGTGAGATAAGCTGGGGAGCGATTCACCTTGAATCATTCAAGCCTTTGCTCATTCAGCTCCAGTCGTTGGCCGATGGACATCGCGTCGTCCGTCTTTTCGCGATAAAGTGGCTTCAATCTAAACTTTAATTCTCTCAAACGAAAGAAATTAGGCGAAGGTCGGCTTCTGGCAGGTGCGCAAATAAACCCCAGCCTCGACACGAGGTTAGCAGATCCGGATTGGACTCAGTGACCAGATTTGTGAAGTGAAGATCATTATGTTAATCAGAAGTTGCTCAACGGCATGTGAAAGAAGCATTTGTTTGACACTATCTATAAAAATTGGACGGAAGACGGATAAGGAATTAAAATTTATAACGCATTCTTACGTAGCGTCTGATTAATCGAGTTCACGGTAGCTTGATAAGGAAGAGTTCCAAATTTTGTGCAAAAGTGCCTCCGTCAGCATGAACTATGACTTGATCCTGGAGGAAATCGGCGAGTTCGGGCCCTTCCAGATCCGGAACTACTTCCTCACGTGTCTGCCAGTATTATTCGGAACCCTCAACGCCATCTCGTACGTCTTCATAGCCGCTTCCCCGAGCTACCGGTGAGTCCAAGAGCGTCCCCAAATGCCCCCTCTTGAAATCCGGGACTTGCAGATGCGTCGTGCCAGAATGCGACTCCAGACCCCCAAAGTTCGACGAGACCTGGGTCCCCGACGCAGTTCCCGGAAGACCCTCCAAGACCAGCGGTTTCATCCCTGAGACGTGCCTGAGGTTCGTCCGGAACACGAGTGTGGCCAGTGACGACTCCTGCAGCGCCCAGATGTTCACCTCGGACATGGAGAAGTGCGACGAGTGGGTCTTTGACGAGCAGGAGCGGACCATCGTGAACGATGTACGTAGACCTGCTTGGGAGTTGAGCTAATCTCGGGACTTTTTAGATGAAGATCAAGTGCCGGCAGAACGAGTGGAAGCTGGCCCTGGTGGGCACTCTGAGCTTCGCAGGGGTCATCGTGGGGAGCGCTATGGCGGGATTTCTGGCAGACAAGTAGGTCTTCTACTAAAGTCTTCTGAGAAAATGAGAGCTCTTTGCAGGTTCGGAAGAAAGCGAGTTCTCGTGATTGCCATCATGGAGATGGCCTCCACGGGAGTGGCCCTCGCCTGCACTCGCCAGTACGAGCTCTTCGCGTTCCTGAAGTTCCTCAACTCCATCGGAACGGCGGCCATCTTCCCCACCGTCTTCATCCTCGGGGTCGAGTCGGTGGGCAAGCGGAAGCGAGAGATGGCCGGGACCGTCCCGAACTTCTTCGACACCACCGGAGGAGCAGCTCTGGGTCTCATAGCGTGGCTCACGAGGGACTGGGTGAAGACACAGCTCATCATCTCGGTGCCCGCCTTCGTCTTCATCAGCTACATCTGGCTCGTGCCCGAGTCCGTGAGGTGGCTCATCGCCAAGCGGAGGTTCTCGGAGGCGGAGGAGATCGTCCTGAGGGCAGCCAGGGTCAACGGAGTGAAGCTCTCCAAGAACCTGTATGACCTAGCGAGCATCTCTGTGGTGCACGAGAAGGTCACGGAGCAGTCAGCGCTGCTCCAGACGAAGATGGAGAGTTGTCACAAGGCCAGCGACGACATTGCCTCGACATACGCCCAGATCCTGAGGTCCAAAGTGCTCGTGATCAGGGGACTCGTGATGTACTTCGACTGGGCCGTCGTCGCCTTCGTGTTCTACGGGCTCTCGCTGAACTCCGTGAACCTCGTCGGCAACAAGTACCTCAACTTCAGCCTCATGATCCTGGCGGAGGTGCCGGGGAACGCGGTGGCATGGTTCTGCATGAACAGGTTCGGGCGTAGGAGGTCGCTGGCCCTCTCCCTGGCTCTCTGTGGCTCCGTCTGCATAGCCACTGCCCTTCCTTTCATAGGTAAATCAACGAAGTTTTACTTGGACGTTATTGGCCCCTCACTTCGAGCGAAAAGAACCTTAGAAGTCTCAAAAACTTTCACCTTCCAGAATTTCCGCTGGTGATCCTTGGATTCTCCCTGGCCGGGAAGATTTGCATCACCTGCAGCTTCGCCATACTCTTCGTCTACTCCGCCGAGATGCTCCCCACCACAGTCCGGAGCGGGGGCGTCGGCTCCATGTCGACCTTCGGACGAATCGCCACCCTCGTGGGACCCTTCGTGCCGCTCCTGGTGAGTATTGAAGTCTCTGAGTTGGCTTACCTGAGTTTTCTTCTTGCAGAGCAAGTTCCACAAGTCAATCCCCATGCTGCTGTTCGGCCTGGTCTCGATCGTTGGCGGCTCTCTGGTGACCTTTCTTCCGGAAACGCTCGGCTTGCAGCTGCCCGACACAGTTGAGGAGGCAGTGAACATGGGCCGGAACACTGTATGAAATTCGAGATCTGATAGACAGTTTTACCGTGTTTCTACTATTTTATTTTTTCTTTACATTACAAAGACATCTTTTTATTGGAATTACAATGATCATCATATTTTGTACTCGTACATGCATTTCAATTGGATTTTCAGTTTTTAGGGAAAGTTAGGCTGTTTTATTAGGCTAAACATTTCCCTGAACTTCTGTTGTAACACGGAAAGCAACCAGATGGTGATGTTGTGTGGTGCTTTTTTGATATGCTTGGAGACTGTGGTTTACGCCAGAAGGAGCAAGCTCAACTTCCGACTCCAATCAGCCCCCAGTTTTTTGCTTTTTTTTGGATTTTTTTGCTTGTTTTGGTTTATTCCTCTTAAGTTAACCTTAAGTTAACCTCGGAGAGAGCATGGATACAGAGAATAATTCTCAGTAGTCCTCGCTCCGTGGGCCAACTGAACCCTGTGGCCGAGTGTCGTTCCTAATAAGAAGTCACTTCTTCTTAAGAACCCTGATAGGCCTTATAGCCTTGTGCGTTGGCCCTGCTAAGAAGCGCCTTTGTTTTCCACGTCTCCAGCAGGCTTCCGACTGTCAGATCCTAAGAATCCTGGGTCCGCCATGTGCCCTGCCTCGGTGGCCGAGAAGTGGGGCCCTCGTAGCCCCTCCCTTCTCCTGGTGCCAGCAGGCTTCCGACTCTCCTCTGTTGAGAGTCACGGGTCCGCCATATGCCCTGCCTCGGTGGCCGAGAAGTGGGGCCATCGTAGCCCCTCCCTTCTCCTGGTGCCAGCAGGCTTCCAACTCTCCTCTGTTGAGAGTCACGGGTCCGCCATGTGCCCTGCCTCGGTGGCCGAGAAGTGGGGCCCTCGTAGCCCCTCCCTTCTCCTGGTGCCAGCAGGCTTCCGACTCTCCTCTGTTGAGAGTCACGGGTCCGCCATGTGCCCTGCCTCGGTGGCCGAGAAGTGGGGCCCTCGTAGCCCCTCCCTTCTCCTGGTGCCAGCAGGCTTCCGACTCTCCTCTGTCGAGAGTCACGGGTCCGCCATGTGCCCTGCCTCGGTGGCCGAGAAGTGGGGCCGTCGTAGCCCCTCCCTTCTCCTGGTGCCAGCAGGCTTCCGACTCTCCTCTGTCGAGAGTCACGGGTCCGCCATGTGCCCTGCCTCCGTGGCCGAAAACCTAGGCCTTCCTAGCTTATGTGCTTGATCTGTCACGTCTACTCGGCCACTCTACAGGTGATTCGTCCGCCAGCTTCCAAGTCACGGTTCTTTGTACTATGAGAGCAACCGGTTACTCTCGATCCGCAACAACTTGGGCCAGTGTATTGCCGAACCACCTGAGCTCCTGCTACTCGGATTTTCCGTAAGCAGCAGGACCGTTTGTTACCTCCACTCAGCGCGTGACCAGCTGAGGTTATCGCTCTGGCATCCTCTTTTATCTTATACCATGTATAACCTTTTTCAGTCGCCTTTCCGCCTCGCTCGTGGCTGATTCACAAGGGGTGTTTGAAAGGCGACTCTGTTACAGCCTCCTTTTCGCCTCGCTCGTATCTGTTTCATGAGGTGGCGTTCAAAAGGTGACTCCGTTTTATCGTTTACCATGACCAGCCTGGATTCTGAGGGTCCCGGCGATTGCGCCATGATAAACGATCGAGAAGCATCCGATGTTTCCGAACGTTGTCTCGGAACCCGGCCATATGAACAGCGATATTCGGTAACGCCCGTACGACTTGAAGAGGCCTCTTATGAAGCCTCTCCTCGTCAGTTGGTTCATCCAGAACCAACCCCCCTCCGCATCGGTCTCGGATCCCTCCTTGTTTAGGTAGACCCGATTAACAGCGGCGGCTCGTGAAGCCTGCGGATGGAGATTGACGCGGTTCGATTGATCCTGCGCCTTGCCGCCAAATTTCATCTGGAAAACAGGAAAAAGAAGCCCGATTAGTTTGGAGGCTTATCAGAGTAGATCTAATTTTAAGTAAGGCGCTTTTCAGACATGAAATCAGGATTCTCAACAAAGTTTTTCAGTAGAGGGAGCCTGGGTGTTTCATCCTTATTGGCGCTATTTCAAAGGAAACAGAACTTCGCTCACCTTTTGAATTTGGTCTTTTTTCGGTCTTGAGACTTCCAATTTCAGTAAGTTCCTTCTATGTTTCCTGTAAAAGAAAGCTGCTTTTAGAAGGAGTCAAAAATACAATTTTCTGGAGAGCAAGACTTGAATCAGCATCCTTTTGGTTATTATTTTAAGAAATGTAACATCAAAGTCTTCAGATTATTCTTATCATCAAAACTCAGTAAACATTCAAGTCCCCGAAATGTAGGAAACAAACTTACCTCTTGGATGTTTCGTCCAAAAACGTGATCGCAGTATTCCAGGTTGCAGCTTCTGAAAAGAGAAGGTAAGTTAGATTCATTCTTCTTCAAACGAGCTCGAAAGTCTTTGAGAAGCTTTTTCAGATAGGAGCGAAAGACAAAACATAGTGGTTGTTATCATCAGCATCAACTGAACTATGCGGTCATCATTAAAAGTGTTATGTGGGCAATAAAATTCCATTCGACTTACTTCCTAAGCTTGAAGATTCTTCGTTGAGTAAGCAGTCAGTTTTCTGGGTTTTTGCGGCCTTCTGTAATTTAAAACAAAATGTTTGTAAGTCCAAAGTAGGTCAGTTGCGCTCAAGGCCTTTTTGTAGCAAGTTCAGCTGGCCGTTCTTAAGTGTAATCATTGGGATCATGGAAAAGTTCAGAACATTCATCAGAATTTAGTGAATTAAGGACAATCAAAAAGTCTCACCTTCGAGTGGCTTCCGGAACTTTCCCTGGACGAAGATCCGGGGAACGTCGACGCCCTCTTTGAAGTTAACGGTGCGTCTGTGCACGTACTCGTTGCTCAGGACCTCGAACCCCTGATCCTCGAACAAGCCACGGGTTTCGTCGGTCGAGAAGTAGTACGACCTTGTCCCGTCCTGCCGAACGTACAGGTTCTCCGCGATCTTGCTGCCCGCCTTGAACCTGATCTGGGCCATGTCATAGATGCCATAGTCGCGGAACAGCACCACCCCGCCTGGCTTCAGCAGCTTCCACAGATTCGCCACCACGAGGCCGAACTTTTCCGGGTGGATGGCCGACAGCACGAAGACCAGCGTGACGAGATTCACGGACTCTACGGCTATGGTTTCGAAGACGCTAGCGGTGGTGATGTCGCACGCGAAGGCTTTCATGTGGGCCTCGTCGTACAGCGGGTTTTCCCTCACTATCTCGATGGCACGTGGCGAGAAGTCCAGGCCGTAGATGAAGTACTTGGTCGCCTTCTCCTCAACCAGCGGGAATATCAGGTTACCGACGCCGCAACCGACCTCCACCAGAACACCCTCCTCGCCATCCACGTCCTGCAGCAGCTCGCGAAACTCCCGCGTGGTCCAGTGGCGGTCCTTGAAGAACCTCGTCTCGTTCCGCTTGTAGAACAGATTCCAGTTCTTGGCCGCCTCCAGCTCCAGCTTCCTCGCCTTGAACTCGGGAACCATGCGGGAATTCTGGGCGTTGAGCCGATTTTTCTGCTCCTCGCTCAGATCCAAGATGGCGGCTGCTGGCCCACATTTCTCTTCGCTATTTTCCTCCATGCTAGCGTACTTTGGATCTGGATTTCTACATCTAGGAGTAGTGAAGGCACTATTCTACCTTTTGAGTAGGTTTTTCACATTTAAACTAGACTTTTGGAGACGCAGCAGGGAAATACGTCTTTACGCTTTCGATGTGCGATGAAAAAGAACGAAATTGCACTTTTCCACTTTCAATTCGCTTGCTGAGGTGTCGCGACGATCGCTGTACAGTGGCGCCTCTAGTGGGAAAATCAGTCTGTTGACAAAAAACCAAAACAACGCCCAAAATCGCCAATTTCGTTTATTTTAGTAGTTCAGCTGGTTTTAAAGCTCCCATTTCGTCCCAAAACAGAGCTCGAGCATGAGGGCGTTCGGGATTTTCATCGTGGCCTCGCTGTTTTTCGCCAAAGGTGAGAAAACCGGAAGTAGAATGAAGTCATCAAAGTCTCTTCAACAGGTCTCGCAATTTGGTGCTACAGATGCACGTCGGCCACCCCGGGATGCAGCGACAAGTTCAACTGGCGAGGCATCGGGTTCCTGGGAGAGGCGTGTCCCGAAGATGACGACATCTGCGTCAAGATTACGGAGAGAAAAGGGGCCCTCGAGGTCATAACTCGGGACTGCCTCAGTGCTCTGAAGCCCTACCGCTACGACATTCCCCCGGACAAGTACGAGGGCTGCTACAGCGGGGCACACGACCCCAAGCTGGCGCACTACGTCAACAACACCATCAAGGAGTTGGACATCAAGAGAAACTTCTTCCCCTTCACCGAGTTCTGCTTCTGCTTCCTCGACCACAGATGCAACAGCTCGTCCAAGGCGGGGGTTTCCGTGCTGGCGGTCGCCGTCCTTGCAGTTCTGAAGATGCTGCTGTGAGATTCAATCCTGACTTAGAGCAATCATTCCGTCCAAAAAGAGCCATTTTATAAGGATTTTTCGAATAAAGCAAAAAGACCATTTTTATATGTCCGTATCCGATATGTCCGTCCGTCCGTCCGTCTGAGTCACAAAGGCTCCGAAACTACAAGAGCTAGAGACCTGCGGTTTTTTGCATGTTGTCATGTATGGTCTGGAGGGTGGTGGAACCACTTTGGTTTTTCCGGAAAACTGCCTGGAGGTAATTAAGGGGGTTTGAGGGGGATTGAACTGAATTTTGGATATGTTATACATTATGTCAAATCTAGCAAATCATAGAACACATATATGACCCTATCACTTAAGGGGGTGGGGTGAGAGGCCTCCGAAGGGGGGAAAAACTAAGTTGCTCCGATTGAGCTGAAATTCAGAATGGTCATGTAAAATTACAATTTAAGCAACTTTTGTTTCGGGTCATGGTCTCAAAAATGTTAAATAATGGACTCTGGGGGTCAATAAGTGGCCATCCAAGACTTCCCTTCAATTCCCTTCAAATTCAACCGATTGAGCTGAAACTTTGGCAACTGTAAGATAATATTAAATCCAGTAAAAAACAGTTCTACAGTAAGCCTCTATGACCCAAGGGTGAGGAGCTAAGGGCTCTCAAAGTTAGTATGAGGAGAAAATTTTTTAACTCCAGTAGAGCTTCAACTTGGACAAATGTTAGATGACATCAAATTTAGCAAAGTATCCTTCTACATTAAGGCTCTATGGCCTGTGGGATCGAAGTCAGCGGTCCAACAAGTTTCTGCAGTGACGAAATTTGGGACAAAATATTTTCATTTCGACCCAACTTTTGCAACAAAGCGAATTGAAAATGCACTCAAATGCGTTCGTCCCCGACTAAGCTTTAAACATGTTTCATACAAAACTCTTATTTATTTAATGCACATCACTCAGCAATTATGGCAGGTACAATAGAAACAATTATAAAAGGAACAGACTTTAGTAGTCCTGGCTCTCGACATAGTTGTCGGGTTCGTTCTCCTTGTTGGACTTGCTAGACGATTTCATGGGTAGAAGGACTTTCTCGATGTGAGGTTGAACGCCCCCACTGGCGATAGTTACGTCCGAGAAGAGACTTTTAAGCTCTTCATCGCTTCGGACGGCCAAAGTGATGTGACGAGGAGTGATGCGGCTCTTCTTATTGTCCATGGCTGCATTTCCAGCGAGCTCCACCACTTCTGCGGCCAGGTACTCCAACACCGCCGCCATGTACACCCCAGCACCCACTCCGACTCTGTCGGCGTAGTTCCCTTCTTTCAGCTTGCGCAAGGCTCGTCCGACAGGAAAGAACAACCCGGCTCGCTTTGTCTTGCTCATTTTCTTGGGCTTGGATGCTTCTAGATTTCTCGAAGCTGGAACGCGACGAAAGTTAGCGGTCCTCACTAAACCTTAATTTTGGGGTAAATTTCGATACTTACGGGCCATTTTTGCGGGAATTGAAACTGACTTGACGAACTTTAAAATAACGAGGAACTCTAGAGGATTTGGGACTTGAATTTGTACGAGATATTTAAGTTACACTTCACTCGGCGAACACTCAGTGTTAAATGGCCGAAATTGCGCCAATTCGCCAATTCACTGCGCACACTGCGCACTTTTCCTAAAATTCGCGCGAAAATTCAAAATATAAACAATTCCTCCAACTATTTAGCAAAATGAGCTCGTTCAGCGCCAGTCTTGCAGAATTCAGTGCCAATCCAGCCCAGGTGAAGGCCCAAATCATCGAGAACATCGGCCAGATCGCAGTTCTCAACTATGCAGAGACCTCAAGCCTCAAAGACGGAACTTTGGTGCGTTTTCGGGGCCAAGTTTCCGACATGATGGACTCGGAGATCTACCTGGAGAAGTACGAGGTGACTGGACCGGACGGCCAGAAGCGAGTGCAGGACGGCAAGTATCGCGACACGCTCCTTCTTGGTCCTGGTGAAAGGGTCAACCACAACTCTGGGGGGAACGTGCACGGCGAGAGACGGCCAATGTTCGTGATTTCCGTACCGGGCGTCAACAAGTGGGTCTTGGACCTGGAGAGGGCGCAATCTGCTGCCACGAGTCCCCCCTCAGAAGCCTCTGAGAGCGGCCATGGAGTAAAGAGACCCCTGGAAGAGACCGGCGAGGAGGAAATGGACACGTCTGAGGCCCCGGCGAAGAAGCTCGAGACAGACCAGGTGGCGGCAGAGAAGGCGAGACCGACAGCGCTTCTGTCCCCGGAGTATCTCCTGAACTCGCCGATCCCCGACCGCCCCAGCAAGGCGTGTCTGGTGAAGCTCTACTCCGACTTTGACGACCTCAAGCTCAACACGGTCGTCGACGTTGTGGGTTTTCTGTCAGTGGACCCCTCCCTGGACGGAACGCTGGACGACGACGACGATGGGTTCATGGAGGAGTCCGAGAGACAGGCCCAGAACCCGCCGCCCTCGCTGATCCCTCGAATCCACGCCGTGCTCCTGACGCCTCTGAAGCACATCAACCCCCTTCTCGAGACCTCACTGCCCTGCGAGACCCTGGAAGAGGCCTACCGCGACCTCAAGCTGGCGCTCTCGCAGTGCCTCTTCGAGGACACCTTCGCTGCTGACTACCTGATCGCCCATCTGCTGTCTATTGTGTGAGTCTGGAGTATTTTCCTTACTCAGAAAGCTCTTCTGACTTTCATTCTTTAATTGCAGCCACACGAGAAGCGACTGCGAGTCCTTCGGGCAGCTGAGCCTGAACATCAGCAACATCCCTCAGAGCGCCCTTCCCGACTTCACGAAGCTGCTCTACGAAGTCCTCGAGATGCTCCTGCCAGCAAGTCACTACTTTCCCATGACTCTGGACAACATGAACACGGTTCAATTTGCGCCCAAGTATGTCCTTAAATTTCCTGATTTTCAGCCTAAAAGACCTTTTTATCACTCCTCGCAGAAAGGACTACCAGACAAACAAGCTAACGAGTGGCCTCCTTCAGCTCGCTCCCCACACGCATCTCGTCCTGGACGAGACCCGTTTGGCGGTTGGAAAACTCGAAGCCACGGGAGTCGAGGCCGTCAAGCACCTGGCCCAGCTCATCAACTCGCAGCGTGTCAAGTACAACTTCCAGTTCTACGAGCTCGACTTTGACGCCGACATCCCCGTCCTGATCCTGAGCGAGGGCCGAAGCATGCTCCCAGCCGACTGCCACGTCCCCTTGCGGCCGTCTTCTGGGGCTCCGATGCACGAGACCTTCGCTGCCGTCCGGCACTTTCTGCAGCCCAAGCTGGAGGTCATTCGGAAGTACCTCACGCAGCAGAAGCACGCGGGCTTCGACGTGAGTCCCGAGGACCCCGACATGATCCAGAACGACTTTGTGAAGATGCGACGGGAGAACGAGCAGATCAACGCGCAGGACCTGCACTCGCTGCTGGTGCTCTCGAGGCTTTTGGGGCTCATGCGGGGCCGGACCTCGATGAAGCAGGACATCTGGGAGGAAGCGAAGGAGCTTGAGAAGGAGCGACGGAAGCGAGTTGCCAAGTGAAGTTCCTTTTAAACTTAAAATTAAAAATGTGTGTGAATTTTTTAAAACCCAAACTTTTTTAGTCATTCTTGGAGCTCCTCAGGATCCCCTTCTGCGGGCTCCCTCCGATCTCCTCCACCGACGGGACTCTTGAAGTCTCAGGAGCCTCATCGTGTCTCTTCCAGAACCCAAAGTACCGACGAGACTCGTACTGGTCCGGAAACAAGACGTGGGAGGTGAACATTGGGCAGCAGCAGATGTCTCCCGTGAGCTCGTCATGCTCCTTGAAGTACTTCCTGGCCTTTCGTTCGTTTTCCTCAGCCGTGTCTTGAAGCTTCTGCCTCCAATCCGTCCTGGGAGTCGTGAAGTACTTCCTTCTCGGAGTTTCTGTGGACGAGACGACCTCCTTGTCGGGCAGCTTCCGGAACAGACCCATATAGCTCGACTGGGACTCCGAGAGCTCCTTGAGGAAGGACCTCAGGGCCCGTTTTTCCTGGATCCTCTGGGTCTTGGCCTGAATAGACCTCACATAGGCCGCCAGTTGCCGGTCAAAGAGCGATACGGAGGGCCTTTGCTCATGGACAGTCGGGGTTTCAGCCTCCCAAGGGGTCTCGGGGTGACGAGAGGCCAGTCGAGAGGCCGCCACTGGCCGAATCGGGGCTTCTCTGGGCCGACTTTGAGCTTCTTGGGGTGGCGGAATGCGGTAGGAGTACAGACCTGGGGCATAGGAGACTCTTCCAAAGGAAACGGCTCGTTTTTCCGGCTTCTTTTTCTTTTCTGGCATTTTGGGAAACTTTCAAAAATATTCTGGCTCCTGCGATTGACTTTTCAAGATATTTCAAAATATTAAGTTTATTAAGAATAAGCCCTAAACCGCCATCTGGACATCCTCGTCGACGGCGAGTTCGTCGTCCGTGTTGTCAGACGCCATCTCTTCGTCGACCTCCCCCTCGTCCGGCTCCTCGTCAGACAGCCCCTGCAGCTCCTGAATAGCCCGCATCAGCACCGTAAAGTCCTTCTGCCGCTTCTCCAGTCGCTTTTCCAGACTCGCACTCTTCGCCTCCAGCTCGGCCAGCTCCTCCTTCAGACTCGCCAGCTTTGACTGGCTCTTCTGCCGGTCCGGCTGCTGGTTGATGATCTTCGCGAGCGCGTCGTACTCCATCCTGTTCTTGCGGATCTTCTTTGCTATCACTAGGTTCTCCTTGTTCTGCTCAATCTGCTGCTTCACCAGTTCGATGCCGGACGTGATGGCCGCCGAGATCTTCTCATAGTTCTTTAGCTCCTGCGTCATCATCTCAGCCGTAAATTTGGATTTTTTCATCGCGAACTGGCACTGGGCCAGCTGGGCGAGCATCCTGTCGTGGCTGCTGGCCACCGCCTCCGGAGCTTCCGGAGTGTTGCTCCACTTCACAAACGTTTTCAGCAGGATGTTGAGTCTCCGGTCGTCTCCCGTTCCATCTCCGTCGATCAGGAGCCGTCTCTTTATCACGTCCTCTGCGAATGAGGCCCATTAGCGAGGGAGGATTGGAGCAAAACAGACTTACCGTCAGACATTTCCAAACAATGTCGATTCCGGCGATTTCCCAGCCCGAAACAAGCAACAAATGACCACCCAGTCTAGGACGGCTGCAGCGAGTCTAGGCATATGTAGATTCTTTTTCGACGGTCGCATGTTTTCCAATGATAATTTTTCTGTTTTAATGTCCATTTGCTACCCTTTCAATGCCTTAAGAGTCTAAACTCGGTGCATTAGTCACTGTAGTTGATGCAGAGCTCAAAACTGAAGTCCCAATCGGCGAAAGAAAGACAAAAAAACTTTTCTGTTTGGTCATTCTGAATTCTCGAGTAAGAACAACTTTTGCGAATTTGTGAAAAGCCCGATGGGATGTGATAGAAAAGAGCCAAGTGTAGAGAAGTTGGAGAGAGAAATGTAAATAGTGCGAAATAGCGAATTGGACAAAAGACAAAGGAAGGTGAGAAAAGCAAATTGGATTTCTAGTTCTGACGTGACTGCGACTTTGACTTGGCTGATGGATCTTCTTGCATCACTACCACAGTCGCAGGTCTCGGCAACCTGCTTGTTGTTTGTCGAGTCCGCGACATTCTTGCCCGATTTCGAGGCTGACTCGACCAGACAGACGGACATATTGCGAAATCCAGATCTGACGCTCTCGTGTGTTTTGCAGGTTTTTGAAACCCGTTAAACTCATCATTGGAAGCGTGGAAAGGGTGGTGGCGATGGAAAAGGAACACCGCCGTTTGAGGAAGCACGCGAAGAAGAACAAGAAGTCAAAGAAGCGCCGAAGATCGCCCATTGGAGAGGACGACATTGAGTTCTCGGACGAGGAGGAGCTGCACCGCCACGCCGCCCCGCTAGTCGAGTATTCTGACGTGAGCTCGGAGGACTTCTCGGGCCCCGAAGCAGGTGAAATCGAGACGGATCCCGAAGAGGGGGGTCAGGGACTTTCGCCCATCAGCCCCGAGGACGGCACGCCCCCAATAGCCAACAACAAAATCAAAACGCGCCTGGGTCCGCCCCTGGAAGCGCCGCCCTCAGCCATGAGGACCGTAGAGGTGGTGGCGCCCGCCGACGCCGCTACAGTGGTCAAGTCGGAGGAGTCCGAGGACGGGAGCGACGACCGCGACAGGTCCAAGTACAAGAAGAAGAAGGACAAAAAGAGCAAGAAGAAGAAGGGCAAGAAGCGGAAGAAGAAGCACCGCACCAAGTCGGTGTCGAGTGTGGAGACGGTGTCGGAGGAGGAGGACCCGATTCTGACGGGGGGGTCGCCCTCGACTCCACCCCCTGTGACGAGCAATAAAGAGCCTAGTTTGGCGCCCGTCTCGCCCGCGACTCCGCCCCCGAGACAGCCCGCCTCGCCCGTCTCGTACCACCCGTCGCCCTCGACTTCCTCGTCCCGCACGAAGAGGGACTACGCCGCGTCCCCCCACACGCCCCCCATGCCCTCCAAGCACGCCACCCACGATCTGCTGGAGGAGAGCTACCACTCGAAGTACCGCAACGAAGTCAAGAGCAGAACTCCAGGTGCGTTTCTACCTCTTTCTTGGACCAAGCGAGTTTCTAGTTTCTGATTAAATCTGTACTGAATTTTTAAGAAGTCAGTAAAAGAGAGCCATAAAATTTAATAATATGATGGAAACTCGCTTGGTCTAAGCTCCGTTACTGCATGGTTTTAATTTCCTCTATTCCTGAAATTTCCTAATTTTTAGAGAAAAGTAACCCTAAAGATTCTATGTACGACGCTGGGAGGGTTGGCAAACCGAGACGCCGTTCGAGAGATGCCGACTACTTCAAAAAGACTGATTCTAACTCTAGCTTCAGTAGCTCTAGTAGTAATGCATGCTTTGGCTTTATTTTTTCGCCAGGAGCTTCTTCTTTGTTTCGCTCGTACCTCAGAGTCACATTTAAGCACCTTTCACTGACGTGGTTGAAGTTTCGCAACAGAACAAAGAAGAAGCTTCACCCTTCCCTCCCCTCACCCGCCTCTAACAAGCGTCTTTCTTGCAGAGCGTCGGGCCTACAGTCCCCCGGGGAAGCGTCGTCGGCTGCTAAGCGGGGACCCGTACAAGGAGAAGGACTACTATTCCAAGAGAGACCGAGAATACAGAGAAAAAGACTTGTACTCGTCCCGGTCGAGCCGCGACTCGAGGTATCGCAAGTCCCCGCCCTCCTCCCACGCACAGCCTTCCTCCCGCTCGTCGCGTAGCAGCAAGTACTACAGCAGATCGCCTTCCTTGTCCCGCTCGAGGTCCGGGAGGCGGCACAGGTCGCGATCACGGTCGCGTCGGCGGACTCCGGAGCGTCGTAGGTACTCGCATAGCAGGTCCAGGACGCCCCCGTCGCACAGCAAGACGACACAGCAAGAGAAGATCACGGACACGAGTCTCTTCGCGGAGCTCGTGAAGGACAAGCACAAGCGAGAAAAGGCGCTGAAGGAGATCCTGGAGCAGAACAAGGCGAACGGCGAGAACTCCTCCGACGCCTGCGTTGTCGTCTCGGACACGCCGGCGCCCACCAACGGGCAGGCCTCCGATGTCGTGGACATCACCGACGACGTCGTCGACTCCTCCGCAGTCATGAGCCAGCGCATCCAGGTCATCACCACCTCTGCTGCCGAGCTGCCCCCGCCCTCCTTCGTGCCTCCCGTGATATCCTCCTCGCAGCACAACAACAACAATAACAACGTGCAGGCAGCTGAGGGGGCGAAGGGAGGCGGCAAGGGGAAGCTGAAGAGCCTGCCCCTGCCTCCGGGGACGAACCTGTCGGAGCTCGCGAACGCAAAGACGCCTAGTCCACCGAGAAGTCCGTTGCTGGCGCCAGTTCCGGCGCCCCCGTCGGGCCCTCGGGTGAAGCCAAAGGAGAGCGCGATGATGCCAAAGGGGAAGAAGAGCCTGCTGAACCTCCCGATGCCGGCGATGGTGGCGGGCTCGGAGGACGTGAGTGGCGACGAGGACATGGACTCGCCGAGGAAGGGACTGGGAGCGAATGGAGGGGGAATGGGGACGCCCGGGAAGAAGGGACACAAGGCGGTGAAGCGGCCCATCATCCTGAACCGGAGAGACTCGAGAAGTGCCATTGGACCGGGACCTGGGGGTCTGGACTGGGGAGAGAGGAGCGTCGATGTGTTCCAGGTCCTGGACCAGATCGGCGAGGGAACTTACGGCCAGGTGAGTTGAATGTCAGGGGTAGATTTTAAAGGGATTTTAAAATTCCAGAGACGGGGACTCTGATGTCTAAGGGGCTCAGGGCTAAGAAATTTTCAGGGATGGATCTTAAAGGGAATCTTTGTAGTCCAAAATCTCGTAAAATAGGGCTTCAAAATATCAGGGATAGAAACTCTGGGGTCTAATAATCCCAGGGACGGATCTAAGGGGCTAAGAAATTTTTAGGGATGGATCTTAAAGGGAATCTTCAAGATATCAGGGATGGAGACTTTGGGGTCTAATAATCCCAGGGGTGGATCTAAGGGGTCAAGAAATGTTCAGGAGTGGATCTGATGGGTTTTTCCCTGCAGGTTTACAAAGCACGTGATAATCATACTAACGAGATGGTGGCGCTGAAGAAGGTGCGGTTGGAGAACGAAAAGGAGGGCTTCCCTATAACGGCGGTGCGTGAGATCAAGATCCTGCGACAACTAAACCACAAGAACATCGTGAACCTGCGTGAGATAGTGACGGACAAGCAGGACGCCCTGGAGTTCCGCAAGGACAAGGGTTCTTTCTACCTCGTATTTGAGTACATGGACCACGATCTGATGGGGCTGCTGGAGAGTGGGATGGTGGAGTTCACGGAGCACAATAACGCCAGCATCATGAAGCAGCTCCTGGACGGCCTGAACTACTGCCACGCCAAGAACTTCCTCCACAGGGACATCAAGTGCTCCAATATTCTGATGAACAACAGGTAAGTTGGTTACCTTTCCAACAGCAACAAGGACTGTTGGGGTCTCGTTTCAGGGGAGAGGTGAAGCTGGCGGACTTTGGGCTCGCGCGTCTCTACAACGCCGACAACCGGGAGCGTCCGTACACGAACAAGGTCATCACGCTGTGGTACCGTCCGCCGGAGCTGCTGCTGGGAGAGGAGCGATACGGGCCGGCAATTGACGTGTGGAGCTGTGGGTGCATTCTGGGCGAGCTGTTCCTGAAGAAGCCGCTGTTCCAGGCCAACGTGGAGCTCGCGCAGCTCGAGATGATCTCGAAGATGTGTGGTACTCCGACACCTGCTGTCTGGCCCAACGTCATCCACTTGCCTCTGTTCAACTCAATCAAGCCCAAAAAGACCTACCGTCGCCGCTTGCGCGACGACTTCACGTTCATGCCCGCATCCGCTCTCGACTTGTTGGACAAGATGCTGGAACTCGATCCCGATCGCCGGATCACAGCTGAGGACGCGCTCAAATCTAGCTGGCTCAAGTCGGTCAACCCGGAACAGTGAGTTTCTCTTGTCTCAAGTCTCTGTGGTCATTAATACCCCTTTAATTTTCCAGATTACCTCCTCCTCCGTTACCAACGTGGCAGGACTGTCATGAGCTATGGAGCAAACGGCGCAGAAGACAGATCCGAGACCAATTGGAACCCAGACCAAGTATGCCTCCTGGCAAGCCAGCGGCCCAAGAAGCAGTTGTTTAGCTATTTTTACCGTTTAGGCGTGTTGATATACATAAAATATTAAATGTAACTTTAATGAAGCTTAGGTTTAAGGACAACTCTAGAATTGACTACAAAACTCTTTAACTTTGTATCTTCCTCACTCAACCCCAAGCAACTCTGTTTCCTAGTAGACTAGATTTATATACCTGCGAATCGACAAATAAAGGTTTTCTCTCCCCAATGTACTCGTAGCGATGCAAGAATTGTAAATACGTTTATTTTTGATCAAAATGTAGGCACGATGCAACTTGCAAAGGAGACTCTAAGCTCAACCGGGTAACTTGGTCAGATAAATAGATTGTAATGCGATCAACCACTAGTTTTAACATTATTTTCTTGTTTGAAATAGTCACACACGTAGGGTTTTGATATAATAGGTCCCGTTCGCTCCGAGAGGAGAGGCAGGAGCCCACTTTGATTGCTGAAGCTGAGTTAGAGACAGACAGTATACCTTAAGTTCTAAGGACAAAATGTTGAATATCCAAAATACAATGATATCAAAATGAGAAGAAACAACTGTACATAATAGGTGTAAAAATTGATGAATAAATCCAACTGATAACAAACCATAGAGCTTGATTACTAGAGGGGTAACTGTTGCCTTCGTGTTTGCTCCGAGTGTTGAGAAAAGACGAGCCTGATGGCTCAAAAACCTAGAATATAATTTACGTTTAAAATTCACACATTGAAATTTGAATCAAACTCACTAGTCTTTGGCTCGCAGGCCGATTGTCTTTCCCAGAGTGGGGGTGTTCCCTGTAATCAATTTCCAAATTCAGCACACATGTGCTACAGAGAGAGTCAACAACGTGTCCTTGCTCAGCAACACACCTTCAGCCTAACTCCTGTGTGAATTGCCCTTTTGCAACCTAAAATTCTACAATCAGGACCCAGAAAGTCATAGGTCGGGCTTATGGCTTAACTTCCAGCTCTCACTACTTTTCACAAATCTGATTTCTAAACCTCTAACTATCTATAGCAAGTTGTGCTGCGACCGGCTCGGTTGCAGAGCTGATAAGAGCCTTTCTCACACCGAGGATGGACTGCCATGTCCAAAACGCGCCAGCAAATTAAGCGCAATTTTATGTCATAATTTTACATTACTATTAAACCGGCAAAGTCATTAAGGAGTCCGCAACTCGTCCTTTATAACAGAGACGTAACTAGGATTTGAAACCGGGGGGGCTGAACCTTGAGAGTGGGCCCCCCTTCCTATCCTATCCCCCCTTGATTCAAAAAGTGGACCCCTTCGAATTAAAAAGTGGGCTCCTTGAATCAAAAATAGGGGCCCCATCAAAATAAAAAATAGGCCCTTTACAGGCCCTATTTTAGTATTTATTTTTTTTTAAATCGGGCCTCTTTGGGGCCTTTAAATAATAATAAAATTTCGAGGCCCTCTGAAAAGCTCGGGGGGCTAAGCCTACCCTAGCCCCCCCCTAGTTACGTCTCTGCTTTATAACTAAGGGGTAATTTTTCAAAATTCAAAAATCTCGAACCATCGAAGTGAAATTTACTCACGCGCCCGACTTCCCAACGGTCTTTATTCAAAGCGACAGCAACGCCCCCTGCCAAAGTCAGCTTGTCAAAACTAAAAAGCAAATCGCAGACGAGAGTTGAGAACAAACTTCCCAAGAAATCGACTAAATCTAGGCATTTACAGTGACAAAACAAGTAAGTACCGCCTCTTGAGCCCCCTTTCTGTGCGCGTAACGTCGAGAGAGCCAGCGAAAGACGCTCGGGGCCGCGAAATCCGAGACAATTTTTGGGCATCGCCATTGCTCGTAAATTGTTTTGTTTTCCTCCCGATCACCCCAGTTCGGGGAAGCTGCAGCCCCCGAGTCCCACTCGTGCGATTTCCATTCAAGGAAAAGCGCGAGGAAGCTCCAAGGAGTGGATAAAAGGGACGGGCTTAGATATGTTGTTGTTGTTGTTGCACAATCCTTCATCGTCGTCTCCACCAAAGCAAAGCAACAAATCAACTCTTTTGTAATAATCAATTACGCTCGCATGTATATTTGCTTTATGGGTACATGCTCCATGAAGTTGAAGAGTGTGTGCAAATGGCTGAGTGCGGGTGAAAATCTTGCAACATCGGAGTTTTGTTTTGCTGATGTTTGCACCAGAGTCGACGTCGAAGATGATGAAAATTTTCTTCGTGATGCACTTTTGTAATAGAGCCGAGCCATGGAACTGCAAATAATCGATATGACCCGACGCATGAACTCGATGGGAAAGAAAATAAGAAAAGCCCGAGTGAAAGAAAGGGGGGGATGCAAAGCCCAGAGCAGCCACACCGAGTGTGTGTGTGGGACTGACGGACTGGCTTAGGAGCGATTGGGGAACGTTGCATTTGAAGGTGAAAGAAAAAAGGTAGCTGCATGACGATGTGTACAAAGACACGCAAAAACGCCATGCAATGCTCAGGCTGGGTATTGTGCATTCGAGAGAAGGCACATAGAGCGGGTGGCTGAAGGTAGATCGGAGTGTGAGGCATGTGGTGGTGGTTATAGTTGCAATGTGGAGCATTGCGAGAAGAAGTAAAAAGGCCACGACAACGGAGTGGTGACGACGACGACGATAGTTCAATCAATTCGTGCTGCCGTGCCTTCGCTTACTGTATTTTCGTTTTCGTCTATATGTTGGGTTATGGACTCGCTTTACGGCGCGAGCAGTGGAGCCCAAAATTTTCATCCCTTATTTGGGATTATTTTTTTGGAGCCCAAAGTTGACCCTAGAGAGCGTATAGAGAGCAGTGGAGCCCAAAATTTTCATCCCTCATTTGGGATTATTTTTTTGGAGCCTAAAACTGGCCCTGAGGAGTTTTTCTTCTGGAACATTTTCTATGAAAAACCACCCTCAAGTAGGTTGAGGAGGGTAACCCATTTTCCGTTGAAAAATGTTTTATGAAAAGAAAGCTGAAAACTCCCAAAAATGAAAAACCACTGCTGCAGTCAGCATTTGATCTATTTCACCCCGCCAAAGAGGCAAGAGCTTCTCCATGAATGATTGAATCGTTCGACAAAAGTGTGTGTTGCCCGTGTTCGTGACTGCCTGCTGCAACGTACATCAGCGCCAGAGAGTGGAGCAATAGGCGGGCGACGACGAAGTAAATTGTGCAATTTTTCCAACGTAAACAACGTCGGGCTCTGTGAAAAGAAAGAAAGCCCAAATACAGTAACAACAACAACAACCTGCATCTGCGAGTCGTGGCGAAAGACAATAGAGAAATAGCGGCGGCTCACACGTGTGTGTATGTAGGCTCGTACAGACAAAGCCGAGGCATCAGCTGCAGGCTTCACATTGGAGTTCTTTGTTGCGTTTTCCCTTCTCTTTTGGAGCGCGTTGTTTTGCTTATTTTTCCCTCCTCTCAAACCTCAACGACTGCCACCGCTGCCCCATGCACCTACTTAGCTATTGGTTGCACGCTGTGGTTTCGGTACAAATCGTGATGGTTCCCCCGCACGTTGGTGTGAGTTTCGGGGACGTTTCGGAGATGCACGAGGCCCTCGAGTGAGGTTTGGAGTGCGTGGGTGTTGAGAAGCCTCGGAGACACCGTTCAGTGCTGACTAGCGTCTCGTTGCAGGACAGAAGAGTGACTTAACCATGGCAGACCAGCAGTTCTTTCTCAAGTGGAATGACTTCCAGACAAACATGGTCACTTCCTTCAGGCATTTACGCGACGAGAAGAGTTTCACAGACGTGAGTAATGTCAAATGGGCCACCCCGACCCCGCGACCTAGCTGCCTTATTTACTCGTATTGATTCCGCTTCTTCCGCAGGTGACTTTGGCATGCGAGGGACAAACATGCAAGGCGCATAAAATGGTGTTATCAGCCTGCAGTCCCTACTTCAAATCATTGCTTGAGGTAAGAAAATAGAAACTAGATTTTCAGTCCCCAAAAACTCGTAAAATGTTGGATAAATAATTTTTATTTGTGAACTCCTTAAGAAAGCTTGACATTGGTGTTAGCCTCGATCCAGTCCAAGTAGCTGGTGACGCGAGTGTAGACGTGGGGGATGCCCTTCTCACATCCGATTTTCATTCCGAAGGAGACGACTCCGATCTGTCTGAGCTCGCTCCCCTGTCCGACAGTCAAGGGTCCACCGCTGTCTCCGTTGCAGGACGACTTGCCCCCTTTTCCGGCAGCGCAGACGTTCGTGGGCTGGATGACTCCAAAGTAGGACTTGTTGCACACCTCGTTGGTGATCACCTCAGTGCGGACAAAGCGCAGTACCGGGCTGATGCTGGTCGCCTTGTCGCTGTCCCGTCCCCAGCCGGAGGAAGTGCAAACTTCTCCGCTGAAATTCTCCGAAGCCTCTGAGCGCTGGGGCAGAGCAATGGGCTTGATGTGAGCCTGGAACGTGACCTTCTCGCTGAGCTTCAGAATGGAGATGTCATTGCGGAGATTGTTGGGGTTCCAATTCTCGTGAACCTTGATGTTGGCCTTGGGGACCAGCACGCGGACCTGCTTGGGCTCCTCATCTTTGACCTTGTGGGCTCCCAGGACAACCGTGATGTTTGAGGCAGCGTCAGTGCAGTGGGCAGCAGTCAAGACGTATTCTTCGTTGAGCAGGGAGCCGCCACAGAAGAAGCTTCCCTTGGGAGTTTCGATCAAGAGGCCTGCCTGGAAGGGGAACTGGCCTGGCTTGGCTTCGTCCCCTCCTACGATGCGACCAGAGCCGACCTGGAGGGGGTTCTGGAGGAATCTCTCGGAGATCGGACGGTACTCGACCTCGGAGGCGAGGCTGAGGGCGACAAGAGCAGCTAGGATGAAGACCTTCATGTTGCTTCTGGGAGGACTTGGAGTGAACTGAGGAAAAGCTCGGACTGGCTGGCTTTTAAAGGGCGAAATGACGCGCCAGAGAGAGATAAGGAGCGGATGGACTCTCTTGAGAGTTTATTGCCGTAAGCCCGAAAACGTGTTTTCCGGTGGGACTTATCCACTCGACATGAACTAAGCTGATAAGATGCGAAAATTTTCAAAGTTCTTTTAACCCCGAAATTTCCTGTGGAAATTACACTTTCTTATCTCTTACGTTATTTCCACTTAATCGAGAGTAGATTAGCGATAAAGCTCCAAGTTCCTCTCCAATATTCCGGCAACATTCCACCCAGCCCTTTAAAAGCCTGCCTGTCTAGGTCAGTACTCAGTTCTCTCCTCGCTCTCCCAGAAGCAACATGAAGGTCGTCATTCTAGCTGCCCTCGTCGCCCTCAGCCTCGCCTCTGAGGTCCAGTACCGCCCAATCTCCGAGAGATTCTTCAAGAATCCGCTCAAGTGGGCCTCCTACATCCGAGCCAGCATCCTCCATACCGGCACTGGCCGCATCGTAGGTGGAAACGAGGCCCAACCCGGCCAGTTCCCGTTCCAAGCAGGCCTCTTGATCGTCTCCAATGACGGAACCTTCTTCTGCGGTGGGTCCCTGCTCAACGAGGAGTACGTCCTGACTGCTGCCCACTGCGCTGATGACGTCAATGAGATCACGGTAGTTCTGGGAGCACACAAGGTCAAAGAGGAGGAGCCCAAGCAGGTCCGCGTGCTGGTCCCCAAGGCCAACATCAAGGTGCACGAGAAGTGGAACCCCAACAACCTCAGCAACGACATTGCTCTCCTGAAGCTCAGCGAGAAGGTCACGTTCCAGAGTCACATCAGCGCCGTGAGTCTCCCCAAGCGCTCAGAGGCCTCCGAGACCTTCTCGGGAGAGCACTGCACTACCTCAGGATGGGGTCGAGACAGCGACCAGGCTGGAGGCGTGAGCCCCGTCCTGCGCTTCGTCAACACGGTGGTGATCAGCAACGAGGAATGCAATGAGTCTTTCGAGGGCTACATCCAGTTCTCGAACATTTGCGCCACTGGAAACGGAGGCAAGTCGGCCTGCAACGGAGACAGCGGCGGTCCCTTGACTGTCGGACAGGGGAGCGAGCTCACTCAGGTCGGAGTCGTCTCCTTTGGAGCGATGGCCGGGTGCGAGAAGGGCTTCCCCCACGTCTACTCCCGAGTCACCAGCTACTTGGACTGGATCGAGGCCAACTCCAGCGTCCAGCTCTCATAAAATTCGACTGCTTGCAGGAAAATCCGTCAAAGCATCCGATCATCATCCTGAAAGACGTCTCATACACCCACTTACAAGCAATATTAGAGTTTATGTACGCCGGGGAAGTGAACGTGTCACAGGAGCAGCTACCAGCCTTCTTAAAAACAGCTGATCGCCTCAAGGTGAAGGGCTTAGTTGAAACTCCAGCATCCATCAAACGCGAAAATTGATAAGCTTTGACGTCTCACTCACCCCCCTGCCCCCCATTCAAAAAGTATGAAATTACCTTCACGAATTCACACCATTATCGCAATTAAATGATAAAATTCAAAAATTTAACTTTTATTATGTCGGTTTAGAAGAAGGAAAGGTTTAACGAAGGGAATGGAACGAAAGACGTTTGGAATGTACCGTGTTTGGCATACATATATTACAGATGAAGAAGAATTTAGCTTTTAGAGGCACCCCACAGATATACAAATATGTAAGCGCGAGCTCTCCGGAGCGGGACCCGAAAGTGAGAACCCCCATCGCGGTGCTGGAGCTCCCGGGCCGGAGGGCGCTCAATAGAACCGATGTAAATACTAATTAACACAAAGAACCTTACAACAAAATGGAAATCCCGCCACTCTACAGCTCCCCAGACAATAGACAGAGTTTGAGTTCGTTACCAGTTTGATTTTTGCCCTTACTTTTCAGTTTTGTCCCACGTCAAATTTCAATGTTTGTGAGTAAGAGGAACTTTGGTGTAAAATTTTCTGAGAAAGATGCGAAAGAAAAATCAAACGCAGTGTACTTTATTACGTCCTGCCCAGAAATTAGTTTGTAGATTCGAGTAAGTCCTAAGTTTAACTGTGCAACCTTTTCATTCGGTTTCTTTTCTCAAAAGGAGTAAAACACATAGAGGAAAACTGCAAAAACACATCCTTATATACACAAATCCGCATAAGCTAATACACGTTAAAAAGGTGAAAAATATGATATAAAAATTTTATATTTTAATTAGAAAAATTAATGTAAAAATAGCATAGTATAAATAAAGTAATGATAATAAAGGACCTCCTTCTTACTCCGAGTCCACCTCCGAGCCCACCTCCAAGTCCACCCCCATGGCGGCCTGTCTGGCCAGGTCCTCTCTCGCCATCTTGATCATCCGGGCCTTCCAGACCTGGTAGTCCTCTTGTTCCTCCTCAGAATCCTCGTCCTCGTCGTCGTCGTCGCTGTCTTCCTTCTCCGGCTTGTATGAAGCGCCAGCTTCCTCCTCCTCCAATGCCTTCCTGACCTCAGGCTCGGCGACTCTCCGCTTCTCCAGGGCCTTCTGGAACTCCTGCTCCAGCATCTTCCACTGGGACGCGTTTAGCTGGCTGAGGGACAGGAAGTTGGCCTTTGGCACCTTGATCTTGAACTTCTGGCACGCCAGAGAGACGGCCATCGCTGCGTACTGGGGGTGCGTGATGTCGCCGTGGGGACCCTGGGTCTGGAACTGCCGGTAGCCCTTGAGGATCTCCTGAGCCGCATTCTGGGCCTCGTTGACTCCCAGCTGAGTGCAAATCTCCTTCACTCCCAGCGTGTGCTGGATATCTAGCACCTTCTCTATGGTCCGCTTTGCTTTGATGTAGTTGGGCTTTCTCATAGTCGACAGCTTGATTAAGTCGGACTCGCTTATCAGGACTCCCACGGACGCCGCAGCCAGGTCGATGCATATCAGGGACCTGGCAGTCTCGTTAGCCACCACTGAGATGCCCGGCTTGTTGTCCAGTTGGCGCAAATACTCCGAGATCTGCCTGCAGGAGAACAACACAGTTTCAAGCCCCCTCTTTAGGAGTCCAGAGACTTTACCTGAGCAAGTCTTTGGTAGGCGTAACCTGGAGCTTCTCGAACATTTTTAGAATGAAATCCTTGCCGGCGAAATTCATTTTGAAGGCCGAATCTGATGGTCCTTTTCTTCACACGAATATATGGCGGGCAACCTGGCCAGTAAGCATCGATGTCAACAACGTCTTTCATTTTTGAAAAGTTCCGTTAGGGCCAAGGATGCGATCTGAAGGCGCCCTCATGCACCTGAATATTTTGACGAAAACACGATAAAACTACTTCCCTACTTTACTCTGACCCGAATATCATTGACTCGCTTGTGGGAATATATCGGGGTCACAATCTGTTTCATTGGCGAATAAGGCTGCGAATTTCCGTCATCCGAAAAACTACTTAGTATTTAGCTCACACATGTTCCGAATGTAGGTATGTCAATAATTTGTCAGTATTCATAAACTACTTAATTCAGTATAAATTGAGAATCGCTTTAGTTCTTCCACAGTGTTCGAGAAGTTATCAGTTCTTAAAAAATATTCCAAGAAAATAAAATGAAACTTGCAAGCTTTTGCTTGTTAGCGTTCCTGGGCCTTCCGCAGCTCAGCCACCAAGTACAAGGCGACCCCTTCAATGACGAACTGATCAGGCAATTGAGGTGGTTTATGGAGTACAACAACAACGGATGGGGATGGCCGTGGGGGAGGCCATGGGGACTTCCATTTCGACCACGTCCCCAGTACCCCGTTCAGATCGACTATGTAGAGCCAGGAGAACTTGAAGAATTTCCAGATGCAGTTGTGGTTCTCCCAGAGTCTCCACAGGAAGCGGCTCCAGAGACTCCTGTAGAGGAAGGGTCAGGAGTACCTCCAGAAGTTCCGCCAGAAATACTTCCAGAAGTTCCACCAGAAACCCCTCTTGCTGTTCAACCTGAAGACCCTGAAGAAACACCTGTTGTTCCTGAGCTACCCTTGCCCGAGCTAGACCCTATTCCCCCTGAGCTTCCAGTTCTTGATCCTCTTCCCCCTCAAATACCGGATACTGAGAACGAAATCGTACCCCAACCTGAATCCCCAATGGAGGCAGTTGCTGATCCTATTCTCATCCCAGAAATTTCCGAACCAGAACCGGAAGTACCCGAACCAGCACCAGAATTACCAGCCCCTGAAGTTCCAGTTGCACTAGAGCCTGCTCCTGAAATTATTCCTGTACCAGAAATTCCTCCACAACTCATACTTTTGCCTGAAATTCCGAAAGATCCAGCTCCTGAAGCTCCAGCCCCTGAAGCTCCAGCTCCTGAAGCTCCAGCTCCTGAAGCTCCAGCTCCTGAAGCTCCAGCTCCTGAAGCTACAGCCCCTGAAGTTCCAGCCCCTGAAGCTCCAGCTCCTGAAGTTCCAGCTCCGGAAGTTCCAGCTCCTGAAGTTCCAGCTCCGGAAGCTCCAGCCCCTGAAGCTCCAGCCCCTGAGGTTCCAGCCCCTGAAGCTCCAGCTCCTGAAGCTCCAGCTCCTGAAGCTCCAGCCCCTGAAGCTCCAGCTCCTGAAGCTCCAGCTCCTGAAGCTCCAGCTCCTGAAGCTCCAGCTCCTGAAGCTCCAGCCCCTGAAGTTCCAGCTCCTGAAGCTCCAGCTCCTGAAGTTCCAGCTCCGGAAGCTCCAGCAGATTTTGAGGATCTGGTCATAGCATAGAATAGGACCTATAGACTCCATTAAACGTTCAATTATTCGATAAGCTACTTTAAAACAATAAAATACGTAGAATATAACGTAAATAGTTGCATTAATTGCTAAATCTCAGATAAGCATTCTCAAGTCCTCAACCTAAGTACACGAGGACACGAGACAATACTCAACTCGTGTTTGCCTCTTAATACCCCAAAAGTACCTTGCTTCAGAGTATAAAAGCGATGAAACCTCAGCAAGGCCGCAGTCTTAAGAAAACATTCACTGATTCACAATGAAAGGATTCATCTTCGCGGCCTTCCTCATTACTGTTGCCTTTGCTCTCAGAGAGGGCATAGACATCGAGAACGACCCTCGTTGTGAGGGCAGTCAGTCAAACCCCAACGCTACTCATTTACCCCCGTTGGACAAATGTGGAAACACCTTCTACAAGTGCGACGGTAAGCTTCGTGACATATCGATTAGGCTCCGCTCTAATCTGAGACTTTCAGGAGATGGAAACGCTATTCGTTTGGGCTGCCCTGAAGGACTCATCTACAACCCTGAGAAGGAAGTCTGTGACTTCAGGGCCAACGTAGCGGGATGCAACGCTTCTGCAACTATTACTTTTAAATGAAATCTAATTTATTGTGTGAGAGAACTGATATTGGGATGGATCGGGTTATTTAGAAATTAAAAAAAAAAAATCTATAAAAAGCCTCAGCATTTTGACTTTTTCCAACGTCCTATTTGAATGTAACGGTGTGTAACGGCAACAATACCGGCTTTGATTACAAAACAAACTCCAGCCCAGAAATCCGACGTAATTTTTGACCGCAGAAAACTCGTTCAATTTATAGCTTTAAGAGAGCCCAAATATGTTAAGTAGTGCTAAGGCGATTTCCAGAGTGATACCAAGACTGATTCCACGAGTGACAGGCCTTCAGATGCGCCAACACGGAGATTACGAGTGGCAAGACCCGAAGTCGGAAGATGAGGTGGTAAACGTGAAGTACATCGATAAGGATGGCAAGAGCACCTCGATTCGAGGGAAAGTGGGCGACAACGCCCTGTATCTGGCCCACAGATACGGCATAGACATGGAGGGAGCGTGTGAGGCCTCTCTCGCCTGCACGACCTGTGAGTAGTCCCGTGTCCTTGCGATTCCGAAAGCTAAATTTGTGCCCGATTTCAGGCCACGTCTATGTGCACGAAGACTACCTCGACAAGCTTCCCGAGGCGGAGGAGAAGGAGGAGGACCTGCTGGACTTGGCCCCGTTCCTCAAGGAGAACTCTCGTCTGGGATGTCAAATAGTGCTGAAGAAGGAGCTGGAGGGGATCGAGCTGCGGCTGCCGAAGGCTACGAGAAACATGTACGTGGATGGGCACAAACCCAAGCCTCACTGAGCCTAAATATAGAGTCCTAGAAGTAGTGAAACTGGGCTTTTTCTGAGGTAAAGCGTCGCTTCGCCGACTTTCTTATTGGCGGAAATTCAAAATTTTCCAACTGGAAAATTCCCTTCTCCATTGGACTTCAAAGCCTGTTTGGAAGAAAAAAATAAAAAAATTCACCTTCTGAAGCCTTCAAGAGCCTCGTAACCAGCAAGGTTGTACAAGTTGTAAGTTCAAGGTCGCGTCACACCGCTTACCGAAACTATGACGTAACAACACGCGCGTATATGTGAAATCTTGTAGAGTCACCAAGTCGTGTCTCCTTGTGGCTCGCGCTACAGCCTCATAGCTACACAACTCTTGAGCTGCTGTTGAGTTCTTGCGTTGTTTATTTTTCCTCGCTCCTCAGTCTAATTCGCTCGTTCGATCTGTCCGGCTCGGATTTTTTTCCGCTCAAGATTTTCTCAAGACTGTGCCAGAGACATCAAGTTTTACCTCAAATGGGTATTTACCACTTGAAGCTGTTTGTTGGCTTCGCCGTGCTGGGGCTCGCGTTGGCCCAAGGTAAGCAGTCCGCCCAATTTCCCTACTTAGCCCTGTAGGTCATTGACTGGCTGAAACAAAGCTTCCTCAGATGAGCAGGTTCGTCGCTTTATCGAGAAGATGTCACTTTTCACAAGCATGACTTAATAGCTATTGGCAATGGTAATGCAGCTAATTCCTGAAATCCCATTCTATTGCCAATAAAGTCGACGGTGAATCACGCCGCGCCGGGGTTTTCGGATTTTGGTTCTACGTCGGTTATAAAACTAAACCAAGGCAATTTCGTTGACCGTGAAATCGCGCATTCGCACACGAAAACGCTTTGAGCGTGTGAACGTTGAATAATTAGCAGACTCGCTATTGACAATCTAGTGCCATTTGTTTGCTTATCTTCATCCGTTTTAGGCGACTACTGCTACACCCCGTACCGCCGACTGGGCCAGTGTCGTCCCTTCCAGCAGTGCTACTCGCTGCTGCGTCTGTTCGAGCGTGACGAGAGCCAGAACACGGTGAACTTTCTAGTTCAGTCGCAGAAGAGCTGCGGAAACCGGAACTACAACGGCGATCCGGTGCTCTGCTGCTCTGACAAGATTGCCAAGAAGCCCCCTCAGGTCGAGTTTGAGGTCATTGAACTCACCGAGGGACCTCCAGCTCCCGCTCCCACGACTCCAGCGCCCACCTTCGCCCCTGCTCCGGTGCTGCCACCCGCTCCAACGACCCAGGCTCCCGACCGAGACAGCCGGTTCTCGTTCCCCGAGAGCGCTGAGGGCCGAGAGAGCGTCGATGGAGCCTGCTACGGACCCGACCAGGTGCCGGGATTCTGCATCTGTAAGACCCTCCACGATTTTTGAAGCTTCTTCCTCTGAAGTTTTCCCCCAACAGCTCTAAGGAGCTGCCCGACTCTCCTGAACCGATACGCCTCCCAGAGAGGAGACAGACGGCTCATCCAGTTCATCCAGGAGTCCAACAAGATCTGCAACTTCGCCGAGACCGCCGTCTGCTGCCCCTCCTCCCCCGCCACTCAGGCTCCTCCCCCGGAAGACAACACGCGAGGAGGCCCCATTGAAGCCGTTCCCACTTCCGCGCCCCCAAGCCTCGGAGCCCGGCTTCTGACTCCCAACGAGGGATGCGGCTTCAGCAACGCCTCTCACAACCGAGTGGTTGGGGGCGTTCCCGCCAAGTTGGGGGCGTGGCTGTGGATGGCTCTGCTGGGCTACGAGGACGCCTTGGGAGACACCGCCTTCAAGTGTGGAGGCTCTCTGGTAAGCTTTTGAGACTCTTGTCCCCAGTTTTGAGGGAATTCCTTTCAGATCACGAGCAAGCACATCCTCACAGCGGCTCACTGCATCAGGAGCGACCTGAAATCAGTGCGTCTGGGAGAGCACGACCTCAGTACGCCCTCCGAGACCCCGCACGAGGACGTCCGAGTGGCCAGAGTCATCACTCACCCGGCCTACGACAAGCGAGACGGGCACTCGGATCTCGCTATTCTGGTCCTGGAGCGCCCAGTGGCCTTCTCACGGCAGATCTCCCCCATCTGCATCGCCACTGAGGAGCCCCTTCTGTCCAAGGACTACGTTGACTACTCGCCGTTTGTCGGTAAGTCAAGTCTCGATATTTTGGTCCCTTTCTTATAAAAGATTGGTCGTTTCCTAGCTGGATGGGGACGAACAGCTGAGGGCGGAAAGTCAGCCACGGTGCTGCAGGAGCTGCAGCTTCCGGTGCTCGCCAACCAGGAGTGCAAGACGCGGTACACGGCTCTGAGAAGGAACTTGTCGGAGAAGCAGTTTGATAACAAGGTGATCTGCGTGGGATACCGAGAAGGGGTGAGTCCGCTGATTAATGAGACGTGCGAGGACTTGTGACGAGTTTTGGGTTTTTCCAGGGCCGCGATTCTTGCCAAGGAGACTCAGGTGAGTGACTTCCGGGACGGAGAAACCCGAGACTAATTGCTCAATTACTTGTTTTAGGAGGTCCTTTGATGATTCCGAACGTAAGTATTTTGCTCGTGGAAATTCCGTAAAGACAATTTTGAGGAAAATCTCTGAAAATTTTTTCCCACTTGAAGAATACCAGGCATCTCCATTAGCTCTAAGTTCATACATAGGGCTTCTAATAAATGTTCTCATGGAAGAAATTACCTCTAAACAGAACTAAACTACAGAGGTAGAAAATGGGTTAATAAGAGCTTCTTCCCTCAGAGAATCGACGACCAGATCATCTTCTTCCAAATCGGCATCGTCTCGTACGGCATCGGATGCGCCCGGTCCGACACCCCGGGGGTCTACACTTCGGTCCAGAGGTTCACCGACTGGATCCAGAACGTCGTTAACCAGAACCAGTAAATGAATAAATCACTTTTTGTTACAAAACAAACGAATTTTATTTTATTTCACTGATCGATTCCACAAATGCTCTTGAAAAACTTAATCGAAAGAATACATACTTCCATGTTAGACAAAATCGTTACAATACTAGAAAAGACAACATTAGAGAATATCAAAGATACATCGGGTTAACAGTTACTCAAAAAGAAGGGGAAATCCATCATCCGTGGCGGCCTCTAGGCATACAGGCTGACCTTGGAGCGCACGTTCTTGCACCCATGCTTTCCCACATCCACGCTCTCCCGCACCGACTCGCGTTGCAGCTGGGACAGGGTCACCTCGAGCTCCTTCTCGATGCGACGCATGCACAAGTCGAGGTCCACGTCCGTCATGCGCGTGAACTCGACGACGCTGTGGCCCTTCCGGACCTCGCCAAAGTCGCCCTCCTTCAGCACGTTGAAGACGAACACCAGCACCAGCTTGAGTCCCTTCTCCGAGGCCACCGTCTCGAGGGCCTCCTTCACGTTCAGCATGTCGTGGTTGAGGGGGTAGAGATCGTCTATCACGAGCAGGTTCTGCCCGCACGTCGACATGCGGCGCGTGATGGAGCTCAGGTCGAAGCTAGCCTCCGGGTTGTGCACCAAAATCTGCACGTTCTCCTGCCACGGGAACTTCTGGCCCAGGATCTGGGTGACGAGCGTCTTCCCGGTCCCGGTGGGCCCGTGCAGAACCAGCGACGTGACCGACTCGTGACTCTGGAGCGCCTTCTGGATGGCAGCGAGGGCCTCGGGCTGACCCACGACCTGCTCCCGGAGAGATTCCATGATTCCTGAGAGGTTCAGGGGCAGGTGGCAGTACTCCTTTCCCTGCATCAGAATGTTGTATTCGCGACGACTTCTCTGCAGAAGCTCGTCTCGGAGATCCGGGTTGAGACACATGAGTGCTATGGCGGAGAGGGAGGTGAGGAGGAAGAAGATCCGGAACAGGGGGAAGGGCTTCTTCTGGGTCTGGGCGTGGCGACGACGCTCGTTGTGGTCCAGGTCGTCGCCCACCTTGAGACGCCGGATCTTCTTGGCCTTGCCGTCATTCAGCTTCAGCTGCTTGTCGACGTGCGACTCCACCGTCTCAAACAGCTCGATGGGCTCCTTGAACTCCTTCTTGGGGGAGGCGTCCGGGTCCAGCTTGATGTCTTCGTCGAGCTTCTTCACGAAGTGAAACTCGTAGCCCTCATCCAGGTGGTCCGAGAAGGTCTCCACCTTCTCGGGCTCGTTCGCAGTGGCAACAGGCATCTTACTCTCTGCAGCGACAAATAGGGACAGGTCAGAGGGGGGTCAGAGCGGGAGGGGGGTTAGTTACCTTAAAAACCTAAAGTAGTACAAGTTGATCCAAAAAGTATTTCACACAGCGCAGTTATTTCATTCACTCACTCGGATCCGCAATCAGAAGCACGCATAACCTGCGAAGAGAAGGATTCAGATGCAGAAAACGCCTTTTCCCACCCTTTCTCGCCCGCATCTTCAACTCACCCACACAAACAAATGCTTTTGGTGGTCCCTTTTAGCACATTCGCGTAGTTTTGTGCACTTTTTGTCCAAGAAAATGGGATTTGCGATTCGGCTTCAGACAATAAACAAAGCTGTCGTTGGTAATTTAACGAAAGCCACTAACGCAAAAGTGTCCTTCTTTCTCCTCAGTTTCGTGATGCTCAGTGACCGCCTCTCTTGAACATCATTTTTCAAAAACGACAAGAGCAAAGTGATAGTGCGCGAATTTTGAAGATCAGCTTGTTTTTTGTGTCGTCTTCCGTGGCTATGCTGAGCTACGTGAAGCTGAACAAGATCCGAGCCAAGCTGCTCCAGAAAGGAATCAAGGTGATAGAGAGCTGGCTAGAGGGGTGTCTGGAGTTCTTCATGGCAAACGAGCCCAATATGTCTGACGACCAGCTCTTCAACGAGGCCTACAGCCAGTGGCTGCTTCAGGACCTCAGCGATGTGGGGCCTCCTTGCTTGCCTGTCTTGGACCCCGGAATCCAGCAAGTGCAGGGGAAATTCGCCGTCCAAATGAACTGGATCTTGGATATTTGTAAGACCTCTTGAAAACATGTCAGGCAGAGTTTTAATACAGGGTCTTTTCCAGCTGAATCTCCGTACGACCAGTGGCGGGAAATGCAGGAGAGGGCGATGGAAGAGGTGCCAGAGGAGACCCAGGCCACTCAGCGGTTCCCCGCGAAGAAGTGAGTTCCTCCGAAATATGAGATCTCGGCCTCAAAGCAGACATGTTTCAGAAAGCGGGTGTTCAAGCTGGAGCTGACGGACGGCCACACGACAGTCCACGCGATGGAGTACCAGCCGATTCCGGCTCTTCACAAAAGCCTCAATCCCGGCACGAAACTCCTCATAACTGGCCCAGTCCAGTCGTCCAACGAGACCCTCCTGCTTAAGCCCGGGAACGTGAGCATATTCGGAGGGGAGGTAGACAGCATCATCGTCGTGAACGCGTACGAGAACATCATCAAGAAGGCCCTGAACCAGCCCCTGAACCCGAGTCCCGGCATGAAGGCCCCCAGCAGCTCCATAAACGTCGGCAACCCCATGAGACCTCCCCTCCCAGCCCAGAACACTCCCGTGATAGAAGATGACGACGATATTTTTATGCAGATAACCCCTCCCGAGGCTCCCGCTCCCAAGGTCGAGCCCGTTTCCTTTCAAGGCACCCTACCCGAGCCAGTGACAGCCACGCTGAACCCCCATCCCTCTCAGAACGGGCCTTCTCGCAAGCGAAAACCCAGCTTCGACGAATGGGACGTGGCCCAGCTGATAGAGCTGGAGGAGCAACTCAACACCAGCGAGAGACAGCGAAGTCCCCAGCCCTCTTCGAGTCGCCAGGAGCCCAAACGCCAGTCTATTGAGGAGAACTTTGACGAATTCGACCTCATGGTGTACGGAAACCAGCCCCCACCCAAGCCCGTGGAAGCTCCCAAGCCGGCAGACTCGAGAGAGTACAAGTTCAAGATCGAGGGCTGCAACCTCCTGACCTTCAACCAGCTGTTTGAGCTGCCCCCGGACCGGCGACAGGACAAGACCTTCATATTCCTCACCGAGACGAGGGAAATCATGCAGAAGCTGAACACCGTGGAGGGCGTGGGGTGGAGCATTAGGGTGAAGATGGGAGACGGCTCTCGAACAGACCTGGAAGTGACGTTCTCGGCGGACCTCATGAACCAGATCATCGGGTACTCGGCGGTGGAGATGAAGCACATGAAGCAGCGAGCGAAGGTGCAGCCGGCGCTGAAGCACGAGATCCTCGCGGCCCTGGAGAAGTTCAACGACGTGCTGCAGGACAAGTCGGTGCTCTGGAAGGTGCAGTTCAAGGAGACGCCGGTGGTGGTGGGGAAGACTGACCTGAAGCCGGTGTATCGGAGGATCCTGGCCAACAAGGTCGAGGCGGAGAAAATCGAGTTCTGGCGGTGGCGAGTTCAAGAGAGCTGACCCCCATAGAAACCCTCCCAAAAAGCTCCTGAACAAAAGCCATCAAGATAATTTTTCCTTCAAACCTCGAGTATTTTTGGGGATTTAGAAGCATGTGATAAGCCCTGAAGAACAGAACACAGTTATTCCATTGAGTATCCGTTTATTTTGTAAATATTTAGTGGAATTCCTTAAAATGCCGAGCTATCAGGCTCGTATGGTCCCCATATAGTGGATTAAAGCTATTCTCATCTCAGCTCCGGAGGCTGAGGGCAACAAATATCGGGAAAACGCACATTTCCCACGTCAAGTCGAAATACATGGAACAGGGAGTCCCCCTGCATGCTCAGTTCTCAACCCGCTGAAACACGAGCTTCTTCATCTGCTCGTACGTGATCCAGAGCGCAATGTTCCAGGAGACGATGCGTGCGAAGGAGGGCACGAATCCCTTGTAGAAGGCGGCGGCTCCCTCCTTCGCGAACATCTGCATGCCACAGTCGATGGCCCCGCTGTACTGCCCGGCCCTCGAGTTCATGTAACGCGTCTTGACCACATCGATGGGGGAAGCTGCAACGGTGGTGCAGAAGCCTGCAATGGCGGCTGCTGTAAAGTGACACTTGATGTTGTCCTGCATGTTGGCGTAGAGCAGCAGACAGTCCTTGATGAGGTCGTAGCAGACGATCTCCGCGACGTTCACAATGGCGTTGCGGCCAATGTTGGGGGCGGCCCCCTTCCACAACCCACGTACGCCCTCCTCGCGACCTATCAGACGGTAGGCCTGGAGAGTGCTCGTGTACTTGGGCTTCATGAGGGGATTCGTCTTGGACTGGGCCTGGAAACGGACCTTCACGACATCGGTGGGTTGGGCCAAGCAGACCGCCAGTCCGCCCGTGGTGAGACCTGCGAAGACGCGGGTCATGATCTGGAGGCCGTCGGGGCGCTCCTGCAGGATCTTGGAGTAGTAGCTCTTGACTCCGTCGTAGCAGCCAAGTCGGACGCTGGCGAAGCACATCTGGCGCTGCAGACCTGCCGAGAGACCGTTGTAGAGCGCGCGGTAGCCCTCCTGTCGGACTATGGTGCTGACGGTTCCCACCAGGCCCTTGTACATCTGAGGAGCCTCGGCGGTCGTGGAGCTAACTACAGTACGGGTGAGGGGCACAGAGAGCTTCCCGGGGGTTATGGGGCTGGAGGTCGTCAGGGGGTAACGCACGGGGGTCGAGGATTCGCCTTGAATCTGGAAGAAAAAAATTGTTTGTTCATATTATTAAAAACTTTCAAGATTTTGCTCACTGACTATTCTGAGGCTTTTTCCCTACATCTCATGTTATTAAAACACATCAGACTTAAGACTCACTGAGTTTCAGAATCTTCCGAATTGAGTTTCGAAAAAATTGAACAGTCTCATATTATTAAATTCGATTGTAAGTTGACTCACTGACTTCCATCAGGGGTTCTCCCCTAAGAGGATAATCCTCTTTACATCTCATATTATTAAAACACATCAAAATTAAGACTCACTGAGTCTCAGAATCTTCCAAACTAAATTTTGAAAAAATTGACTCACTGACTGACCTGACCATCAGGGGTTCTCCCACAAGAGGATAATCTTCTTTACATCTCATATCGGATTTAAGACTCATTTACCCATTAGAATGTTAGGAAAATATTGAAAAATGATAGAGAGTTGAATTTTGAAAAAATGAAAGCACCTCATATAATTAAATTTGAATCGTGGGTTGACTCACTGACTCATTCCTAAGTACGTATTCGGGCAGATATTGAGAGCACCGCTAGTAGTTATCAAGTTTCACTATTATCTAAATATGGGAAAGCCTTGGAACAGTTGGGGTTCACTTGCGCCGTTGTTTTCCCCAAGACACTTGCGCGCATATTATTGTTCCCCTGAAGAATGCGTCTAAAAATACCTGCGAGTCACCCTATTTACCATCACGCCGCAGATGAGTACACAAAAGCGCGATTCCAAAGTCTCGGGTCGCGACGTAAGCGGTCAAAGTCCGATTCTCAGCCGGCTAACATTGAACCGAATCACGATGGACAGGTTTGTTTTGTTTCTCGACGCTGATCACTGATCAATTTGTACCTTGAGCCGGACCGAGGAAGCTAGGATTATGCGCCAGACACTGTGTCTCACCGACGCCTCGTTGTTTGGATAACCCAGATATGCGCGACTAAATTTGTATTTCAAATGAGGTTTCGCAAGAGGTTCCGAATATAGAGACAGAGTCCAAAGGTTGCGGCGTCTACCGAAGCCTCTCGAAAGGCAGTTGCTGGACCTCGCCCAGGTACCCGCGAGTCCCAAAGAAATTCTTATCTGCCTCCTCTTATCAGAATGGACTTTCGCTGGCGGAAGAATTTGCGCGTCTGTTCGCAGAAGCAATCAAACTCACCTGTAATCTGACTTTGGCGGTATCCAGGGGATATGTGATGATGTCTGCGATGCACGCGGAGGTGCCTGCTGTCAGGAGCTGCACTCCAAAAGTGGCCTGGTAGCTCGTATTTCCTGTCGGCTGTCTCATTTTCGTGTTTGTCGTCTATAAAACTTTCGTCGCAGTAAGTCTGCAAGAGATAAGATCACGAAGGTCGACATTAGAGGAAGAGATTAGGTAATTGGTCTGCGATTTTGGGTCGATAAGGGGCCTTCGATCACGAAGATACGGACCGGAATGAGCTTGCAAGACCGGAGGTGTGTCAACGCCTCGGTGTCTCACTAAACTTTGGACCTCCATAAATAGACAAGTGCGTTCTAATTTCTCAAACTTGATAGGTCGCGCCTCCGAGTGGGACTTTGCCCCTACCGCGAGCCGGAGTGAGAGTCGCAGGAGTCTTATCTGTTGACTTGCAATTTTTTTCTCCTAATTAGGAGTCACTAGAAGTGGCACAAGACTCACAGTCGCGAGGTGAGGTGCTAACGGACTGAGATCAAAGACACGCTAATCGATCAGCTCGGGATAAACATGTTGACAACTTCTGAGGGCTTGGAGACTGCAGTACTTACATAAATTTTAAAATCACAGCTGCAATTAGTCATAAAAACACTTGTGACACAAACGAGTACAAAAACTTTCAACTTCTTTTCACAAATTTTTAAAAGGGCGCTTTGGGTCTTTCTCGTCTCAGAGACACTGTTCAAATGTATATGCTGATAGTCGGTGCGTGCAGTTTTATACCTCGTCGCAATCATAGACGCGCCAATAGACTTTAGCACTATTCACGGCGCTCATAAACCACACACTCGAACGAACGCCGATAGTGTGGATGGAAGTCTGATTGGAAGCGGAGGAAAAAGGACACAAAAGGACGATGTGGAAAAGTACGGGTCAGGAATATTTTATGGAAAGTTTTTGGGTAACCAGAAGTCGGGTTGAACAGGCACCTGTTACCTGGCTCAGGTGCGGAGAACTTGTTTCGTGAAACCCCTTATCTCGTCTCGTAACAAGCAAGCCGCTTGTTCAAAACTACGCAAAGGTATGCAATGAACATTACTTGCGTTTTCTTTTTATACCATTCGAAGAGGTCTTTTCTCGAATGGACTAAAATGAAGACTGAGAGCTGTGTCTCGAAGCCTTGAGCTCATGAGTTTGTTCTTGAGTCTTGAGCCTCAGGAGGTTCGGGCAAAAAGAAGCCCGACACTTCATCAAGCCACTGTGAAGTCAGAAGAAACTTAACCCCGATCAATTAAGCGCGACTTCTCGGCTGCATCTTGTCTCGCGTGATTGATGTTAATTGCCGTCGAGCTCCTCGAGAAGGGCCGGCAAATGTGCACCAATTAATTCGATGAGCTTTATGATTACTCCTCTTTCCGTGGCTCGTATCTCAAGCCCCACTCATGATTTCTCGACACGAGTTGACCTCCCGACTTGCTCGTTTCCTTGGGAGTCGCTGCCGCTTTGTGTCAATGCGAAGGGAACGGAGGGTTTTTGAACAGGGGTGTTTCCAGGGTTTTTAGTGCATTTTCCCTCGGATAGAGAAAAAAAATGCACAATTGCATCTGCTATGTCCGTCTGTCTGTCTGTCCATCCGTCTGTACGAAACTTTATAACCCAAGAACCAGAAGAGATAGAGACCTGCGGTTGTCTGAATCGTGCAGGGCATAGTCCATAGGGTTAGAGATTAGAAATTTTGGACCCCCATTAATCCTTAAGGGGGAGTGAGGGGGGTAAACCCGTTGTATGAAAGTTCTTTATACTTAATTTAATTGAGCTGAATTTTGGATATGTTGTAGTTCACATCAAATCTAGCAAATCACAGAACACATGTATGCCCCTATCTCTTAAGGGGGCCGAGTGGGGGACACCCGAAGTTTGTATGGGGGTAAAAATTCAGAAACCGAGTATTATGAATTTAAATAAAATTCCCTCAAAATATGATCACAGAAAATTTCACTGATTTGGTTAAATTTTTTGAGCTCTGAAGAGTAATTTTTCTGGAGCCCCCCAAACTCACATTTAGACGTCTCTGGATCCGGATGACAGATAAACTACCTTCGTTGCACATTTCAAACTTTATTCATATTAACTTATCTTAAATTGATGACTTACAGCTTTGAGTAGAGTAGACTTGGGCACGCTCACTTTTAACACAGTTTATCTACAGTTAGGCTTTTTACAGGTATCTCTTACGTGGTAACTCTTAGGGCGAAGAAGGGGGAGGGAGAGAGGTTAGTTCTTAATCCGTACACATGGCTCGCAGGTTCCGGGTGTGAGGAAGGCCGGATGACACTCGGGGCAGGCGCCGTTCTCGCCGTACCACTCGATCTTCGAGACGTCCCGGGGGATCTTGAGCTGGAAGGAGTTGGTGGCCTCGGGCTCCTCGTACCCCATCCGACCGCCCTCCGCGCTCTCGAGAGGAAAGTCGAAGGTGGGGATGGAGAACTTCTCCTTCAGCGCGTCGTAGTTCGTCTTCATGAGCTCCTTCAAGGCTCCCTCGAGGCTGTTCTGGGGCAGCCCGGTGGCGGATATGGACCTCGTGGTCTGAGAGTGGGCCGTGAGAGTGTCGTCCTTGAGCTCGCTGTCGAGGAAGGGCGGCAGGATGTCAAGACTGGGCATCTGGGCCTTCCACTCGTAGTAGATGGGGGGTCCCAGGGTGACCTCGTCATGGTGCTTGAAGTCCTCGAAGGGCGGCAGGAGCTGCTGCGAAGGCACCTGGATCTCGTTGGAGCTCACGGAGATGGGCTTGGAGAAGGCCTGGGGCGCCTTGTCGGTCACGATGGTGGGCGGGAGAGTCGTCGAGGAGGGCAGAATCAGGCGCACCGTGGGTCTCGTCGTCGGTCTTCGGGTTGTTGTCGTGGGTCTCGTGGTGGTTCGGGTGGTGGGAGGAGCTCTGGTGGTAGTACGGGCCTGTGCTGAGAAGGGGGCGGGGTTCGAGGCCAGGCGGAAGGGCGTGGGGTCCTGGATGGCCAGAGCAGGTCGCTGGGTCGTGACTCGGTTGCGGAAGGTGGAGGAGACGGAGGGAACCTTCTTGGGGGGTGACCTGGTGGTGGGGTTGCGGTTCACAATGTACTTGGAGAAGTCGTAGTCCTCGCGACTGGCGTTCCTGCTCGCCTTGAGGACGCTGTCGAAGGCCCGAAAGTCGTGCTTGTTGTTGGTGGACTGCCGGCGGTCCAGCTTGGACTCGTTAGAGGCCTCGTCGGCGTTCCCGGTGTACTCGAGGTTGTAGATGGGCTCGAGGAAGGGCGGGGAGTAGTACTTGGAGGGAGGCACGATGGGCACCGGAGCTCGTGTGGAGGTCGGGAAGCTTCTCTCGGTGGAGGAGGGAACTTCGTTGGAGGCCACGATGATGGGGTCGACGGTGGTGGTGGTCTGAGTGTCCTCGTAGGTCTTCTGGATCTCCTGGATGATGTTGCTGGCCTGCTCGTGGATGGGCTTGGCTCCGTGGGAGGACTCGCTCTCGAGGAAGATGTCGCTGGTCGGAGCCACGACGAACTTGCGCTTCGTGAACTCCTTCGGCTGCTCCACCTGGATCTGGTTCAGGACGGGCTGGTAGGATTGCTGGGGAAGAGGGGTTTTTGAGGGGTCTGGAGTCGAAAAGTCCGAGCTTACCTTGAAGACTCGCCTGAAGGACTCCCCTGAGTAGTCGTGGGAGTAGGGCCGGTCGAAGAGGTCGGGCCTGGGCGTTCGACCTTCGTGGAACTTCTCCTCCTCAGTCACGAACAGAGCGTCTTTTTGGCCTAAATAATTTTTTGAGTAAAAGATAATTTTTAAAACTTTTTTGGGTTTACCAATGAGAAGGTTGGCCTTGTAGTCGTTCTCGGAGTTCTCGCACTTGACCATGTACCAGTGGTCGCAGATGAGCATCCGCTGCTGGAAGAGGGTGGCATTGGGGCATCTGTTGGTGAACTGACGGCCGGACTCGTCGCACATATGGTAGACCGTGCATCCCGTCTCGACGTCCGCGTAGTAGCCCGGGGCGCGTCCTTGGCACGAGAACGACGTTTTCGGTGGCTTTCCCACCAGCTCCTAGAATATCACAAAGCGAAACACGAGTCAGAACATGTACGGATGGCAATTAATAATCGTGAGAAGGTCTAATTTATACGAAGTCGATTAAGAGCGAATTTATGATGGCAAGCGAGTATGAGATAAAAATGGAAAGGAACATCCGATCTGAGCGGGTTGGTGTGTGCCAGAGCCAAAATAAGAACTCGTCGTGGGCGCCAGTCTTGGTGCCTTTCACTCGTTAGCGTGGCTCAGGACCATCTTGGGCAACCTTGAAATTAATTACCAACGAGATCACTTAATTAAGGAGTGGTCAAGAGACGACCTTCGCGTGATGTGAGATCACTCTCGGTGACACTTGGCGCGAGGGGGAATCTGGTGAGGGCACATTAGGCAAATTACAGCGAATTTTCACCCAACGGTGAATATTAAATGAGAAGCACGTACTCGAAGGTCGCAGAAGGTATTTTGATGGCACGGCAAGACTCCTACTGAGCATACCTATGCGTCATGTTGCGGCTTTTTGCTTGCGCGGAGGAGCTCATGGGCTGACGGCGCTGGTGCATTGCCGTGCCTCGAGTGTAATCAGCAAACAATGAACTTCAAATGTCGTAAATTGTGTGAAATATTGGATGGATGAAGCTAAAGTGAGTTGTTCGACTGATGAAATTTGCATTTGAGCGGACTGGCTTCGAAGATTCCTGCGTGAGAAAATTCCTGTCCGTTTTCAGCCTGCTTCAGACCCCATTTACCCTTTTCTCAGATTAAAAAACGGAGCTCTCTTTCCTTCCATAGCCTGACTGCTAGAGTTAAGGAATTTTTTTTGTCATAGGCCGTTTTTGAAACCCAACCGCTCAATCGGGTAATTTCGCATATTCTCTCATTACGCGTCATCTCAATTATTCCTCGATTTGCTGTGGTTTATTTATTTTTATTTTTAGCCATAAAGCCAAAGGGCAAGGTCGTCTCAAGCGTCCCCGTCATCGCGCGAACTGAATCAGAAATTTGAATAAATTTCCAATCAAAAGCTACAATTTGCATTTCGTCTGTAATAATTGCCGATCATCGAGATCGTCAGGCGTCGGCACATCCGCCAGTCGGAGTCAAGTGCGTGTTAACCGAAACGCCCACGAGAGACGCCAAACAATCCGCTTGCGGGTGGAAAGCGTACTTGAGAGCCGAACAAAAGGAGAAATTGAACGAGATGCTGATTAATCCATTTGCCCGTTCATTGTTATGGTCGCAAAAAAAGACTTCCTAATGGCTCAATTACTGGAGTTATATCATCGCGCCGGCTCGAGTGGTTTAATCGAGGCAACAATGTGGATCATGAGGAAGACGAAATGCAGCAAAAACAAAACGACTCTTTGCATGCAAAGGCTTCGTTAGGAGAGCAACCCAAATTGGAGGTTCGTCGTCTGACCCACTCAACTCGCCGTTCACCTTTCGCTCTTCCCTCTTGACAATTTTCTGCGCCCGACAGCCCAACTCTCATGACCACCGCGCGCAAATTGGCTGTCTTCAGTCGGTTCTCCTGCCCCAGAGACGAGCCTCAGATGAGCCAAAGTAGGTCGAATTTTCGGTTTCATGATTTGTGTCCACGCCATGCTGTGTTATTATTATAATGTTTATAACTTCTTCTCCTGCTTTTATTATTTGCACGGATTGAATGAGCGCCATTACGTAAATGTATAGGAGCTACTCGCGGGTAAGAAGAGGAGAGGAGAAGCGGTGAGCAAAAACATTCAGAGCCACAATGCGGCTGTCACATCTCAGTTGCAAATGCTTTTTGCGGTTTGGCTCGGATCAGTTTGCATTTTACAATCAGCTTCAGCATGTTTTTGTTGGCCAATCTGCATTGTTGAACAAAAGTGAGCGCATGCAGTGAGAAATGGAGTGAGTCAATTGGAAATAAGAGGATTATCGAGCTCCAAGGTCACGTGAGCTCACCAGAACTATCGCTTTCGAACGAACATTAGTAAGTGGGCCGGGTCCCGGGAGGTCTTCGCATATTTGACGCCTCTCGAGCGCCATAAGTAAGGCTTAGTGTCAAGTCTTTTCATTAGAGCAGCTTTGGGGCAGGGTCGTAGTCAGCTGGTGTGAAAACTAAGGGCTTAGCGGTCCCCCATGTCCGAAAACGTTGTTGCTGAGGACGTTTATAAAATTTGAAAGGTGTCTGGGTTTCCTGGAATGTCTCCAGAGATGTAACTATAGGGGTTTCTTGGGGTTACTGACAAGTTTTTTTTCTGGATTTCACTTTTTTGGCTCGAAAGTCCTGGAAAGGATTTTCTTTAGGTAAACTTAGTCGTTTAAAGGTTTCAGGGGCTATTTTTAAGACAAAAATTTTTGGCCTCAAATTCCAAAATTAAATTTTCGTCAACTAGCGGAGGTTGGTCAACAATTTTTTCCCACAATTTGCCATTTTTTCAGCTCGAAAATCCTGGAAACGTGTTTCTTTGGGAAAATTTAGCTGGTTAAGGCCTTCAAAAGCCATTTTTGTAACAATAAATTTTTGGTCTAAATTTCCGAAATTGAGTTTTCGTTATCGAACCAAGGTTTGGTCAAAATGCAAGTTTTAGATGAAAAATTGATTTTCCTCCAATTTCCATTTTTTAGGCTCGAAAGCCCTAGAAAGGTATTTCTTTGGAAAAATTTAGCTGTTTTAGGGCTTCAGAGGCTATCTCTGTGACAAATAATTTGTGATCAAAAATCTCGAATGCAAATTTTGGATGTAAATTGTTTTCGCCAATTTACATGTTTACATCCCAAAAACCCATAAAATCAAGTAAATAAAAATTTGTGAACTATGGCAGTCTCGGTTACGCTCCTGACGTGGTCACATTCACTTAATTTGCCGCCTCACCGAATCTGGATCACAAATCACCGTTTGACCAGTTCATCTACATAATGGCGCCTTCGATAAGCGGGCTACTACTTTGAACACATTCTGCTGATTAAATTTATTGTTATTTTATGGATTCGCTCGACTGAAAGGCGCGCTAGCTTATGTAAGTCTGGCTCGTCTGTCACGCGAGGATCTCAGATCTGGGTCGGAATCCGGTTAGAATGGGATGACGGCTCGTAATTAGCGAGTCGGGAGTCTTGAAGGGGACTGTAGCAGTCTGCCGAGTCACTGCCGACGTAACTTTCGTATCGCTCCATCTCGACCCACAAAAAGGACAATTAAATTCGAGTTTTGGTGCAACCGCTGATTAGCCCGAACTGGGTCGCGGGCCAGCTACCTCTTCTCCCGGGATGATTGAAGGCAAGACACATGAATTGCCGCTTCATCAGTGGCCACATTTGATTTGTTCATTGATTCCCTTACACGCCAAAGGTGGGTGCATTCAGCCGGCTTCTCGCCCGGGGGGTCAATTAAGGTCACAAAATCCATCATCATCATCTTTTCATCGACATTTATATTCAATCATGCGTCAATAGAAGTTGGTGGTCTCTGATTATAACATCTCTTTGGACAGTGGACGTTCGGAAAATGTTTACAAAATTAGCCGAAATTGAGATAAGCAGAGTTGCGTCACCGAGGTGTCTCTCTCCGTGTTTCTTTGACGAGGGGGTGGTCACAACTATCAGGAAAAGAACAAATGGCAAACAAACGGAACTGTGACGGGTCAATTAGCGCGCTCGTGGTTCTGCAGATGGGGGGCAAAAAACGAATGACCAGCATGGGAATTGGCGAAACTCAAAAGGCAAATAGATGCGCTGATTGATGATGGGGTCTGAGAGTACCGTAAAAATAGAACTATTGATGATGTGTAAATGGCATCATTACCCGATTCAAAGGCGCGCGTGTGAAGCTGAAAGGCAAAAAACGGGCCAGCAATTTTGGAATTCTTGTGTGATTGGGCAATCAGAAAGATATCAAGGCTAGCTTCCGGCTCCGGGTGTAGCAATGACCCCTCTTCTCTGGACTGCGGCTCTCACGTGAACAAGTCGCCATTATGACGACATTGAGCCATTTCCCACCGCCTCATCTGCATTTTCCTCATTTCTCATTAACCCAAATACCCGAATTTCGGTGGGAAAAAGCGAAGGTCGTCGCGGTGTCTCCGATTTCCTCCTCATCACCATCTCGTGCAGAAGCGAGAGACGCGCGATGGCCACACGAGTCATCTCGAGTCGCGATCTAACACGTTTCGTTAATTAAATTTAGTGCTGCGAGTGCGTCGAAGAATTTCGAACAATAAGTCATAAAAGAGCGGAGCACTCGGCTCTCTGACGAGCGTGCGAAGGTTGCGCTAGAATTCAATGGGTCGCGTCGCGAAAAATCAACAAGACCCGCGTCGAGCTGGCAATTAATATCGTTCATGTGGTGTCGAATGAAATCGATGATTAATCGAGCACGTAAATGGTCTCGGCCGACTCCTGGCGTCTCTATTCACACCGAGCTGGTCTCTCCATTGAGGCCCGGTCTCTCGGTAAGTACGTAATTGCGCTCGGCTGCGAGTAATAACAATAATCTCGCATCATTATGATATTTATGTGCATGGAGGCTGCCTTTGGAGAGGAGCTCCGGTGCTCCGGAGAGGCGATAGCCATCTCGGAGTTGAAATCTTGCGGTTGCGCTCATATTAATTACCCCGTCGTCTGCTACTGCATCTCTTGCGTGTCGCAACTCACCGCACGTTCGAGCACTAACAGAGTGTTGAAGGAAAGAGCCCAATGACAGGAAGCAGGTCAGTCCTGATTTCCTCAACGACCGGTCAATATGAGTGGTCCATTGGTTTTTAAAGCATTTTCAGCACTATTGTGGCCACTTTGCCGTCTGTCGGTCTGCTAGAAGAGCTAGAGAACTACAGTTGGTGGCAGGCTTAAAATTTAGACACCATCCCTTCTTGGGGGGAAATGGGGGGTGTATGAAAACTCCTTATATTACATCTGATTGAGCTGAAATTTTAGCATATTGTAGTCTGTGCCAAATCTAGCAAATGATGCTAACACATGTGAGCCCTACCATATACAGGGACGGAGCTAGGGGCCCTCAAACTTTGTATGGAAAAAAAATTTTTGTACTCCAATTGGACTGAAATTCAAATATAACTTGCAAAATTACAGATAAATAAAAGTGCTCCTACCATAATCTTGAATATCCTCAACAATTTTGCTTGATTTAGTTTGATTTGATTACATGTGACACATTGGGTGGAAGACATTTTATTGGATGAACAGTGTTGTTTTTATCCATCCATTCCCCATCTAAAGATCCATAACTCCATCTATTCATCCCTTCATCATAATATTCATTCATTGAAAACTGATTTATGGACCATTCATGCATTGACCATACCATACCAAACCCACCATAGACATTGTTCACTGACCATTTGTCCACTTAAGAATTGATTAGTTAGAAAAATTGGATTGACTGTTAAAAGTTACGATAGAGGACAGCTATGCCAGCCATGATATCGTTGATGGCCAGAACCGGGTCATATTTGCATTGTTTTTTTTTGCAACAGACGTGTCAGCTCATAAACAAAAGGGCACCAATATGCGGAAAGAGCGGTGTGTGCGGCGCACTGAACGGAGGCATCGCCAGACTCGAGAAAAACCCGCAAATCGTGAAATGTTTCGATTTCAGATAGATGAGCTTTATTGTTTATGCATGCTGCTTTACATCACCTGTACGTCTACATTAGCGTACATGCATACGAAGGAGGGGGTTCTGTACGGAACAGACATAGACGGTTGATATTTGCTCCATTGTGGAAACAATTGAGCAAAGGCTGTTTACAACATTACAACAATCAAGTTCATCATCACGCAATTAGAGCTCGGAGCAGCGGAGTGGAGAAGAAGACGCAGAAGATTCCTTTGTAATGCAAATAGCGGTGACCCTTGGAGTGTTTGGCAACCGGGCATCAGCCGTCGAATATGGAATGATCTGGCAGGAGGTAGCGCGGTTTTTGTTATTAATCTCGTGGTCATGAAAGGTCACCAGAGTGTTAACACTCGCGCCACATGCGCTGAGACGCGACTTGAATGGAGGTGGCTCGAGGTGGAAGGAAGGAAAAAACGCAAAACGCTCAAATTGAATTCGGGTCATGTTCGGGCTGATCTGTCTCGTGTATTTGTTTGCTCAAGGCTCGGCCGCAGAAGCACCAGTAGCTCATTATATATCCAAATATGGAAGCACCGAAGCACGAGATGTCAGCCGAGATAAAAGCTGTTCTGAGATGAGCATGACAGACGCCAGGGGTTGGGTTGTTCCAGATTCCAGTCAGGGGTGGAGATTCTTGACTGTTTCTTAGCTCTAAATGGGGTCTCCGGGTACAACAGAGGTCTTCTAAAATTTTTCCAGACTCAGTTTCTGGGCCACAATTGTCAGAAGCCCTCCCACTACAGGTTCCGGTGCCGCCTCTGATTGTCAGCGAGGCGAGAATTATGATCACTTCGTGCCGTCCATTACGTCGAATTATATAATTAGCCCTTGTTCCCCGCCACCGCAGTGTACGCGATACCGCAATTACAAGAACGCAAAGAATTTTCCCATGTCACTATTGAATAATAATTTTCAGGTCTTGTAGCAGCATAAACCATAAGCAGCATAAGTGGTGGCGGCAAGAGGCAATAAACAATTACCTCAAATCGCGCCAAAGTCGTGTGTGAGCGGGGCACGGACGAGAGAGCTCAAAACAATGATAGCAAATAGTAAGTAGGAGTAAAGCAGCGAGCGAACAATAGGAACGGCTTTGACGCCAATCAGGCAATACTTACACTAATGTCCGCCGAAGTTGCAGCAATTAGTATTGCAGCCAGTAGCCAGCCGAAGAGTAATGGAGTTGGGCACCTTTCCATGGCTAAATTCGCTTCTTTTGTGTTGCTGAATTGATTAACTTTTTGTTTTCTAAAACTGCAATCCGATTTTCTATTCCTTTTGTGTTCACTCACAAGTTCATGTTTTTTGATGAGTTTCTGCGCACGAAATTCGGCTTACAGATTGCGATCTTGATCAATTGGATGCCGTTTCGGAGGCTCCCAGACCCCCGATTTCGAGACTGCTACCGCGTCATTAAAGTGTGTGCTGCAGACGCGTCTTTCCAGCTCATTAGCTCCATTTTGCTTCTGCAACCGCTTGCAAAAGCCCCCTGTTTCACTTTATATCGCGTGAAATGAGTAAGCCGGTAATTAAATCATGTACGAAGTAGACGCATTCCCACCCAAAAGGCCCCTCGGAGCACACTTCTGTTATGATTTGTGAGTTGATCTCATTTTGAGGTTCGCACCTTTTAAAAGCCACCATGGAGTACGGAGGTTGTAGGTAGGTATTATATCATTACAAGCACTAGCATGGGGATTGTGGAAGTACAACTTTTGTTAGCATACGCGCTCTCGATTGTTACATATTTATTTGTTCAGTTGTTGGCTCGTACATTGTCATCAACTTTGCATGTTTGATTGAAGTGGGTTTTTGTTAGCTCTGCAAGAACGTGCAATTTTATTGTTTATTGAATTTTCTAGTTCACCCTTGTTCGGCTTGATTTGGGAGCCAAAAACGCCGCTTCAGCATGTGTGAGACGGGGTCGTTGCTTGGTTCTGTTGAAATCTGGACCAACTTTGGCTTTAAAAAATCGGGTTCGTCGTTTACTTTTGAGAGAGTCTTTTGTTTTCTCAGAAGAATTTTTTTTCTAGCATTTGGCTCAAAAATGTCGGGTTCGTTGCCTATTTTGAGAGAGTCTTTTGTTTTCTTAGAAGAAATATATTTTCTAGGACTTTTGGCTCAAAAATGTCGGGTTCGTTGCCTACTTTTGAGAGAGTCTTTTGTTTTCTCAGAAGATTTTTTTTCTAGGACTTTTGTTTTTTACCTTGGCCGATTTTTAAAAGTCTTTCGAGGGTTCGTTTCCTACTCTCGTTGAAATCTTTCGTTATTTTGTGTGCTTCCTCGCCAGAGATCTTCCGATTCGCACAGATCACGGATGTCAGTGACCCCCGTAATTACTGCATTTGCCTTTGGAGGGAGGAGGAGGCGGCCGGCGCATAAACAAACCACCTAATTGAAAACAAATTGAGGGTCTGCGAGTGCGTGCCATTATGGGTCATTTAGGAAGCGTCGCTAATTTGGATGTTTGTAACTAGGACCTTGAGCTTCAGGGAGGAGCTCGCGAGTCCATAATTTTATCTCGCTGGATGTCCGAAGCATAAACGCGACTCATGGCTGTGTCTATCGCTTGTGGCATCGAATCGCCTGCCTGCGCCGGTAATTCGCGTTTTTTACGATTCTCTTGCGAGTGTCGTTTCGCTCATCAATCACGGTGCGCGCAAATGAAATGCCCACCACTGACCCAGATCCAGATTCCGTAAGGGGACACCCCATCCGAATTAACTAGTCTCGTTTAAGGCAAATGAACGGTCACAGGGCGTCCTCGGGCCCCTTTCCTATCGGCATTTATCGATCGCCGAAGTGCATCTCGGTGCGAAAAATGCAAATGATGACACTTTCCTTGCTCGAGACGAGGACAGACGACCTTGAGATGATAGCGCGTGCTCTGCTCCGTCTTTATGATTTTTCGTGTTTGCCGAGATCTCGAGTATTTGAGTTGAATAATTAGGAGAAGTGACGGTAACAATGGTTGTCATTATGGGTACGACGAGCGAGTGAGCGGCAAGAACGGCATGTTTGATTAATGATGCTGAAAGTGAGGCAATTGGTCGGCCAATATTTGCGATCTTGAGCCATATGGGAGAGAACTTTCGCTCTTTTTGAGGTCTGAGGAATGCCTCAAGGGTTCCTAGATGAGCAGTGGTGTGGATAGGAGGGGTTAGGGTGGGTTTCAAGGGGTGTTGAGATTCATTTGAGTTCTTGGAATTTCCCAATTTTGATCAACATACTCCCACTTTAGCTTTGGCCACGCGGAAAAAATTGATGAAAACTAAATTCGATCAGTTTTAGAATTTTTCAGGCAAAATAAGTATTAAATAAGTCAATTGTTTGCTTGAAAATAGTTCTAGGAGAGCTCATTTAATCTTCAAGACACTCAACAGTCACAAGCAGCCCCAGGGTGTTCCACCACTGCCTAAAAGTAAACTAGGAAGCGCGTCAGTTTCTTGCCCCAAGCACCACTCTCGTCCTTGACCTGCCCCGGGGCTGCATCCCGCCACGAGAGACGTACCCTTGCGCCTGTCAGAGGCATGACATCACGCGAATTTCAATTTAATTGTTCCCTGCAGCGTCCCATATATTCAGATTTGGCGCACACGTGATCGATCTGCGCCGACTCTGGAACGAGCCCGTCACTTCGCATTGCGCGAGATGAAAGCCACTCGAGTGCACGCGAATGATGATGGAGTTTGATGTGTGTTTACCAATCTAACCCTTGGGGTCAGCGAGAGGGACAATGGCGAGTGCCGAAAACCCCAAAAACTCTATCAAGTGCGATCCCAATGTATGCTAATTAATCAGCAATCTATTGTTCATGGACCGGAGATAGTAATTAGCGTTTGTGATGTAAAAGAATGGTGCCGCAATAAATTCACATCTTGATCGTCTTGCAGGGGCTTTAATTTGCGGAGAAAACACTGTCATCACTCATGATATTTTTTTCAGCCTCAGACACTCGGAAGAGCAATTTGCGAGTTTACGGATTTTTAATGCGCCAAGTCGGCTGAGTCAAAATAAATCGTAGCGAGGAGGCACGCGGTGTAGATCCAAGACAAAAATTGCGTTACGAGTCGCAGATGAGATAAAATTTCTCATGATTATTGTGATTTCGAGTGCACCCCTGCTGAGAGTCACTCGGCGGCTTTTTTTCGCCAGTAATAACAGCTAAAAGCGATGCCTAATTCTGGGTCTCCAACAAGCGATTCCAATTTAACGAGCGAGAGAAAGAAAATGATTAATAATGCGGGCTGACGGGCTCGAGCTCGAGCCGATGCGATGTTGGGAAGTTATTAAATTATATCCATTGCTGTTGCCGCTTCAAATGGCTTTAATAATGTAAAATGTGTAACTATGAGCTTAACTGATGGCGTGGAAACAAGCGAGCACAAAGATGACAATAAGAGCGGCCGGAGGGGTTTGTTACGATTTGCATAAAAGGGATCAGGAAGTGACTGGCGAGTTAGTGACTTATTGCTGGGTGGCTTACCTAGCATTTATTTAGAAAGGCTGTGGGAATCTTTTAAGCTTGCTTTTAGCCAGCAACAAATAAAAGAGGGATCTCAAAGCCCCTCTAAAATTTTCTAGGGACTTTTGAGGAGGAATTGTTCTCCAAGGGATTTTTCAGAGGCTGATGTCAGAGTTTTGCAGCCAAAAAAACTACTCAGTCAGTATAACGTTTTTTTGTTAATTAAAAAATCTCAAAGCCAGCAGTGAATATAAAAAGGATCTCCAAGACCCTCCAAAATTATCTAGGGACTTTTGAGAAGGTATTGTCCTCCAAGGAATTTTTCAGAGGTGAATTTCAGAGTTCCGGACTACTCAGACAGTATAAATTTTTTTTGGTTAGTTTTGGTTAAAAAAACGTGCTGAGAAAATCTCAAAAGACAAGTTTTAGGTCACCTGCTACGATGTTCTGAGACCTCTTCGGGCATAACCTGACTTAGAACGAGGCTCGTTAAGACTCGACCACGTCCATGTTTTACATAAATTCCAGTAATTCAATTAGGTAGAAAAAATAGCCTTCACTGCCAGTGGCGAAATCAGATGCATATGCTAATCACTGCATCGATCAATTTATGGGAAGCGACGACGGAGTCAATAAAATCTCCTTTGTACACAAATCACTTTAGAACCTCCTCAGAACATTGTATAATTGAGGTAATCTTCAGATGATGATATACGGCCCTAGGACGGCAATCAATTAGCGATTAGTTCCACGTGCACCGCAGTCCGACCCCTTTTCTGCGAATGTGGGGACCGCACGAAATTTTTCGCAATCCTCGGCGTAATTAAAATATTACGAGCTCGTTCTGAGTGACACCTCAGAGGCGAAGAGCCCATTTGTCACCAATCTCGTCGTGATCACCAGCCTACCGAGCAAGAGTATTGGGAGCAGGACTTGCCGTAATTGAGATTTTGCAAGTCGCGGTCGTGTCTCCATTCAAATTTTGTCTCCGGCCCGCGCAAATTTGCGCGGTGACACAGAACACGAGCTGCAGGTGATTTTGAATATATTCCTATTGTTAATTGAAATCCATCACTGAGATTTGAATGCACTTTCGGGTCTCTGCAGCACACAATTTACATTGTTCGCAGTCACAATCCCGGGAACGGGAATCCAATTGATTAGACGTCAATCCGTCAGATATTCGAGGCACTCTTGCCCAATACCTCTACTCCCACAATGTGCTATTTTGTATATCACGAAGATTCCGCGCAACTTCTCGCAAACGACGATCTGGTTCGACCCGATCGAGACGGCTGGCGAAGTGAGACTGAAATGAATCAAAATATAACCACTAATTTAACTCAGCACGGGCATGTAGGTACACAACACGCCGGCGAGATGCGGCTGCGGCTGCGGCTGCGGCACTACATAAAGTGCGAACTCTGCGAGCCATAAGCCACTCCGGCTGCATAATGAAGTCGTATGTTCTCTTAGTGCAGCAGCGGCGTGTGAGTCGGGTCGAATGTGTTATTGTTATGAAGTTTATAAGTTGTATTATTACATAGTCGGAGAGTATGTTGGCAGAGCTGATGATAGTTTCGCATTGAAATGGAGTGTCGGGTCGTAATGTGAGTAATCGAGGAAATAGTTGGTGAGAACGGCGCTGCAGCGGGGGATTGGAAATCCGTCGATTGCGGTTTGTATGCTAATTAGGAGCAGGACAGCATTTTCGCAGCACTGGCTCTCAAGTTTGGGGTCTCAGGATCTTCTTGTGGTGGGTTCTTGGACTTAAAACGGTTTTTAAAATTTTTTCCGTCTTCTAAAATCTTAAAAAATTGTTTTGGATTTTTTTTTTAAATCTAAGGTCTCTTTTCTAAGGCCTCAAGGGGTCTTCTTTTCATTGTTAAAGGGGTAAAGAAGTCATCAAAAGAGATAGGACTGTTGTAGGTTTTGGTTCAGCACCACATAAAAATGGTTAACCCATTGGCTACCGAGGGGTCACTGATGACCCATCAAATTTTAAAAATTTATTCAGGGCAAACCTAAGGTTAAGTACAAATTGTGAATGCATTTTTAATTAATTAATCAATCTTTCTGCTCTCGAAATTGGCTATACGTTTTTGACAGTCATTTTAAGATTTTGACTTATAAAGCATCAAAAGCAGCTGGTCGTTAAATTTTTCGGTTTGGCCGCCACATTGAATTTTAAATTTTCACTTTTAAAAATCATTTAAAATACTGAATGTTATAATTTAAAAAACTTTCTTCTACAATATGTAGAGTTGAACCCAAACTTTTTTTTTAATTTTCAAAACTTTAACCCATTTCCTGATTCTTGAGCTCATTAATTTTTGAGATAAAAAATTTGACTCAAATTCCACCCCTTTTCAATTAAAGTTGTGCCGTCCATCGACCACCATGTTGAAAATGAGAGGCCCTCCTGGCATTTGGAGCGCTCAGGTGACTCAGTACTGCGAGAAATTCGGTCATAAATCTCGGAGAGCCATCGCTGCATTCCATTCAAAGTGCATAGTCTCATTTGTGGCTGAAATATGAAAATTAGCCGACGTACTTTGTTCATTTCCAAGACGTGCAGCGCGGCTATTCATCCTCAACTTTGTAAAATGCTAAACCGAGGCACCGATCTCAAGCTCGCTCGACTCCAAATAGATGCAAATAGCGTTGATAAATTGTTACATCGTTTTACCAAAAGGGTTTGTCTCTCCGATGATCTGCTTTAAATGTAATTCGCTAATGGACTGGGCCCAAATGTCTCTCCAGCTCGCGGTTCACGTGATCGCTGTGGAGAACAATGCTTCGGCAGCTGCGGCCATGTCACGTAAAGAAGAGCCGTAAATTATTTCTACGGCGATCGGGTCGATCGTCTTTGGGGGGAAAAAAATTCAGATTCACGTCTGAAATGCGGAAGAGCGCGGCTGAAGATGAAGGAGTGCCTGCATGTGCGAGAACGTGAATGGTGGTGCGCTGATTCGCGAAAGTCGGTGGAGCTGACAGCTGAAAATGGCCAGAGTGGACAATGAAGTCGTTATATTCGCTATTGGGAGCTATGGGGTCCGGTGTAATGATGATTATGATGACACCATGTGAGAAGTGAGTGTTTTCGCGGGGATGACGACACTCCTGGGCCCGTTGTGTGCTAATTAGCCCTATTTATGAAGTGGCCTTTGATTCGATGACTCAATTTCGCGATAATGCGAGCATAATCCGACCCCGAGAGTGAGATTTGATCCCGGTTTCGTAACTCCAAGGCGCTTCTCATGCTCCGAGGGCCTCCACCTGCGTCTACTTCCTCAAATCAGCCCACATTCCGGGCAGGTCAGGGGTCAGCTACCGAGACCCCTTCGAGATTTATCTCCCGATACGCGATATGAGGCGCTTTCGATAAATTAGCGCTCATTAGCCAGCCAAGTTTGCCCAACACGAACCACAACATACTATTTTGAAACACTTTGGCTCGCACTTACTCTGCACCGTAAATCACACCGTGGACGATGTGATCAGCTTTTACCGCACGACTCTGCTATTTGAGCCTTTGCGAGCGTAATTAAATTTGTGCATGGTGAATCCGGTTTTGGGCTATCGAGCGTCGATCGAGAATCAATTAATAACTGCGTGGGTACGGGAGACTACGGGTATCGGAGACTTCGGCACCCACCAGCTGCTATTTGTTGTAAAAGCATGTAAATCACACATTTCCTACATGGTCTGCTGGTAGTCGGTAAAGCCCAGTGGAGAGATGATCTTTGGGAGCCTCATTTGTGACATGAAGGTTGTTGATCAAAAGCTATGAAAATTTTTATTTTTCTTAAGAGTAGTCAAGAATTTTAGAAGGCAACTTTATGTCCTTTGATCTCAGCTCCCAGGCGACGTAGAAAGACAAATTATGGCTTAAAAGTTGCAAACACTCTTCAAAAAATGCACGAGCTATAGTTCGGACCTGGGTTCTGCAGGGCCCCAGTTCTCCACTATTTCCCTCCGGACCCTAAGATTTTATATTTTTCTCAGATAGCCCGTGAAAAATAAAGGTAAATTTTCCAAGGAAAGCCCTAGCTCCGGGGGCTCCTTTTATTTTTTCCGAAAATTAATTTCGTGAATTTCCATGATATGGGAGCTATTTGAGGGTGTTGTGGCTCTCACGATGGTTGCAGCGAGCTCGTTGACCACCAAAAAATCAGAAAAAAATTCGAACTAAATTTAAATTTTAAAAAAATCCTTTGAAAATATAAGCCCACTTCCCCATCTGCCTCCAGTTTTATCTTCTCCTCCCAGAGACATGGTAAAAATTCAAATGAGCACTTTTTAAAACCCACAAGTGTCTTTCTTATGAGTTGGAAAATTCTAGGCCACCCAACAAGACCTCTAGTCCCCTCCAGAAACGTCTCCCCAGTAGTAAAGTTTTTTCTGAAGGACAGACAAAACACTGCTGCCTGAAAAAGCCACTCGAGTCACCTCTGGGAGCTCGATAGGCCATTGAAAGGGGTATGATGTGAAGTACCCTTTGCCGAGTTAGCCCTGCAATGAGGCGACACCTTCACCTCTGCCAGCTGCTCGATTGTGATGCGAGTGTGACAAGGTAGGGAGCCATTAGGCAAGGCAAATCACCACGAACGGACAATTGGGCTGATTGTTGCCCAAATTAGACGAGTGCGCACTCGAACTCGGAAGAAATTTAGATCTAGTGAGGTGTTTGATCGCCCATTATGTGCAAATTGCTATTAATTTTTCATTTGAGTCACTCGAGTGCTGGCTGACTCGCTCGAAGGTTAAGGTCTCCGGTCTCGACACGCTGCATGATGGGCCTGATGACGATTATTCAAACAAAAGGAGGCAGAAATCGACATGATCGCGGGCGAGTGATTGGAGATTAATTGGGTAGTTTTTGCACTTCATTGAGCGAGCCGAGTGGAGATTAATGAAGCGCGCCAAATGACACGAGCAGTGACCGATAATATTGTGAGGTTCGGCCGTGCGAAATTGCTATATCATTAGGCCACAGACTTTGTCTAGGATGCGGCTAGAAATTCGTTTTTGATGCTCTCGGCGACTTTAGCTTTTTTTGCGAGAAAGAATGCGACTCGGAGAGGTCGCGGAGGGGCTGGAAATGGGCATTTAAGCGACAGCTTAGCGTTTCTAGGAAGACCTCATTTTTAGTTGACAAAAAATTGTCCGTCTGTCTGTCCGTTCGCGTAACCAGACGGCTCTGTTTACGGGGTCTAAAATAAATTTTAGAAAATTCTTTATTCGCTTGTTTCCGGCCTCGAACAGATGCTTTGATGAGCATTGAAGGCGCTCACGAGGGTGAAGCCCTTGTCACACCAGCACCGGTACTGTTTTTCTTCTGGCACGTGGATTCTCATGTGCACGTTCAGGGCACTCCGGCGGTTGAACTTCTTCGGGCACTCGTTGCACTCGAAGGGCTTCAGACCTGTGTGGATGAGCGTGTGTCTCTTGAGCTGCTCGTTCGTGGAGAACTTCTTGCTGCACTCGGTGCACTCGAATTCCCTGAAAAGACCGCCTTTAAGATGATTTTTTGGGCTTTGGGAAAACTCACTTGAGTCCTTCGTGGATGCGCATGTGGGCGTACAAGTTGGACGAGAGCTTGAAGGTCTTCTGGCAGATTTTGCAGGAATAGTTGGCGACGTCCGTGTGCGTGAGGAGATGCTTCTTGAGACCGCTCTTTTGGGTGATTCCTTTGCCGCAAATGTGGCAGGTGTAGGGCGTCTTGTTCTCTGGAATTGGATTTGAGTTGAAACAAAAATCTGGGCTAAGGGACATTTCTTACCTGTGTGGGTGTACAGATGGGACTTAAGGCTGGAAAAGTGGCGGTAGACCTTCCCGCAGAACGAGCACTTGAACCGCTCGTCGTGGGTCCTCATATGGCCCTCGTAGGTGTTCCTGGTCTTGAATCGGGCCCCGCAATCGGGCTTGTGGCATTCGAAGGCCATCTCATCGGAATGCAGGTTCATGTGGTAGTTGAAGCTCGACAGCTTCTTGAGCACCTTCCCGCATATCTCGCACTTCAGAGACCTCGGGGGAGGATTCGAGGCCTTGACTACCGGTCGCTCCTCGATGATGATTTTAAGCTCTCCCTGACTCGGCGAGTCTGACTTCACCAGCTCTGGAGGCTCCTCAACCAGGTCGACCGTTTTGGTACCTTCAGTCTGCTCCACCAGCACTTCTTCTACGAACTCCGGCTCCTCCTCCACCTGGATCTCGTACTCTATGGCGTGGGTGGAAGCCGGGGACTCGATTATCGTGACTTTCTTGGAACCTACGAACGTCTCGTACGTCTCGAGAGCCTGCTTGCGGAACTTCCAGGCCTTGAGGAGCTGCTTGAGACATTTCAGACAAATGAATTTGGGGAGCCCGTCCGCTCCAGTCACCTCGAGCTGCAGGACCTCGGAGAGGATGTCGGCGGCCACCAAGTAGTTCCCATCGAAACGGCCGACCTGAAAAGTCACATTTTCATTCAACATTTCACCTTTCTTGGGGGTCCCAGGTCCCAGGTTTTCAGTCGACCTACCTTGAAGATATCCTTCAGATCTTCTTGTCCCACGCAAATCCTGCACTTCCTGGATTTCTTGGACATTTTGTCACTAATTTCGAAAGTCTTTTGAGCGGAGATTCTCGGACTGTTTATGTTTTCCCAAACGAAGTCAACCCGATTTGACGTTTCTCCGCGGTGGGAAACATTTGAATTGAAAGAGCCAGAAAATCGGTTGAAATACAGTCTTTATTCATCCTCTTCGTAGTCTATGTCCAGATGATCCTCGGGGTATGTCATATCCTCCTCTTTAAATAAAACGGACTCGGTCTGCTCCTTGGTGTTTTGGCCTTCCTCTTCTGCAAAAGCGAGAAACTGAGCTCAGATTTCAAGAGCAGACCAGACTTCTTACCATTTTCACTGGCACTCTCCAGGACGTCATGGTCTGTGTCCTGACGACGCGACCTGTATGCCACTCTCTTGCGGACCTTGCGTCCGTAGTCTGACAATATCCTATCAACCTTCTTCTGTTCGCAGCCACAGAGCTCTGGAAAGAACATTGGCATCAAGCAACTTTCGTGGGATGAGATTTGAATTTTTACCTCTCACGAAGTCCGTGAATAGAATCATTTTCTGGGCTTTGACTCTGTTCTGTGTCCTAGCGACGTACCCTGACCAGGTGAAGATTCCGAAAATGGTGTCATCAAACAAGTATTTCAGAATACCGTAAATGCCAGTTGCATCATGTTCCTCTCCCATCGAATATAGGACGAACGAGACCTGGAATGAAACATGATAGATCAGACGAGCGGGCTATGCCTAGAGCAAGGCTATGGGGGGACACCTTCGAGCATGGAAATTTTTCAGGTCGGTCGCTCTTTTTATGGAGTGGACAAACAGAGCAATATTTTCAGCCAATTTTCGTGGAAGTTTAGATTTGAGCCCTCCTTGGATCGAAAAAAAAATCTCCCTAAGTACTTAAGTCCGGAGGCTCCGGTGGCTGTTTCTAGGGGTCCCTCTAGTGATTGTCACCAAAGATGGGAGCTCTAGCCCCCGTACTTTGGGAGCTAGAGAAAACCAAATCTTAGTGAAATTTTCCCATACAAAAATTTCACAAAAATTCGATTTTCTCTAGCTCCCAAAGTACGGGGGCTAGAGCTCCCATTTTTGGTGACAATCACGAGAGGGACCCCTAGAAACAGCCACCAAGAGATGAGCCTCCGGACTTAAGTACTTTGGGAGATCCAAGTCGTCTCAAATTGGCTGAAAATTTTGCTCTGTTTGTCCACTCCATAAAAAGAGCGACCGACCTGAAAAATTTCCATGCTCGAAGGGGTACACTCGCATACCAAGTTGGTCAAATTCATCGTGCTCTGCTTGAGGAACTTCTCGCACTTCATAGCTTCCTGGATATTCATGAGGGGGAACTTGAAGTCCAGAGACTGAGCGAAGTTTTGCCATTTGACATCGTTGTCATCGATGCTCTTGACTCGGGGATGGACGTAGAGCATCGAGTGCACCTTCTTGATCTCCTTGTAGATGACGAAAAGCGTCACATTCGACTCGGTGATTCGCGTACTCCGCAAGTTCTCTTTCTTCGTGAGATCCAACTTTGGCAACTGAATCTTCGGCAACTCGAACTCCTCAATTTTCCGCTTCTTCTCGGGCATCTCGGGCTCTGTCTCAATGGAAGTGGACGGACTTATTATCTTAATGTCTACGTCTTCGGGTTCCACGGGCCCTCCAGGAACTCGCCTGATCATAGCTCCCAAGCTCTCTGACCTTTTGACAGGGTCGATCTCGCTCATTTCCTCCTCCACCAGCCGCCGAGCCGTGATCTCGTCGTACCCCTTGGCTTTGTACAGCGGGATGAGGATCTTGCTGAAGAACTTTGTCTGCTTGAAGGCTCTTTTGTCCTCGCTCCAGTGGAAGCTGAACGACTCCAGGAATTCCGGGGTGAAAAAGTTCCTCAGCTTGAGCTTCTCCGGGTCTCTTTTCTTCGACAGTTTCTGCAGGATTCCGAAAACTTTATCGGATCTTTCCAGGGACTTTTCCAGCGCCAGGAACTCCTCCTCGTTTGAGATGATGCTTTCAACGTCGCAGAGCTGAGCGGTCTCCTGAGCTGCAACGCCGGCGGCCAGCATTTCAAGTATCTTCTTGGTGTTCTGGAGCGTGTCGGCCTGCTGTTTCTCCAGCACCTCCAGCCGACTGAGGACACCCTCACACATGTTGCAGTGAGCTAGGGTCATCTTTTTTTTAGCCCCAAACAAAATTAAATCTCCAATATTACGCGCGGGGGAAAGCTTGTTACTCGATCAGCTGACGAGTTTGACGTTTGTTTGTTTATGTTTTCTCGTTCAAAATTAGGTTGCCGACAACAAAATTGGTTTTGAGCCGAAAATGACGGAATTAGTTGTGAAGCAATGCCGCATTTGCTTCACAACGGAAGATCTGGAGTCCATCGACAAGGTGAGCCAAGAGCTGGGCGATCTGAAGCTAACTGACGGCTTTTCCAGGTTGTGAAAATAGACGACGAAAAAATGCAAGTTTCCAGCATCCTCACAGACCTCATTCGGCTCGTCGTGAGCGACCAGGACGGACTGCCGCCCTTCATGTGCCTTTCTTGCCTGGAGCAGCTCCTGAGGTCCTTCATGTTCAAGCAGCAGTGTCTCAAGGCCTACGAAGTCTCCTCGGCCCACAGCAGACTCACAGCAGTGGCAGAGCTCCCGGAGACGCCAGCGAAGGAAGACGAGACGGAAACGGCTGAGGACGAGTCGGAGAGGGTTTGCTACACGAGTGAGAGAGTGGACTTGACGGCGGAATCGGAGGAGGAGACGGAGAGCAGGACGACTAGGCAGCAGAAGCGGAGGTCGGCGCTTGGGACCCGAAAGGTGAAGGTGAAGATCCTGTCGTGTGATTTGTGTCGGAAGCATTTTGTATCGGATGAGGCCCTCGAACTGCACCTGAGTAGCAACCATAACGTGAAGGTGGAAGACAACGATGACGAGGACCGGGGATCTCATTAGCAGATATTTCGAGCTTGGAGAGTTTTTGGAGCCACAAGACTGACAGACAAGCTCAAAGTGTAAATAAAGTTTAGACTTTAAGAACATTTATTTCTCAGTAAAAAATACGCCTATACGCTAGTCTACTGTGAGTACTCGTACATCCCGATGCCAAGAAGCAGGTTCCTTCGGGTGAAGTGCAGCGCGATGATGGGCGACTGCTTGGTCGGGAAGGAGCGCAGGAGGTAGGGCTCGCCCGGTTTGACGTCTGGATTGTGCGAGACGTTGATGTTCTCCCCACTGATGTCCTCGCAGAGCTTCGTGAAGTCCCACAGCTTGAGGGAGAAGTCGAGCGAGCCCGACGCCAGAACGGTGCCGTCTCTGCTGAAGCTCAGGGTCGTGATGGAGGCAGTGTGACCAGTCAGGGCTGCGATCAGGTGGCCGTGTGCCAGGTCCCAGAGCAGAACTCGCTTGTCTGCGGACCCCGAGGCCAAGTACCTGCAATCGTATTATTAAATTAGGACGAGAATTTTCTCATTGACAATTTCTTTGACCGAAGACAGAAGGGTCAACTTACCGTCCACAGTTGGAGAAGCAGAGCGTGTTGATAGCGGACTTGTGGCCTGTCATGAGCCGGCAGTGGTTGCCTCCCACGACGTTCCAGAGCCTCACGGTCCTGTCGCTACTCCCGGTGGCCACGTAGTTGGAGTTGGGGTGGAAAATGCAGCAGTCGACGTCCGACAGATGGCCCACAAAAATACGAAGGGGCTGGTGGTTGTCGGTGGCCCAGAGCCTGGCCGTGCGGTCATGGGAGCAGCTGACAAAGTAGTGGCCGTGCGGCGAGAACCTGACGTCCCAGACAGGGTACATGTGTCCCTTGTAGACGACGAGGCAGGTCCAGGTGTGAAGAGACCAGAGACGGATGGTGCAGTCCTCGGAGCAGCTCAGGAGCAAAGTGCGGTCGGGGGCAAAGTTGCAGCGGTAGACAGGCCCACTGTGGCCCATGAAGGTGCGGCAGGACTCGGCAGTGCGGTCGTCCATCATGCGATGGAGGACGTCGTCGGCGTCGCGGTCGATTTCCTTCAGCTGCTCCGCGGGCTTCAGCTCTCGTAGCTTGGCTGGGGTCAGAGTCCAGATTTTGATGATTGAGTCGGCGAACCCGATGGCGATCAGGCTGCTGTCCTCGGAGATCTCGGCGCAGGTGACGGTCTGGGCGGAGTTCAGGAGCGTGTAGAAGCAGACCGACGGAAGGCTCTCGGGACCCAGAGGAACTCGCTTGGAAGCTTCTCTCAGAGCCTTGACCTTCTCGAGCTTGTCGACGTCGCGCAGCTCCGGGAGGGGAAGTCCGTTCACGGGAGGCGCGTTGGGGTCCGACTTGGACTTCTTGCTGAACAGCGAGTCCTTCTTGGGCTTCTTCTTCTTCGGCTTGTCTTCGGCGTCAAGGTCGTCGTCCTCCTCTGGGGGCGCCTGGATCACCGTCTGGATGTCGGGCTCCTTCAGAAGACCATAGTAGACCCGAACTTTGTTGTCTGGAAGAAAATTTTGGTGAAAAATACCCTTAACGAGCCAAAAATGTACCTTGACGCTTGGCCTCTCCCATCATGGACCCTGCTGTGGCGTCACACTGCTGCTTGTTCCTTGCCACGCCCTCGTAGAGGTCGAAATACAGATGCTCGTTGACGATATTCATGATCACCGAGGCCTTTCTCTCGTGCAAGTGCCTCTTGAGGAGCGACAGCGTGTCCCTCGAGATCCTGATGATGAACTCGTTCGACTTGAAGGCCTCCGTGAGGTCGTTTCCGGAGATCTGGTCTTTTTTCGTCACCATCGCGAGCTTCTTGAGGTCGTCCTGGTAGTAGTACTCCTGCTCGGGTCCAAACTTTGCCATCAGCTGGGCCGCCTGGTCCTCGTGCCCGTTGTAGAGCAGCTCGATGTACATGTGCACGAGAACGGGGTACAGAATCATCGCCAGCTCGTACTTGTAGATGTCCAGGCTCTCCTCCACAAACTTCCGGAGCTCCAGGTATGAGGTCTCGTACACGTTCGGGTCGCCCTCGCTCTTGTAGGCCGCCAAGACGCTCGTGACCTCGTCATTGGCGATCTCGGTGGTGCTGTTCTCGTCGAAATTCGCCTCCTTCTTCAGCAGCTCCTCCGTGCTCTGTCAAAACAACGATCTCAGTTGCCACAGAAGCCGAGAGTCGAATAGCTTACCTTCAAATTGTACTTCTTGAGCACCTGCAGGACCGCCAACAGGTCAGTCTTGTTGCCTGACATTTCTCTCACGGTTCAGGAGTAGTTTGAGTCCGTAAAAGCGGGGAAATCTTTAATTTTCGGTGAGAAACAAGTCAGTTGCGAATGTTTACAACTTTTTCTGAGCTGTCATCGACCATCCCTAGAGCTGTCAAGTCGGTATCGAAGTTTGAAATTCCGTCACGTGGAGAGGGAAAACTCCTGAGTTTCAATTTCTTTCATTAACTTTTATTGAACTTCAACTTCACTCACAAAACATAATATTCTAGTTCTAAACAGTACAAGATGAATATTTAAAGCCAAGCAACATACAGAACGGTCGAGATACACAAATTCTCCTCTGTCACAAGTCCTACGTCGATCCCTGAAAATTTGTACGTCTAGCATACAGAACAGTCCGAATCCCTCACGCTTTCAGGTTTTCGTAGACCTCACGACAAAGTACGAGAAGTTCTTGAATATCAAAGGGACGACCTCGTCCGAGACAAAGTTTCTCTCCGGCTTGCGGGACGAGAACGGGTTGAGCGCTGGTTTCTGGAGCACCTCGAAGGAGCCGGGTCCTGCCTCCTCCGCGAACACTGCGAGGTCCAGGGGAGCCTCGAACTCGGTGTAGGACGTGATCACGATGGGACAGGGCTGGTCCAGGGCGAGTCTGATGGAGGGGCCCCACTTGTCAAACCGCGAGGACCTCAGATGGTGGAGAGTGGGGTTGAAGAGGCAGATGACGTCCGGCTTCCGGAAGCCCGGGGATGTGCAGTAGTCGTGGTAGTAGGTGCGGCACTGGAAGTCTAGGTTGACGGTCCGTTTCGACTTGCGACACTTCTTGCAGGGCTTCATGTGGCTGATGAGGTCCAGGGGGAGGTTCTCGGTGTTGAGCTCAGCGCCCACGAGGACCACGTTGAGGGTCTTGACGGCTTCCGGGAGGAGGTGGAGCAGGAAGGACTCGTACTTCTCCAGGGTGTCGCCTTCGAAGGCCAGCTCAGCTCCTAGGAAAGGGAAAAACCCGTTTAAATAAAGGCGCATGTGCTTATAATTTTAAGGCTGAATTCGGGGCATTTGACCCGTTATCTAAGTATTTGATCCTCACCTGCAAGATGAATAGTGAAGCTCTCCTGGAACGGAAGCCCGGTCTTCTGGAAGACGCTCAGAGCAGTGATGGGTATGGAGGCGAGTTGCGTCAGGGTCACGTAGCAGCAGTCATCCCTAAGTGCTATTCAAATTTCAAAAGTCAGAACAACGTAAAAGAGCCAATCAAAATCCTTCCCAACCCCCCGAAACGACAAACCAAACTCTACTTGACTACGAAAAAGTGATAGTTTTTGAACATGAGAGGCTGCATTTCCTCCGACAAGAAGTTCCTCTCGGGCTTGATGGACGCAAAAGGGTTCAGGGTGGGCATCTGAACGATCTTGACGTGGTCCGCGACTTCCACGAGGGCTTCCAGGTCCATGGGGATCTCAAACTCCGTGTAGGCCGTGACGAGAATTGGGCAATTCTGGGCGACTGCAGCGCGGATCGTGGGTGGCCAGGTGTCGAGGCCGAGGGCTCCGGTGGCTCGGTAGAGTCCCGGGTTGAAGAAGCAAATGAGGTCAGGGCGCGTGAAGGCCTTGCTCTTCACGTAGTCGTGGTAGAGGGTGCGCGAGTGGAAGTCAAACTTGACACCCCGGCAGTCCTGGCGGCACTTTCTGCACGGACGGATTCTGCTTATCACGTCCAGGGGCAGGTTCTCCGTGTTCAGGTCCGCTCCCGTGAACACCAGCTGGAGCTCGTTTACGCCCGGCATGAGGTGCAGCATGAAGGCCTCGTACTTGTCGAGCATGTCGCACTCGAAGGCGAACTCGGCACCTGAAATCTCGACTGTTGAGGGAGCTCGCGGAGGTGGCGAGAGGAAACTTACCGATGAAGTGCACTGTGAAGGTCTCCCCGACGGGAATTTCGGCAAGACGACATGCTTGAAGTGCGGTCAGTGGACAAGTTGCTAACTGGGTTAGAGTGGCGCAAGTGCAATCGTCTTTCAGTGCTACAGATACAAAATTTGGTGTGATGCAAAAATATGTCAAAATCCAAAATGGGCGATGCGGCGAGACGTGTTATTTGGATCCAAAAACGGGCCATGGGGGTTAGACAAAACGGGGATCGGGAGTTTCTAACATGCACACTTCTGACATGCACGGTTTTATAGGGTCGAACTGCCTGACCAGAGGGACACAAAGGCTCCAAATGTCAAGCAGCTCAAAAATCAAAACCTTGTTAGTGCGATTTCCTGCCTCCAATTAAACATTCAAACGCCTTTCGTGTTACCTTTTAGAGCAAAATTTGTCTCCAATTCGCTGCAGTTTGGCTTCAAGGTAAAACTTGAGCCAGAGAGTCCAAAAATCCCGTTTCGTCTGATTTTTGGGTCGACAAGTAGTTTTAGTTATATTTTGTCAGTCACAAGACTATGGCTTGTGGAAACAGAGAGGAGGTTGGGAAGGGAGATGGCGAGCGAAGGCGTCATACCTGGCGAGTGCTTGAACAGGAGCTTGAAGACTTCGTCCATGGACTCGGGGAGCTTGGTGTCGGACTTCTGGAGGATGCGGTTGGGAAGAATGGGCTCGATGCGGCCGTGGAGCTTCTGTCGGAGCAGCAGCTTGTAGAAGAGGGTGTAGTACTTGCACCACTTCTTGTGCGAGTCTGGGAGATGACTGGGCTTGGCTTGACAGTACGAGACCTGCAAGGAAACTCTGAAAACCTATCCCGAGAATCCCGAGGACACTCACGTGACGACAATCCTTGCAGAAGGCGAGCAGCTCTGGCTTCCACTCGCGGCAAATGGGGTCGCTGCAGAGTCTCGGGAAGAGCAAAATCTCGCGCTCAAAGGGCTGCAGGGGTCTCCCGAGACCCTGCTCGCACATCTGCATGGTCTGGACTCGCAGTCCCCGGAAGTCATCGAAGGTCATTTTGCGAGCAAAATTGTACAGATGACCCTCGCGAGTGTGGGCGATGCGCTCCATCTCGCGACAGAGGGCCTTGTGGTTGCTGGAGTCCGCTGCCACGTGCTCTTCTCGGCAGTAGTAGACCATGCGGCAACCCTTGCAGAGAACGGGCTCCTTCATGGGGTTCTTGCAGTGCTGGAAGAGGGTGAAAATGTGAGATTGATTCCAGACAGACTCAAATGTAGACCCCTAAAGATTACTCAAGAAGAAATCTCCTTACCTGACAAATTGTGGCCATGTAGATCGGACGGGGGGCGAACTTGAACTCGACGTACTCCTCCTCCTCGTCGTCTTCGTCATCAAAGTCCTGGTCGGACTCGTCTGAGGCCACCATGATCTCGCTCTTGCGCAGTGGCGGGGCAGCCAGAGACTTGAGCAGCTCCATGGAGTTGAGGAGCTGGGAGGGTCTCTCGGCAAGGGCCTCCTTGAGGTCGCAGTTGATGTTCATGTCGAGGGGGGGCTCTTTGGCGGAGAAGATGTCCTGGAGCTGGTCGGGGGTGAGGAACTTGGTGACGTCCAGCTCGGGCGTCTTCCTCGGGATCGGGGTCTCATTCGGGATGGAGAAAGCTTTGCGGAGGACCTTGTGTATGTCTGCTGTTTTGTTCGTTGCTGGCTTCGGAGGAGGCGGGGCTTTGGCTTTGGGTTTCGGGGAAGGAGAGGGGGACTTTTGGACCTTGGGAGAGGGAGCGGGAGCGGGGAAGGGAGAGGGGGCGGAACTTGTGCTGGGTTGAGGTTCAGTGGATTTTTGTGTACGAGATTTGAGGAGTTCGGTAAATGCCTCCAGAATCTTATTGACTCCCTTGCTTGGGGCCTCCTGAGGACTGGAAGTAGACTAAATATTAGACTGCTTTGGGTGCAAGGAGGACTCAGAAACTAGCACTCACCGCTGACTGGCTCACGGGCGCCCTCTGGCTTGGGTTCTTGTTGGTGGCTCCCTTGCCCTTGTTGCCTCCCTTCAGGTGCTCTGGCTTCGGAGCGACCTCGGGTTTCCTCTGCTGCGTCCCGTTCTTGGGCGGGGAGGGCTTTTGTGGGGGTGGAGCGGGCACTGGGGCGGGCTTGGGAGGCACCGTCTTGGCTGGAGAGGCTCTTGGGGGCGTCGCTCGAGGAGGCGTGGCAGCTTTCTGAGCAGCAGGAGTCTGCACTACGGCCTTCTTCGGAGGAACGTTTGGCTTCGGCTGGGGAGGCGCTGGCTTGCCCTTGGCTCCCCCTTGAGCCTTGGGAGCCGCTGTCATTTTGGCTTCTAGCGTTTCGACTAACTTCTCTGTGACGACTGCCGGCTCCAGCTTCTCCTGGGGCGTCTTCTCCGCCTGCTCAGCCGTGAGCTTTTTCTCCTGCTGGTTGGCGGCCTCCTTGTTGGCCTTGGCCGTCGTAGGAGTCGTCTCTCTGACCACTGGACTTTTCTCCAGCGACCCTACACCACGGTCAGCAGATGGTGCAGAATCGCTTCTTCCCGCGTTTTTTGGACCGGTCGAGGGGGAAGAGGCGGGTGTGGAGGGAGCAGGGGCTGGTGTGACGGGGACGCTCTCTGGAATCAGCGTCACGGGCAGCGTGGAGGACGAGACCAGTGAGTCGCGGTCAGAGTCTGTGGTAGTGGGAGCTGCTGGCAAGTCTTTCAGGGCGTCCTCCATCAGGGACTTCTCCTGGGGAGTGTTGATGGGGGCGGCTGGCTTGGGGGGCGATTCCCGTTTTGGAGGTGGAGGTTTTTGAGCTGCTTTGGGGGACTCGGGCTTCTTCTGCTGCTCGTTCTTCTTCTGGGCTGGAGGAGAGGCTTTCTTGGTCTGCTCTGGCTTCTTTTCTTCCTGCTTAGCTGCAGGCTTCTGTTCTTTCTTTGGTGACTCGGCCTTCTTTTGCTCCTGTTTTGGCGAGGGAGGGGTTGGTTGAGGCTTTGGTGTCTCAACTGGTGCTGCTGGAGCTGGAGCTGGAGCAGGCTGTGTCACTGGAGCAGCTGGAGCCGTGGGAGGAGCCTGAGTGGCCGGGGGAGCCTGAACTACTGGGGGAGCTTGAGCTGCAGGAGGAGCTTGAGCTGCAGGAGGAACTTGAACAGCAGTGGGAGCTTGAGCTGCTGGGGGAGCTTGAGCTGAAGGAGGAGCCTGAGCTGCAGGAGGAGCCTGAACTGGCGTTGAAGGAGCGGCTGGCTTTTGAGCTTCAGGAGCTGCAGGAAGGACGATCGTCTCTCTAGGTTCCTGTTGCTGCTGCTTTGCCTGTCTCTCTGACTCTGATTTCCGCTTTTCTCGCTTTGACTGTTGCTTGTTTCCCTCGGGTTTGGGTTTTTCAGGAACTGCCACCACCTCCTTTGAAGGAACAGCGACAATTTCCTTGGGAGGAACTGCCAATATTTCCTGGGATGAAGGCTTGGCTTCAGCTGCAGGAGCCTTTGGGACCACTGGTGCTGGTTGCTGAGGAGTAGCTACTTTTTCTGGAGCCTTAGCTGGTTGTTGGACCTTGACTGGCTCGGGAGCCTTTACTGGTTCAGGAGCTTTCACTGGTTCTGGAGCCTTTACTGGCTCTGGAGCTTTCACAGGCTCAGGAGCCTTTACCGGCTCAGGAGCTTTTACGGGCTCAGGTGCTTTCACGGGCTCAGGAGCTTTCACGGGCTCAGGAGCCTTCACTGGTTCAGGAGTCTTCACTGGTTCAGGAGCCTTCACTGGCTCAGGAGCTTTCACGGGCTCAGGTGCTTTCACTACTGGAGCAGCCTCAGATTTCGGGGATGGAGGGGCTCCCTTTTGGTTCTTTTGCTGCTTTCCTCCTTTCGGTGAGCCTTGTTGCTTCTGATTTTGTTGAGCAGCCTCTACTTTAGGAGCCTCTGGCTTAGGAACTTCTGGTTTAGGAGGTTCTTGCTTTGGTGCTGCTGGAGCTTCCACCTTTACTGGAGCCACCACGACTTCTGCAGGCTTTGGTGGAGCCACTTTTGGTTGTTCAGCAGGCTTTGCTTCCACTTTTGGGGCTTCCACAGGCTTGGGTTCCTCGGGTTTCTTGGTTTCTGGAGCAGGTTGAGCTTTCTGGGGCTCAGGAGCTGGAGTCTTGGGTGCCTCAGCTGCCTTAGGAGCCTCAAGCTTAGGTTCTACAGGAGGCGTTGGCAGAGGAGGAGGAGACTGAGGCTCCTTCTTATTGTTTTGCTTGTTCTTCTGCTTTTGATTTTCTTGAGCCTTGGCTGGAGCCTGAGCAGGCTTCTCTTCAACCTTGGGAGGGGCTTCTTTGACTGGCTCTGCAGGTTTCGGGGCTTCTTCCTTGGGTTTTGCGGGCTCTTCCTTCTTTGCCTCTTGCTTAGATGGCTGAGCAGGTTTGGGAGCCTCCTTCTTAGGTTCCTCTTGAGGAGCCTTAGGAGCCTCCTTCTTGGGCTGTTCTTGAGCAGGCTTTGGAGCCTCTTTCTTGGGCTGTTCTTGAGCAGGCTTTGGAGCCTCCTTCTTGGGCTCTTCTGACTTTGGAGCTGGAGCTTGAGCGGCCTCCTTCTTGGCAGGTTTCTCGGCCTCCTTTTTGGGCTCCTCAGGCTTTGGAGCAGGAGCGGCCTCAGGTTTCTTCTGTGGCTCCTCCTTCTTGGCTTCCTTCTTTGGTGCCTCTACTTTGGGAGCTGGGGTGGGCTCGGCTTTCTTCGGAACTTCCTGTTTGGGAGGCTGAGCGGGTTTTTCTGCAGCCTTCTTGGGCTCCTCAGGTTCAGGCTTGGCTTCCTTTTCCACCTTGTTCTTGCGTTCAGGAGCAACAGGGGCGGCCTCAACTGGGGCCTCTTCAACAGCCTCTTCCTCGGAGGTCTTGGCCTTCTTGCTCTTCTTCTTCTTCTTTTTCTTGGGCTTGGCCACCTCTGGGGCCGGAGGGAGGTTCAGTTCGGGGATATCAAACTCGTCGTCAAAGTTGGCGGCCGCTGCAGCTGCAGCAGCGCTCTTCTTCTTGCGATTGCGCTTTCTCTTCTTCTTGGTGGCTTCCCCCTCGGCAGGGGTCTCGCCTTCAGCTCCTTCCGTCTTTGGCTTCTTCTTGCGGTTTCGTTTCCGTTTTTTGGCAGTTCCGGAGTCCTCAACGACCTCGGCAGTCGCTTCCACAGGGGCTTGGGGGGCTTCAGCGGGCTTCTTGGTCTTCTTCTTCTCTGCCGCAGGCTCGGCAGAGGGAGTCACGTTCACGGTGACGGAGAGAGCGGGAGTCGGCTGGGGCTCCGCGGCTTTTGGGGGTTCAGTCGTGCTCGAAGGCGGGTCTGCCGCCTTCGCCTTTCCTTTCTTTGTCATCGTAGATTGTCTCTCAACTGTCAAATGTCAGCAATTTATGTCCTAAAAGGAGAAACAAGACGCAAGGTCACGAAATTTCTGTTCCCAATCAAGGTTGACGCGACAAAGTTGTGTTGCTTAGCGCCATTGTCATGGCGAGATATGATATAATTAGCCTCCCTATATCTCTCACCGGTCGAACCCGCCAAAGCGAAAGTGCGAATGAAAATATCAACAGTGGCGTGTGTGGGGTTGACGACCGCCGATATGCTGCGTCTATTTCGGGAAGAGCGACGTGATCGTGCGCCCATAAACTATTTCAATGACATTGATACATGGTTGGCTGTGTTTGTCTATGTCAAGTGAGAAATGAAAACAAATGGGTTGTGGATCGCTCAAACAAACATCGCGAGATTTTCTCAGAGCATAAGTTTCCATTTTCCGATTGCTCCGATGTGAGAAAACGCGAGAGATTGGGCTTCGATTGATGAGACTCGGAAAACAGAAATTGCGACTTTAGAAAAAAACTTACAGAAAATCTTCTCTAATATTTTCATTTTTTGAAAAATAATAAGTCAAAAAGTTCTAACGAATTTTTTGACCAGAAAAACCAAAGAGAAATGAGTCACGTTTGACCTTTGCGACATTACAGTCCCTAGCTCATTCAAAATTTATATGATGATGAAAATGTTGATTACAGAAATACTTCCTCTGGTACAGTCGACCCTCCCTGTTCCAAGTCTTTCGATTCACACAAAATTTCGCGAATACCCAGCTGCACATGGGCGGTTTGGAGAAACGCTAAGCCAACGTTCAAGGTCGCGGTTTTTGGAAAAACAGGCCCTCGTCTGTATCTCCTTTGCATGAGTAACGAAAATAAACAGATGAGACTCGGTCGCGAAAATAAGAGGAACAGCATAACAAAATGTGTTGTTCAAACCCGAGTTTATTTTTAAAATTTTCATCTTCGTCGTCTCTGTTGCGAGTTTGCGACGACGGAAAGCCACGAAATTGCTTTCATTTTTCATATTTTTTCACTTTTTGCACGTTATTCGCCATTCTTAAGGTCTTTCTTGTCGAAAATGTTGGCGAATTTCTCGTTGAGTAATATTTGGCACTTATGTAACGTTTCGTTTGGTAACAAAGCCTTTGTTGAGGGTTCCTCGGATGGACTCACTTTTTTCGGGATTCTCGGACGCGACTTCAAATCTGCATGCGATATTTACAGCGTTCGTGTGCTTCTTTTACACCTTTTGGAACTGGAAAAGTCTGTCAAAAAATTATTTTCACCATGCGGTTTTGCAGTAGCAAAATTTTTAGTTTTTCACGTACAACGGCTGAGAAAAGACTGAAAATTGAAAATCTTCGTCATCTCAGATGGGTATTTTTAGCTGTGATAGTTGAGTCTCTGAGGTGTTGGGTCTGGTGAGAAGAGGGAAAATGAAATTGAACGTTTTGTGGCGTTTTATTTGGATTAGCATTCTCTCTCTCATGCTCTCTGTTGATAAGTAGTTTGCCGAGCTCTTGGGCTCTGTGTGTGAAATATACAGTGGAATGCACAAGATCAGATGAGGTCAAGCGAACAATTGGTGGGGTCAGGAACGAGCTGCAGAGACGCTTCCTATGACAGTCCTCTCAGGAAGGTCCAGAAGGCGGTCGCCAGGAGCAAGACCGCTGAGCTCAGACCCGTGCTGGAGGCGGAGTTGTAGGCCTTCAGGATGATGGCTGAGCGGCTCCTGATCTCGATCATTCTGGTCTCCAAAATTTGGCTGCAATTTTCAACTGTCAGAGAAAATATTCCGAGAGGGAAAAGCGACTTACTCAGTGGGATATCCATCGCCGTCCGTGTCCAGAATGACCCGCTGCTTCTTCGCCACTCCCCGGAGCTCCGCCTCGATGTTGTAAAAGTGCTTCTTGAAGGTCTTCGTCTCCCTCCCGAAGTTCAGAATCACCAAGTAGGTCTCGTTTTTGCGCTCCCGGATGAAGGTGAAGATGTCCTTGTCGACGTTCTTGGCGCTCAGGAAGATCCCCTGCATGAAAGCCGACTCCCGTCGCAGTCTCGTGAGGTTCTTGAAGATGCTCAGGTGGCTCCTGGGGTGCCGATTCTGGACCGCCACGTTCATGGTCTCATAGTCCAGCCCAACGGGCAGCCACGTCTTGTCTGCCCTCGAGAATCCCGCGTTCCTCGAGCTGTTCCACTGGAAAGGCGTCCTCACCGGGTCTCTGGAGTACGTGAGGTAGTTCGCCTCGCCCGCGCTGATGGCCCAGGGGTCCACGGTCTCGTTCCAGGGGATGAAGACGTCCGCCATGCCCAGCTCGTCCCCTTGGTAGGTCACGGTGTGCCCCGGAAGTGTCTGCATGAGAACGTTGAAGAGATCCACGGAGTCCACGCCGAGTCTCGTGGCGATTCTCTTGCGGTCGTGGTTGCTGAGGACCCAGTTGGGAGAGTATCCGGGAGGCACGTAGTTCAGGTGGTTCTCCACGAGACGACGCACGTCCTCTCCCGTGGAGTTTCTGGTGAGGTTCGTGAGGAGCTCGAAGTTGAAGGGGATGTGGGCTCCGTTCTTGCCCTCGTAGATGTAGTACTTGGTGAGGAGGTCGAAGGCGACGTAGGCCTCGCTCATCATGATCCTGGGTGGGTTCTGGTACTCCTCCAGGAGCTCCCGCCACTGCGTCACCATGTCCAGGGTCTCGCCTCGGTGGATGGTGAAGATGTGGGAGAGGTAGCAGTACTCGGAGGCGTTCCGACAGCCCCCGCTGATGGGCTCGTCCTGGGTCAGGTCAGTGGTCTCGAAGAGGTTGACGATGGCGTCCACGCGGATCCCCGAGGCGCCCCGGTCCAGCCAGAACCTGATCACCTCCTTCATCTCCTCCACCACCTTGGGGTTCCGGTAGTTCAGGTCGGGCTGATAGATCGAGAAGGAGTGGTAGAAGAACTCCTTCCGGGTCTCGCTCCACCGCCACGCGCTGTTCTCGAACACGCTGTTCCAGTTGTTGGGCGGAAGCCGGGTCCCGTTGAGGAGGAGCTTCCCCGGATGCCAGATGTAGTAGTCGTCGTACTCTGGGTCTCGCTTCTCGGACCTCCGGAACCACTCGTGCTCCTCGCTCGTGTGGTTCGGCACAAAGTCCACGATCAGGTGGATGTCGTGCTTCCTGCACTCTGCCAGGAGGTCGTCGAAGTCCTTGAGGGTCCCGAAGAGAGGGTCGATGTCCATGAAGTCCGAGACGTCGTACCCGTGGTCCTTCATGGGGCTCCTGTTGATCGGCGTCAGCCAGATTCCGGTCATCCCGATCTCCTTGAGGTACCCAACTCGGCTCCTGACGCCCTGCAGGTCCCCAATCCCGTCGCCATCGCTGTCCTGGAAGGAACGTGGGTAGATCTGATAGAAGTTCCCGCTGTCCCACCACTCGCCGGATGCACACGCGAGGAAAAACGCGGACGCTATCACGAGTATGCTTCTCATTGCAAGGCTGGAATTACACTAAACGCGGTTCTTACCGAACACCTCCTTATAAATGCTTTAGCTCTGTTATCAGATCGCGATTATTCCACAGAACCAAATCGTTTCAGTTTGAGGCGTCCAAAACTGACTCTTCCAGGAACGGCCTACATTCTGACGAAGGGTTCACTCAAACGACTCGTACTACCCTGAACTTCTCTGGCTATGTCAGACGTCACGTGCAGATTAAAATACGTGATGGTATTTTGTAGCGTTTATTTCCCGAATAGCTGGAATAAGCTGGAAATTATACTTGTCACCAACAGCGCTAGACTCCATGTCGCTGCCCGAGAACCGCTCTGCGGTTCCAAGATAAGAGCAGACTCTTGCTCGAGAACCATATCAGCGGTCTCCAAAATTATGCTGAAAAAAAATCGCAAGTGAGTAAGTGCTCAGACAACCTTGACACAGACTTGAATTTTTGAAGTAACAGGGAAAAATGTGGCGAATTCTTGGAACACAAAAAACACCCACTCTACTTTGATAAAAACAATTTTGTCCGGTTTTGGCGCCGTATTTGATCCCAATTTTCAAAGAAGACAATCTAAACATCTTTCACCATTAGAACACGTGGGACCAGTTCAACAAACTCAGTTTGAAGCGACCTAGAAACTGCCTGGGAACGTAGAAAGTGTTGAATTCCATGGGAAATTACTTTTCCTGCACCTTTATCAATGACTGACCAGGGGAATTCCTGGACCGACTGAACCTTTATAACCTCTGTTAATCACAATCTGACTTGAAACGGCTTTCTGGTTGCGAAACCTTTCAACGAAGTTTTGAAATAGTTCTCCAGAAAAGGCAAGTCGGATGTCTCCATGATTTTCGCGCTCTAAGGTCAAAGTCTTTTGACCTTTCTAGAGATCTTGGTGTCGAAATATTCTGCGAAGGAGCTGTTTCAGACACTCACCCTTCTGAGTACCGGAAACTCGTGTCTAGAACGACCTTTTGCCTCTTGGGTAGCCCTCGGAGGTCCCTCTCAATCCCGGAAAAGTGCTGCTTGTAGGTCTTCTGGGTGCTCCCGAGGTTCAAAATTACCAAATACGTCTCTCCGTCGGCCTCTCGGACATACGCATGGATATCCTCGTCCACGTCCTTGGCGCTGAGATACAAACCAGTCCTGAAAGCTGGCTTCTGCCGCAGTTTCGTGAGTCTCTTGAATATCCCCAGAGAGCTCCTCAGGTCGTTCTCCTGAAATTGGACGTTCAGGTGGACGTAGTTGGGGTTGACGGGGAGCCAGGGACTCGGGGAGCTCGAGAAGCCGGCGTTGGTCGAGTTGTCCCACTGGAAGGGGGTCCTCACGGGGTCTCTGGAGTACAGGAAGTAGACACTGCGGTTCGTGTTGCAGGCCTGCGGGTCGACCGTCTGCTCCCACGAGATGTTGGCGTTGGTCATGCCGATCTCCTCGCCCTGGTAGGTGATGGCGTTGCCCGGCATGGTCTGGAGAAAGACGTTGAAGAGATCCACGCGGTTGGAGCCGAGCCTGGAGGCGATCCTGTCCCTGTCGTGGTTCCCCAAGACCCAGTTGGGGAGGTATCCGCGCGGGACGACGTTCAGGTAGCTCTCAGCGACCTGACGCCAGTCCCGGGCCCTCGAGTTGCGGTCCAGGTTGAAGATCATCTTGAAGTTGAAGGGGATCTGTGCGCCCTCGTGGGTCCCGTTGGTGTAGTACTGCGCTAGGACGTTCAGAGGAGGGTCTGCCTCCGTCATCATGAGCTTGGGCTCGCCGTAGTCCCGCTCGTCCAGCACCTGACGCCACTGGTAGACCATGTCGAGGGTCTCCGGCTGGTCCATGACGTGGATGTGGTTGAGGTAGCAGAAGTCCTGGTCGTTCTCGCACTGGCCACTCAGAGGCTCGTCAGGGAAATTGCCGTTTTCGTCGGGAGCAGCCTCGAACAGGTTGGGAACGGCGTCGATGCGGAACCCCGACACCCCCTTCTGGAGCCAGAACCTCAGGACGTTCTTCATCTCCTCCACGACCTTGGGGTTACGGTAGTTGAGGTCCGGCTGGGCCTTGGAGAAGGCGTGGTAGTAGTAGGCGCGACGCTTCTCGCTCCAGGTCCAAGCTGGGCCCTTCATCACGCTCAGCCAGTTGTTGGGAGGGCCGCCGTTCTTTCCGGGGTGCCAGACGTAGTAGTCCTCGAACCCCTCCACCTCGTCCTCGGACTTCTTGAACCACTCGTGCTGGTCGCTGGTGTGGTTCGGCACAAAGTCCAGGATCAGGTGGATGTCGTGCTGCTTGCAGGCCTGCAGAAGCTCCTCGAAGTCCTTGAGGGTCCCGAAGAGAGGGTCGATGTCGAGGTAGTCGGAGATATCGTACCCGTGGTCGACCATGGGACTCTTCATGATGGGCGAGAGCCACACCCCGTTCATCCCGAGGCTCTGCAAGTACGGGACTTTCGAAATCACGCCCTGGAGGTCCCCCACTCCGTCCCCGTCGCTGTCCTTGAAGGACCTCGGGTAGACCTGGTAGTAGTTGGCGCTCTCCCACCACTCCAGGGCGAGGCCTGGGGACAGCAGAAGACAGAGGAGAAGACGTCTTAGGGAAGCCATGTTTCAAGTCGGACTGAAATCAGTTCAGCCCTCGAGATACAAGGAGAGCTTCTGTATCAGCAAGTGGAGCTTAACGTCCCTCTTGAGTTGCGGGACAAACAATAGTGATAGGCCGAGTTGTAATTGATTTAAAAGTTTATTTGGTTTCGTCTATTTTTACACTTTCTCGAAATTGTTACACGGTTTAAGGTATTTCGGGCAATTAGTACTAACATAAATGCAAACTACGTAATACATAAATACAAGTAACAACTTCCCTACGAAATGGATAAATAAATTTGCATTTTTGGAGTCGAATCACTAACCTAGTATCTAGTATCCCTTTGATATACTCTAACTTCCGCTATAGTCTTGGTATTTATTCTTTTGTATAAAAAAACTTTCAATTGAGCACAGCCACAAAAGTTTTTGAGTTGTCTATCGATAAAATTTATTTCTAATGGTACGAGTTTTGATTAATGGTAAATGGCATTCATGAAATAGAGGTCAAGGTAGTACAGAGGAATGGTTAGAAGCTTGGAAAATTATTTCAGGTGCAAGTGGGGTCTCGGGAGTCTGCTGGGCAGTCTCGACTGGTCGGCCTCTGGCTGGAAGAACGCGTCGCTCTCGCTCAGGGAGGCCTCGTCCTCCTCTATCTGGATCTGGGCGTGGAGTGCCGAGGAGCTGCCGTGCGAGTACATCAGGCTCTGCGATTCGGGCAGATGGGAGATTTCTGGAAGAGAGGCTTGAGGTTAGTTTCGCTCTGAGGGGGAACGGGTCACGTCTCACCTAGCTGGTTGGCATCCCAGTCGGACTCGTACTCCAGCTGCTGGTTGATCTCGCGCTCGGCACTCGTCTGGATGGCTGGGTTATCACTGTTCGTCATGTCGAAGTACTCGGTCACTTTCATCTGGTTGTTTTCGTCCATCCAGTAGTACGCGTACAAGGCCTCCTGGTGCGACGTGGCCTCCAGAATGTGCTCGAAGGCGTCCATTTCCGTGGCCGTGGGGTGGTAGTTGTTGGCGGAGATAACAGTGGCGGGTACGTGGTCGTTGTATGGAGATGAGGGTTGACTGGAAGAGAAACGAGGTCAGAGGGGTCTCTACAATCTCGTACACGGTTCCCAGGTGCCCCAAGGTCAAGGTCGCCGACCACCCTTAAGCTAGTTTTAGGCACATTTCATGCAGTTACAGCAAAGTCCCCTACCTTTTCCCATGGAAAACCGTAAAGACTCTACATATGGGTACTCTTTATGTAAATCAGGATATTAAATCGGCTTAGGACATCGTTCAAAATACCCAAGACTACCAATTGAGTTCTGAAAGATTCCAAAAGTTACGACTCTCAACCCTCAGAAGACGCAAAGAGGAGCAGACTGCGAGAGGGGGGAGGTCTCACCTGTCTACGACGATGTCCACAATACTCTCCCGGTGCCCCAGAATCTTGTGCTGCTCTATGCCCTGGAGATCGTACTCAGTCAGCTCCAGCTCGGTCGTCACGTTAGCCGTCATCTTCTGAGTTCGCTTCTTCGACCGCAGAATCGAGTGGAGGTTCTCTAGAATGTACTTTGTGAGGTTGTAGATTTGATGGCCGATCGTAGGGGCCGACTTCATTACTCTGCAATGGAAAAATAAACACGTTAGTCGACTTGCTACTCGCAACCTTGCAAACGCCGAAAACAAGACAAACATGCAGCCCAACATGCATACCTCTGGATATCGTCATTGATTCTAGTGACGTTCTCTTCGGAGGTCCACTCGCGGGTCGTGTCTATGAAATAGCCCACGATGCGGGACCTGAACTTGGTCGTCTCGTAGGTGTCACCCACGGCACTGGCAATGCGATTAGTTGTTAGTAAGAGCCTGGATGGGGGTTAAAAAGATGAGTTAGAGGGATGGGAAGCCAAATCGTGCTTTGGTCAAATTTTGAGATGCGAGTGCAGAAAAGAGACTGAACTTACTTGGTGAGGGTGGCACAGAGGATATCGGCCGGAAGCGTGGCTGGGAGGGCCAGGGCTGTCTTGAGGAGCTTGGCACTCCGATGACGGAAGAGCCAGTTTATGAGGCCCTTGTTGGCCTGGTTGATGTACTCGTGGAAAACGTCGATGACGCTCTCGGGCATGTTGCCCTCCTTCGCCTCCTTGCGCTGCTCGATGCACTCCTGGCACTCGGGGTCGAACTCGGGCTGCTCGACCTCCGCCTTCGTGACCACAAAGGTGGACTGAACGGCGAGACAGCGGGCGCAGTTGATGAGATTGTTGCGGTGCAGGAAGCGGAGGGCGTCGTCGAAGCCGCTCTGGCACATCTTGGAGAGGATCTCGGGGTTGGGGGGAAAGAGGATCCTGGCGAACCTGTCGATGTTCTGGCGCGAGATCTCGATGCTCGTGTTGGCCCAGTTCACGTGGAACATCTGCCAGCTGTTGTCGCGTGGACAGATGTCGCTCTCGCCGCAGAACGGGCTCACGGTGACGGTGTTCTCGTCGAGGAGCGGCAGGTTGTCGGAGAAGGCGCCGTCCATGTAGCGGACGCCGTGGAAGCGAGGGGGCAGGATGCCCGAGAAGACTGGGATGAAGCAGGCACACAGGAGGGCGTTGAGGAGGTCGTCACGGCTGTTGTAGTGCGACACGATGACGTTCTTGCCGTCGTAGACTCGCGTGAGGGAGATGTGGAGCTTGCCGTTGACGCGCTCGTGGGCGTCTGGGGGCAGGAACTTCTGCAGGCCCTGCAGCAGACACGTCTGGATGTTGAATTTGGGGCTGAAGGGCCCGAGGGAGTGCTGACGGGCCTCGTTCACGACGCGGAAAAAGTCTGAGGTCATTTCACCTGCAAGGAAACAGAAAAGAGACGTTAGAGGTTTCAATTCTGGAACCAGAAAAAGTTTTGTGAATAAAAAAAACGGGTCACGCACGCCAAAATTAGGTCAACTCATGATCGATTATCTCGCTCTCCTCTTCCTGCTGGCACTCTGGCAGGTACATTGTAGATGCAGCGTCTTACGTCACAGACACACCCTCCGCTTTGCTTTGCCTTCTTTCTCAACATAACCCACACTCTCTCGCGTCACTTCCCCTCCATCTTTATGCTCAATGGTGCTTTGCTGGTGTGCAACATCGTACGATTTCTATTTTTAGAAACATATGCTATTGTTATGCTCGCACTGACGCTCGTAAAACATATAATTTATGGGCTTTGTAACGGCTATGTTTACATTTGCACACACATAGGTGCGTTGGGAATAGAGGAAGAGACGCGAGAGAGGCAGAAATGCAGCTGGATTGACTTGAAAGGCCGGCGAGTTAACCAGGAATTTGGCAGGTTTCGAAATTACGTGACTTGGGTCACCCCTTTCAGCTCCCTGATTTTTTTCAGACTATTTTTTCCCCTAAAAAGAAGCTTCTACGTGTTCCGGAAGCTCATACTCGAACTTGGGACTTTCCATTGTGTTTGCACTTAGACCCCAGATAGCTCTGAATTCCACCTGCCATTCAGCCGCGATAAAGAACTACTCGAGCGAAGCGTAAATCGCTATCGCGCGAAAACAACACACCTCCAGCGGGACTGCCACCTTTGATAGTACTACAATTGGGAGTCTCCTTCGAACCGCATATTATTGAGCCAATAAAGATGCCAATCTTATCTTCTAATGCTGCGTTGACAGCAATTGTGTCATTTTTTCTAGGTCTCTGGGTTAAACGGTCACAAGATTATAGCTCTGTGAGAACGACAAGAGCGAGAACTGTGCCAATGTGGATTGGAATCCATTAGAAGTCAAGTCGACAGCAATTATACGGAGCGATAAGTGTACTCTCGATTGATTGAGGAGCAAGCAGAAAAAACCAATTGACGTCAATTTTCATTGGGTTGGCGAAAAAAAAAACTGCCAAGCCCGCCCTTGAAATTACTCGTTGGCACTCCAGATTCGCCTTACGTAACGCTCTAGATTGATAAGATTCACTTATCAGCCTCGCAATTTTTTCTGGAAGTGCGTAAGAGCGATCTTGGGGGGCGTTTTTGCGAGTTCCCATGGCGCTCGACCCGCTCGTGTAAACACTTTTATCTCCCTGACATTGGGCCGGGTTCTCACGAGGTTACGCACGAAAGCGGGCTTCCTTCCTCCATCTTGAGAGCTCTCGAAACGCCGTGCCGCCCGCAACAAGAGACAAACATGTTTTCTAAGGGCATTCCGAGCCCACAAACAAGTGACGTAATCCGTAAGTCGAGTTTATCTTGGCCACGAACGCGATCTTACTGCGTAGTTGCCATTCGCTGGGCGAAAAGGGCCTGGCCCAGTCTCTTTCTTTGTTGAAATATTCGGAACGAGAGTATTTTTGGATACGAGCATGTTCGTGTACGCAAAGCAAGCGACAAAATTGGACCTTGAGGCACTTTTTCGGATTCTTGAGCGTTCGAGGGGACGGATGTTTTTCAAAGGGCCACATCTGGGCTCTGTTTGTCTTGCGAGCCATCTGAACGTGCTTCTGGAAGAGGAAATTGAGGATCTTCAAGCTGCTGGGAGGAGAAATTCAGTGTCTTGGAGGCTCAAAAAGTGGCTTTTAGGACTCTCATGCTCTAAAATCGAGGACAAGAGGTGCAAAAACGCCAGAAAAAGCTTAATTTGCCTCTCTGCCAGCCTTCATTTGCGATTTGCATCCATTAACGGGCTCATTTAGGCTGAAATCTAGACTAGAAGTCGCAAAAACGCCAGAACAAGCTTGACTTTGCCCCTCTGCTAGCCTTCATTCACAATCTGCGTCCACTAACGAGCCCATTAAGGCCAATTTCGACTCGAATGAGGCCTCCCCTACCTTAAAAGAGCGCGAAACTCGTTTGGCTCCACTCTCACTTTCGTTCTATCCATACGCGTCTCGTGTCTGCGGCGAGACTCGGCGAGTTATGCAAATGGAAATGCATCAGATGGCCAATCAGGTCGTAATCACATAGCTGCAGCTACACTTCTCGGAATCTGGACCGCGCGCTGGCCTTGAAGCGGTGCAGCGATCACCTGACTGCCATTTAGCCTGACGTCAATGCGACGAGATAGCAACGATTCAGATTCGAGAAGGTCTTAGAGGAAGAAGATCCCCTGACACTGATAACGATCGCGCTACGTGGTCTCTGGGCCCCTCCAGAACTGACCTAGTTCGCCGAATTCGCTCCGCTTGCACTTTCTGGTGGCTTTCCGCTACGAGGAAAGACCGCAGACGCACGTTTCGAAAGTAAAACGTGAAACAAGCGCGAATGAGCAGCATAATTGCAACGTGAACTTGAACATGCGAAGCCCTACAAAGGCCAGCGAGTGCGAGAGAGGCCGTGCGAGCCTTGACAAAGAGCTGTCGAGTTGCGCAATGCGTGCCAGTCGGACAATGGCTTCCGGTTTGCTCGCGAAAGGGACCCACAGATTGCCAAAGGATTGCTGTTCTGCGATAACCTTTGTCAATAATTGCCATTTTTGCATCCGAACACGTCGAACATGAGTATTGCAGCTTCTACGTACTCAATTCAATGACAGATAAGCGAGATGTTGTTACTTTTTGCCTCACTCTCCTGATTATGAAAGTGACGTCAGCCTTTTTAAACTTCATCCACATCGCATGCCTTTGTTTTGATGAGAACTCTCCGTCTTTTTTCTAAAACTTGACTGACATGCCTGATTTTTAAACCTACTTATGGCGAGATTACTCCCAGAAACCGCGGAAGAAGTGCTGACTCCCGTACCTGGCGAGCACGGAGGGGCAGCGTGGCTCTTTGTCCCCGCACCTTGAAAGTGGGTCTTATCAATATTGATGCAACCTGATCGGCTTTAATTGAGTTAGATAGAGTAAAGTGACACAAAGCTGTTGTTCCAATAGTCTATTTTAAAACCGGGTAGTTTGAGGGTTTTCAGGGACGGTGCCTCAGGGAGGGCGAAATGACCCTTTTCATTTTTACCAAAGAAAACGGTTTTCTCGAGTTTTGATTTGAAGAAGAGTTTTTCAGGGGCAAAAACCTTCGAGCATGGAAATTTTTCAGGTCGGTCGCTCTTTTTATGGAGTGGACAAACAAAGCAAAATTTTCAGCCAATTTCCGTGGAAGTTTGGATTTGGGACGACTTGGATCTCCCAAAGTACTTAAGTCCGGAGGCTCATCTCTTGGTGGCTGTTTCTAGGGGTCCCTCTAGTGATCGTCACCAAAGATGGGAGCTCTAGCCCCCGTACTTTGGGAGCTAGAGAAAACCAAATCTTGGGGAAATTTTCCCATACAAAAATTTCACAAAAATTCGATTTTCTCTAGCTCCCAAAGTACGGAGGCTAGAGCTCCCATCTTTGGTAACAATCACTAGAGGGACCCCTAGAAACAGCCATCGGAGCCTCCGGACTTAAGTAGTTTGGGAGATTTTTTTTCGATCCAAGTAGGTCTCAAATCCAAACTTCCACGAAAATTGGCTGAAAATTTTGCTCTGTTTGTCCACTCCATAAAAAGAGCGGCTGACCTGAAAAAATTCCATGCTCGAAGGCAAAAACGGGTTTTAAGGTCTTCCTTCTCAAGTAGCTTTTCTCAAATTGATGTCTGACCTCACCCAACACGCCACCAAACCCCGCTGTTTACCGGCCTCATCAGACATTGCCCTTTTCGCGCCCCCAAACCTCAATAATCACGGAAAAATGCGAGACAAACAAGCAAAAAATGGCCTTGGGAGGAGCCTATCAGCTCCATTTCTCTCAATAAACCATCCAAATCAAGTTTCCTCGAAAACGCGACGCAATTTCAAAATCCCTCCGTACCTGCCACTGATAAGCTCATTGACAAATGACATACTTATTCATTGTGAGCGAGATTCTTCATGGTTTGCCTTCCCAGCATGTCTAAGGCGAGCGCAATACCGAGATAAGCCTTTATTTCAGCCCACGAGCACATGCTCAAGCCTATCAGCTCTTTGTGTTTCCATTTTCGGGCCTCAGAAGAACTCTTTCCTCCTCAAGAGGTGACTCATGGCGGTCAGGTGCAACTCAGACATGCTGGCGATGGATGCAACCGCGATAAACTAGCGAACTTTGGAGCGCACGGCGATAATTGCGAATTTGCTCGTAATTTCTTAGACTTTGGAGCCGCACTTTGAGACCCCATGACGGTATCGCGGTATATTTCGGCATCGGGTTCATAGACCTCTTCTCTCTGCTGAGATTTGAAAAGATTTTTAGGCACTTGTGTGCTTTCGGCACCACAATAGAGGCCGTAAAACGCGATGACTGTCGACTTTGGAGCCGGAAAGTCCACAAAAGGCGAGTGAAATTGCTATCTCTCGCTATCTGAGTAATCCCAACAGCCTTGAGATTTCCCCAGTCTCTTTCCCAAGCGGAATCCTTGAACTTGATAAAAGGTATCGCAATCGGCCTCCGATAAGATTGGCGCGGGCTCTTTCCGAAGCGTAAATTTGGGGCCTGGGTCTCGAAACTTCCTCCTGGCGCCCTTTTTCGGTAAATTTCCGCTTCCAATTGCACTCTTATCAGGTCAGAACGTGTCCCAGCCTGTTCTGCTTTAAACTTTCCGCTTGCGGAGAGTCTCGAGATGTGGCGAATTTTGTAACAAAGGCGAGCTCGAGGTGAATAGACCTCTACCTGCCCCGACCTTCCCGGAATCGGACCCGAAATGAGCTTTTAAATGCATCTGGAGGCTCGGTCGCACCTGCAGGTAGCCGAAACCTGCCTCTTCCCATTCAGAGCCGCTATTTTTAGTCCTCCACTATCGCATTCTTAGCTCGGGATTGGAATTCAGAGATAGAGAACGCTATTGTTTACACTAATTACACTGTGGAAGAGGAATGACCGAAGGATCGGGGCTCGACGAGGGTCTAATTGCATTTCGCAGACACACGAATTTCGAGCTCGTTTCGAAACCGACGACTCCACGTTATGTATTACTAATTACTCAGTTGAGTACGAGCATTGACCTGCATTCTGATAATCGTGTTGACTCAACCCGTATTGACTCTCGTTGGAGGGCCGTGGAGTGAACTTACCTAGGGGCATGTCACAGAGGAGGCAGCAGGCGGCCAGCGCTCCGGCGGAGGCGCCGCTGATCTTGTCCAGCAACAGGTGGGGGGCGTACTTCTTGAAGCACACGGCCACCCCGACGTGGTAGATTCCCAGGAACCCGCATCCAGCGAACGAGAGATTCATTTTCCTTTCGTTTTTCTCGGACTCGCGATCACGATTTATGTATTTTCTCTCTCCCGAACCGACTGGTCACTTCGGTGTCTGATTACTCAATAACTGAAAGGCACTACTTTGCAGATGATTTTATTTAGTGCGCCTCACGCTCACGACTTCTTATCAGCTATCAATATATTGGCGAGAGTCGACGTACACGTACACGACGTTTATTATTTTTTTCGTCAATTCTCTACTAAACTTCTCACTTTACTGTCTTTCAATCGACTGCCCTTCTTACATGTTGGAGAGGGTTCTGATAACACAACAATAGATGACGTTCTGTCGGTCACAAACACGAAAGAGTTTTCGCAATTTTATTACGCTTTTAGCTAAACTTTTTGCAGCAACTTTGGCTTTGTACGTCTTTACTCAACGAGTTCTGAAGTGCGACTGTGTGTTCAAAAGTGCGAGAGGGGAGAAACTCTTGCGCACCCACACACTCACAGCTCGAGGCACGGGAGAGGGGAATGACGTCGCTTGAGGTCAGTTATTCAAAACATAATTGCTTGCGTGATTCATTCATCCGTGGCCGATGCAAAACAACTCGTCAAACGCTGTTGTTTGTCTCGCTTCCGAGCAAAACTTCCCAAACGGCCATTTTCAAGCTTGCAACAGTGTTGCGTGCAACAATGTTGCAGGTCGCCAAAAGCTCGTTTTTAAACTCTAAACTCGTTCTTTTTCATGGCAAAGGGATTAAGATGAGCTAAATTGCTTCAAAGGACGCCCTAACGAGATTTAAAGCCGGGCTAGCGACGAGTTTCGGGCCATTTGATGTTGCGAGGAGACCTTCTAATACATCATTAAATCATTGCTCCGAGATAAATCAGTGCTCCATGGAGACGGCTCTCCAGGTCAGGGATTACAAAATGCGTGTTAATTGTCACTGCCAAAGACAACATAATCCCACGTTGCCTGAGACTCTCGAGTTCTCCGGAAAGAAGAAGAGACTCTCAGAAGCCACTTCAAAGGTTCCCCTAAATTACTCCGTCGCATGTATCGTAATTGAAATTGTGTATTTAACGACTCGGGTATGTTTTTATTTTAAACTGCAGCAATTCATACAACTCCCAACTTCCTCTTGCGCGAAAGTAGACACTGTTCCTGTAAGTACTCGAGTAAATGAGTCTTAGCTGCGATGCGATGAATAAGTCAAGTCAATTAGAACGTTGCCGGCTTCCTCCTCCCCCCCAATCTCTTACCCTTGCCACGCGCTACGTGCAACCAAACATGTGGGCTGCAAACGTTGTTTCTGAAACCCAGGAAGCCTCCACCTCAATCCAGTCTGACGGCAAAGAGCTCAGCAAAGTGTTCACATTTAAACAATTTTCACGAATATTCAGAGAAGTTGAACAAATTTGTTTACAACTTTTTATACCTCCTCCGCAGCGACGGAGCCCTGGGAGACTGGCCAGAGGGGGCCTCGGCTCCGGAGTTACGTCGCTGCTGCTCAGCAGCTTGAGGACTCGAGGCCTAAAATACTTGTGTAAAGATATAATAATAATGACGAAAGTTTTTGGAACGAAGTCGGGGAAAAAATGCTGCATAAATGTTTTCATCTAGTTAAGAAGTTTCCGTGTAAATTAATGTAGTGTAAAAAATCACAGCCCTTTGGAGGCGTGAGCTTGTTCTGCAAACTTCGTGACGTGACAAGCGCAACCGATGACTGTGCTCTAAAGTTTTGCAATGAAAAAAGGAAACTTTTTCTAAGAGCCGAACCGTGAAATAGGTCTCGCTCTCCTCGTCAAAGGCTGCACATCCGCTAATCAATACCGTTAATTACACAAATAATTAAAAAGATTGATTGAGATTCAAAACTTGATCCGCTCGTGCATCTCGGCACCGTACCGGACTGAGCAAGGCTGGGAAACAAATTAGAGGGAATTAAAAAGGCACAGTACACCTCTTCTTCAGCGATGATGAATGTTCTGAAACAAAAACATGGAAAGTTGGAGAGCCCGGGAGTTTTTGCGCGCTGCATCATCTAGCTCATCTCCTCTTCGGCTCGTCCTGGAGGTAAAATTTTTAATGAGGAGGGATAACTTCCTCTTTAATTATTCTTGAGAGGATAAGGAGAGGCACTTTCATGCGATTTGAGCTCTCCAGACGGACAAATTCAATACAAATCAGCATCACAGGATTGTTACTCAGAAGGACGAAATAAAGTTTTGCCGAAACAGGGGCGTACATAGGAGGGGGCTTTAACTTTTTTTCTGAGACCTTTAGGGCCCTTTTCTACATACAGTGAGGAGTAAAACTAAGTTGTAAAAAATTTCTGGTTTATTCGATTTTCAAAAATGTTTAGGTATTTTTAAAAATTAGTATGGAGTTTGACGATTCCAGAAATACCATTGTGAGGTTCAAAGAGTACATTTTGACAAGTTGGTAACTCAGTTTTGGCACCGACAAATTTTTTGAGAAAATTTTATTTTTAAAATGTAATTCTGTGGAGAATCTTCAAGTTTTTAAATTTGTTGGGTTCTAAAACGCTTTTATGGCAAGTATTGTTTAAAAGTTTGATGTAGTCACGAGAAATGGACTCCTATTCGTCTTAAAAGCGATCTTTTAGCTCCCTTGTGCTTGGCAGAGGTTTAACCAGTTTTGATAGCTAATCCCCCCCCCCCCTGAGCCCCCTTTACTATCTTATTTGTGTTTAAAGCTTTATTTTTAGGCCTCTCTTCTTTCTAGATAAGGAAAAAATATTTTTCTGGGACCTTTTTCTCAGATTTTTACCGTGAAGTAATATTTGAACGACCCCTAGTGGGAAAAGTAATATTTTCGGGGTCTTCTAACTCACATTTTGAGCCCCCGAAGCACGGCCGTGGCTAGAAATATTTTTCCGAAAAGCTTTCGAGACGCGCGGCGCGGAAATGATGAGATCCACTTTGAAGAAAATTATGTCGAAGAAAATGACGCAGTTGAGAGCCTCATTATATCGCGGCGCTCGAAGGCGTCGGACTTGAAATCTCAAGCGAGAGAGAGGGGAGACAAGGGGAGCTACAAAAGGCCGAGCACGAGATGCGACTTAACCTCAACTACGCCGATTCGAGCCATTTTTCCCAGCACCTAGGCGAAACTGCGTCATGTGGCGCCCCTAATTGGCATTCTATGTTCTCGCACTGCTAAACAGATGCAAATTTGTGTCTATTGCCACATTTAGACGGTGCATTTAAGCGTCACAACAGCGCCTCCCCCGTAGCTGCGGTCTCCGACCTCCTCCTCCTCCTCCCTATCCTCCCCCTGCCTCGTTACACCAATTAAAGGTAAGTACTTTCCACGACTGCAGAATTTTTCTACCAAGTGCTATCTTTCTGCTCTCCCTGCACCCCATCTTTAACTACCTCCGCACGCTGAATTGCAGCCACAAACCAAGTTAGTGAGTTTTAACTGCAGCACAATAACCACATCCTACATACAATGCGCTTTCGGCAGTAAATGTGCCGTTTAATTGACAATTATGCAAATTTACACATCATCATCGGGGCATCATCGCAGTTGTAGGACAGATGTAAATACAAACTATAAAAACCAATGTGTGTTGCAGTTTGTAAAGAGAGTGACCCGCTGTCGAAAGCATGACGAGTGACGAGCTTCCGACCCGCAACGCAGACTGGACGGACTGGCTGTCGGAACGGGGCCAAACACTGTCGCTCTCGCACTAATTCAATATCTGCCGAATTAGCCATTTTTATTGATTATGTTTGGGGGAGGAAATTAGGGGCAAATGAAAATTTGACTGGCATTCCACCTTTAATTGGTGTGGGAGGGCTTCCATTTTCATCAGAGGCTGTCTCCTTTCTGGCTTAAAATTTACTATCACGTGGAAACATTTCTAAAATCTCGGGATCAGGGGGTAAGAATCCTGAGCTTGAGGGCTTGTTGGAACCATCTTGAATATCCCAACTGACTTTCTTGCGTTTGATCTCAGCATGTAGGGCACGTAGACAGGCGAATGAGGGCTTAAAAGTTGCGCAAACTTTTCTACACGGGACCGACTTACATTTCAAATCTGAGTTCTGCGGGGCCCCAGAGTTCTGGGAGTTCCCCTGGAGGCCCATCAAAATTCCCGTTTTCCACTATTTCCCTCCGGACCCCCGGATATTTTATTTTTTTCAGATAGCCCATAAAAAATAAAGGTTAGTTTACTACGGAAAATTTTAGCTCCGGGAGCTCCTTCTATTTTTTTTTCGATTTTTTTCCGAAAATTAATTTCGCATATTTCCATGGTATGGGAGCTATCTGAGGGTGTTGTGGTCGCAGCGAGCTCTTTGACCACTCAAAAAATCAGAAAAATTTTGAGCTAAATTTAAAGTACAAGTTTAGTACCCACCTACTCCCTCTGCCACACTCCAGTTGTACCTCCTCCTCCCAGAAACATAGTAAAAATTCAAATGAGCACTTTTTGAAAGCCCACAAGTGTCTTTTATTAAGTTGCAGCTCGCTTTTTGGCTCAAAAATTCCGTTCTGGAACTCTGGAGGTTCTAATGGGTCAAGGTCTAATGGCTAATGGTTTCAGAAAGCAAAACAAGAAAGATCTCTCCATTTCCTCAACCAGAAGATGTCAAAAGCACTAGTTTTAGAAGCCTAAACATCCTTTCCATTTTCTTCTGCTTTTCTTTGGTTGAGATTAAAATGTTCTTTTTGTTCCCAGAACAAAAAAAATGCTAAAGTCTTCCCTCCACCTACAACAAAAGTCCCTGCCCCAGAACACAAAAAGTCCACAAGTCTTCAACAGAATGGTCCAGCAAATTCATCCAGATTCACCATGACTAGGCGACGAGCTAATTACTCTCAAGCTGGCGGAGAGTTCGTGAATTCCCCCGATTACGAGGCGATAATGAAGACCTCCGAGTTGCAAGAACCAAATTAATTTCATGCTTTGTTGAAGCTCGCTTCCTCTGACGCTCGACCACTTTGACGTCTACCGTTTAATTACCATAAAAAGCCAGTACGAGTGCAGAACAAGAGTATCCAGTTTCTTAACTGCCTCCTCGAGTTCCTCGCACAAGAAATAATAAACTCGCAGCGCAGCCACAGGTTAGGAGCGGCAGGAGTAATTTTTCGCGCCCATTAACGTCGGCATCTTTCACCCCCCCATTTCCCTCCGAGCTCTCGCGCTTTCTTCCTCCGATGCACATGCAGAAAATAGTTTTATGAATGAAATGGTGTGTGGCTGTGTGCGCGCTCGCCTCGCTCCCACACGATCGTAAGCCGGCTTTGCCTCCGACCCGTATACACTGGTGTGCGTATAATTCATTCAAGACACAGAACACAGAATACCGAGCGCGCAAAACTTGCCATGCCATGAGGTAGAGCTTCGAAAATTAGCCGTTTACTTTTAGTTGCAATCAGACAGCGAATGTGCTCGGATCGCAGTTCCCGCTCCAGCCTCACTGAATTAACAACTTATTATCATATTCGCATATCGGCGTTAAATAATCCGGACCGCTCAGTAATCCGTGGTCATAAATATTCACCTGTGTTTCATTCAATTTCGCTACATTATTAAAATTCAATAAAGGCCAATTGCTGCAAATTAATTTTAGACAATTACGAAAAATACTCCTCCCGAATCCGACGCATAAAAGAAGACAAATTGGAAAGACCGACTCCCGAAATCGAGTTAAGCAAACGCGAAATAATTATTTATCGCTCTGAATTGGTGTTGATTTAAATGGTCACCAATATTAAAAGTGTTAAACAGATCAGGCACATTATAAAATCGGTCCATGTTGATTAACAAGTGTATGAAATTAAAATTAAAATTTAAATCGGCAGAGAAATATATTGCTGGCGAGAGCTGCAAAAACACACAAACGGAGCAGGGAAAATAAACAAAGGTGAAATTAAGTGAGTAGCGATGCTGCGAGCGATTGTTTGAAAAGCTACATCGTGTCACTGGGTGCTGTTGAGTTTTACTTTTTAATTACCTTCCTCCGCTCCAATTCTCGCCACTTCGCGCCCCAACCGGAGTCCCGAGTCGCCCGACTTGAAGGAAGAAAAGGAGGCAGAAAGCTGAAAATCATGATCAGTGTTGCGCCGTCAGTGAACACCTTTATTAAGACCCGTTTGTCGCTAGTCATTACGCTGTTTATGACAGGTGAGTTACCTCCTTTATGCCGACCAGCTTACGCGCTTGCAAAATCTGTTTCTTCAGGGGTGGAGCTAGAAAGGGGGGAGTCGTTCCGAATTTTCCCTATCACGAATTTTCCCACTCTAGAATTGAGAAACAATTAGCTAGTCAAAAGACCCGCTCCTGCACCCCTGCCCGAGCCACGACGAGCCAGGCAAAGTGAGTTTTCCTTTTAATTGCTTTACGAAGAAAGATGCTATGGCAACACCACAGAACTAATTCTCGTAATCTCGCCTGCAATCTTGTGTGGTGTCTGGCGAGCCGAGCCCTTCGTCTTTCGTCGCTCCAGAACTTTATAATATTTACAAGTGCGATCTTATCAAAAATTAACGAACGGTAAGCAAGCTGAGACGCTCAGAGCACAAAGGCGTGGGTACGAAAAACATCAGCAACATTCCGCCCAGGAGCATATTGTCCACCTTCGCGCTATACCGTGCGACGGAGAGAGCTCCAGTGAATGGCAAGATAATTAGAGTTTGGGTGGGTGAGTTATGTAATTAAGGGCATGAACACATTTCTTACGCACACAAAAAAATTAACAAAATCGTTCTCACGAAAAGTGTTCGAGCTAATTCGAAATTCATGAAGATTTGATGAGAAAGTACGGCGATGATCCCGCAAAACTGCGCCAAACTTTTTATGCGTTGCCATTGGCTTAATCAATAGCAGCACAAGGCCGTCATCGGGCATTGTTATTGTAATTCTCGCGTGATGATTTGGAGGTCTAGTTTATCTTCTGCTCGTTTTTGCAGCACCCGCCCATGGCTTGGAAATACCCAGAATCGAGTCGCTGGGAATCCCGGAATTCGTTATCTCGACGTCTACTTATTTCCTCTTTAAGAGGAGCTTAACCCTCTAGCAGCTCTGAAAGGTTATTCATATTTCGTTTTTCTCCAGCTCCTAGAGGGTTAAAGTCTTCGATCATGGAAATTTTTCAGGTCGGTCGCTCTTCTCATGGAGTAGACAAACAGAGCAAAATTTTCAGCCAATTTTCGTGGAAGTTTGGATTTGAGACCTACTTGGATCGAAAAAAAATCTCCCAAAGTACTGAAGTCCGGAGGCTCATCTCTTGGTGGCAGTTTCTAGGGGTCCCTCTAGTGATCGTCACCAAAGATGGGAGCTCTAGCCTCCGTACTTTGGGAGCTAGAGAAAATCGAATTTTTGTGAACTTTTTGTATGGGAAAATTTCACCAAGATTTGGTTTTCTCTAGCTCCCAAAGTACGGGGGCTAGAGCTCCCATCTTTGGTGACAATCACTAGAGAGACCCTTAGAAACAGCCACCAAGAGATGAGCCTCCGGACTTAAGTACTTTGGGAGATCCGAGTCATCTCAAATCCAGACTTCCACAAAAATTGGCTGAAAATTTTGCTCTGTTTGTCCACTCCATAAAAAGAGCGACCGATCTGAAAAATTTCCTTACTCGAAGAGCTTAACCCTCTAGCAGCTCTTGAAAGGTATTAAAAGCTCCAGCTCCTAGAGAGTTAAAGTACCCCCTGGAAATTTGAAGAAGAACGCCCATGGACCGGCGAGACATGCTGTCTATCGGTGTAACGGTGTCCTAGCGATAGTAGATCAAGTACGGATTAAACTCGAGTGTTCGAGTTCAAGACGAAAATAGCCGGGTACCAAGAATGCGCTTCTATTTCGGTGCGAGAGCCAGACGAGGCATGTCTTTGCGAATTGGAACGAGGCCACAGCGCCTGGCTTCCCAAAACTTAATAAGGATTGATTGCTTTCGATACTCCCGATACCCCAGGAGTCAATCTAATTGACTTATTCAAATTTCTTACTACAATGATTACAAGTCTTTTCTGGTGACTCGCGACTCTGGCGCTCAATGATTCAATTATTGACTCGCCGCCGCGTTGTTTTCTCAATAGACTCATCGCCTGACGCGCCACTTCCAATGATTGTGGCTAATTGACACAAACAGTCGCTTCTAGCTACATTTTTATTGTTCGCGAATGCGTGATGCGGGCTCGAAGGCCCGTCACTTGTGTTGACTTTCAGTTTCCCCGCGCGTCCACGTTGAGGTCACACATTCCAATGCCGATCTCCGATACCGCGATACTGCACATGCAGCGTATCGTCGTTGTGTTGTTGTTGTTGTAGACAGACCCACAAAATGCGAACCACCGATTGGCCGACTGGGTGCTCGTACGATGCCAAGAGTCTCGCTTGTACGGAGATCGCGTGAGAGCCGACTGCACAACTATCAAACATAACGTAACACATGATAAAGTGTAATAAAAACTGGTTTTCGTTGAGGCCTGCTTCTGTTCAAAAGTTTAGCGTTTATAATTGTTCGTACGCGTCGCTTGTATGGGTGCCTATCGAGATACAAGCGTAGTTTGGGCAACGAGACGGGACTCTGGGATCTAGAAGTTTCTGTTATTTGCTTTCCAGAAGGTTCTTTTTTTTGCTAAAGACAGGATTTATTAATCTGTTGTTGTTTATCATTCAAAATCTCAAAACTAACTAATTTAAATTATTACTCACGCTTGGTTATTTTCCAATGCGTTAATATCGAACTTTCACAATTGGTTATCTTTCCCAAGCGTTCATGCGACTTTGAACTTATCGGTTATGATAACCAAGAGCGTTAGGCCTATATAGTTTACCTTCGGTTAACTAACTGAGCTTTAACCAAAACACTGTATTTTAGCTATCGAAGCTTAGATTTTTGAATAACATGAAATTTCAGAAGACTACTGACACCACATCACGGTTAGATTGTGTCATTTCCAAACTTAACCCGGAGACTCAAAGTTAACCGAACTTCAAGGGGTCGGTTAGACACATGTTTAACTAACCGAAGGTGAACAATACAGGCCTTAAAGTCCTCAAGTCTAGTCTTGAAGATATTAGAATTCCAGAACCCGTCAAAAGTCCAAAAACTCGCCAGCCAAAGAGTTAAAGTCGTTAAAGGTTACTCACATCAACGATGTTGTGCGTCAGAGATTTGATTACTCGAAGAATCCCGCGTAATGACTCCGTGTTTACGTAAATAAAACGAGCCGGGCCACTCGAGTCTCGCGAAGAAGCCCCGGAACCACAAGACTTGCACCCAAAGCACCGTACCGTCCCTCTGCGTTATTTCCAGACTATTACCATTAAATATTTATCCTTATCCGAAATCATCCTTGGCAACTTTCCCCGTAGTTTCCCCCAAACTCTCCGTATTTTGCGTTTTACCTCCATTGCAGTAAAATTTTCCATCCGGTTTGCCTTCGTGGCTATCTCGTAATTATTTTTTGTTCCAAACTGTTCCCCACTAAATGTTCGTCCACCCTCCGTTACCGCCAGTGGCGGCTTCAGAGACGTTCTGAAGGGGGTTAAGGAGGCACAAATATGGCAAGTTTCCACGCAAATGAGGAGATCATTAGGCGAAGCGAAAATTAAATCAGGAAGGAACAGGAAACAATAACCGTAACTGTAACGCGCATCCCTCCGACGAATTAGCGAAATTAAGAACTCCTCAATCATTCGCAATCGCAGCTAATCAGCCCGAAACCTTACCCTTTTCTCGAGCCCACGACCCGTTTCAGCGCACCGACTCGCAAGAGTAATGGACCTGTGACTTGCGAGGAGGTCCGGAGTGGGCGTGAAGGTTGTCACACGCGGCGTAGCGAAAGAAGGAATCATAATTAGACCTATTTCTATCACTTTGGCCCGTCGACTGCCGCCGAGCAACGCGACACTTATTCTTTTCTTTCTAACTCGAACAAATGGCAATTCTTGCTAAATAATTAACATCCAAATTATTGTTGTAGCTCATTAGGAGGGTTGGTAGGTGGTGAGGCTGTTGTTACATTACCCCTTTTTGTGTTTAATTGGACAAAGAGTTCGAGTGGCGGGACAATAGGAGGCGACAGCTGGATTCGCCGAATGGGGGGAAATCACGCGATTTTTAAATTTTTCATTCCCCTGACAGCTGACGGGAAATCTGGCCGACCTCGAAATCCAGTTTCTGCTCGACGACTCTCCGAGGTCCGGGAATCCCCTAAGAGCCGAGAACGATCCTCCTTTCGTGCCGGCTGATGAGTATTTCTTGTTCAGGAGAGTGTATGGGGAACGCAAAAGGTCACTGACATAATTTATGTCCACACATAAAGGCAACATGACTTTGTACGGAGCCACTCTCACAACCGGGCATTAGCACATTCTTTCGACTTAATGATAAAGACGAGACCAGGTGCTGCAGAAGCCGAATGAGGCATAAATTCCTCATTACTGCGTAGAAAGGCCCGAAATATCGCAAGACTGTTGCCGTTCAACTCTTTGAGAGGCTTTGAATGTTCTCTTCTCGCTTGAATTTCGCTAATTGGGAATCGGAGACAACACATTTAAGTGCCGTGTTTACTCTCAAAGTCCTCTTTGACTTTCCTTCGTCTCGTGACTCGGTCTGGCTCGAGTCTCGAGAGCAAAAAGTCGGATCAACTTTTTGCTGCGCACTTCAGCTCTTTTGTCTCGTCGACTCTCGACTCTCGTCGATCTAATAATTGAATGCTTAATTGTTTTTGCTCCACTCATTTACTCAAAGGGTTGTTTACAGCTAGGATGACGCAACTTTTTGCCAGACAGCTCTAGGCTAGGTCTGCATCGATCTCGAGACCCCTAATTAAAGTCAAACAGTTCTTATTAGCATGGCGAGTAAACAATTTAAATGGTCTAAGATGGGAATTGTGCGCAGTGGCGACCTGGGGCTTTTCGGGCGTCTTTTACGCGGTACTTGAGGATCCAATTAAAAACTGATTTCCTTCCGGACACAATTTGCTGCACAATGAGCCGACAATCAACGTCCCCATTTGGTCACTCGCCTTGCTCAGAGCGCGAGCTGTCGGACTGCCGTGTTGTGCCTATTTGATTGAGCAAATATCAACATTTTTAAATACCGCAAACGGGAATTTTCACATTTTTCGCGGAACCAGTCGGCCTTTTATCTCATCACACCATTGTTCAAGCGCTGAAAACACGCATTTTCACCCAGAAAAAATGTCCCGACTAAAAGGAATCAATTTAGGTATTTGTGTATTAAAAATCACTGCAAAATTAATTAAAAATGTATATAGTCAATTGATGTTGCAGTTTGTGGGACAAGCGCGCGCGGACACAACAGATTTCGACTCGATGCTGTGTGTTTCAAGTTTAACAAATAGTGGGGGCGTCACCGAAAAACTCGTCATCGGATTAAAAGTTTAATTTTCGTGCAACTTTTGATTTCAATTGGCTCGGAATGGCTCGCTCAAAGCCTTGTCGCGGGCAGCAATGACAAACAAGCGCAATTGAGTGAACTTGATTGGGAATGGGAGCTTCAACTCTTTATTTTCCTCACCACGAGTCGCAACCCACAGCCACCGAGAGTTATAAAGTTGTTTGCAATTAGTATTCTGCGCTGGTTGTATGATTTTGAAGGGGTTCTCCTCCGAGACCGATAAAAAGTGAGTGTGTACCAGGAAAATTGAATCATCCGTAGGAATCCGGGAGGAATTAAAATGGGATCCCATTCTGCTCTAATTGTAACTTTTACAATTGATTTGGCAAGCAGCAACAAGCCAATGACAAGCGCAGGGAGTGTGTATTTATTTGAGTTTATCATCTTATCAATTCCGACGACTGAGTTTTTTCGAATTGAATGAGAAAAGGATACACTTGAGCGCAGAAAGTTGAATTGAGTGCCAAACAGGACGATCCCTAGCGACTTGCATCCTGTCGACTTCTCCTTCGTTCGCATTTTTTGCTGCAAAACTCGGTAGTTTGCTGATTCAAGTGGGCCGGTTTCTTTCTTCTCTTCCTCGAACACCCAAAACCGCGTGAAACTGCCGAATTCCAGTTTCGAAAGGTTAACCCGTTTGCGGGAAAAAAAACTAACAGAGCCGCCCAAACTCTATGAAGTATATTTCCTTCCGTCTCTCTATCGAAACGAGGAGCGGGCCCGAAGGTTGCTTCAAGTCGTCAAAGCAATTAAATCCCAGCATTACAGAGATCAAAACGCTAATGCTCCTCTCCCATTCGAGATGCAGGCACTTTGGCAAACTACGAGTTTAACTTGTCGGTAGGTCGGCTACATTTTCAGATTGATACTGTCATTTGGCTCTTGTACACTTGAAGCAGGTCTCCATCCCCTCCGTTGTCGGCGTGCTGCTGTTGTAAACATTTTAGGAACAAACAAGGATGTGCAGTTGTGCGGAAAGTTAGTGACTCGAACGAATAAAAGTCTGATCTGATTATTCGTGCAAAGTTTACTCTCCATTGAAGAGGCTTATGTGCAGTTTATGAACTCTGGGCGATCTTGAAGCTGCGGGAAAGTTCTGTCTTGAGTCAGCACGGTATCGGTTTACGACGGTGTCGCGTGTCTCAAAGCAAATCGCACAGACGGAGTTGACTCAGCTAATTACGCCGCGACAGAACCAACACGACATCGTACGACTCGAGGTGACGCAACCGAAACACGACGCCTCGAGGCTTTGGTGCAGCTCAGCTGACAGCCAGGCGTTCAATAAACCTGCCTCGGAGTGTGATGGAAACAATCTATCTATCAACTTCGACAGAGCTGCGATAAAGCGCAAGGAAACTCCGATTTTCCACCCTGACGTTCAAGTAATGAGATCTTATGCGTTTTCCCGGACGTTTCAGGCTTCGATGTAAATTCCGTCATGGGCTGCCCATCAATCATTGTTTGGGAGCCGGCCTCCACCTGCGAAATGGACTGAACCAACCCCAATCTCCGGTGCAGCTGAGAGGTTTTTGCAACGCCAATAAATCAATTAACTCGTTCAATAGCGGCCGATGGAGTAATTAACGGAAAAATAAAATTCTATTTGGAGTTCAACAGGTCCTCGAAAAATATTGATGAGTGGCAAACTCTCCAGCTCGATTCATCCGACCGAGACTCCTCTAATGGCAAAGTGGAAAACGAAAGTGGAAAGTTTCCGTCCCACACAATAGTCTGGGAAGCCCTTAAAGTTTATTTATCACTCCTGAAGTCATTTTTCATTTTACCAGCAGACACATTCCGCAAATCCAGCCGAAGAGCGCTGTCAACTTAAAACTAATTTAATCCGAAACTTTCAACTACACATACATTTTGTCTTCTTTCACTTTGTGGCTTCGCTCGACGGCGTCGTTGGAAACATTCCCCATTTTTATATCACCCGCCCGGAGCCACAGCCGCAGCCGAGGAGCAGGCAGTAGCGAAACTCCTCCAGTGGACGGCGAGCGAGATTATTTTATGGGGAAAGGTCATACGGTAATCATATACTTTCCTTTGTACAAAATAACTTGACTCTGTCTTTCTTCTTTGGCTTCGCTCACTGCTCGCTGCCGATGCCGATGTGTCGGCAGCACGGATGGCCTAAAAGGCTGAAATAAACACCAGACAAACTTGTGCTCGGCAAAAGACCTTACAATGGTACACAAAGGGAATGGAACAAGAAGAATTGCGGCAACTTCCATGCCATGACACAGCACAAGTCGGGCACGGGGAGAGCGAAAACAGCAAAAAACGATGTCGAGTGAAATCATGGTGTGAAAATTGTGTGTAGAAAATTAAGGAAAATTAAATAAAACGGGCGCTCTGGAAGGAGGAAGCTCCAGCATTTTAAACTCGATACTGTCTCTCAAGCAGTCAGTAAGCCGCTTCTCGTTACTTCTTGCTCCTTGCCCTTCCCGCCCACCGCCTGCTTCTTGCCGGCTTCCGCACATACAGCACCGACGTCGCCGCCCAGACTACACTGCTAATTAGGAAGGAGTTGCGCTTCGTTTTCTGAGATCGCTGTGTGCAGTGCTGCCGACTTTGAGTTCCTGATTCTGTTATTGCCTGTCACAATTAACCCAGTTACAGTCACTTGTTTTATTAGATGCGGCAATCGTACGTTAGGTTAATGTTTTGGGGACGTGTCATGGAAAAACTGCACGACTTGTCTGTATGTCTGAGTTCTTGGTCCCAACTGAGTTTTAGTCTGAGTTCTAGACTTTAGTCTGTAGAGTTCTTTGCTTAAGCCAAGAACCAAAATTTGATCACGTAGATTGAACTGAGAGTCAAAGGTCACGGAGGTCCTATTATGACCCAAAATTTTGATCCTAGTTCTTAGATAGATCCGGGGTGGGGCAGAGGGTCACGCAGGTCCCGAAAATCCTATTGTGACCCTATTAGCAGAGCGTTTAGGGAGCAACTGAAATCTTTATTGATTTACTTAACTAAGATATAAATCTAGGCCTTCTTCAATCTCCAACAGACCCTTGATCCTAGTGCTTAATTTTGGTCTCAGTGTGTCCCCTAAAAATTTTTCCCTAGCTCAAAACGACTTCTCAAGTTCATGTTCTCCTTGGCTTTACACCCAACATTCCTCACAAGCACTTGACTGCTCCTGTTTCTGAGCCCGAGAATTCCCAAACCAGTTAAGGATGTGCTTACATTCCGTCTAAACTCCCTCCCCTTAATCCAACCACCAAACCACGCCATTTAACATGGCACAAAACATCCCCAGCGCTGCAACACATCCAGATTAAAGCAATTAGGTCTAACCATGTTATTTTCATTGCACCAAACATTGCACAAAAATCTGGAATTTTGTTAATGGCAAAAGTTGGAGATTTATAATAATTTTTCTTCCCTTCCCTGCATTCTTTTGCCGAGATGCGGGACCGAGGACCGCCGGAGAGGGACACTGTGTAGCTGCAGTGCACACCACCGAAAGTTCTGACGTTTATCTTGATGCAAACACACACATTTTTTTCGTCCAGCACTGTGTTTTTGGCGCCAACACACAGCCCCCCGTACTCTGAACCCTCTCGTGCTATGATAGTCAGCTGAGTTTTAAGTTATTTTTATGGCCACGACAATTACTTTTTACAGCACCGTCTTTTGTCTCCCTCGGACAACTTATGGGATAACGCGGAAGATTTATCGCCACGAAACATGCCGGTCCAAAGTCGGGCAGTAAATTTCAGCTTTTTGACGCTCGTCGGGCTTCATTGTGCGGCAAATGGGGTTTACTCAAATGGGCTCTTTGATCTGGCTGACTCGGAATGTGGCACAAAAGCCCCTCGTCTAAAAAATTCATTAGCTAGAATGCGCTATCGGAGCCCCCGAGACTGGCTAAATTCAGTGACAGAGGCTGACAAAGCCCACAGCAAAACAATTAAAGCTCATTAGCTGCTCCTTTTTCACGGGACAATACCCGCTGAATAACATACGTTAAACCGGGATATAAGCTGCACACTATTTTTCGCATTCAGTGCGAAATGAAAGGCCCAACACCTCTGGAGACCACAGAACGCCTCCACATATAATCTTATTTAATCCGCTAAACATGAGCCAGTACTGTTGGCTGCTAGTTCTGCAGGTTGTCTCCCATTAGTAACTCGCTGCTGCTCCGTCATTTTGTTGCAGGAATAAAAAATTAGTTCACTTTTTGCCTCACCTTCGCTTCGTCTGAGAGAAAGCCTCCTCGGGGGTCTTGTATTGCCCTCATTCTCCAATACGAGGTCGAATAATTTCAGTTCTTAAGCTTACAGTGGTTTGGAAATCTCGACCTTACTTTAAGTTTTTTTTTTTCAAAATAAACTTTATTTCATTGAAAACCCCTTCGTCACTCTCTCGTCACTGAAACTTTTGACACCTGTTCCTTAAATTTGACAATCAAGACCAACACGTGGCTTCAAGGCCCAGACTGACATACACTTCGCCTCAGAAAACGCTCTTTTAAATAACTCTGTGGATCGAGAAAAAAAAGCATTTTGTTTGTGTACCTTCTCGGCGGTGGCGGCGCGGCTTGAGTCATTGCCACCGCAACACCCAGCACAACACCATTTGGCTGGCTAATATATTTATTTTTATGATGATTTTTAATTACTGTGCGTTGTTTCTGCCGCTAAAGGGTTTCCCATGCATGGCGTTAAGTTTTGGCTTACAAGCAGCGGTGGCGCAATTTGAGGCTCGGCATTTTTAATGGGAGAAAAGGAGTGTGAAATGTGACCACAATTTACTTTCACAAGCCAGCGCGTTATGAATTTTTCAATGAGTGGGTTCTTTTCAGGCAGGAGTTAAAGCTAACCCGGTTAGTTTCAATGCACTTTGAGATTCTTTCTCGTTGCCGGACCGGACTGTCAATCAATCTTAATTACCAGTCTTTCCCAGAACCCGAGTGCAGGAGGACGGAGAGGGTAGATGAAAGAGGAGCGTAGCAAATAAATCATAACCGAACGAGAACGAGGGATTTCATGATTGCAGCTATCACGTCCATTAAGTCCTGCAATGGAAAGACCGATGATTGTTTTATTGGAATTCCTGTGGACTAGCTAACTGCTCGGGCTCCGGGGCCTACAAGTGCGTTTGAGATGTAGGATAATTTTCCGTGTCATCTTCCTCTAAGTGCTGCTAGCCACATGTCGTTCACCGCGACGGTCTATGGGCGAGATGGACGGAAAAAAGGAAAACCACGAGTCCTGAAATCTGGAGCTAGGACAGACAGCTCATCAACACTGCTATCGCGTTTCCTTTTAGCAGTCAATTATGAAAGTGCCTGCTGCAAAACGACGGCCCTAACTCAGACAAAAGCCCGGCCCGAGACATGCAACATGACCAGGAAATATTACTCTCCCTATTTCAGATTCAATTCTTTTTGTCGCTCGCTTGCCAGCTTTTGTCTATGTGTTGGCCTGACGACTGACTCATAGGCGTAACTTCCCAGGCTCCAGTGCAAAGTTTGCAGCAAATTTCCTGTCAGGGATGGAGGTAGGAATTTTTACAAAGGGGCTTGATGACCCTCTCTCCTAAAGGAGAGGAATGATTGAGCCCCCAAAAGTGCATTTAAAAAAATCCTTTAACCTAAGTATTTCGAGCCAAGGGTTGGATTTCCGACCTTAAACTGTGGAATTTTTTTCTGACATAACGGTAAAAGCTAGAAAGTCTAAATATTTCATCTTTGTTCTTTACTTCATAGACGAAAATTTTTCTCCCGAAGCTCTTAAAGCTAGGTTTTAAGGCTTTGGAAAAAAAGGGTTTTCGAACATAATTTTTGAAAATTCCCAAAATTTTCGTCTTATTCAATTTTTGTCTAAAATTTTAATGACTCAAAGAGTAGTCGTTAAACATCCCGGGAAAAATCAAGATCTTCCCAAATGAGGCTTTTCAAAGGCTTAAACTAGGCTTCAAAAGTCACTGGTGAAAAAATCACGTTTTTTAAAATTTATTTTTCAAATGTATGGTATATTTGTTGAAAATATATTTTTAAAAATTGGAAAACTCTATGCTGCATATGATGTGGATGAAGAAAAACCATAAATGTGTTATATAGTTGAAATATATGCGAAATATACATGTATATATTTTTGACCTCAAATTTTTCACACGGTGGCAAAAAATCGTACTAGCGGATCTATGTCCGACTCGAAATGGGTTAAACGAAAAAAATAAAAGTCATATATAATTTTTCTCTGCCCCTTTGGAAGCTCCACCTATAGCTCTAGCCCCAAAGAGACAGCTACTTTTTCTGCGAAATTACTTCTAGGCATGGGCTTGCTGATACCTAGCAGTGAACATTTGTTATTTTGCTCTTCCTCCGTTGACTGAGCTACTGTCGGGCATTGTCATAATTGTAAAATTGTAAATGGTGGAAACACGAGGAAATGAGGAAAAAAATAGAGCTGAGAAAATAAGTTTCGTGCTCGTCGCTTGTTGGAGCCATTTAGCAGCCGCTGTCTTGAGGACAGGCCAGAGCCCCCCGTGATCCCGATTGGAAGGGGTGTAATTACGGCTGCGGGAAATCCCTTGTTTGTGGACAGGGCCAGGCGCACAATGGGAGCAAGAAAAGTACAATAAAACAAGACAAATTGTACATTGCACAGGACAATAATTTTAACTTAATGCATTTTATTATTATGATAATCATAATGTTGCGCTGCAGAAATTTCATGCTTCGTGTGCAGGCTCAAATCATCAGTTATGGGACTGGAGCTCGGGAAATCGTAATCATGACAGTCGCTCTCTCGGATTGCGGAACCGAAAAACTTTCTCACATGCGCCGTGCTTTTAAAATGCCATTTTTGCCTCAGAACTTTCCGTGTGCTGACGACTGGCTAATGAGCCAGTTGCCGGGGTTCCGAAAAACGCAATTATAAAATGGAACTCTGCTCGTCCCGGGCCGCCGTCTGAACCGAGCTGATTCCATTAATTAATGAAGGTTTAGGCTCTTTCGAGAAGCACCACTTTGAGCCAATGTCACCTGAGTCGTCCTCTTGCCAACCACTTTTCACTCGGACGCCCCCATGAGGGCCTCTTCTGTGTAATTTAGTTTTTTTTTCCCTCGTAGTCGCACCCAGTGGGCAAAACGGATGCGGAAAATTGCACACAATCGCACTCAAGTGTGGGGTTTGTGCGAGTTGAAAGAGGTTCAGGTGACAAGGATCTCTTAATTAGTAAGAGCTGCGGTGTGTGAGCTGGTGGAGAGGCAAAACAGTGGAAAGCATGGATAAAAATTTGATGATGAAAGTGGTAATTAAAATAATGGATGAGGGCGGAGTGATTTAGCTTGCTCTCGAGCTCGGAGACCTGCCTTGCCATGCATAAACTGTAGATAAACTGGATATGAGGTGATTCCCTGGAAGGAAAAATTCTCAGACCGTGAAAGTGAGGCGTTTGGGTCTACTGAACCCTTTGATATCAGTGAAGCACACACGGTGGTTTAGTCCTAGAACCTCCTAAAACAAAAGACACTTTTCTTTTGGAAATTTTTTAAGTTGATAATTTTAAATAATTTTTTTTTTTGATTCTGAATGAATAAAATAATGAATTAAATTGTGTTTCTGGATTATTAAATCATTAAATTAAATTAAAATAAATTAAATTAATTCCACTGGGAAGTTTTCTCAATGCCTTTTTAAAAGTTTAAAAATGAATAAATAAATGAAGGAATACAAATATGAAGATAGAAAACCGCGGGATGCGGAAGTTGACGTTTTGTGGGCTTCATAATTGGTATCTAAGGCTTCAGGCGCCCAAACCTGTCGGTATTTTTTTACTGACAAAATCATGTGAGGGATCAGGTTTCCATACAAACTGGCAAATACGTTTTTTGTTTAAAATTCACTAAAAATCGAAGACATATTTTAAAAATCCTCGAGTGTTATTTTCATAAACTAGAACAGCAAAGAGCATTAATTATAAACCTCTAATTTTTTCGTTAAATACACGCAGTCAGTACCTAAAGGGACTTTTCCAAGAAGTTATAGAAAATTTTCGGGTTAAAAAGTAGCTTTCAAGAGGACCTTGAGAGCCATAAAAACATTAAGTGAGTTCCCACAAGCCACCCACAGACTTGGGATCTAGGAGCGCTAAGAACTGGAATAATCAAAGCCTCAAAGACGACCAAAAAGGCAGACGGAACATCATGAATAAAACATTGAAATCCACCGATTGCCAAAAAAACGCTCACTTTCATCACGTTTACAGTTCAGGGGCAAAGACGCAGCTGGCTGAGTGTGTTCAGCTGCGGCGAGTCTCTGGACCTGCCTCTCGCACGTCAGCCGTCACTCTGGCTCGTTAATTCGAATTTCGTCACACGGTCATTTGTCCTCATTTCGGGCTAAAAGTCTCCTTTCCTCTTTCTCGTTCCAGTGAGCTGCTTTGCGGAGCAGTGCGGGCAGGAGGAGCTCACGAGATGCGCCAGCTCGCTCCAGAAGCTCTCCTCCTCGGACCTCTCCATCGCCAAGAGCAAGGAGGAGCTCGACGTGCTGTGTCCGGAGCTGAACCAGGGTCTCCACTGCATCCGGAGCTACACTCGCCGATGCATGACGATGACGCAACGGGACCACTTCAACAAGCTCTACCACGGCACGAGCCAGGTCATCAAGGACCTCTGCAACGTGGGCGACTACCAGTCCGAGTTCCTGCAGCACTCGCCCTGTCTCGATCGCGTCCGTCAGAGCTACGAGGTGTGTGCCAGCCAGTACCAGAACACGATGACGTTGATTAGTCAGGAGAAGGCAGTGGATGAGGGCCAGCAGCAGCAGCCCCTGACCCCGACCGGCGAGGAGGACGTGAGGAACATCTGCTGCTCCTTCCGCCAGTACCTCGACTGCTCCGAACACGCGGCTCGCAAGATTTGTGGCGAGTCCACTGGCAAATTTATACGCGGATTTCTCGACCGGATGGGCAACTCCCTAATTAAGATGTACTGCAGCGACTACCAGCTGGGCACCGAGAAGTGCTACGGCTACGTCAGTGGCGTGTCGAATGTGAACGCGAGACTTCACTCTCTGCTGGCCGGGCTCGTGCTGCTCCTCCTTCTGCGGTAAACTACGACGGTGTTAAGCTAAGCCTGCCGACCTAATTAAACGAATAAAGTACACTAGCAAATTGCGCGCTGGTCCATCCATTAATTTATTTCGGGGAATGAGGCTTCGGGTTACATATCACTAGCTCTTGCTGGGGTCTCGACCTCGTGTCTGTAGCTCAGACCCAAGTGACTACGTAGATTTTTGATGGAAAGTTTTAGTTTCAGAATTTAGATCTCGGTCAGGCTCGGGGTCCAAAGGCTTTTAAAATGAAGGGAGAAGAAATTCCAAAAGTTACGATTAACTTCTAGAAAGTATTTTGAGGTTGAGGTCTGTGAATTTTGAAGTGACCTCAGATTCTCTGAAAAATCAAAGAACCCTTCAAAATTAAGAAATTCCTTCTAAAAAATATTTTGAGTCTGAGGTCAGTGAATTTTGAAGTGACCTCAACCTTCTGAAAAATTCAAGAACCGTTCAAAACTGCGATATTCCTTCTAGAAAGTAATTTGAGTCTGAGGTCGTTGAATTTTTAAGTAACCTCAGACTTTCTGAAAACCTTTCAAAATTACAATATTCCGTCTAGAAAATATTTACTGCTGAGGTTTGTAAAAATATTTTTCTTAATCGGAGAACCTTCCAAATCCACGATATTCCGTCTACGTAGCACTCTGGGTCTGAGGTCTGTAAATATCCAAGCGCTCCTCACAGCTCAAGTTCGCGACGTTCCAGTTCTATGCTTCTGCCAGTTTTGTTGGTAGTCCCACTAAAATATGTATCGTGATTAGTGCTATTAGAGTCTAAGTAAGAGATAGAAAGTCATATTACAGAAAGTATTGTAGAGATTAAGACACCTAGCATGTACATAGAACCAATAAGTTAGCAAATAAATCGTTGAATCACTGAAATGTCTTCGTTGGGGAGACGGGGGGAGAGACAGGCAGGTAAGAAGAAAGCTGTTGTGTGCCCCGGAGGAAAAATTAGATAGTTTCACAATGCCAGGACGGGGGAGGAAGGCATGCAAGCAATGGAGTACGAAATAATTGGATTATGATTGCTTTGCCGGCGAGCATGGCATTCCCCGGCATGATCCTTGATTACAGCTCGTGTGTTTTCCATTTCCTTCGTGTGTTTTCCAGGGCAAAAAATATCGATCTCGGCTACTTTCACCCCATTTCGTCCTGAGCCCGCCAATTGCAAAGCCTCGCTCCCAGCGACAGACGGACTTTCGTGCTCCGTGCTGCTATTTTTGACTTCAAACGAAGCGGAATCCTCGAATCACGTATGTGACTTGTCGAATTGTGACTCGTTTCGTAACTCACGTTCGCGAGAAAAAATTTCCGAGCCCTTCTGACATCATAAATCCGTCTTAATTTCCGCCTCTCTTTCATAAATCGAACCCTCTCGCGTCCATAAACCCGTTTCTTCGGAATTCCAATAGTCTTTAATGGTCGTTATTAAGAGCACCATAAAATAACAGCCTCCGATTTGCATATCCACCTAACGCAACATACCGCGAGGTGGCCAATCAATTTTATGAACTTGTCATGAGAGGAATTTGCATAAACGCGATCAGCCTCGCCCGAATATTCGCAAAAATGTGGCCAATAACCGTTTGCTTAAGTGATTTATGGCTTTGAACTGGTTCCTTGAACCCCGAAAGCTTCAACGGCCGTAGGATTTCAAACGTGCGAGCTTTCATCGCAAAACAAAATTCTCCGCCAGAGGTGCTGCTCTTCCCTCTTGACGTCTCCTGCCCTGCAAAATCGTTGCTTCATCTTTGCTTGAGGCATGAATATTTATTCATTTCTTTATTCCTTCCAAACTTCTCAAAATACATGCTCTAGAGCATTTGCATGAAACATGCTTGATCCATGCCTCATCCATGCATAATTAATTGCTTAGTCTTAATAGTTGTGAAGCGATATGAATAAGCCAAAAATTCTAAATAGTTATAAATATTAAAGAATTACTATATTTTTAGGTTTTACTTCAGAAAAATCAGAATAAACGTTCACCAATTTTTTTGAAAAATTTAACGTACATTTAGGGTACATTTAAGATATTTTTCAGGTCAATGTTTTTGTTCAAAATTCCCAAATAAATAGCTAAACATATATTTTTTGAGTCAAAAATATTTTTGTTACCAAAAAACTGATTTCGTGACATCTGTTAATTTTCGAAGTTTTTATCTGCAAAAGATGGAGCTAAATTGTATGAAAAGCTCCAAACTTGCTTCCAATTCAAATGCCTCAGAAGCAAGTTTTGGTATGAGGCATCTAGAGAAATGTAGTGCAGGCAGGCAAATGTATTGGTGTGCAACGATTTTGCGTGGTGGGGTAAGATCAGCTGACGAGCTTCACTGCTGGTTCGCTGGTGAACTGCGTCCCAAACAAATCGCGTATTTCGTTAGAGCAACACAAAGAAAACTTCAGTCGCACAAAGTGAAGTTGAGAAAAAATCACAATTCCAGTTGATTTCTAGTCAAAATACTCAAAGAGTGATAGACAGTTTCCGTGGATTTGGAGGAAAAATCAAAGTCACACAACGAAGTTGCGAGTTATCGAAGTGGAAAAGTTGAAGTGAAAATAAAAATTTGGAGTATTTCCTGAAAGTTGTTTCACAACAAGCCAGTGAATTTTTTTGAGTTTTTGTGGAGCAAAAGCAGAGTTTCGAAAGTGAGCGAAGATGCCATTTTACTCGAAGGATTGGCGCTCGCCTGGCGAAGCCTGGGTGAAATTGGAGGACGGGAATTGGGAAAAACTGAAGACCTTGGAGTGTGTCAAGAGGAAGAGGTGAGTGATTGCTCCACTTTTACGTAACTTTGGCGATTCGCGTCTTTGTTCTACTTCTGGAGTCCAAAGCTCGGGGGAAAAGTTGAAAGTTTCGAAGCCAGTGCGAGACAATTACTCTGGAGCGTTGCAGAAATTGTACGTATCGCAATAGCTTACGAATAGGCGCAATAAGTGTTCATTTTACGTGTTAGTTATATTCAATTACAAAACAGCACTTGCGAAGCCGTGATGAAAGCTTGCTCGAGACTTCCCAGACTTTCGTCGGACAGACAGACATGCTATTTTTTGCGATTGAAAAGAGACTGGAGCGCGTAATCCCGGCTCATCTTTGATCATTTTTTCGCCAATTAAAATAGTTAATTTGCATATGTGCGAAAGGAGAATGTCGAGAGAGAGCGACAGCGGTGACAAGGGCAATGGCGAGGAAAACACGGAAAATGGCAGAGGATGAGATGAGCGCATTGGCACATGCCCCATTTCCTTGACCTATATAATTTTCCACGAGCACACGTTCGAATCGGAGTTGTTGTTGAGCTGAACGGGGAAAATTGAAAAGTTTCTCGGGCTCATCCACTTGCCAGCCGCCGACTTCCCCGCGAGAAAAACGAGCCCGACGTTGCTGATGGACGGGGCTCAGACATTTAAATCGTTTCTGGTGACAAGTTGAAGGTTCTCCCCGAGGCGTCTTGCTGCCAGAATATCGAGATTTAAGGGCTCTTCTGGGCCAATGAGTTTCGTGCTTTGCGGTCCGGAGGTGGCTAATTACACCAAAAGTTTTTACGATGCGGTGCCGGAAAAGTGCTGAGCACACCCATGTACTTGGGAAATCACACTCCCTCGCCTGAGCAAGCAAAAATTGTGTCAATAGAATGCTCAGATAATTAAACAGAGATCGCAGTGGGGAGATAATGAAAGTTTTGATTGAAAGGGATGGGAGCTCGGGCGCTCAAAGGAAAGGGGGTCACATGAAAGCTTCTTGTCTCGGACATTCATGTCCCAGTTTTCCATGTGATTCATGCAAGTGGCTCCTGTTCAAGACATCTGGTTCCTTGCTTAGCTGGCTGCTCGTGGTACTAAAAATAGCTTTTATTTGAACTCTTTTAAGACGCAAGTCTGGAGAAAGACGGCGAGTCTGTTTGTCCCGTATTCAGATCTCGTCTCTAGGAGAATTTCTTCTGGGTTCTGAGAGACTTTTTTCCGACTTTAATAAGCTTTCTGGCCTCTGGAAGGCTCTTTTCAGAATTTTTAGCTCTCAAAGAATTTCTTTTATGCCCTATGAAAGACATATGGGCACCTTGGAAGGTTCCTCAGACCTTTAGAGGGCTTTTCTAGCCATGAGAGGATTTTTATAAATTCTGGGAGGGGTTTTCGGGTTGTTAAGGAAATTTTAGACCCTTAAAGACTACTGTCCTTCGGCATAGCTTAAAGTCACCTTGAGACATGGGAAATCCTCTAACCTCTGAAAGGTCTTTGCTAGCCCTTAGAGGATTTCTTATGACCTCTGGAAGGATTTTCTGGCCTGATAAATTCAAAATAGCTCTAAGCCAGCTTGAGACATGGGAGGTCCCCCAGGGCTTTACACTCCCCCTTTCCTTGCCTCCATAATGGGCTAGGTGCGCTGAAAGTTGCTGCATGTAAATTGCAAATGCATGTCGTTGCAGCCGAAGGTAACGCTAATCGGGGTCCGGAGCCAAGAGACGTGTCGTGCCAAAAAGAGCCTTTGCATAACGTATTGATTTCTCAATAAATTTTCCTCCATTTTGGTGCGTTTTTGTGTGAGTTGCCGGTGCATGCACAAAAAGTGTGAAACGAATTTACTCCGATACAATTGATTGACCAGCGAGTAATTAACCCAGCATGTTCGGAGTGCCTTTGTGGGTTATGTTGATCGCATAATAAATCGATTTACAGTCATATTTACTCCAACCTCGGCTCGAATGGGTGCGAATTGAAGGAGGGGGAGGGGGAAATGTGTATCAAGGACAGAGTAATAATTGATCGATTGAAACAATGAAGTCGAGTCAATGGGGTCCGGGAAGTTGGCCAAGGGGCACTGGCTTTCGCGACCTCCAGCGGTTTCGTAGAAGAGTTGAAAAACGCCGATGAGTTTGCAGAATACTATGAAGCAAAGTAGAATCGAGGAGTCTCGAGAGTCGGTGCCCAAATAAGGCAACTCGACCAGGAACCGGCCCGCAAGCATAAGCTGCACGACTCGCGTAGATACGCGTCACCGTTGGAGCAGTTCAAGGTTGACGGAGTGAAGTTATGTTGCTTATTGCCATTGTGTGTTTGATGAGTGTTGTAATTAGCGAGTTTTTTGTGCTCTCGTTTGCGCCATGCCACTCGCTGTGCTCCCCGTCTGTGCGCGCTCGAATGTTGATTTATCGGCGACTTTGCAGCCCGCCAGCAACTCAATCCGACATAATTTAGCAATGACCTGTCACAATGTTGGCAAACGCTGTTGTAATGCTGGGACAAAGTGGGGTTCGAATTATTCATTTCCGGGTTTTTCTTCTATAATAAGACGTTTCACGTTGAACTTTTGGGTCGAAAAAATTGATTTTGGAGTAGAAAGATTTTTCACCTGAAATTCATAATTTGGCCATCTTTGGTTAAAAATTTTTTGTCTCTTTGAAGCCTATAAACGACCAAGTTAACTCCAAGAAACACGTTTTTAGAATTTAAAAACCGAAAAAAATTAAAATTGGAGAAAATAACATTTCGACTTAAATTTTAATTTTGACCAAACCTTCACTCGTTAAGAAAAACCCGGTTTCGGGATTTTTCGCTAAAAATTTTTTGTCGAGAGAATGGTCCCTGTAGACTTCAATTGACTAAGTTTAGCCCCAGAATCACGTTATTAAAGCGTTTTGCTGAAAAATGGGCTTTAGAGAAAAATAAATTTTCCCCTAAAATTCATAATTTGGCGAGATTTTTGATAAATTTTTTTTTTTGTCTCGAAAACGGTCCCTGAAGTTACCCAAATAAAAGGATTTTAAAGTTTTTGGGCTGAAAAAGGAACCTGAAAAAAATTTCTCAAAATTCGAAATTTTCATCCCCACTGTCGTTCACACATGAGCTGAGTTTCCGGCAGAGTCGTGGTGGCTCCAAAGAGTTCCAGCTCCTACTAAACATATCGAATTTCACTCGCTCATCCACGCGAGCCCGCTGTTATTATCACTATTGATTGAAGAGCGTCAATAAATATTATGGTAATTGAGTGTTGGCTCGCGAGTCTCGACGACAGGGGTCTGTTACGAAACACTTTCGCCTCGGCTTCCCTGACAAGTGCCCCGTTTATTTCCGGCCCAGAAGAGACGTCGACCCAAATCGAGTAATTAGCGATTCCGATCATGAAGGTCAGTGGAAAGTGGCCCCAAAAAAGCTTATCACGGAAGTGCTGGGCTTATCGAGGGCTATGTGGGTCAGTCACGGGTCTGAAGACTTTGCAAGCTGATCGGTTTTCGCCTTATATCAGCCGCAATGGATTGGAACAAAGAAGACAACAAGTAACAAAACAATAGAAACTCGACCGATAACCACTTGGGTCAACTTTGTGTTTGTTTGCTTGCCTCAACTACGTCGTTTTAGTTCCCCCGATAAGGCTCAGAAGTGCGCCAGACTGCTGGGGACTCGGAATTCTCCGAACAAACGCAGTTCGCCGAAAGCGCTGATTGCATCGCTGGCACAGAAGACTACCGAGCGGTTAATTGGAAGCATGTGTTTGATTCGGATTGCAGGAAGCTGCTGCTCAGTCAATTGATAGCGGCGTGACGAAGCGGACACGAGCACGAGCTAATGATACACGGTGGCTTCTGGGCGTCTCGAAGCCAGCAAGTATATTTACGCTAAAATCGATGATGATTTTCAGGGACGGAGCGGATTTGGGTCACCTATATAGCTCTGTTTGAGACCATAATCCCGAACAAAAGTTGCTTATTTTGTCATTTTACATGACCATTCTGAATTTCAGCTCAATCGGAGCAACTAAAATTTTCCCCCCTTTGGTGCTCTCTCACCCCACCCCTTTAAGTGATAGGGGCAAACATGTATTCTATGATTTGCTAGATTTGACATAATGTATAATATATACAAAATTCAGCTCAATCGGACGACGTATATGGAACTTTCATAAAACGGGAAAACCCCCTTAATTACCCCCCGGCAGTTTTTCGGAAAAAACAAAACCTTTCGCCCACCCTCCAGACCATACATGACATCATGCAAAAAACCGCAGGTCTCTAGCTCTTGTAGTTTCGGAGCCTTTGTGACTCAGACGGACATACGGACAGACGGACATATCGGACACATAAGCGCATTTTTTTTCAAAATTGATGAAAATGCACTAAAAAGGTTCATGCATCAGATTTTTAATGATTAAAAAATCCTGTTTTAAAGTGACATGAACAAATTAATTCATGCATGAGAGGGTCTAGGAATTCCAGCCTTTATAATGCCCTATTTAATTGGAAATTTAATTGGATGTGGAATTGAAAGAGCGCCTGCCTTTGACTTGCCCCGAACTGAGGTAATCCACGAGCGTTCACCTGGCCGGTTTCGTGCTAGGTGCTAATTTGGGCGTGGGAGGGCGTCGCGTGTCGCTTTGAGGCGCTGTCCGAGGAACAAAGAAGAAGGAGAAACAAAGAAAAATCCTTTTCTGAGCGTGGGAAAACGTCGGAAGTTCCGGCAAACAGTCCATTCATGGCTTTCCCGAGCGGAAAACGGTGTTCCGGGAAGCGTTTTTTCCCCCTCAATTAATTGTTTTTGACGAAAATTGCTTCCCCGTGAAAAGTCGAGTTGAAAAGTTCAGGCGTGAAAATGCAAGGCAAGCAGTTTCCCTGAATCTCCACCGCATAAATCACGGCGACGTGCAGGCTGCAGTTTCGTGTTTGTGCATATCTCGGCTCTCCACGCCGGTCGAGCACGGCCTGAAGGAGATGTCAAGGGCACTCGGGAAGCGCGTGCCTCCTCGTGAAGGTCCTTGCTCGCTAGAGTGGCAGCCCGTTTTAGAGGTCATCGATCTGCCAACTGTTCCGAGGCACGCACATGTGAACTCCCTCGGAGCCCAAGCTGTGTCTAAAAATACGCTCATCAAAGGTGTCAGAGTAGCGGTGGGTGTGTGACGGAGAGGAAGAGGTGAAATGGCGTGTGGATGATTGATCGGTGACCTTTTCGACTAACCCGAAAATTGTCCTCCAGGGACCTTGGGAGCTCAACGAACCGACTAACTGAGAGCTCTTCTTTGTCTCTTGCAGGTGCATCTCCGACTCCGAGTGCAGCTCCTCGGACATGGAAAACGAGAACGAGAACTGGTAAGTCAGAGTCGCCCCCAACATCAATTATATCCATAGTTTAACATGTACAATTGGTGTCTCGCTGCTGCTCGGGTCGGTTCAGTGACTGCGAGAAGAGTAAAATACACAATAATGAATGAAAAGGCAATTACCTCGGCTTTTCTTGCTCCGAAGCCCGAGCGGAGCTGCGCTATTCTGTCGACGCCATTACGACGTTTAATTTGCGTATAATTGTAAATTTAGATGCTTTCGAAATTTCACAAAGCGACGAAAATTTCTTCTGCATGTGCTTAAAATTCACGATCAAGCGGCTCGAGAGTGGGTGTCCCATCTAAAACCGGTCTCGATGCATGCGAAAGGGAAATTTCCCAACGCCAGTCACATCTGCGAGAGTCATTGATAAGTTCGGGCTGCGCAACTAAGAGCCAGAGATGTTTCTCTTGTAACATGCATTTTTCACCCATCTTGAATCGGGTAGGGATTATTCTAGGGATTTTTGAAGAAGAGCTGTTTTTATCGGCTTAACATAAGAGGGAACTTTAAAGGACTAGAGGGGGGATTTTTTTAACGAAAATGACTGTTTCTTGAGGGAGCTTTTTGGGAAGTAAAGGCAAAAAGAAAAATGGAAAGGATTGAATTTTAGCGTCACCTGGAGGGGATGTATTCTGAAAAAGGCAGTCTAAATTTGGGAAATTCCGTTAGTTCTGAAAATCCCTGAAGACCTTGGAAGAGATCAAAGATAGTTTTTGAAGAAACAGGGCTAGAAGAAGAAGAGAAAATCCCTCAGTTTAGAGAGTCCCAAGAGAGTTTCAAGACTCAAGGATTTATGGAGGAAAAGAATGGTATCTCACGAAAATTCCCTTAAAAGAATGACGCTTCAAAAAATTGCCTTAGAATAACCCCCTCAGTTAAAGAAGTGAAAAACAACGACGGAAAAGTCGGTGCTTGTTTTGGCTACAGCAACTTTGCAACCTATACTCGATGCACGAGAAGTCGGTATGCCAAATAAAAACAAACTCGAGTTGCTAAGAAGGGTCGTGCACTTCGACGTGATGACGATGATGGAAGACAATAGAAGTACGGCTGAAGTGCAGTCAATGTGTCTTACTAGGAGTTGATGCCTGTCTAAATAAAGCACACACAAAGCGGAGAGGCGCAGCCAACAATAAACAGCTGCGAGACATGCGTGCAATGCACGAATTGCAAGTTTCCGGTGCTTGGTTTCTGCTCATGAAAAAAGGGACTACTTTCTTGGGCCAGAAATCGAGCGTAGGTCGTCATCATTACGGGCCACAATGACATTGCGCCACTTCCCAGAACTCAAGGCCCCCCATTAGCGAGATTTGACCGCGCGATCTTGGGACAGATAGACAAAAATGCGTTGTGCGTGGCTCAAATTGCCTGGAAATGACTTAATCACACGCGAATGCGAACGAAAAACGCGCAAAACCTTCTCCCCAAATCGCGAATCGCAATTTTGCCGGAAGACGAAGCTTCATAATTTTCAATTTGCTCGTGTCGATGAATGCCCGGGCCCGTTTCCATTCGCATTAACGCAGTCTGATGCGATGTTCGAGCGCGGAATGGAATGAGGAAAATTAAATGGTATATTTATGCATTTGCAGCAAAATACCGACAAGTGGGAATGGCCATTGTCTGAGGAGTGAGGGAGGGACGGAGTCTGGGGATTTTTCCACAAACACGTCGCATGCGTGGAGAGGCGAGAGCTGGGGGCAAAGTACGAAATCCAGACTGACAATTAATGAAATAAGGAAATTGCAAAACGCCACGATTGATTGCGAGTCTTTGCTGTCGTCCGGCCTCTTTCAGTCTCTCTGGCAATTTTCGCATTTGAAATACCAGCTGAACAAAGATTCTTATGTAACGCGGCGACTGCATGCATGGAATTGCATCAAAGGCGCTCGTTCAAAGGCCGTTCGAGAGCTCGATTGGGGGGATGAGGGGGGGACTCTCACAACTGAGGCGCGAAATTGGAGAAAATTGCACAGCTTAGCGCTCGAGCTTAATGACTTATTTGTTGAGTAACTGAACAAGCTGCTACAAAGAGCTCAGCTGTGTTTGGAATCATTATCGGCCTCTTCAAAGTGCAGTTACGATTATGAGTGGAATATGGAAAAAACTTTAATTTCCCGAGCGACTGCACGAGGGGAAAAGTAGCGAGACGTAATCGGAAAGAGCGAGGCAAATAGCCCGTAATTGCACCGTCATTCTCACCATTATGACGAAGACAATGGTCGTCGGTAGCCGTTCTTGCTGTGATTTATTTAACAAAGTTGGGTTACGTGTTGTTTACATCTCGTAATTAAATTAAGAGACACAGCTCGCATGTGACGAAGCAAGTGGGCTAAAGGGGGGAGGGAAAGGTCGTGCGTGGGAGGAAATAGCTTAGATCTTGACAAAACTAGTTTCCAAAAAACTTTCCTCGGAAAGAAAATTTGAATTAAAAATTGAAAGGTTAAGGTTGAAAGTCCTACACTTTTTCTAGTCGCCTTCTAGGCCAAATAAAGACTTCTTTCTCTGCCAAAGATAATTCGCGCCAACAAGTCACAGCTGGGCCGCCTTTCAACGCTCCATCGAAAATAGAAACTTGCACAAAGAGCCGACCAGACTCTGTGTCGACACTCTGCCGTGACTTTTGCTCATCCCCAACTGCGGATGGAGCTGCAATTATTATAATTAACCCCAATTTGTCACGCATCAATTTTAATCGGATAACGAGTACCTGTGGCCCAATTAGTAACTCAAACTTGCATTGCAGGACAAATCGCCAAGACGCAGTCGTCTCCATACCGCCTCACTGCCACATAACACTCAAGTGCACGCGCGAAATTGCAGGCTTCAATGGACTCGGGGAAGCCGTCAGACGTCTCGATTTTCGCAGCTCCGTGCGTGATCGTCGTCGCTTCCACTACGTGTGCGCCCTCCTGCGTCTCATCGTGTCCGGCAAGGGGATTGCAAACCTTCCGGGTGGGGCTCAGCGTCTGCTGCTTCAGATGCTGGAGGAGGTGGCGACGCACGTGAGTGACAGTCAGCAGAATATCAACATTCTGCGGGGACTGGTGGAGCAGCTGAGGTGCCTCGTGAATCTGGAGAACCAAAAGTGCTGGGGCAAGCCCTTGGGGAGCAAAGGCTTGTGGGAGGAGCACCTCCAGACCATCGAGAGAATACAGGAAATCACTAGTCAAATCAAAATCAAAGAGGTGAGTTTTTAGGGCATTTTCAGCATTATTTTCTGTCTGTCTGTCTGTCTGAAATTTTATAACTCAAGAACCAGAAGAGCTAGAGAGCTGCGGTTTTTTGCATCGTGTAGAATATTGTCTGTAGAGGTGCAGACTAATAATTTTAGACCCCCATCCCCTCTTGGGGGGGGAATGGGGGGTGTTTTACGTTTGTATGAAAACTCCTTATATAACATCCAATTGAGCTGAAATTTTAGTATGTTGTAGTCTGTGCAAAACCTAGTAAATCATGGTACTTCATGTGACCCCTACCATGTACAGGGACAGAGCTATGGGTCCTAAAAGTTTGGTCTTCTCGAAGTTTTTGAAAATGCACCCGATTTTTCTTTTTATATATTTTTTATTCAACTTTGGGGACTTTTCCCGGGAAAAGGAAAATCAAATAAACTATCTTTTTTCCTTCCCTCAGCCGGGTCCAAACATTCGTCCAAAGCTCCACGACCTGCCAGAAGAGTGCGTCCGCGAGATCATCCTGCGCATCTCGGACCACAAGGACCTGGAGGCGTCGGCGGCCGCCTGGTCCGTCATGGCTGCCCTCATCTCGGAGCAGCGAGTGTGGCGCGAGCTCACCCACTACCACTTCACTGAGCCGCAAATCGACACCATCATCGAGAAGATGAACTTGCAGGACACGAAGGACCGCCATCGCAACTGGCAGGCGATCTATCACGCACTCCGAAAGTAAGCACTGCTGCGTCCCTTTTCACACTCGATTACCTAATTTTCCACCCACAGAAAATACGGCGTCCGTGAAGACCTGCAGTACGCTGAAGTCCTCGCATTTTGCCGTCTCTGTCGGTGCCTGTTCTGGCCGTCGGCGGGCCACCCCTGCATCGTGGACCAGTACCCGGATCTGAAGCAGCGCTTGGAGGAGGCAGGCTCCCGTCAGGAAACGCAACCCGTACCACCGGAGAAGTTTCTGAAGTACTTTTCGTTGTAAATGTGTGTAAAAAGGAAAATGCAGCACTGAATGAGAGAGTTAAGAGATTTTATAGACCAGGGTAGTGGGAGTTTTAGCAGGAGAAATCAAAATGAATATCCTATCTATATCCAAGATAACAAAATATTTACAAGAAACAAAGCAGTATTTTAGCGAGATGTTAAACTGAGACAAAATCAATGATTGCTTAACTTGTTTCGACGGCTTCCAAACGTTTCAATTCGTGAACTTTCAGCTTATCGTTGCAGCACGAGTTTTCGCAATAGGACATAAATATTCTCAAAGAGCAGATATGTGATTCTAATTCAAACTAAATAGTTAGTTTTTAAAAATTTTCTTCAGACGCTGACGGCGACCGAGCAATGTGTTGAAGGCTGGAAAAGCACCCGTACTAACTTTCAAACCGCGAAATCTGTGATAAGTGGCAGGAAAGAGGTCTCATAAACGCAATAAAACTATTATCCACGCTTCATAGCCAGAAGATCGAAAGGGTGTGTTGCAAAATCTATAAATCACAGCCAAACAAACAATTGCCAAGCTAAGCGCGATCTACAACGTTTTTGATAAATGGAAATCCGTGCTTTCATTATAATTATTATGACTAACAACTTTTTGTAATAAATTATTATGGTTAAATACGTAAATAGCAACGATTTTAGCAATGCGTGAGCTATGAAATTGAATTTTATTGAAGATGAATCAAACGCTAGTTTTAATTACCATGCAACTGTGTGAATTAGTTATTCCCACGGGGGACTTCTCTGATAGCTAGAACCTTAGCTGACTCTAGGCCAGGCTATCAGCGAGGGAAACTGTGGTTATTCCCATTATTACTGTACATAATGATATTATTTGTGGTGTGTCCCGTACTATACCGAAAGAAATGCTCGTGATTTTTCCACTTTTGAATATAAAGTCAGGCCGCAGACGCCATTTTTCTCTCTACCTTAATATTGAATATCGCAAGCGGAGAGTTGAGTCTTGTTTCGGTTATGGAGATTGTAAAAATGAGGAAAGTGCAAAGAAAGTAAACGTGATCATGTGAATTTAATATCGATTGGAGTAGCTTTAAGACGATGAATCACAAAATTATCAAAATAAAGAGAATCTGATCTAGCTTTATTGGTCTCAATTCTGAGTGTAGATGACGCCAGTGCCGTTGCTGATGGTCTTGAAGGGCCGGGAGCGAGCTCTGCCCCGGACCGCCTTGAGGAACGACTTGTCCAGGCTGAACTCGGAGGAGCCAGAGATGGCCGACTCTGTTTCCAGGTAGACGTCGAGGCAGCTCATGACCTTCTTCAGCTGCGTCCAGAGGATCGACCGCGACTTCTTGTTGATGTCCACCGAGTTGACTATGAACTCGACTTCCTGCAAAAGAGAGGGTCTTAAAAACAATCTGAGAGGTGTAGAAGTCACTTGCCTTCAACGCTGAGTCGTTGGTGCTGTCGCGTTTTCCGTTCCAGGTGAGGGCGAGGGCCCACATTGGCGTCTCTTCGGGGTAGTTGATGGAGACGCGCACGTAGCACTCGAGTTTGGCGGCCCCGCGGGTGATTACGGCCCTGTAGAACAGATCCTTGGACAGGTCCTCGGTCTCTGCAAACTTGGTGGTAGATGGACACGCCAGGAACTCCTCGTATGAGATCGCAGTCCACTGCAGGAGCGTTCCGAGGATCCGCAGAGGCAGCTTGTCGTCGATTTTGTCCGTCTTGCCGTTCTCCAGGGCCAGAATTTGCTTGTAGAGCTTCACTCTGGCGATGAGACGGGCACGCACGAGCTTCACGAGCACCGGAATGGACATTTCGCAGACGTCAGAGCGCGCCTGGGGCTTGTCGTCGGCAAAGTCGAGGCCGCACGCCTTCTGGGCCCACTTGTATGGCTTCCCGAGGCCCTTCTCTGTGAAAAAGCTGACGAGTTCGGCGGGGCTCTGGTGGATTTCTTGCAACTGGAACTTGTTCCGAGGGTTTGGGCTCTCGTTCCCGCGGTCACCCTGCGTCAGGCAGTTGAGGATGGTGTCCGCCATGACGACGTCCCGAGCTGCCACTCCGCCCACGTCCAGATTCAGGAGCTTCGAGGAAACCGTCACGATGTTCAGGTTCGGGAGGTAGTTGAAGGTCAGGGCGATGGCAGCCCCCTTGTCCTCCTTGCTGATCGTTGCCGTGACTTTGAGGGGGTGCACTTTCAAGAGGACGTCCCGCTTCTGTCCCGTGGCGGCCACTTTGCTTGACCTGCCGTGGTGGTGGCGCTTCTTAGGCACAACCTCCAGCTCGGCGTCAACCTCAGCCTCGTCCTGGTCGCTGTCATGGGCGTTTTCCTCAACCACCTGCACGTCCTCGACGACCTCTTGGGGCTCCAGCTCGTCCTTGGCCTCCTCCTCATTGCCCGAAATCGCGGTGGAGATGAGCGAGTCGCAGGCTTCTCCGTAGGCGGAAATGTTTACGTAGAGAAGGAAAAGGGGCCGAGGAAGCAGCCGGACTACCTTCTGGACCTCCCACTCCTCCTCGAACTTGAAGTCCAGTGCCTCCTGCAGGGGACGTGTGGAGACCAGGAGACTCTGGAGAAGGGGCTTGAGGGACAGGAAGCGCTCCGACTTGGAGACTATGTCCTTTGACAGCTGCTTCTTGGTCGAAACGAGCTCCTTGATCTTCGAGTCCAGCTCCTTGCGCTGCTCCAGCTCCCACTCCAGACACGCCAGGCGCTGCGCGTGCTCGTCCTTCTTTGTTTTCTCCTGAAAGTCACCAAAAATTAGCTTCATGGAAATCCCTGGGACCTTTGACTTACCGGTCTCGAGATAGTGGCCGGAGCCTTCTCGTAAAACTCCTCAACAGACACCAGTTCGATCTCTTCGTCCTGGCTCTTGAACTGATAGCACCTCTGCACCTCCTTATTCAGGTGCTCGGCCTCGTACAGCAGATTCTGAAGCTGCAGCTTGTTGCTGTCGACCCGCTGCTTCTCCTTGTGGAGCGCGTCTCTGCCAGCCCTGACTCTCAGCTTGTCCAGGCGGTTCAGCTTCTTGAGCAGAACGAATGCCAGCGACCCCTCGACTCGCTTCTCCTCTATACTGGCCTTGGTGGCGTCCGTTTGGGGCTGGCTCTTCAACGCCGCCACCTCGTCGAAGATTTTCCGGAGCCCGTCGCAGGACTCTGTGAAGAGGGCGAAGTCTTTGTCGGCCGGACGCTTCTTGGCCTCTTGTTCCTCATAGTTGATGACGCTCTAAGTTAGAATTCGTGAGTTAAGGGGGTTTTGGGGGTCAATGCCGTACCTGATAGACTTCCTCCTTCGAAAACTTTGGCGAAATGTCGGAACTGGACACCTTTCGTCTTCTACTGCTCTCTTTCGACGACGAATCCGATCTGTTGACCATCTTGCACCTGCTGTGGGTTCTTTCGTGTTAGTTTTTGGTCTACTTTCCGAGATATTACATAAAACTCGCGGATCTCTCGTGCGAAGTCGAATCGTAAACAAAAACCTAGGGCGACGTTTGACGGCGCCGGGAAAGTGCGACATCTGCGATCAAACCGAGAAATCAATAAACCGGAGTCTCAAAGTATTTACGTGTATTTCAAAAGGAATTTAGTGACACAGAAAGCTCGAAAATAGCTACGAAGATGATCAAAACTGGAGGAGCTCGCAGAATCCCGCCGAACGTGAAGTGGAACCGAAAGAGCACAAGCCGCCCGGTTTTCGTTCCTCGGCATCCCTTCGACTTGGTGCTCGCAGAGAACTTCTTCCCCAAAGTGGACCAGAACCAGGACCTCGAGACCCCGCTGACGAACGCCCTGATGAAGAAGCACACGGACCTCACGCCCTCTCAGTCCGAGCAGACCTCCATCGCGAATCTCGTCTCCAAGGTCCAGTCCGTGCTGGACAATCTGGTGGTGGCGCCTGGGGAGAACGGTGTGGCCCTGGAGGAGGTTCGCCAGGTGGGATCGTTCAAGAAGGGGACGATGCTGGCCGGGAACCCCATTGCAGACATCGTGGTGATCCTGAAGGCCGTCCCCACGAACTCGGTGTGTGAGGTGCTGTCGAAGAAGGTCCAGGAGGAGCTCAAGAACACCATGAAGAACGAGATCGTCACGAAGGCGGACGCCATCACGGTCTCCACGAACGAGAGGGGCTTCGACATCTTCAACTGGGCGGCCAGAGTGCGAGTTCTGCTCACAACGATCCCGCCCAATCTCAGGAACCAGGTGGGCTCCGACTGCCTCGACTACAAGCTGATGCACGGGCATCTCGCGGCCATCCGCCACGCCCGCTGGTTCGAGGAGAACGCTCACCACTCGAGCATCAAGGTCCTGATCCGCATCCTGAAGGACATCTCGAAGCGTTTCGAGGGCTTCGAGTCACTGAACCCCTGGATCATCGACCTCCTGGCGCACTCCGTCATCATGAACAACCCCAGCAGACAGGCCCTGCCCATCAACCTGGCCTTCAGACGCGTGTTTCAGCTGCTGGCGTCCGGTCTCTTCCTGCCGGGCTCCTCGGGCATCGCCGATCCGTGCGAGCCGAATCACAACCGGGTGCACACGGCTCTGACGCTGGAGCAGCAGGACGTCGTCTGCATGACGGCCCAGACGCTATTGAGGGTCCTCTGTCACGGGGGGTACACGAGGATTCTGGGGCTCGAGGGGAACGCCAGCATCGCGAAGGAGATGTCGGTATGGGACGGGGTCGTCGTGTTCCCGCTGGACATCGCGTACGAGAAGGGACTCGACAAGAAAGAGGACGAGACGGAAGACATGGAGCAGGAGATGATCGTGGAGGCCGAGGGCGAGTAATTTTGCTCATGGAAGTATTTTTAAAAATAATAAAATTATACATTTGAATCATCATATAATTAAATTTTTTTTCGCACTCGTTGACTGGAAAAGAGCTAAACATTTTCTTCTTTCCTGTGAAAAATGCAGGGGGTCTCCCCCTAATCAGACATAATGAGTACTCTATATAAATTGAGTCAATGTCAGCGATTTCGCACATTTTGCCTCATGCAATTTCAAAAACGTGCAGATTTGGAGCCGTTTTGTTTAGTCTCTTCTTAGCAGCCGCAGAGTTTGGAGTAAAATTAACAAAGTGCGCAATGGGCAAATACGTTCGCTTGAAATTTGCCGCCCGTTTTGTAATTTTGGGCTGTCTCTTGAACCTGACGATACTGGTCGTGTTCCTTCAGAAGCTCCAGCCCAATGAAGGGCTTAAGGAGTGGCCTCCCGAATCCTCCCGGAACGTCTCCCATTTCCTCAGCTTTGATCTCAACTCTGCCCTCTTGAAGCCCAGGAGTCTCTCGAGTTGCCAGGAAAGAGGCCTCGTGTGGATCTTTGTCATCAGTTCCCCGGAGAACCTCCATAAGCGCGAGATTGTGAGGAGATCCTGGACACAGCTGCAGTACTCTGACTTCAGGACGATCCACAGAGGACTCGAGGGGTGTTATATCGACGTAGAAGCCAGGCTGACGGGCTTCCAGTACACCTTCTTGGTCGGAAAGACACGAAACGAGACTCTGCAGCGGCTTCTGGAGCAAGAAAGCGCGGTCTTCGGGGACTTGCTTCAGGAGAACGTGGTCGACCACTACCAGAACCTGACCCTCAAGAGCCTGTATCTACTGAAGTGGGCGGACTCGCCCTGTGTGAGGAAATGTAAGGACTTTTTGAGGGACCTGAGACCTGAATTGAGCTCTCTTCTAGACAAGTTCGTGATGAAGATCGACGACAACACCTTCGTCAACGTCCCCAATCTCGTCCACGTCCTCTCCGGAGGCACCCTTCCGCTCTTCGGTGCCCTTAAGTTCTACTACGACTTGTTCTCCATCGAAGCCACCAACCCCAGGAACCAGCTGAAGAACTCCGACCGCCTCATGATGGGAAATCTGACCAGCCTGTCCTTCCCCTACCGCAACTCGCGCCACAAATAGTAAGAAAAAAGCCCCCTAAGCGCTCATTAGCTTTTTCTTTCCAGCTTCTGCCCCGACTACATGTTCCCTGGCGCCCTCTTCCCCCCGTACCTGCAGGGCTTCGCGTACGTCATGAGCCAGCAGGTCGTCTCGGAGCTCCTCAGAACCTCTCTTCAAGTCCCCCTCATCAACATGGAGGACGCCTACGTGACTGGGATTCTGCCGGACAGAGCGAGAGTCCGTCGATCCTTCTCCCACCTCTTCGCCTTCAAGAAACTCGGCGACAGGTGCGGCCTCAAGGGAGTCGTGGCAGAGGACCGGAGAGACCCAGAGGAGTTCCCTGACGTCGTCAACTTCCTACTGACCGGCAGCTCGGAATGCGAGACGCTGAACGAGAGATTCCTCAAGCACCTCTACAAGCTGGTCTTCTACCTGGGGGAGCCCTGGTTCTACTTGTACAGGCAAACCCTCTTCCGAATGTGAAGTAAACGGGTCTACAGGGTACGCAGTTGTTTATTGAACGTCCAGTATCCAATAGGTAGCTTAGAAACGGAGCTTCTGGAAGAACCACTTGTTCTTGCCACTCTTGTATCGGTCCTCGAACTTCAGACGGATTGCTTGGCGGGCCTTCTTCTTCTTGATGGGGTCCTTGAGGTCCTTCACCTTGCTCTGCTCCAGGGTGATGTCTGGCACGCTGTAACGTGTGGGCATCAAGTGGTTGTAGTTGACGATCTGAAACACAATTTTCCTGACTCGTTTGGCTTCCTCCTTCTCCCTCTCCCTCTTACCTTGACGAAGGGCTTTATCTTGGACTTCTTGTGGATCTTGGCCTTGTTCATTCGGCGCGTCACTCGTTTGGGGTAACGGTCGATGCCAGCGACCAAGGCATGTCCGAACTGCTTGTCGGGGGTCCCGTCATCGAAGTTCTTCAGGATGATGGCCTTACGACCGGCATAGCGTCCCGAGAGCACGAGGACGACTTTGCCACTCTTCATGATCTTTCCCATGGTGAAGGATCTGCAAGGAACACAGGAGCAATGGTTACTTTCGGGCAGACTCGACTTCTGGGGCAAAGCAAAAATGCGTGTCAAAATGGCTGCAATGTTTTCCTTTCTTTTGCCGAGAAAATACCCCCGAAACCTCGTTCCTTCCAGCTCTCACTGCTGGACGGGTTACAACTCTTTCCACTGCAGCCATTTTCACCTTTCTGGCATCAAATAATCCTGAAAAACTCACTAAATTTGTTTTTCCACGAGGCAACCTCTGCAAAAACGTCAGAAAAGAAAGAAGCTGGCGTCTCTGCCGGAGAGCTGACGAACTCTCAGCACAGCGCTCCAAGCGGAGACTACCCGAACTCGCTCAAAAAGTAAACAAACTTATCAATTCGGCACTCGAAAATCGCTAAATCTTGCAAAAAGAGAGTATTTTGGGCTTCTTAAGCTCTTTACTGTACCCCAAGTTACCAGCAAAGCCCCCAAGGTTGTGAGAGCCCTCGAGATATTGCGAAAAGCGCGCCAACTTCGGAGCTAAAATGTAACTTTCACTTCTGAAGATTCGTGTTTTTACCAAATTCGTTGAAGAATGTCGGCGCTTTCGAAAATGTCGGGTTTCCGGGTGCTTCCAAAGATAAACCTTAACTTAAGTACCACTCAGAAGGTAAGTTCCTCCAATCAATTAGATTGACCTCAAATCGTGACCTCTCTCTCGCATCGCAGATCATCTTGGCCGTGTCAGTAACGGCGGGAGTCGCTATCGTCGGAGTCCTAGCCACCGTCCTGGGTCGTCGCAAGCCGCCACGACCACAACGACGATCGAGGAGACCCATGGGAGGTCGAAGGACGAGAAACAGCATCCGCAGCCCCAATAATGGTGAGCATAAATCGAATCCGCGCAACATGCGATTATGCAACGCCGGTAATCGTGTCACTGATTTCAGATATGATATCGCTGGCTGGCTCGAAGGCGTCTGCTCGCTCAATTAGCCCCGGAGGCTCAATTCACGCGATGTCGGATCGACTTTCACTGGCCTCAGGGTCCCTGGGAGCCGGAGTGACGGGCCAGGGACCAGCTCTGACTCCGCAGCAGATGGGAGTGATGGGAATGGAGGCCCTCGAGACTGTAATCGGGTACTGGGAGGACGCGCTGTCAGCTTACCAGTCCTCAGACGGGCCCGTGGCCCTCATGTCACCCGAAGACTCGGAGTTCTGCCGCGAGATCCACAACCTGCTGGACATCGCTTATGCCCTGCAGGAGCAAAGTGAGCTGCTGTTCCTGGACGAGCGCAGCGTGCTGTTCCGCGAGGAAGTAGAAGTCATCCCGAATGAGGGGAGTCTAGCAAAGAGTAGAACCGAGTCTCGAAGGGGCTCCGATCCGGGTCTGGACTCGGGGGAGAGCTTCGCGTCGGCTCTGGACCAGATTGCTGATTTGAGGGACTTTGAGGACTTCATTGAGTTCTTTCCTGAGATGGAGAAGTACCCCCTGTACCAGAGCGCCATCAAGCACCTGGAGGAGCAGGCAATCCCCTATCGCAGCATTCGAACAGAGATGGTCAACTGCAATGCCGACGCCGAGTACCTGGCAAAGCTCCACTGCCTTCGACTGGCATTCCAATATCTCTTCAAAGACGACATCAAGAGCAGGTGAGATTTTGGGATTTTTGGCCAAATATTTGGTGTCACGAAAATGGGCCCTGAAGCCTTCAATCGACTAAGTTTTCTAAGCTTTTTGGGTTTTAAGCTTCCTTAACTATATTTCGTTCTTCCAGATGGGTAGAGGACTGCGGAAGACAGGTCCTAACGGACCTCATGTGTCTCGGAGACAAGGATCCCAAGGACTTCCTGGTGGGATACGAGACCATGATCGAGTTCCTCCACGAGCAGGACAACTGGGGCGCTATCGAGGAAGAGCTGAGTCTCCGGAACGTGAAAGCCATGACCTTCTACGACATCGTGCTGGACTTTATCATCCTGGACGCGTTCCGGGACCTCGACGCGCCCCCCAACAGCGTGCTAGCAGTCGTTCAGAACCGCTTTCTGACGAACGGGTTCAAGGAGTCGGCCCTCGCGACCGCCGTGTGGTCCGTCCTGAAGGCGAAACGGAGACTCCTGAAGTTCCCGAACGGCTTCATGGCACACTTTTACGGCATCTCGGAGCACATCTCGCCCCTGATGGCGTGGGGCTTCTTCGGGCCGGACGAGAACCTCAAGGAGGTGTGTCACTACTTCAAGGAGCAGACGATGGAGTTCCTGCGGGACATCTACAACTTCCAGAAGGTGCGGTACACGTCGGTGGAGGACCTGGCCACGGACATCTTTCAGCTCATGAAGGACCGCGTGAACAACATAAGCGTTAAGTTTAGCCAGTAGAGCTTGAACGGGTGTAAAGAGTTGAGGAACGAATAATGACTTTATTTTAGTTGTTGACGATATATAAAATACTAAAAATAATAAAATACGACGTATTTCTTAGGGGTTTTAGAACAACTCCGTGTTTCTCTAAAATGGAAGACTTAACCTTATCTTTTTCAGGAATATTTGGTAGAATTTGTATTTCTTTCATCACATTCGGCGCTACGAGGAGGTCTTGGGGGACTTCTGGTGCCTGTCGCGCCGCGACCAGAGCCACTTCTGCTCCCGGAAGTAGTCCTCTATCTCGCCCAGGGTCATCGTCTTGGTCTCCGGTAGCAGCAGGTACGACAGCACGGCCGCCAGGAAGGACGAGACGGAGAAGAGGGCGAAGACCCCGTGGATCTTCAGGTGCTCCTTGAAGTACGGGAAGATCTTGGCGGACCCGAACAGCACGACGCTGAACAGACAGAAGATGTAGGCGGCCATAAGGCTCCGCACCTTGGCGGGGAGCAGCTCGCCCGTCATGATTCCAGGGAGTGGTAGAAGGCCCGTGTTGAAGGCGAGGTAGAAGAGGATGCACATCGCCGACACGAAAACGTCCATCTGGGTCTTCGGGAGGTCCGTCTTGGCGTAGAGGTAGACGGCCAGGACTCCCGCAGCCACGCCTGAGCCGGCTGTGCACATGATGGAGAGCGGCCGACGGGGCATCTTCATCACCAGGACGCAGTACATGGCGCAGAAGCCCATCCGCATGAGGGCGGTGTAGACGGCGGCGGTGAGGGCGTCCACGTGCTCGCTCTGGAAGTCCTGGATGATGTCGACGGCGTAGAAGACAACGAGGTAGGAGCCCGAGAGGACCTGCAGGATGTAGAAGGCGTTGACGATGAAGAGAGGCTTGATGCTTCCGATGGCACAGACGGTCTTGAGGAAGCCCGAGTCGCCCTGTGACTTCTCGAGCTGCTGCTGCTCGTGCCGTGAGATGAGATCCTGAAGCTCCTTCTGGCCCTCGGACTTGCTGGCACGAAGCCACTCCAGCGTACGACCCGCCTTCTCGGTCTGCCCGTGCTGCGTGAGCCACACCGGGGACTCGGGGGCAAGGTACATGCAGACCAGAGCGATCACGGGCAGCACGATGCTGGTCCAGGCCACCAGTCTCCAGTGCAGGAATGACCCTGGAAGGTGAAGTAGAGGTTTCAAAAAATTATTTAATTCAACTCGTTTGATTCTTTCAACTCGAACAACATGTTGTTCTACTTCGAACTTCAACAGGGGATTCTAGAGGGCAAACGTAAGTTAATCGTTCCCCCGTTTTTAGTACCAGGATTAAATTGGACAGGAATTTTACTCCCGGTGTCGAAAGTACTTGGAGTTGGTACTATTGTTATTTTTTAGGAAAGCCTATGTATTTACCTATTAAAAATGCCTCAAATCAGATCAATAAGTTCAGTCTAATATTTTACAGAGTGGCTCAAAATTAGCCTATCCTCACGAAGAGAAGGAAGACAGGGCAAAAGATTCAAATTTACAAAAGCTCTTAAAACCCCTCTAGAAATAAATCTCTTTGGTCCAAAGTCTTACCTAAAAAGTAGACGATGAGAATCCCCACGGAGTAGGTGACGAGGGGAAGCCCGATAAGGATCCCCCTGACGCTGGGCGACGCTATCTCCGCCGTCCACACCTTGAAGAGACAGAAAAACCGCTCGTTAGTGAATGAAATTCGCGACTCGCAGTCTCTTGAATGAGCTAGCGGCTAAACTGTTTACTATTCGCAACGATGCAAACTCATTGAGGGCATGCAATAAAAGTGTCAACGAACGACCTCTTAAAAAGTTCACATAAATCATCCCAGCACGCCGCTTAATCAATCCTTGACCTCAAAAGCTGTACCGCAGTCACTCAAATGCTCATGAACTTGTCTCATGAGAGCTGTCGAGTTGTTCAGGAAATTAAATTGCGCCGGTAAAGTGACTAAACGTAATCGAGAACTGCAGTAGTAAACAAGCGCGAGTGACAAATGGTCCGTCTCCGTCGCTACTCGCTCGTCGACCTTCCTAATCGAGCTTACTTAAGATTTGGATTTCCCTTGAGCCGCATTAGCTGGCCCAACCGGGCTTCCGTGTTCATCTCTCGCCCACCCGACATGCTCGAATTTCTTCGATTCTAGGAGTTTCCGATCCGCACTTGCTCTAATTTGGTCCGAAGGAAACGCTTTGCATTCAAACCGGAGACGTGCGGAAGAGCATGTATGTGGTGTGAGTAGGCTTCATTTATAGCCACTTAACTCGATCGTAAACTTGCGCTGTTTTGCATCGTTCTGACCTACAAACTCTCGAGACGAGCTCCGAAAATAGGACAAGGTTGCCGCTTGCCGCCACAGAGCTTAGGGACTAGAGATCCAAAGGCGGAGTTTGGACCCCTCTGGGATCTTCACTCTATGTTTTCTTTTTTGAATATTTTAGAATCTCGTTCTAGTATTTGCCACCATCACTTCTGAACTTCCTCTAGCATCTAATCTCTATGGTTGAAATCAAAACAGCTCTATGGTGTCTGTAATATTACCTGAGAGCACCCTTGGATTATCACTCTATGGTCAAAACCGAAACTGCTGGACTGCTCTAGTATCTACACTCTATGGTATCTGTAGAAAATTACCTGAGAAGCGGCTCCCATGAGCCCAGTCGACATGCCGCCGAGGAATCTCCCGACCATGAGCCCCATGTGACTCGTGGAGGTCGCGATAATCACCCAGCACGCGATAACCGGCAGCGTCGAAAACATCAGACAAGGCCGTCTCCCGAGCCGGTCCATGATGGGCCCCGACAAGAAGGCCCCCACTGGTCCCGCCAGGGAGTGGATGCTGGCTGTAAAAGGAATTCTTTATTACCTCTAATGGGGCGGCAATTTCGGTAATTGGGCAGTAACCCACATTCCGCATGCGAGATCTATCTAGAGAGTCGCGAATTTGGAGCACTTACTGAACCACGATGCCGTGTCAATGTCCATCTGCAGGTCGTCCGTTGAGTTGTAAACTTGCGGAAGGAAGATGGCCGAGTAACCTACTGGGCAGCCGACTCCAGCGGTGAGAATGAGAACGGCACAGGTCACGAGAACCTGCGAGGGGACGGAAAAAGTGAGAGTTACGCAACGCCAGAATTATTTTCGACTCGCGCGCGCTCGATTAAGGTCGTTGTCCCAATTACGTCCATTATTACCTGTCGGAAAATCGCCGTTCTTTGGTGGTCTTTGTTTGTACTGTTGGGGGTGTCCTCCGACATGTCTGACAGAAGGGGGTTGCTCTTGGATGAGAGGATGTGGACCTTCTGGGGGTCCTCGAGCAGCTTGCTCCGGATGTTTCCGTTCCTGAGAGAAGAATAGTACTTCTGTTAGAGAGACCCCGGACTCGAATGGTCCGAGACTTCGTGGGCCCAAGCCAAGTTGGCCATTTCACGGGTGTAAAACTTGAAATCCATACAAATTGCCGACATTCTCCGGCGATTGGTCTGATCCCACTTCTGCAAGTCCGGCTTATCAGGCGTCTCGTTTGTTTGCTCGACGACGATAATAAATTCGAGACCCATAACGCGAGGTGACGTCGAGCAAAGTCAGACGAGGGGCTCAAAGGCTTACCTGTCATTATTGGCGTCCATTTCGAAGCGCGAGATATTTGCATACGCGATTATAAATAATTTATTGTGGGTAAAGGTGCCCCTTTGGGGTTTGTGGAAGGCACAGAGTTTATTGTACTTCGACCACTGTTCTAAAATTATCCATGGGATTTGCACGGCTCCCTCGATAAGGCCGTGATCTGATTCTCACTTTGGCGCGACACTTCAGCCTCGCATATCGATTACTGCGTTGTCACTTTATCAAATTGTGGTCACTGCATTTTAATTAAAACAATTGCGTTCCATACAGTTTCTTATGTAACAGTTCTTTGGCCCTTCACAAAATAATCCAGAATCAGCTGTTTACACTCCCGTGCCCTAATTTCTTTGTCTGCGATTGATTCACATTTTCGCGTCCAGCGTTCCAGACACGACTTTGACACTTCCTCGATGAGACGCAGCACGAGAAGAAAGGGAATCTTATCAATGTTCAAACACACGATCTGATTTGTTTATTTTCCTTTTGCTCGATGCAAATTTGTACTCGAGTTCTTGAAGAGCGAGGGTTGTTGATTGCTTGCCAACGACTGACTGAGACTGAATAAATTTTGAGCAAGATTCATTCATTTATAAGCGCGACTTCTGCCGCACCAGTGACTCCCAAGCTTCGTGTTTTCCCGGAAAAATTTCACTTTCCCGCTCAGAACGCTTTTCCCAGCATTTCCCAGAGACTAGAGTGAGAGTGAAGTTTTGGGGTCACTGACTTGCGCAGAACGAGCTGGTTTTCGTCCGTGAGTGGGCAGTGACGTCATGGTCTAGCTGAACACCAACGAACGTCGGCATTGATAACGTGGATCGCACGACACTTATTTATTTCTGCTCGCAGCTCCACGATGAGTGCCAGCTTGTTGACAAAGCTTTCGAGCCGGCAATCTCAGAACCTGCTTGGAAACGTGAGAAGGAATTTTTTTGCTACGGAAAATTTTAGCGCCAAAAATAAACTCCACAAGGCCTCGTTCTGAAACTCTCTTAATTTTGAACATTTGAGGCTTAAATCTCATGGTTTTTGTTTGATTTTTTTAGTTGATCTAAATTTAAGATTTAAAAACTTTTAATTATAAGTGAAAATAAAATTGTCCTAAAAGACCCACTTTTGATAATTCTTCAATTTTACCATTGGCTCCTTTCATAGAAAAACAGTTTTTGACCCACATTTCAATGCACATTTGTGTAACATCTGTCTTACTTAATATCTCGATTCAAGGCGACCAGACCAGCAGCCTAAAATATCTCCGCCCGCACAAACTCTGAAAGACTCTGGGTGCAACTGCACTCACCCAGAGGGAATCCATACAACACTATCTCTGCCGGCCGACTCGTCATAATCACAAGTACTTTTCAGTCGTCTTTTTTTCCGCACTCAGAACAACCAAAGAGGAGTTTCGTCTAATAGCGTTGATTTTTGTCACTCCTTATCTCCCCTCGACTCCGTTTCTGGTCGTGAGCGTGCCCCTATACGTATGAAGATTACACGAAGGACTGGCGATGCCTCGTGAGTGCAAGACTATTGGCTCATTATCAGTCTAGCTGGAAGACAATCTGCACCACAGCTGAAGAGAATTAAGGTCTTAATACTTGTCGTATGTCTTTTTGAGTGTAAACCCCTTTGTTATCCTGGTGTAAGTCACGCGATAAGATTCCCAATTCACGATGGTGGAAACAGTGAGGCAGCCTCGTCACTCCGAAGGTAAACGCCGGTATTTCCCTAATCTAATTAGCGATACTTTCAATACAAAAGATAACAAAGTCGAGACTCAGAACCCACTTGGCATTCAACCGAAACACGCCTTTCTCGTAGGATCCCCAAACATGCGGAGCGACCTCGTGCAGGACCTGGGTCTGGAGCAGATCAGAGCTCGCATGGAGGTGAGTCGGTTCGTGGACTCTTGACCCCTTTTTAATGTGTTTACCAACAGACCGTCCAAGCCTCAGTAATGAGGGACGTCGATAAGAAGCTGAGCTCGATGGTGGAGGAGATATTGGAGGAGATTAAGCGGGGCACTTCGGCCAGCTCTCACTTCAGAGAGCTGTTCAGTGAGACGGAGAAATCTGGGGACGATAACGGGAGACGGAGGAGACTGAATGCGGACGGAACGCTGCCGGAGAAGGAGTTTGTGGCCAGGAACTCGCTGCTCACTGACCTCGTGGAGGTCAAGCATATCCGAGCCATCTACCACATGCACATCGTGGCCGTCATCATCATGTTTCTCAACTGCTTCATCCACGATTTCGTCGACAGTGGCAGGTGAGGCTCTATTTTGACTATTTCCACTATTGAAAGTATTGACTTTGATATTTGGTGTCTGTATCTTGAATATTTCACTTCTTGAAGTCAATCAACCGACTTCATAGAGCCAATACTTGGAATATTTTAGTTGTTTAAGTTATCTGAGACAATATTTTCACTATTGAGGTTATTGATTTTGCTATTTGGTGACTCTATCTTGACTATTTCACTCAATGAAGTTAATCAATCGACTTCTTAGAGACAATACTTGGAATATTTTAGCTATTGAAGTTATTGATTTCGTTATTGAAGAACTTACCGTCTTTTAGGTTCAACTTCGGTCTCGGACCCATCGTCCACGGCTTCGGAGGCTTCCCTCGGGCCGTCCTGATCTGGCTCACAATGCAGTCGGTGGTCCTCCTCGTCCACCCCGCCCTCAGGGTCTGGGCCCAGCTCCGTCGACGCGTGCCCCACACCCTACAAAAGCCCTTCGACTACCTCTCGAGCGTCGGTGTCCTGGGGTACATCCTGAGCTTCGGGTACGTCTTCACGAGAGCCACAAAGACCTCAGGTCTGGGCCCAGCCTCGACGATCGCCCTGCTGCTGGAGATGACCCGGTTCCTGATGAAGACGTACGCCTTCATCCGCAGCAACGCCCCCCGAGCCCGGCTCGCGAGAACCGACTCCAAGGACAAGCCCGTCGTGGAAGTGCCCGTCTTCAGCCACTACGTCTACTTTCTCTTCTGCCCCTCCCTCGTCTACCGCGACTCCTACCCCCGAAACAAGCACGTGCGTTGGCGGTTCGTGGCCAAGTGCATCTCGGAGGTGCTGGGGGTCATCCTCTACATGAGCTTCCTGTTCGAGCGATACGTGATCCCGGTGTTCCAGGAGACGGGCGCCACCAAGATCTACTCCAGCCAGTTCGTGCTCCAGATTTTCGGCTGCATGATGCCTGCGATCCTCATTTTCCTCTCCGGCTTCTACCTACTGCTCCACTCGTGGATGAACGCCGCCGCCGAGGTGCTCCGGTTCGCGGACCGCATGTTCTACTCCGACTGGTGGAGCGCCACCTCCTTCCCGGAGTACTACCGGAAGTGGAACGCTGTCGTCCACGACTGGCTCTTCACTTATGTCTACAAGGACGTGTACGAGCACGTGATCCGGAGAAACAAGCTGGCGGCCATGCTGGCGGTCTTCACGATATCCTCCCTCGTCCACGAGTACATCATTGCCTTCACCTTCGAGTTCTTCTACCCCGTGATGCTGGTGCTGTTTCAGGGCTGCGGAGTCGTCGTTATGTTCATCACCAACAAGAACCGGTACGGCGTCATGAACATCTTCATGTGGTTCAGTATCATCCTCGGAAACGCTCTGATGCTCGCTCTGTACAACATGGAATGGCACGCGAGACGCAACTGCGAGGTCGGAGACTCACTCGTCGACTACTTCGTCCCCGTCTCCTGGTCCTGCCACGGCATCTCCATGAAGCCCGACTGGAAGGTGCAGTTCTGAGCTCCATTTCCCGTTCTGCTAGCAATAACGCGATTTCGAATTGAGATTAAATAAAGATTTTCCAAAAAATATGTAAATCGGAGATTAAGCACAAGACCAAACTTTGAGGGCTCCTAATTCCATCTCTGTATATGGTAGGGGTCACATGTGGTACCAAGATTTACTAGATTTGACACAGACTACAACATACTAAAATTTCAGCTCTATCGGACGTAATATAAGGAGTTTTCATACAAAAGTAAAACACCCCCCATTCCCCCCCAAGTGGGTGTAGGGGGTCTAAAATTTGTTAGCCTGCACCCCTACAGACCAGTCCCTACACGATGCAAAAAACCGCAGCTCTCTAGCTCTTCTGGTTCCTGAGTTTATAAATTTCGGACAGACAGTCATACAGACGGCAAAGCGGCCACAATAGTGCATTTTTGCAAAATGCTGAAAATACACTTAAAACGAGATTTGCCGCCATTTTTTTGAACACGAAGAACTGGGTCCCGACTGATGCGAGTAGCCCGGAAGCAAACGCATTTCTTTCTTATTCAACAAAGGCTCGCGCCAAAAACAAATCACATTTTGCGTGATAATCTTGTGAAATTCGTGTCTGTCAACCCCAAAAGAGTTGAATCTCAGTTCATTGGCCGCCACTTCATCGAGAGAACGTGAAGGTTGGAGGAAAAGTCTCGGAAAAGCGCGACAAAGTACCGGCTAACGCGATGACTGACTTCTTGGAGTATTCGTCGATCAACGCCGAGTCGAAAGGCTCGATGGTAAGGAGTTTCTGCCCCTCGTGAGCTTTATTTGTGAGAACTGACGCATTTCAGAGCTCGGGACGCATCAAGATGACGGACCAGAACATCATCTTCAAGCACGACAAGACCGGCAAAGTGGAGCAGCTGAACGCCAACGACATGGAGTTCGTGAACTACCAGAAGACGGTGGCTCGTACGGAATCCGCATATTCATGAAGAAACGGGGCCCTGCACCGGTTCTTCGGGTTCAAGGACGACGAGCAGAAGCTGGCGGACTTTTTCAAGAAGAACTACAAGCTCGACATGCTGGAGAAGGAGCTGTCGTACAAGGGCTGGAACTGGGGTCAGGTGAACTTCAAGGGAGCCGTCCTGAGCTTCGACATAGACAACAAGACGGCCTTCGAGATCCCACTGAACAACGTCTCGCAGTGCACGACTGGCAAGAACGAGGTGACTCTGGAGTACCACCAGAACGACGACGCTCCCGTGGGTCTCATGGAGATGCGTTTCCACATTCCGGTCTCGGAGTCGGCCACGGAGGACCCCGTGGAGGCCTTCCACAACAACGTCATGGACCAGGCGTCCGTCATCTCCGTCTCCGGGGACGCAATTGCCATCTTCAGAGAGATTCACTGTCTCACTCCTCGGTTCGTTTTTGTGAGGAAATGGAAATCTAGAAACTAATCGATTTTTATTTTCTTCCAGCGGTCGCTACGACATCAAGGTGTTCCAGACGTTCTTCCAGCTCCACGGCAAGACGTTCGACTACAAGATTCCAATGTCGACGGTACTGCGTCTCTTTCTGCTGCCCCACAAGGACAATCGGCAGATGTTCTTCGTGATCTCCCTGGACCCCCCGATCAAGCAGGGTCAGACTCGCTACCACTTCCTGGTGCTGCTGTTCGGGATGGAGGAGGAGACGAGTCTGGAGCTCCCGTTCAGCGACGAGGAGCTCAAGGACAAGTACGAGGGCAAGCTCTCGAAGGAGCTCCACGGGCCGGTCTACGAAGTCCTGGGCAAGATCATGAAGGTCATCATCAACCGCAAGCTCACGGGTCCAGCCAACTTCATCGGTCACTCGGGCACGCCGGCAGTCGGGTGCTCCTACAAAAGCGGCCGCTGGGTACCTCTACCCTCTGGAGCGGGGCTTCATCTACGTTCACAAGCCCCCGATCCACATCGGTTCGAGGAAATCGCGTCCGTGAACTTTGCTCGCAGTGGCGGATCCACGCGCAGCTTCGACTTCGAGATAGAGCTCAAGTCAGGCAACAACTACACCTTCAGCAGCACGAGAAGGAGGAGTACGGGAAGCTCTACGACTTCATCTCATCGAAGAAGATCAACGTGAAGAACACGGGCAAGAACAACGCGGCCTACGCGACGGCTTCGAGGACTCGGACAACGAGAACGAGCCGGACGCGTATCTGGAGCGAGTGAAGGCGGAGGCGAAGGAGCGCGACTCGGACGAGTCGGTGGGACGACGAGGAGTCGACGGACGAGGACTTTAACCCCAACGAGGCCGAGTCAGACGTGGCAGAGGAGTACGACAGCAACCCGAGCTCGTCGGAGTCGGAGGGTGGGGAGTCTGGAGAGGGCGGGGCCAAGAAGAAGAAGGAAAAGAAAGAGAAGAAGGAGCGCAAGGAGAAGAAGTCGAGCAGTGGGAGAAGAAGGAAAGAAAGGAGAAGAAGAAGAACAAGGACTCGAATGCGCCCAAGAAGCCCCAGACGGCCTTCATAATCTGGCTGGGAGAGATGCGGGAGAAGATCAAGGAGGAGAACCCCGGGATCAAGACGACAGACGTCGCGAAGAAGGGAGGCGAGTTGTGGCGGGCGCTGGAGGACAAGTCGGAGTGGGAGGAGAAGGCGAACAAGGCCAAGGAGGAGTACAGTGAGGCCGTGAAGGCGTACAAGGCGAGCGGAGGAGGCTCGTCGGTATCCACCGAGAAGCGCAAGAGCTCCGATAGCAGCAAGTCCAAGACGCCCTCCAAGGTGCCCTCCGGAAACTTCAAGAGCAAGGAGTACATCTCGGACGACGACAGCAGTAGCGGTGGTAGCGAGAAGGCAACTCCCAAGAAGAAGGCCAAGGTAATAGAAATGAGCCCTTTTATTATTTTAGTACTCTGCGTTGATACACACTGCTTTGTCTGTCTGTCCGAAATTTTATAACTCAAGAACCAGACGAGCTAGAGAGCTGCAGTTTTTTTGCATCGTGTAGAGCCTGGTCTGTAGGGGTGCAGGTTAATAATTTTAGACCCCCACCTCCTCTTGGGACGGCATGGGGGGTGTTTTACGTTTGTATGAAAACTCCTTATATTACATCCGATTGAGCTGAAATTTTAGTATGTTGTAGTTTGTGTCAAAGCTAGCAAATCAGGGTACCACATGTATCCTCTATTATGTACAGAGATGGAGCTAGGGGCTCTCAAAGTTTGGTCTCTCGAAATCTTTGAAAATGCACCCCTAAGGGCCTGTTCACATATTACATCACGGTCAAAGGCCCCCCCCCAAGTACTGTTATATAGGACAAACCGTGACAGAGGGGAGGGGGGTGGGGGTCGAAAATCTCGATTTTCACCGTTACGTAATATGTGAACAGGCCCTAAGCTTAATCTCCGAGTTTGCTTTGTATATATTTAATTTTATATTTTTCTTGCTTCCATAGAAAGACGAAAAGACGCCCGCCAAAAAGAAGGAAGCCGAAAAGTCCGGCAGCGAATCCGAGGAGCCCGGATCTGATTCTGGAAACGACAGTGATTAAATTTGTATTCTCGTTAACCGTCATTTCAATAAAAATTCAAAACATTTTGTACGCAGCCAGTTTTTTTATAGCGGTTTACAGCAGTCCTGGAACAGTTTTCTAATCGAACTGCTATTTAGAGACCGCAAGAATCCATTTTGGCACGAAAAAGTTTTCCTTCCAGAGGTTTTCCTCCCAAAATTAGTCGCGAGTTCGCAGGAAGAAAGTCAAAAGTTAGAGTTGGCAGGTTGGGAAGAGATCCTAACCTCAAAACGCATGGCCGCTACTCGCCAGCTCTGCTAATTTAAGCTGTTTTAATCAAGCAATCGCGTTCGAAACCGTACTCAAGCAGGATTTTGAGAATCCTCGTTTACCAAAGTGAGAAAAGAGAGATGAGTGACCTGCAGGAACCGGTCGAAGTGGCCTCAGTGTGTCTCGTAGAGGAACCGGGATGGACGGTTCAACTAATGGAGGCGACTGACAGCGACGTGCTGGAGGTCCTGTACTTCAACTACGAGGAGAACATCACCATTGCGTGTAAGTTGGTGGTTTTCGAGGTAAGACGAGAGCTCAGACGTTAAATTTCAGCGACCTGCACGGAGCCCTGGGAGGCTGCGCCGTGGAACGTGGCGCCTTTCCCGCCCTACACCGAGGCCGGAGTTCTTCGAATCAAAGAGGAGCAGCCGAACTACACGGTCCTGGTGACCGACGAGACCGAGATTGTTCTGCCTGATAGCCCGGAGATGCCGACGCAGAACGAGCCCATCAACTTTCACGTGCCGTTCCAGCCGGAATACCTGGAGGAGGAGATGCTGCGACGCCGTCAGAGGGCGCGCGATGTGGTCGTGCCCCAGGTGAGAGCCGAGGCCGAGTCTTCAGAGTGCTTCGTGTTCAAGGACGAGAACCCCAAGATCGAGGCCATTCCGGTGCACGAGCAGATGGTGGACTTCGGGATGATCACGAACGAGTCCTTCCAGATCACCTCCGAGCACCCCATGAACGTCGTCTCGTTCCCGGACTCGCAGGAGGACCTGGACCAGACGCTCCTCGAGGGAATCATATGGGGCGACCAAGGGAGCTCCCAGGACGCGCCCTCCAACTACACCGATTTGCAGAAAATCCCCGTTCCCGGCACCCCTGTCCCAACATTCTCGGCCACGCAGTTCCTGCAGCAGAACCAGAGTACTCTGCGTTGATACCACTGCTTAAGGCGTGCCCATCCCGACATAACTCGCTCAATAATTTCAGCTCCAGTTCATCAACAATGGTTATGGGTTCATCAACCCAATGGCTCCCTCCACCCTCCCTCCGGACCAGCAGACCTACACCGAGATCAAGGACGCGGAGGGCAACACCCGGTACCGGTGCACGCTCTGCCCCAAAACCTTCCTTCTCCGGCGTCTCGTAACCCGCCACTACCGCGGTCACTCGGAGATCAAACGCTACCTCTGCATGTTCTGCTGCAAGGGCTTCAACGACGCTTTCGATCTGAAGCGTCATACTCGCACTCACACTGGGATCCGCCCATTCCGTTGCAAGTACTGCGATAGGTGTTTTACGCAGCGGTGCTCGCTGGAGTCGCACGAGAAGAAGCTGCACAAGGTCGAGATGGCGTACGAGTTCAAGCAGAGACGGTCCAAGGTAGGTTTTTCATATTAACTCAGATTTGACAAACTCTACTGTAAGTTGCAGAAAATGTCGGAATTCATATCAGTGAATTCAACTGTTTAGCCAAATTATTCTAGCTCCTCGAAATTTTTTAATAACTTGGAGCCCAGATTATTAAACTCAACTGTACCTCTCTGAAATTTAGAAATTCTTATTATTGGCCTCCACTGTAGCCCCTCCAAATCCCCGATTTTGAGCTTGGCAGTATATCGAATCCCAAATCAATGAACTCTACTCTAAGTTGTGGAATGTTGGATTCTAGATTAGAAAACTCAACTGTTTTCCCTGGGGTAACCGAATATTTTTACCTCCTCGAGGATTATTCCAAAAAAAAGATTATTGAACTCAACTGTTCCCCACTGAAATTTCGGAATTCAGATTAGTGACCTTTAAAGTTACCTTATCAAATTCCCCACCTCAAATCTCAGAGTTATGAACTCAACTGTAATATTTGATGATCAAGCTCAACTGTCATTTTCAGCTCCTCGATATGTTTCCGATTATTGAAATTGAATGTACTGTCTCGCTTTTGAAAATTTGAGTTTCAGATTAATTACCTTCACTGTAGCCTTTCCAATCGTCTTATTTTTTTTTTTTTGAGAGAGAGAGTTCATTTATTCTTACACAATTACAAACCTAACAGCTACTTTACAATCTTCTAGAGATTCTACCTTCGGGGGTACTTCAACTAAATATTATGTACATCGAGATCATCACAATAATTTAAACACATTCAGTAGTCAAACTATCTTATATATATATTCTGAAGGAAAATTCCAAAAACCTTCATTGTATGCTCTGATTAAAACTAATGGACGGAGGAGGGCGGTTGTTGTGCTACCGCATCTAGAGCGGGTCCAGGATTGCCAGAACCAGAGGGTTCTCGCTCAAGGAGGATCGGGCCAGAAAGGATGTGTCGATCCCCTCCATGTAGTGTCTAATCCTAGGAAAATCTGCAAGCTCATGGAGTTCCTGAGTTGGAAATCTTGGCGGGAGCCCCAGGCACATCTTCAGGCAACGATTCTGGGCCACTTGTAAGGTCCTCACGTGAGTCTCAGCGCAATCTCCCCATGCAGGAGACGCGTACAAAATCTTCGGACGGATCGCGGCCCTAAAGAGCAGAAGCTTGTTCTGGGGGTGCAGTCTCGAGCTCCGGCAGAGCAAGGAGTACAAAGCCCGGGTACATTTCCCGGCCTTCTCGATTGCGTGCTGGATGTGTAGCTTGAAAGTGAGCCTCTTATCAAAAATCACCCCAAGATATTTCGCAGAGTCAGCCCAGGTGATCTCGTGGCCGTCCAGTCTTATAGGGGTCCTAGGACCTCTACGGCGCCGGGTGAAAAAGGCGACCTCTGTCTTGGTTGGATTCAGTTTGAGTTTCCACTTCTTGATGAATCTGGCAATCATATCTGTTGATCTCTGAAGATTCTTACGTATCGAGTCGGCTCGTCTATCAGTCCACCAGATTGCAATATCGTCTGCGTATTGCCCAACATGTGAGGGAAGCTCAGGCAAGTCACCAAGAAACACATTAAATAATGTTGGGCTCAAGGCTGCCCCTTGTGGGACCCCAGCAGGCACTTCCCTGGGGGAAGAGAGTCGTCTCCCAACCCTCACCCTGAAAGTCCGTCCGTTGAGAAATGAGTCTACGAGTCTTATGAGGTATTCTGGGACCCCAAGGTTCGCAAGTTTCAGTGTCAGGCCTTGGTGCCATACGGTGTCGAAAGCGGCTTTGAGGTCGAACAGGACTAGTCCCGTGCTATGTCCTGGCCGCGTATTGAGGCCACTTCTCCCAATCGTCTTAAGAATACGGCTTATTGACTGAAGAAGAAAAATCTCTGAAATGGCTTACTGAATTGAATTCCAGATTAATGAACTCAACTGTAATATTTTAGCTGTTTATAATCCAGATTGTCGAGCTCAACTACATTTTTCAGACCCTATGAATTTCTATAAAATATCGAAACCCGGATTAATGAGCCTTACTGTCCCTACTTTTCAGATCTTTGTGTGCGAGGACTGCGGAAACACCTCCAACGACGCCCAGCAGCACGCCCTTCACATCAAGAAAAATCATCCAAACTCTTCGGAGCTCAAGAAGATGAAGAGACCGTCGAGCGCCAAGAAGTAAAGAAGTTAGCCTTTTATGAGCACCAGAGAGTTCCTACACTTGTACTATAATTATTCTTAAGACCGAAACTTTCTATTTTCCTAATCGAAAGTGAAACCCAAAGAGCCTCAATAAATTGGAGATGGTGAAAATGTGTGTGGATTTGGGGAAGCTGCAGTACCAAAGATGCAATTGCATAGTGCAAGTTCAAAATGGGATTTGGCGCGCATTCTTCCGTCCTCGCAATTTGCTCCTCGGTACTTCAACGTCTTTCTGTGAGGCGATTCAAGCCCAAGTAGAAGATTGTATGAAAATACGACTGAGCAAGCTGGCGACTCTGAAAAACGCCTTTTGCGGCCCGTTTTCCCGCTGGAACTTGCTTAAAGGCCTCGAAATCGACGCAGAAGAAAGTTCTCATCACTCGAATGTGACATTTTCATAGAAATTTCTGTGAAAAAAGCAGAAAAATTCGATTGAAGAAATCGGGAGGCGCCGCCGATTGGAGAAAGACGGTAGTCTGCGATTCGAAAAGCTCGTTGGTCGGCTCTGTTTTTCCCGATTTCCGCGTTTTCTGGGGAACTGTCGAACAAACTTGGGACTGACGGACCAAGAGAGACGGGATTCTTAGAAGTTTGGGGTATTTGGGGGGCAGTTTTGGAGGGAAAACGGCGAAATATCGGGACTGCAAGTTCGGACCGAGTCGGCGAGTATATCGAGTATAGCGAGAGGGGGTATATAAACACACAGCCGCATAGGCACACACTCACTTACGTTTCTGCTTTCGTGAAAGAAGGTCACACTGTCCAAGTGCTCTGTGAAAAATAAGTAAAAATATCTCCATTTTCAAAGCCCGATTTCTCGTGAATTTTCTTCAGGTGAGTACTAAAACCCCTTCTAGAACTTGCTTCCGCATATTTCAAGTGACAATTTCCACGAGAACTGCGGAAATTTCGTGCGTAGTTACAGAAAAATCGGTTGAAATGTGAGCGCTCTGTTGGCGTGGGTCTCCTCCGTGAACTGCTTCGTGATGGCTGGTACTGATTTCCCTTGCTCGCTTGATATTCCTAAATATCTGGTAGCCATTTCTCGCTTAAATCGCGTTGATTTGATCTCGTAGACGAAGAAATGAGTTGATTTGGGTGCATTTGGGCTGTGCTGGTGGCAATTGCGTGCCTTTTCCTTTTCAATGATAAAATAAAAATGGCTTGGCAAAAGTATCACTTGAATTTTATATGGGACAAAAATTGAAAAATAAATTTTCTTAGGAAAAGGGTGGCGTAGGAAAAAGTGGTTTTCTGCAAAATGTTGGGAAAATTTTTGGCCTCAAAACTGCATACTTGGCTTCTATGGGCCCTGAGTAATTTCCTCGGGAAATCGCTTTTCCCGCCAAAATGCCTCTTCTCGTCGTCACAAATTGCTTGAAAAATCCATAGAGCCGTGTTGAGACGCCATGAAGGCACGCACACCAGCAAGGGAATCTGTCTTTTCCGCAAAAACGGGTGCCGCGTGGTCGGGAATCGGGAAAGTGGGGACGCCAGAGGGTCGGGATGGGGTCTAGGGAGCTCGGAAGCGGGTCGGTTGGGGGTCCGGAGGCCGCTTGTGCTGGGAATCGACGAATGAAGAGGCGATGCGAGGTAGGGCAGCGCATGAATGAACGAGAGTGTGTGCGTGTGTGGTAAACGGCGAGCGTGCCGAGTAGCTCGAAAGGCAAGCTTGAAACTGAACTCGGTGTAGTTTTGCTTTAGTCGTCAGCAAGCAGAGTCGAGTGCAGAGTAGACATAAAATCTGAAAATTTGTTAATTTTCTGAGTGATTACAAATTGTTGGGCACATCCATATTTGGTGAGTTGTGAAGCCGATTTCCATTATATAAGGCGCGTCCGGGGAGGTGGCGGGGCTCCTGTCGCTGGGCGCAGAAAAGAGGGCGCGAAGATGGAGCTGGGCCATTTTGGGTTTTTACCAATTAAATGGCGTTATCGGGAAATGACGCCTCGAAATGGGCTGGGTCGTGGCATCTGGGGGCCCCAAAGGACGCCCCGAAGCATCCCCCGGTGACCAAATCCAAAATTCTCTGAAGAAATTTCGAGGGTTTCCGAAGCCGGGTCACTCCATACGTTGCAGTTACTTCCATAGAAGAATTTTGTTCCCAGTACAAAATGTCTTCTAGAGTAGCTTGGCTTGCTTTGCCTCAGCTCCGTGTCGTTCGTTCCACCATTCGTTCGTTCATTCGGTCGGTTCGGCGTAGTGTTGGCAGGCAGGCAGAGAGACGCACACAAACAAACCGGTTGTTGTAACACACGCGCAGTGAACGCGCCACACGTTCCCGTACGGCTTCCAAATCATTCATTTTGCCTGCTTTGCCTCTGCCTTTTACCTTCCACTCTCGTTGTTTTTTGTCTCTGCCTCACTTCTGCTGCCTGCCTGCAATATCAGCACATTGTCAAGTGACGGTTAAAAATGTGTTACGCACAGCGAGCGTTATAATGCGAATATCAACCCCTCTCCTGTGCAAGAGGGTTGCATTTGAAAATTTAACGGTTTTTTTACTAACGATTTTTAATATTTTTTATTTTAGAAAAAACATAAACTAAAATGGCAGACAAACCAAAGCGTCCTCTTTCCGCCTACATGTTGTGGCTCAACTCGGCCCGCGAGCAGATCAAGAAGGACAACCCCGGAATCAAGGTGACAGAGATTGCCAAGAAAGGAGGCGAGATCTGGCGCGGAATGAAGGACAAGTCCGAGTGGGAGGGAAAGGCAGCCAAGTTGAAGGACGAGTACACCAAGGCAGTCCAGGAGTTCGAGAAGAACGGCGGCGACAAGAGCGCCGGAGGCAAGAAGCGAGCAAAGGGCGCCGGCAAGAAGCCCGCGAAGAAGAGCAAAAAGAAGGAGTCCGAGGACGAGGATGAAGAGGACGAGTCCGAGTAAGAAGGAAGCCTCAACAACCACCTCATGCACATATTGCTCGTAAAAATAATTTTATCAACTACACTAAAATAATACCTACTTTAAACGTAAAAACGTAAATTGCGACATGCAACACAAATTTCATCCTAAACGTAAGAAATTCTCCCCCATCATCACCTCAGCCGCCACAGTAGCAGTTTGTACCGTATTTCCTTGAGAAATTGCCATAACTCAGTATTTCGGGTCCCTGGGCTTAGGAAGAAATCAAAGTAGATCGACATACTCACCTTGCATCGGGAAGAACTATGGGGAGAATTGGTTAAGATGTAAGCTTAAATTAAGCTTTAATGTTGTCAGCTCCTCGTCAACGTCTCTTTAATACCTTTTAAGTTAGTAACTTTCATCGAAATATCGAATCCCCCCCCCCCTCAAAAAGGAACACAGAAATTGGAGAAGTAAACAGCCATTTAAGTACCGACAAAATGTAATTTGTAGCAAAGGCATCTCTTTTTTAATAAATGGTAATTAAAATTAATATATAAATTAATGTATGAGAATTTGCGCTGTTTGTAATTTTAGCGAGTAGAGACAGTAGTGACTTGTTCTTTCACACTTAAAGAAAATACTTGACTCTTACGCATGTTGTCATGTAAAGATGAAATAAAAACGAAGTAACAAAGCGATATATTTGGCAGCTCCCTGAACGATCAAACCATGGGACGGGCACCGGACCGGAGCTCGTCCTGTCTTCAGTGGCCAAAAAATATATAGCGAATTGCATTGCATTAAATTGTATGTTCTAGGTTATAGTGAGAATAAAAGAAAACAAAGAAAAAAAATCAGCTATAATTAATGATAATAAAATTGAAGAAGAGAAAATTACAAATATACAAAGTAAAAAGAAAGTATGGTCAGGTTCTGAGAAAAGATAGCAAAAATTAAAAAATGAATAAAAATGTGACAAAAACACAACCAAAGGTTTTTCTCCAGGGTGACTTCACGTTCCAGTGACCCACATTCGGGCTCAGCAGAGCAGACCAGGAATTTTCGCGCCCTTCACAGAAATGAACTTGTCTTGGGCGAAACTGAAAGTGGAGGCTAGCAATGACTTCATGAACCTTTTTTACTGGTAATTCACCGTAATTCATAATGAGCGAGTCGTAATCAGAATCTTGTCAATCGTCCAAAGCGATGCGTGCCGCTCGTCCCGGAATTTGGAAGGCCCTGATTTATTTGGCCAGTGCAACAACGTTGCATGTGGGTCGTGCAACATTTTCTGTTTTTCACGATTTCGAGGATTTTCCCTCCCTAAATCTGCAATCAAGCTTTTTTGTAGCCTCATTACAATCTTTTGATTGCTGATTTCTTAAAGGAACTAACAGTTACTGCTTGTTTGGGAAGCACTCTTGAATTCGCCACAGCATTCATATGTGATTTGTGATAAATTTTCAGCTCCCGAGATTTTCAAAGGATACATTTTCACTTCCGCCAAAACACCGTATTTTGAGCTCCCCTAACCGACTTTTCCAGAGAGCAATAAACAGGAATACTCAAGACACGAGGATATCGGAGTGGACGAGCCAGAAAGACATGGAAGAACCCAAACAAGAGTGAGAAATTCCGATTCTGCAGATACCAAACAAACCCTCCACCTCCGCCATTCTCTTGCAGATTGCTCGACGAGGTTGACGCTCTCGAGGCGATTCTCATGGACGACGTGATTATCACGCGAAACAGCCAGAGGTAAGAGAGCTCGCCGGACGACACCCAAATATCGATTCGGTTTTCCCGTTTTCCAGCAACTTTCCCGAGATCATCGAGACGACAGTTTTCCCCACCACCGGGGACGACGTCGAGAGCCAGTACGTTTGCATCACGCTCCAGATCATGCCGGGACCCGGCTACCCGGACGTTAAGCCCGACTTCAAGCTGAAGGGCCCCCGGGGTCTCGACGACGCCGGCATCAACGCGATCCACAAGGCCATTGCCCAGAAGCTCGACGACTCCGTGGGCCAGGCCGTGGTCTTCGACCTCATCGATCTCATCCGGGAGCTCCTCAACGACAGCAACCTTCCCTCGGGCCAGTGCGTCATCTGTCTCTACGGGTTCCTGGACGGGGACGCCTTCACGAAGACGGCCTGCTACCACTACTTCCACAACCACTGTCTGGCCATCTGGCTCTCGAACGCCAAGCTCAACTACGACGAGGAGGTCGCCAAGCTCCCGAACTGGCAGAGATCCGAGGCCAAGCCCTTCCAGAGCAGCTGTCCCGTCTGTCGGGAGCTCATAGACGTGCAGGAGGAGAAGCTCTCCGAGGCCCAGCCCCCTCTCGAGCAGGCCTCCGCTCCCCAGTTCACCCTCACGGACGAGCTAAAGACGCTGCAGGCGCAGATGGCGAAGCTCTTCCAGCACCAGAAGGAGCGTGGGGGCATCATTGACGCGACGGCCGAGGACAAGGCGAGTCTGATCGCCATTGACCCAGAGGGCGCTGCGAACGAGCAGAAGCGCCGACAGGAGCCCAGAGTAGTCGCGAACCCGCAGGCCAACACGAGCGCCCCGCAGAAGCCGAAGAAGCAGTCGCAGGAGGAGGAGCAGGAAGGCGATTCCTCGGACGACGACCGCAAGAAGAGGCAGGGAGGGAGACGCCAGGACCGGTACCACAAGGGCAAGCGCGAGCGCTACCATGACAGGTATCGAAACCAGGACGCGGCAGCACGGTGACAATTACGGCTGGTACTGGAGTGCGCCAGCAGCTACAAGATGGCTCGCATACGGCAGCTCCTCGCGATATAACGACTAGCTTATCCCCATTTGGAATATCATGCAACGTTTCGGTTATTGTGATATTATGTTCTTACCTAGTTTGACGCGATTTCGACTGATGAGCTTAGCAGGAGACTTAAGAGAAATTCGTATTCTAAACTCTGACACTCGGTTCTTTCTCCAAGAGGCTTTTTCTGGAGTTGAGGGTCTTTTCCCTTCAAGATTGGATCTGTGGGACTTTACTGGACAGTCCAGGCCCGAAAATAGGCCTTCCAACATTTTTGGTAAAAATTGAAGAGAAAAATCCTAGTTAAACCGCCTCTAAAATAGATCCACTCCTGGAACCTTCCTATAATTTCCCTTCAGTTCCCCCTTCAGCCAAAACAATCACGCGACTTGCGGCTCCCAAACGTCTCGTACGCTTATAGATTTCATTTTATGAAACTGTTGATGATATTCTAAATACTAACTAAACCAATTTGAAACTTTTGAACAATTAAGCAGATATTAGGTGTAACTTTACTGTGCTACCGATCTTCTAGTAACCATTTAAACATATGCAAGCAAAGGCATTCCATTCTAGTCAGAATACTCAAGATACGATATTTATTCATCAAAACCTAACTTTAAGATTTGCGTTCATCTCAAGTGAATCTCGTAATCTCAAAGCAATAAACTATGCTTGGTTGCTAAAGTTGCTCAAATTGATTGCACAACCAGTAATTTGTGAATACCCTTAAAGTTTGTAGGTGCCAAACGAAAGATTGTGTTTAACGGCAATGATTTGTTTATTTTTAGGTCCATACGATATTAATGTCTATGTACTTATTATAGAAGTCAATAAAAATTTGATGTAACGAAGGTCTCATCATCACTGGTCGCTGTTCACGAGCTCGAACCACTGGCGCATGGCGTCGCTCAGCACGTGCGGGAGCTGGTTGAGGTCTCGGCAGATTATGTAGTAGGGGAAGGGGAAGAGGTCCAGGTACGAATGCATCGTGATGCTCTTCTTGTCGTCGGAGAAGATGGGTATCCGGATGTCCAGGATGGAGTGCTGCAAAGAAGAGATTTTGTCAGATTTTTCTCTATTTCCACTTTTTCGACTCCAACTCTCCGGAAATGGGTTTCTAAAGGTAGTATTAGTAGCTTTAAGCCTTCATAGATCATTTTCTCGACTAAAAGTTTTTTGACCAAAATCCCGGTATTGAGATTTTCAGCTGGAGGTTTGGTCAAAAAATCGATTTTCGGTGAAAATTCTTTTTTTTTCCGAAATCAATTTGTTTTATTCTAAAGCATCTATAAAGGCTTTCTTTAGTTGAATTTAGCCATTTTAAGCCATTTTGTCAACGAAAAACTTTTTGTTAAATTTTCAAGAAAAAAACTCCAAACATCGCCACTCACCTTGTTCTCTGGGTTGTCTAGGATTATATACACAATGAAGGTCCTCTGCAGCCTAGTCAGCTTCACAGAGTTCCGGACCTTCTGCTCGCCCTCGCTGAAAATATTCCGGCCGTCGCTCAGCACCAGCAGCAAGTTCTCGAAGACGGAGTTCTCGCTTCCCGAGTTTTCCTGGTTCTCGACCCGCACAAAGTCCAGCAGCTCCCCTATCCGGGTGTGGTTCTCATCGAAGGACAGCGCCTTCACCAGCTTGCCTCCCTCGAACTGCTCCGAGTGCTTCAGGACTATCTTGGGCGCCTCCCCGAACGACATGAGGGCCAGCTTTCCGCTCTCCAGGAGAGTCAGGGCCTGGGAGACGAGCGAGATGGCCTCGAGGGTCAGCGTGCGGGAGTTGTTGTGGTCCATGGACTTGGAGTTGTCGACGGCAATGGTGATCTTGTAGTCACGCTGGGCGGGCTTTGTGCGTCTGAGCCAGATCTTGTCCTTGCGGAACTGCGAGGCGATGTAGGGGATGATCTTCTTCATGTTGATGCGGCGTCCAGTTCGGTAGTCGCCCTTAAATCGGGTCCTCTTGGTGGGCTCCAGCACGAGTCGGAGCTGCTCGCACAGCTCTCGGGCCACGGGCAGCATGCGGTTGGCGATCTGCTGCCAGAGCTCCACGTGACTGGCGTCGGGGAAGGCGCCGGCGGACTTGAGCTGGGCCTCCAGATTGCGTCTCATCTCCAGCAGCTCCAGGGCAGTCGGCTCCTCCACGGCCGAGATGTCTCTAAGCATCTCCATGGCGGTGTGAGCGGTCGTCTCGGTACCCCTGAGGGCCGAGAGGGTCTCGGAGGTCTCGCCCTCAATCTCGACGTCGGTCTCCATTTTCTCGAGCTGCTCTTCGGAAGTCTGCTCGTTTCTCTGCGATTTGTCCTTTTTGCTGCCAGACTTCTCCGCCTTCACCTTCTCCGGGTCCTCCTGCTCCTCTTTCGGTTCTTCAGGAGCTTCTTTGGCAAGTTCGAGGTTCTCAGACTGCTCTCCGTCAACCTTGGGTTTCTCGGCTTCGTCTTCAGGGACGATCTAAAGGGAGCAAAAGTTAGACAGACGGACAGAAACTTGGAAAATCGACTTACCTGCTTCGTTTGGTCGTCGGTGGCGCTGTCGAGAGTCGACTTGTCCCGCTGACTCGCCTCCTTGACGTGCTGGTACTCTTCGGCCTCCATGGCCTCGTCCTCCTCCTGTCCCTGGTCCTCTCCTTCGTCGATCTGGTCTACCGTCTTGAGCTTCTTTTTCTCATTCTGCTTCGTGTCGAGGGTCCTGCGCTCATCTGAGGTCCCTACCTTGCTCTTCTCCTGCTTCTGTCTCTTCGTCAGCTCCTCCTTCGACTGCACCGTCTTGGACTGGGCGACTCCTTTGTGGCCCTCCTTCGACTCCTCGTTCTCCGCCTGACCGATCCCTTCCTTGTCCTCCCCCGTGTCTTGCTCGTCAATTTCCGTATCCTGATGGGCTGCCTCCTCTCTCTCGGCCTCCGTTTGGGTCTGGTCTGTGGACCCCTTGTTCTTGGAGTCCGGCATCTGCTGCACGTTCTCCTCCTTCGAGGGTTTGTCCTTGGACTCGTGTCGGTCGTCGATCCGGTTCTCGGGTTTGTTCTCCTTCTCCGTGCCCTCGGGGTCTATTTCGTCGGGCACCGCGACATCGCTGGGCTCCACCTCTTCTGGTGGAGCCTCTTGGTTGTCTTGTTCCTGGGTCTCGTCCATCTTGAGGTCTCCTTGGTCTTCGCCCTCGCTGTCAGAGGAGTCTGCTTGGTTGGGTTCTTGTTTGGACTCTTCTTCGCCCGGTTCTTCCTCGTTGGTCTCTTCGTTAGTTTCTTCCGTTTCGGTTTGGTCTGGCAAAAAAAATTCTGATAAGTATTTGCATAATTTAACAATATTTCCTCAACCTTCCAGCCTGTAGGACTCAAAAAAAAAGGAAAAGATGGACAGACAGACAAACGGACAAATTGAGCACATTTCTCACCTTTCATCTTGTCAATGTCGAAGGGGTTCTCCTCCCCATCCTGCTCCTTCTCGTTGCCCTCCTCGTTGTCGAGGTTGAAGTTCTCCTCGATGTCAAAGTCCTCGGGCTTCGGGGGCTCCTCCAGCTCGTTGTGGACGTTGTTGACCTGCTCCTCCTCCGCGTTCTCCTCGTCCATGTTGTCAATGTCCGGCTTCTCGGGCTTCTTCTGCTGCTGGCTGTTCTCGGCGGCATCCAGACCCTCGTCCTTCTCCCCGTTCTCAGCCTGCTCCTCCGTCAGCTTGTTCTCCGCGTCCAGCTTGTTGTGCTTGTCGTCCTTTTCGCCGGACCCTTTGCCCTCTTCTTCCTTCTTCTCGTCCTCCTGCTCCTCCTCTTCCTTCTCCTCGTCCGATCCCCAGATCTGGTCGTCCAGGCGATCGGCTCCCTGCTCCGTGTCTCCCATCTGCTTGTCCAGGTCGTCCTCGTCCTCCTCGGGCTCGTCCTCTGAGTCGTCGGGATCCTTCTCGAGGTCCTGCATCTTGGCGTCAAAGTCCTCAGACATGTCGATTCCCTTCTCTTCCTTCACGTCCTTCCCGTCGTCCTTCTCCTCCTTCTGCTCGCCCTTCGGACGCGCGTCTTCCAGCTGGTCTTCGGACTCGATCTTCTCCGAGACGTCGTTCTCACCCTCCCCGTCATCGAGGTTGAAGCCTCCCGCGTTCTGCTGTCCGTCCTTCTGCTTCTGCTCCTGAATGTCAGCCAGCAGGTCTTCTGGGATGCAGAAGCCCTTGTTGGCGATTTCCAGGAAGCTCGAGATCAGGGCATGCACGATCTTTACCGTGAACTTGTGGGTCGTGAGGAGGTTGAGGGCGAAGAAGTCTACGAGGCTGCTGTACTGCTCGAGGAGGGGAGACACGTTGGGGTTCGGGACCTCCTTCAGGCTACCGGCGGCGTTCAGGAGCCTCGAAGTGACGCTCGAGACTCTCTTGACTCCCAGTAGTTCCCAGTCGGACTCGAGCTCTGTCTGCAGGCACGTCGAAATGTGGTCCGTCTGCAGGTCCTCCGAGGCCTCTGGAGCCCCCTCGTACTTCTTGAAGACCTTTTGAATCGACACCAGGACGATCTTCAGGAGCTTTTCACTCAACTCAGCCAGGTCTCCTTTTTCTGCCTCCATCAAGGCGGTTTCTGACGGCTCTGGCAGGTCCTGAATGACGCTGAGGACGGGCATTTCTTCCGCCAGACTCCTGATTCGGGCCACCAAGTCATCGATTTCCTCGGAAATCTTCTTCATCTTGGGGGTCAGCTCGCAGAACATCTCCTCGTCGTACACCTTGAGGAGCTGGAACAGAGCCTGGCTCTTGCTGAGGAGCGTGTTGACGAGGTCCTTGGCCACCAAGACTTTCTCTGAGACATCGTTGCCGAGTGTTACGGAAAAGCTGTCGTTCTTGACGGGGGGAGCGCACCTCAGGATGATCTGGAGCTGCTCCGAGACCTCTACGGCTTTCACGACTCTCGCTCTCTGTCTCGCGATCTCGTCCTTGGAGAAGCCCTTGCTCGAGGTCCGGAGATGGTGCAGCGCCTTCCTGAGCCCGTACATCTCGAACACGGCCTTTCTCAGGGTCCGTCGCTGGTTCTGGGCGAAGTAGAAGAGCTCGATCGCGAAACCCTTCATTCTCTCCAGGTTGCTGGGTCCGAGACCCTCCTTGGGAGTCAGCAGGGCCTTCATCAGCAGCCTCAGTTTGAAGATGCTCTTGTTCCACTTGGCGTCCACGGTGCCGACTTTCCTCATGGCAGCGTCGACTCGCTTGTTCTGGTGGAAGCTGGAGACGGCCTCGAGACTGAAGGGCTTGATTCGGAAGTCGAAGAGGGCGTCAGCTTTCCCGCTCACGAGCCCGGACCGGTGGTTGAAGCCGAACTGGTTGAGGAGCTTGAAGAAGTCCGTGAGGGCCCTGCGCTTCTGGTTCAGGATCTGCTTGGCCTGCGACTTCTGCTTCGGTCTCTCCTGCGTCCTGTCCACCTCCAGACCCTGCAGATGCGTCACCGTCTCGAGCTGGTCCTCGATGGCCTCCTCCAGTCTCGTCAGGAGCTCCTTGTAGGAAGACTTCGTGATGGCTTCGTGCACGAGAGTCTGCGACTTTTTCAGGTACTTGACCTTCTGGGGGGATGCGATCAGGAAGCTCTCGGGGTCGACGTTGAAGACTTGCCTTTTGGAGTCCCCGTTCTGAGCCCCGTTGGAGACACCGCCGTCTTTCCCGTAGGCCATCAGCTCGACGGCCGCCACCTTGATCTCCGTCTCGTACTCCTTCAGGAACTTGTGGAGCTGCCGGTGGACTCGCGAGACGTTGTGCTTCATGCTGAAGTAGGAGAGGTCCTTGTTGAAGGATTCAATCTTGACGAACTCCTTCAGCTTCTTCTCGATTGGGGCCTTGATGGTCTTTAGTTTCTCCTCCACCTGCGTCTGGAACTGGCTGTAGTAGTTGAACGAGTTGTGGAGGATCGCGACCAGGCTCTCCCGGAACTTGTGACTGCTGCGAATCTGGGCGAGGTACAGCTCAAAGGACCTCAGCATGTCCAGGCGGAGCGAGAACTGGGCGTAGCTTGACTGCTCCATGAAGTCCCGCAGGTACTTCTCGAAGGACTGTAGGTCTGCTGACGTCTTCTCGGAGGTCATGAACTCTTGAACGACCGCGTGGAAGTGGAACCAGAAGCGGTATCCGTACGACTTGACTCTGGAAAAGGAGATTTTTCAGTAAATTCTCGAAAAAAGCCTCGAAATTTCACCTCTCGAAGGTCGTGGAAAGGCAGTCCCGCCAGTACTGGAGCTCCATTCGCATCCAGCGGTGCACGAACTCTGCGATTCCGGCCTCCAGATCACGCATGTTGTTGTTTCGGTGGGCTACAGAGTTCCACTCGTCCAGCTTCTGGCGCAGGATCTGCAGCCCGGTGTTGAATCTGACGATTGGGGAGGTGCAGGGGATCTCTCTGAGACGGCTGATGATCACCAGGATCTGGAAAAATGACAATAAGATTGAGATCTCAGTCCTTATTTAGGATAGAAGATACTCACGTCATTCAGAACCGCGTGTTCGGGCCACTGCTCCAGCTCCTTTCTCGTCCTGACCTCAATTTTGTCCATGATCTGCGCACATCCCAGCACCTCGCTGATCTGCGAGTCGTTGTAGAAGTCAAACTTCCTCTCAGCCACCTCGAACAGCGTCTCCCCGTACTTCTGCTGGGCCAAACCTACCATGAGACACAGACTCGGGAGGTTGCTGTGGTCCAGCTCGGACCTCAGGGCCTCCTTCAGCCCATCGAAGATCTTGGCGTAGACTCTGGTGCGTGTCTCAAAGCCTTCGATGTAGCTCCTGGACGCGAGACTCCGGCCCGGACAGTAGTACCACGTTTGGCCGTAGCTCTTCATGAGTCCGATGAACATCACGCAGATCTGCCGAATCTGGTCGTGGCTCAGCACCTCGTGGAAGTTCTTGGCACTCCTCGTGTACTTGATGGTCTGCTCGAGGGAGTCCCTTTGCACAAAGTCCGAGAAGTCGTCTTCCACGAAGGTGGGGAAGATCTCCACGATCTCTCGAGCCGCCACTTCCTCGTCCGTCTCGTCCTTGCAGTGCGTCTTGGTGACATACAGGCTGTCCTCTTCCTCCTGCTTCTTCTTACGCAGCTCCTCCTGCGTCTGCCACAGGTTCACGAAGCCCGTCAGTAGCTCCGACAGCGGGTAGATCTCCTCCCGCATGCTCTCCCCGATCTTCACGCGGTTCTCCACCTCCGTGAGCTTGCACAGGGCCAGCTGCAGGAACAGGTAGTCTTGGTGGTCCATTTCTGATATGAGGCTGAAGAACTTGGGGTTGTTCTCGAAGGGCTTCAGAACGGCCGAGGTCTCCTCCTTCTTCAGGGCGTCGATCAGACCGCTTAGCCCAACTCTCAGGAGACCCAGGGCGTACTCGATGGGGGCCGTGAAGTCGCGGTAGAAGCCCCCGTACTTGTCGCTGAGGGACTGCAGGAAGCGGGACGAGTTGGAGAGCCACAGAAGGACCTTCTGTGAGACGCTCTCGTTGCGGTCTCCGATGGCCCTGAAGAGCTCCAGAAAGTGCCTGGGTGAGCAGAAGGAGCCCAGGAAGTAGCTGACGTCCCTCACGAGGCTCGAGTAGCACTCGTTCTGGGGACGAATGGCCACCTTCTTGTTCAGCGTCTCCAGGGACTGCTTCAGCTCCTCGAGGGTGGCATTCAGGTCTTTCACGATCTCCTCTCCGAAGAACCTGTAGTTCAGGAGGCTTCCCATGCACTCGTACGAGAAGATTAGCTTCTCCACGTGCTGGATGTCCTCCTTGCAGTACTCGTTCTTGAGCCTGTTCTTCTCCACGGGGTCGATGAGGGGCAGGTAAACTGTTAGGTTGAGCTCCAGGGCGCCAGTCACGGCATCTAGCATCGACTTCTGGTACAGAGTGTCCTCAGAGGCGGAAGAAAGGGTCTCCTTGAGGAAGGAAACAAGCTCCTCAAAGTCTGACAGTGACTCGTTTAGCCCGTTGACCTGCTGCAGAAGGTACGTGGCTCGTTTCTGGCTCAGAGCAAGGTCGTTGGTCTGGTTTCTGGGCACGAATTGCTGGTTGCTCCACAGGACTTGGTTAAAGCACGTCAGCAAGGATCTCCAGTTGTCGAGTTGTCCTGGAAAATTAACTTTTGTAGATCAAAAACTTTTTAAGCGAAAAAACTCACCTAAGCCGACTCCTCTTATCTGTCCGCCAGTCCCCAGAAGCACGCTCCTGAAGATCTCCGTCAGCACTGGGCCCGACGTTGGGAGCTGGAAGGTGGCTTGTTTCTCCAAGTAGCCCTCGACGTCCAGTAGATTCTGGCACAGAATGGTTTTGGTGGTCAAGGTGTGAAGGGCCAGCTTGTCGAGGCGAGTCTGGACGCTCTTCAGAATGGAAGACTGGGTTTTGGCGAGCGGTCCTGCAAGCCACAGTTTCATGATGTCCTTGAATTCTACGCTCTGGAAGGTCTTTAGGAGCTCCAAGTTGCTCAGGGAGATCGACTTGGTGATGAGGAAGTACTCGGAGTTCATCTCGGGACTCGCTTCAGGGCGGCTGAATCCCGAGCAGAGACCCAGAAGAGCAAAGTACTCGAGCACCGGGAGGACCTCAAAAGCCACGCTCTTCTCCTTCAGGCTGGTCTGAACGTCCTCAAAGGTCTCTCCCTTGAAGAGCTCCAGCGTGCAGTCGGGAGTCTCACTAGCGCTTTCCAGCAGCTTCAGATAGAAACTGGACCCGTTGAACCACGAGCTCCGCTTGTCCTGGTAAGTCTGGTCCATCATGACCCCGAAGCCTCGCAGGTACCTCGAGTACTCCAGGATGTCACCTGTAGGAGACACCACAGACCCCAGCTTGGACACCTCCTGCACCCGCTCGAAGGTCTCGACGTCCTCCTCGGAGTAGAAGGGCCTGAAGTTGGTGTACTTTTTCACGAACAGGCGCTTCACGGAGCCTGCTGAGGGTCTCTGGGCGGCGTAGAAGTCACGCAGGGTCTCGAGAATCGGGAGGAACTGCCTGTCTCTGATGCCCACGTGCCGCAGAAGGTGCTTTTCGAGCCACTTGAAGTGCAGGAGCAGGCTGTCCAGGAGGTTCTGGCTGGCCTTCTTGTTCTGGAAGAGACCTCTCTGGCTCATCTGGAGCAGCCTGTTGATCCAGTGCACCGCCAGCGAGAGGTTTCGGAGGCTGATGTGCTCGGCTTCTTCTTCTATGGCCCTCTGGACGCCGTTAAGGAAGTCGTAGAGGTACACGAGGAAGGCGCTGTTGACAGAGTCCACGAGGTTCTTCTGCTTGACGGCGTAGGAATATGAGATGGCGTCGATCCTGCTGAGCTTGTTGGTCTTCTCCACTTCCACAGGCAGCACTGCCAGGTGGATGTCCAGTAGGTTGCCGATTTTTCTCCTGAGACCCTCCTTGAGGCTATTGGGGTCGCTTATCGGGAAGAGCTTCGTGTTCCAGGGCAGGTCGCAGTTGATCTTTCCCACGTCCGAGAGGAATTGCTCGTTCAGCTTCTGGGTTCGTGGGTCTCTCAGGAACTGGGCCAGATAGTCGTGTCTTGCCTTGACGTCCGAGGAGCTGAGCTGGTAAAGGAGATACAGGAAGTAGCTCCCAACTTCGGAAGCGGTAATTGGCACTTCGATGGACAGGTCAGCGAGGATCCTGGGAAGGTCCGAGTTGCTGCCCTTGGAGAGAGCCACGAAGAGCTCACTCTGCATCCGGATCATGGAGTCTGCGGTGAGCTCGGACGTGCTGGGACAGATCTGCCCGAAGTCCACGAACGAGGGTTCCTGGGGCTGCTTTCTCACCTCTTCTAGAAGCGCTTCTCGAAGACTCTGCTTGTAAAAGGGAAGCCCGAAGCCCAGCAGGTCGACGTTGGAGGCTCTGACGTACACCTCGAGACCTGCCATGATGACGGATCTCGCGACCCGGATGCCCAGCTGCTTATTGGTCCGAACGAGGAACGCGAACTTGAGCAGGTGGCTGACGGAGAAGCTCGAGAAGTCCGAGACGCTGCTGAGGCGGTTGTGGACACTCAAGAGAAGGTGGATCTCGCCGAGTTTCCGGACGCCTGCGTCAAAGATGAGCCGCTTGAGGTCCTTCTCAGAGTAGCTCTCCTTCACGAAAGCCAGCTCGATGCACCGGTTCCGCATGGCTCGGGATATTTCGCCGCTCCTGGGGTCCATCGTCAGGAAGGGCTGGAAGTTGGCGTGTTTGGCGACGGTTGAGGAGTCGCTGTCGCCTTTTTCGGAGATGAGCAGCTCGCCGTTGGGTTCGAACACGGGATTGAGGCGGTCGAGGATGGCGGCAGATGTGAGGTTCACGTTGTTGAGGCAGATCGTCCGTCCGTCTCTGATGGCTCGAACTATCTGGGAGTCCACCCACTCGAAGCGGTTCCCGGCGCTCAGACTGGAGAGGTTTTCCAGCTTCTGCAGCAGCTGCTTCGTCTTTTCTTGCAAGTTCTGGACCCTTGTCTTTTCTGAAGAGCCCACGTACGTCGAGAGGTGGCTCAGGAACTCACTCAAAGCCTTGGCTTTGGCCTCGAAGACCTTGATTTCCTCGGCAGAAATGTTGTCAGATGAAAGGTCGTCTGGAAAAAGAACTTAAATCATCAAGGAAACTCACAAGGTAAAAGAACTTACGGGTCTGGTGGTCGGAAATGGCCGAGTAAGACTCCCAGGAGGCCATCAGGGTGAAGGGTTTGCCCGAAGACCCCTTTTTCAGACTCTTGAGGACCAGCTGGTTGACGGTGGTGTGGTAGATGCCCTCAGACTCCTGCGATATCTGCTCCAAATGGCGGTTGAAGTCGAACTGAAATAGAATAATTGAGTAAGGCTCTGAAACTCGAAGGAACAGAAGACTCACCTGCTGGAAACTCCCGGTCACAGAGTCCTCGATGGTGTCCACCACCAAGTTGAGGTCCCGCATGGTGGCCAAGGAGTCGATGATCTTGGTTTTCCCGCAGTTGGAGGGCCCACAGAGGATCAGGGGCTTCCGTAGCTCGGCGCACTCGATGAGGCTCTTGAGTGGGCCCACCTCTGAGTCCAGGAGCAGAGGACTCGCTTGCTTTCCAGCGAAATCCAGAGCCTTTTTTCTCCACCACCAGGTCGTTGATGAAGACGTGCGAGTCCGTCCAGTAGAGGGCGTGCTGCTCGGACCGGTCGAAGAGCCGGTTGCCGTCGGTCTCGAAGACCTGCGAGAAGATACCAACGATGTACGCCTTGTCCTGGTCCGTCCTCATGCGCTCCACGTAGACCAGCCGGGCCTTTTCAAAGAGCACCTCCAGGAGTTTCTCTTTGCTGTAGGGTCTTTTGGACGTGCTTCGGAGGAAGAACTCGAGCCACCGCATGATGTCTCGGAGGTTCGCCTCGAAGGGACCTCCCTTGTAGCCGCACTCGAGCCTCGCAAAGCCCTCCTCCAGCTTCTCGGAGAACATTACCATTCTCTCTGAGAGGTCGAACTCCAGGACCCGGTTGACCTGCTCGAAGTCAGCCTTTCCTCTGACGACGAACAGCAGGTCCTGACGCTCCAGCTTCTTCAGGTAGACCTTCGTGAAGCGGTTGAGGAACGACTGGGGCAACCCCTTCCTCCCACCGCCCTGCTTCAGGGGGTTCTGCGTCGCGAAGATCCGCGTCTTCTCTCCCAACTTGAAGGTCTTGTTGAGCTCGGGGATGAAGACCTCGCCTCGGTGGTCCAGGATCCCGTTGAGGCCCTCGAGGACGCTCTGGGGGGCCAAGTTGAGCTCGTCCAGGAGGATCCAGGTGTTCCGGGCTTTCAGGGAGCTCAGCAGAGGCCCGTCCCGCCACACGAAGGAGCCCACTTTGTCGTCCTCGCTCGGCAAGTCGGTGCCAAAGAGGTCTGCGAGGTCCGTCTGCTCGCACAGATTGATCCTGACGACTCTGAAGCCCACGGCGCTAGCCAGGTTCTCCACCAGAGACGTCTTTCCCACTCCCGGGGGTCCCTCGAGCAAGATGGCCTTGTCCAGAGAGAAGGCCGAGAGCAGACGGAACAGGTTCTCCTTGGTCGTCGGCGCCGAGAACAGGAAGTCCGGGTTCTGGAGGGAGCTTTCGGTCTTGGGCACGAAGAAGGGCGATATTCCGAAATGAGAGGCGCTGCTTTCCACCTCCTTGAGGCCCCCTACTGGGCTCGTCAAGGCGCTTCCTTCGAGGCCCATCTGCCTGACTTTTTTGGCCAGAAACTCGTTCGCCTGCCGCTTGAAGGTCTCGATCTCGTTGGGCTCGTACGCCAGCATGTCGAAGGCGTCCAAGAAGATGGTGTGGAGGCCCAGACTGAGGGCTCCGGGGACAGCTGCGTTCTTCGTCAGGTAGCTGCACCAAGCCAGGATGTCTCTCACCGAGAAGACGATCTTCTCGACGAGCTTCTTGAGGTACAGGGACACGTCGATGACGACCTCTGCCAGCTTCTCCTTCTCCCCGATCTCCAGACTCTGCTCGGCTATCCGCACCAGGTCGTCTCTTCGGTCGGCTGGCCGGCACCAGATTTCAGTGAAGCGGTTCCTGAGAGCCGGAGAGAGCTCCTTTTTGCCGAAATCCCCTCCCGGGTTCATGGTGGCGAGGAACTGGAAGCCCTCCTGGGCCACGATCGTGTAGCTGCTCGAGTCGATCTCCTCCGTGGTGGCCTTCTCCGCCAGCAGCAGTGTCCTCTCGGGCTCCAGCAGGCAGTTGAGACGCTCCAGCACCGAGTCCTCGGACAGGGATATCTCGTCCGCGAGGAAGAAGCCCCCCTCCTGCATGCTGTGGATCAGAGGTCCGTCCGACCACTCGAACAGCTGGTCCGAGTCCTTGCTGTCGCCCCGGAAGGGCCTCAAGCCCCCGAGAAAGTCAGCGCTCTCGGTGTGCAGGTGGCAGTTGAGGATACGGAGGGTCTTGGCCTCGATTTGGGCGAGGATTTGGCAAATGGTGGTCTTACCACACCCCGTGGGGCCCACCAGGAGCACGGGCTCCCGGAACTCGAGGGCCTTGGCGGTCAGAACGGCCATCCGACGCATGTTGAAGGTCCACACGACGCTGCCCTTGTGCTGCTCCAGTCTCTCCAGGATGGGTCTCGTGACTGCGGAGGTGGTCTCGGTGAAGGTGAAGAGGAGATCCAGGTCGACCTTCTTACGGAAGTGCGTGAAGAGGGCGCTCTGGATGATGTTTGACTCGAAGTCGCTCCTCACTCGTGACGACAAAACGAGGAAGCCCTCGTCTATGAGGTGCTGGTTCCAGTCGTACTTCGAGTCGGCTAGCAGGGACTTGTCGGCGAAGGTGTAGCGGTTGCCCCAGCGGAAGAGATCCCGCAGAGTGAACATGCTCTTTGCCGCGCTCTGCCGGTTCATCTGGAGCTCCGACATCGTCTTGACCATCTTCCCGGCGTACGACTTCGGGATCAGGCACCGCTTCTCCAGGATGGTTTCGAGCTCCGACTTGGGGATGTCCACGAAGTGCAGCTCCACGAAGCGGTTCTTGAAGGCCCGTGAGAGGGTCTTGCGGCCTCCGTACAGACCTGGGGGGTTCTGGGTGGCGAAGAGCATGAAGTTGGGGTGGGCTCGAACGACCGTCTGGGTCTCGGGTATGTAGAGCTCCCGGTTGTCGTCCAGCACGCGGTTGAGTGCTTCCAGGATGTCGCTGGATGCCAGGTTGAGCTCGTCCAGGATGATCCAGAAGCCGTTTCGCATCGCCTGGACCAGCACCCCCTCCATGAAGACGAGCTTCCCCGTGACGTCCGCGACGTAGGTGCCGACGTACTCCGTGATGTCGGTGTGCTCGTGGTTGTTGATTCGCACGCAGGTGTTGCCGCTGCGCTTGGCTATGTAGTTGATGAGACTGGTTTTGCCGGCGCTCGTGGGTCCCTGGAGCAGGATCGGGAGCTTGCCTGCGTGAGACACAAAAACAAACTTTCAGTTTTCTTTGACTTGACCCACAAAAAGCGTGGAAACAAACTCCCAAACCCGAAGTACCGTTTCGGGCAGGCATCATTTACGCGATTACTGCCCACACTGCCGCCTATGGAGCGCAATGCTGAGGCCAGAGACGGACCTGGAGCTTACACATTGAGGGCGATAAGTTTATTTCAGATTCTAAATTTTTTTAGTAAAAATAGGGTTAGAAAGAACCTCGAGGGAAACAGGGAAAAATCTCCTGGGTACATCCCTGCCAAAAACTTTCCCTATCCTTTGAAAAACATAACTCATACGTTCATAAGAAAGAGTTAAAGTGTTCGAAAAAAAACCCTAAAAATTTTAGAGCCCCCCAGCTAGCTCCATCCCTGGGTTCGTAGCTCCAAAGGTAAATGCCTCTTTGATTCTTTATTTTATCAATTTTACGCGACTGAAATACCAACAAATGGCCAAGAACCAGTATAAAAGCGGGCAACGTGAGAAATTTCAGAGACAGTCAAGCGCGAAAATGATTCTCAAAATATTCTTCGTCGTGCTCCTGCACCGGTGCGGGTCGGAGGAGCTGGCCAGGAGGTCCTACGACGGCGCCCAGCTGTGGGCAGTGGAAGCACCTGATGAGAAACTCCTCGAGAGACTCGACAACTTCACAGACGTCGACACCTGGGGTGAAAGGAGCGAGGATGGGAGGAAATTCGTGGACGTTTTCGTCCTCAAGAGCGCCATTCCGGAGCTCAGGACGTTCTTTGAGAGCGAGAAGCTCAACTATTCCACGTCCATCGAGGACATGCAGGTGGCAATCGAGGCCTCCAACCCGTCTCCCGAGGCCATTGAACAGTTCCAGAACCGCGATGGGCGACCCGTAACGTGGCGGGCCTACCACCGACTCAGCGACATCCACAAGTTCATGGACTACATGGAGGCCACGAACCGGGACCTCGTGAGCATCAAGACCATCGGAAAGTCCTCGCAGCGACGCCTCCTGAAGGTCATCGTGGTGTCCAACGGGAATCCCTCCAACAAGGTGGTCTGGGTCGACAGTGGCATCCACGCCCGCGAGTGGATTAGCCCCGCTGCTGCCACGTACATCATCAACGAGCTGGTGGAGGAGTGGGACGAGCTGCCTGCGTACATGCGAAGTATCGACTGGCACTTTCTGCCCGTCACGAACCCCGACGGGTACGAGTACACCCACGACTACGACCGGCTCTGGCGCAAGAGCAGGGCTGATACGGGACTGGCGTACTGTAAGGGGGTGGACCTCAACCGCAACTACGGGTACAAGTGGGGAGGAAAGGGCGTGTCCAAGTCTCCCTGCAGCGAGATCTTCGGAGGGAGTGGGCCCTTCTCTGAGCCCGAGACGGCCGCCATCAGGGACTACCTGACGGGCCTGGGAAAGCCCATTGCAGCGTCCCTGTCCTTCCACAGCTACGGCCAGTACATCCTCTACCCCTGGGGCTACGACGCCTTCGTGCCCGAGGACCACCAGGAGCTCGCCAGGGTGGCCAATGAGGGGGCTGCGGTAAGTCAAACTCGTATTTTCTAGACAGGAGCTGTTTTAGTAGGACTTCAAACGAAATGAGTTTAGCTCAAACTGATATTACCTAGATGGACCATAAAATTTTCACTTTAAGGAATATTCCGTCTATAATTGTTCGGTCTAAGTTTTATCTTATTATCAAAATCTTTCTTTCAGGCAATGAGAGCCGTCTCTGGGTTCTCCTACACCGTGGGCCCCGCAGCCGCCACCCTCTATCCCGCCTCTGGAGGCTCCGACGACTGGGCCAAGGGCACCATGAAGGTCAAGTACTCGTACACGCTGGAGCTCCGGGACTCGGGCAGACACGGCTTCGTGCTCCCAGCAGCGCAGATCATCGACACGTCAAAGGAGGCCTACGCATTCGTGGACGTCCTGGCCAAAAATGTCGCCACCTCTAAGTAAATAAAAGCTTCTACTCACCGATTGAAATGATGCGGGCGAGATCCTGCAGGTTCTTCCTCACACTCTCCGTCAGGATGTACTCCTCGCAGGGCTGCACCTCGTTGGAGCCCTGCTGGATCCAGTAGCCCTCGAAGTTGATAAAGTCATCGGCCGGCTTGGGGATCTTGTAGGACAGGACGGCCTTGGAGTCGCTCAGCAGCGTCGTCTGGATGAGCTGGAGCACCTTCTCGCGAGAGATCTGGTCCAGCTGGGTGAGGAAGCTCAGACAGAAGCCCTCGTACAGGTTTCTCTCCGCCGATCCGCACAGGTTCTTGGCGCAAATGTGCAGAGCTCGACACAGCTGTCTCAGGGAGTAGGTGGGGCGGTTCCCCAGCCCGTCGTTGAGCTCCAGCTGCGACATGGCCCGGAGCTTCTTGTACAGCTTCACGGCCTGCGCCACCTTGCTCTGCTGCATGCCGCACCTGCTGAGGTAGTCCTGGATGAGGAACTTGAGGTCGCTCTCCAGGACGAGCTCGTCCACGAAGAGCTCCGTGAAGCGGTTCCGGATGCCCTGGGGCAGGTCCTTCTTGCCCACGTCCGTGCTGGGGTTCATGCAGGCGAATATGCGGAAGTGGGGACTGCGCTCGACGGGCCTGTAGTCGCCCTTCTCGACCAGCACGATGGACCCGTTGGGCTCCAGGATGGTCGAGAGGTACTCCAGCGTCTCCGTGGAGGCCAGGTTGATCTCGTCCAGCAGGATCCAGTCCCCGTTCTGGATGCAGTTGACCAGAGACCCCTTGATGTACGCGAAGCAGATGTTGGTGTTGTCGTTCAGCTGCCGGTTGAGCTTCTGCAGCTTCACGTTGAAGGTCCTCCATTTCTCCGCGAGGTCCTGGGACGACTTTCCGATGGCCGGGTCCACGATCTTCAGCATGAGCTTGACCAGAACGTGGTGGTCTCCTCGGTTGAAGCACGTGCTGACGTTTGCCAAGAATTTCTCGTTTTTTTCCACGTCAAAAGTCTGCCGGAAGAGTCCCTCGAACTCGCTCCGGAGGGGCGTCAGGACAAAGCTCAGGTCCACGGGCTTGTACCCCCCGATCAGATCCGAGACGTCCGACTGGTTGTTGAGGTTCACGACCACGAGTCTGCGGTGCATCTTCTGGGCCAGGAACTGAATGGAGCTCGTTTTGCCCACGCCAGTCTCGCCGATGAGCAGCACGGGCTCGTTCTGGGCTACTGAAATGGCGATGCGTTCCAGAATGCAGGCGGCGATTCTCGTGAAGGAGAAAACCGGCTCCGACTTGGCCTCCATCCGTGCCTTCTTGGTCCCTTCGGAGCGCGAAAGCCTGGCTCGACCCACTTTGATGCAGGCGCTCGTGATTTCGACATCGGGCTTGGACTCGTCGGCCAGGAACTCACACCTCGACTGGATGATCCCGAGCTTGGCTCCGATCTCCGTGATCAGGTTGGTCCTGGTCCGGCCCTGGATGAGGTGCGAGCAGAACAGGTCGACGGCGTTCTGGAAGACCAGGAAGGCGCACTCGGCGCTGCTGACGTTGAAGGTGGCGTTGGAGCGCTTGCAGAGCTTGAACAGGTCCCGTGTCGAGATCAGCCTCCCAGACCGCGAAATCTCCTCTACGGAGATTTTGGTGCAGCACGGGAGCTCCTCGCTCGGAGAGGACCTCTTGACGCGGAGATCGGCCTCCTCTAGGTCCACGTCGTTGTCGTAGTGACCACCGCTCGAGAACTTCAGGAAGATGTCAACTATGCGGGTCGAAATGGTGGCGAGGTTGGCGTGTTTCTCAGTACTCTGCGTTGATACCACTGCTTCGGGACAGCGGGAGGACATTCACGGTGTGCAGGTACTTTTCCAGCAGCGAGTAGGGCTGATGCTGGCCGCTTCCTGAGTGGGGTCTGGAATCAATAAGGGTCTCCTTTAGCTATCGGGAACTCCTAAGTTCGGATTCAAAAGCCTACCTGAGGGTGAAAAAACAGCTGAAATCCGGGTTCTACCTTCAGACAGTCCCGGAATCCCGGCACAGTGAGGTGGTTGTTCTCCAGGAGACCCGTCAGCACCGTGCAGACGTCCTGGGTGGCGGAGCTGAGGTCTTCCAGAAGGATCCAGCAGCCGCTCATGACGGCCTGGGTCAGCACTCCTGGCTGCCACACGAACTCTCCGGGCACGTCTGTGCATCTGAAAGCCAAAACGACCTTTAGAGACTCAAAAGCAGCTTGAAAAGGCTCTCTTACCTGTATTGACCAAGAAGAGTCTTGCTATCAGTCTGGTCTCCCAGCTGGATTCTCAGAAATGCGTTTGAATCTGCCTCATTCGTCCTTGGAACTGCCGGTTTCGTCTTCTTCTTGCGCTTGGAGCCGCTCTTCTCGTCTTCTTCTGACTCATCCTCCTGGAACTCGACGAGACGACCCGTTTTCTTGGCCAGGTACTCGATCAGCATGGTTTTACCGCACCCCACGGGTCCCGAGAGGCAGACAGGCTTGTCGCACGCGATCGCCAAAGCGAGACTTCGCAGGTTGGCTCGCGTAGACTTGACCATGCAGGGCTCGCTCTGAATCTGGACCTGCTGCAGGACCGGGAGGAAGATGCCCTCCACGTTGATGTACTTGTCGGTGCTAACTTGCAAGGTCGTCTCTTCTTCAGTCTTGAAATCGGGGCACTCGAAGGCGGTCTCTTCGTGGTTCAGGACGAGGGTCTCCAGAGGCACCCCCGACGCTTTTGTGAGCTGGGACAGCTGGCTCTGGCTCGCTCCTGTGAGGAGGGCCAGAATCCGGCAGCAGTAGAGCTTCTGGAGGTCGCAACCTTGGTTCCAGTAGGCGCCGAAGAAGTCCGACCACTTCCAGAGATCCTTGAACAGGACGACGTCGGACTTCAGGAACCGGTAGCATGCCTTAATCACATCCAGATTTGAGGGCTTGGAGCTCTCCACCTTCTGGCGTTTCGTTTTGTGGCCGGAGGGAGCCGACTTCCAGAATATCTTGTCCTCGTCTCTTTTGAAGGTCTCGTAGGCGAACCTGAAATAGCTCAATTTTCAGAGAAACTACAAGAAGAGCACCTTAATTACCTCTTGATGCTAGCGTGCTGAGCCACCAGCTTCGACAGGGCCACGCACTTCCACTCGAACTTGCCCTCGGAGGAGTCCTGGTCCTTGAAGGCCTCCTCCAGAATCAGCAGCAGGACGTCCGAGAAGAGCCCTCCGACGACTTCTGTGACTTTCGGCTTGACTATTTCCTTCGCCAGGACCCGGAAGAGCTCCTGGGAGTCGCATTTCTGGAAAGCAGACTTTCAGCTTCTGGGTTAGCCGCATGTTAGCCGTCTCACCTTCTTTAGCAGCTCCTGAATCGCCTTGCTTTCACTCTCTTTGAAGAGGTAGCTCAGCTTTTGCTTTAAATTTTGTATTTTTATGTCCATTGCGCATTACTTTGCGGAGTTATTGAATTAAATTCGCAGACCACACTTCGTTCTGGATTTTATTTACAAAAGTGCATGTGTATATGAAATGCTGGTTTGTTTACATTTTTCACATACACTTTGTATGAGAAGTATAAAAGGGCGTCGAAAGTCGGAGGGGCTCTCATTTCAAAACAAAACTTTTCACGGACAACACGATCGGCGAGAGTTTTATTGGAAATAAGCAACGAAAAACGACAGGAAAATGAGTGCGAAGCGGCATTTGTCCCAGAACTCCAGCCAGGACTCGCAGGAGAGCGAAACTGACGACGGGATCGCGACCAAGCGCTTCAAAACAGACACTTCCTCGGACGAGAGCTCCGATGACAAGTGAGTAAATTTTCGGTGGCTTGGCATTTTTGCAATGTGAACCTTTTTTCAGTGACGGAGACCAGCAGGCCTCGTCGTCGGTCAAATACTCGAACCCCGCTATGCGGATGATGCAGAACATGGGCTACAAGCAGAACACGGGTCTCGGTCGCATGGGCCAGGGTCGGCTGGAGCCCGTGGAAGCGAGTTCCCAAAAGGGTCGACGAGGTCTGGGTCTGAAGCTTGAGGACCTCGACCTGGCCGCCATGAAGTGGGACAAGAGCATGGAGTCACCCCTCAGCATCCCGGAGGTCGTGGAGTGGTACGAGTGCGAGACAGCAGAGCAGGAGCTGGCCGAGCTGGACGGAGATCTGCTCTGGAGCTGGGTACAGAAGGGCAGACGGAAGCTTAATATTGACGACGAGACGTACTTCTGCGACCCGGAGGTGCTGGAGAGCATCCTGAAGTCCAAGACGGTGTTCGACAAGCTGGGGGCAGCGGACATGGTGAAGGCGAGAACGAGAGCGAACCCGTTCGAGACCATCAAGCACAACGTATTCCAGAACCGGGCGGCAGTGAAGATGGCCAACATGGACGCCATGTTCGACTTCATGTTCACGAACCCAGTGGACATGGAGGGCAATCCGCTGGTGCGGGAGGACGACTTGCTCTACTTCGCCGACGTCTGCGCAGGACCCGGGGGCTTCTCGGAGTACGTGCTGTACCGGAAGGGCTGGGAGGCGAAGGGATTCGGGTTCACACTCAGAGCCGAGAACGACTTCAAGCTCCACGACTTCAACGCCGGCCATCCCGAGACCTTCGACCCCTACTACGGCATCAACAGGGACGGCAACGTGTTCGACCCCGAGAACTGCGCCTCGCTCAAGGACTACGTGCTGAAGCAGGTGGGCGAGGGCGTTCACTTCATGATGTCGGACGGGGGCTTCTCGGTGGAGGGACAGGAGAACCTGCAGGAAATCCTCTCCAAGCAGCTCTATCTCTGCCAGTGTCTCGTGGCCCTGCAGCTGGTTCGTGTAAACGGGCACTTTGTGACGAAGCTCTTCGACATCTTCACTCCCTTCAGCGTTGGTCTCATCTATCTCATGTCCCGGTGCTTCCACTCCATCTCCATCTGCAAGCCCAACACATCGCGTCCAGCCAACTCGGAGCGGTATCTCGTGTGCAAGTGGAAGAGACCCGGCACGAAGCCCATCGAGGACCATCTCTTCCGGGTCAACGACTACCTGTGGGGCAAGCGGCAGTACGACGACAATGACAAGCAGAAGGATGTGCTGGGTCTCGTGCCACTCGAGAAGCTCATTGAGGAGGACAAGAAGTTCTTCCAGTACATCTACGAGTCCAACAACAACTTCGGGAGGGTGCAGATCGAGGCACTGCTGAAGATAGCAGCTTTTACGAAGGACAACAACCTCATAGACGAGCGCCAGTCTGAGGTGAAGAAGCAGTGTCTGGAGCTGTGGAAGCTGGAAGATAAGATGCGTCGCGGGCCCCCCAAGGTACCGAACTTTGACTACGTGAAGGAGCTTCTTGGGACCTGGATCAGCGACCAGGCGTTCATAGACGCGCCCGCCAAGCCTCTGGACCCCCATCTGGGTCGCATCTTTCATCAGATCCATGACTGGTACTTCGTCCCGCTAGAACGCAAGGAGAACTCGTACAGGTAAGAGGACCTTCTGTCTTGTCTTTTGCCATTAAAAAACTGTTAGGAGCTTATCATTTTCGGAACCGAACGGTACGATTATCAGGTACCCATTTGCCTCAGAATTTGAGTATTGGATTTTTTGCCTGCACTCTAACCCGAGAACTAATTAATTGTCTGTTTTTTAGGCACCTCCGAACCTTCTTCATGAGCAGAGGCGGCCACAACGTCCTCGCCTACAACCCGGACAAGCGCAGCTGGGTCCCCAACGACATCCCCTACATCGAGATGTCGCCCAAAACTCTCATCTACGGCGAGCTCGTGAAGGAGTACCGCGGCCACGGTAAGAACCAGTCGCCCATAACGGCGCTCCACATCATCGACGGCATAGTTCTGGGAGGCCAGGACATCCGGAGAGACGAGCTGTCGGAGCGGAACCGCAAATGCAAGAAGTTTGCCCGGGCCCTCAACAAGCCGCTCTGCAACATCACGGGTCCTGACGGCAACCAGCGGTGCTCGGTTCCCATCAGGTGCAAGAAGCTGTATCCCCTCAAGGATTTTTCGAGCTTCGCCAACTCACTCGACGACTTCCCCATGAAGAGCGGGGGCTACAGACGCGGCATCTGGCTGCAGAAGGAAGGCTGTGATGCGGAGGAGCGATACTACACTCCGGAAGGTGAGCTAACCCCCGTGAAAATTTTTCCTCGAACGCCACTAACTTTTCTTTTCCAGGGCTCTTGTTCCTCAAGGGCACGAACGACGACTTCTACAAGTGCTTCTCGAAGAGCCGTCAGGAGTTTTACTACGCGGACAAGAGAAGCCGAGTGTCGACCTTCGTGAACCCGGAGATCACGAGAGAAGCCTCGGCGTCGTTCAAGGGCACCTTCGTGACGCGACACGTCTGGCAGTGGGACGAGAAGCAGTCGAATCTGGATGAGCAGCAGAGCGATGATGGCAGTCGTATAAACCGACAGCACCTGGACGACTACATTGCCAACGCTCTCAACTAGAAGATTCTATTTTTTCGAAAATAAATTGTATTATATTTAACTAAGAGTTGTCTCGTTGAGTTCCATGAAGGCCCTCAGTCTCTCGTCAAGCTCGTTCTTGAGCTCTTCCAGGTTCTGGGTGCTGCTGGGGTCCTGTTTCCGGAAGGCCTTGAAGAAAGTCACCGCCACGTCGTAGAGCTCCCGGGCTCCCCCACAGAGTCCGGCGTCCTTGAGGAAGCTAGTGGCGTTGAAGCAGCTGCTCTCGTCCGGGCTGAAGCTCAGGGAACTGAAGGCTCTCGGGTCGTTGAGGATCTCCTCGGCCCGCTTGATCACGCAGGCCGGGAAGCTGACTCCCTTGGCGAGCTTGAGCTGGGTCCGCTCTCTGGTCTGGGTCTCGGCGTAGACCACCTCCTTCTCCTCGTCCAGGTGCAGGTTGACGACGTTCATGAAGCGGTTCGAGAGCCGCTCGAGGTGTTCGAAGTGGGTCACGAGGAAGACAAAGGGGCGTCGGACGAGGGGGGAGCCCACCTCCAGGAACTTCAGGAGCTTCTCGCACAGGACGTACGAGAGGACCTCGGCGTCCTTGACGTTCGTGCTCCGACAGAGCTCGTCAATGACGACGAGACTCCGGCTGGTCATGGTGGTGAGGATGAACTCCATATCCTGCATTTCCACCGCGAAACTCGAGAGGTTCTGGTCGATGTTGTCGTCGAAGCCCATTCGGGAGAGAATCTTGTCGCAGAGACGCATCTTCGCGGACTTGGCTGGCAGGTTGCAGCCCAGGTGGGCCAGGATCTGAAGCAGCGCTACCATCTTTATGTAAGTCGTCTTGCCACACATGTTGTTCCCAGTGATCACGAAGAAGTTGTAGTCTGGATTGGCCATCTGAAAAATTGCGCCAAAAGTTTACAAAACCCGGGGTTTCATCAAAAAAAATTTTTAAAAATTCGAAAAAGCTCTCATGGTCGAAATAAAGCGTCGCTTCGCTTCGAGTTTTTGCAAGCTGCACAAAGAAAGTTCCAAGGTTAACTCACGATATTGTTGGGGACGATCTTGTCAACCTTCCACGACAGCTCCAGCAGAGGGTTCATCCCCTTCACGACCTCCATTTCCTCCCCGAACTCAGGCCTGCACTCTGCATGGGACTTGCTATACTCACTCAGGGCCAGAACGACGTCCAGCTCCGTGACAAAGTCGACCAGGCTGTAGACCAGGTGGATCTCATTCCGGACCTCTTGAAACAGCTGGCAGATGATCCTGGAAAATTACTCAGACTCAAAAAGGGGTTCTGATAGTGGAGAGAACCTACATATTGTTCATGATCTGCATCTGATTGCCTATTTTCGAGACGTTATCGTTCAACTCGAAGAGCCTGGCCGTGACGAAGCAAACAGCCTTATCAGTACGACTTGTGATTTGCAGTTCGGGTGGAAATTCCCTAGGAATCCGCGTGTTCCGGTCGAGGTGGAGGCGGATGTGGAATCCCTTGGTCGAGGTGTGGACCATCTTGAGTGCCAAATTCACCTGGAAAGCCACTGCCTCCACGTGCGTCCGGATCGCCTCGATGTTCTTGGACAGGTTGTCTCGGAGGACGTCCAGGAACTTGTTCACTCCTCCTCTTATCATGAAGAGGCGCTGGAAGTAGGAGCGGTTCTTCTGGACGTGAATCTCGGGCTCCAGGACCTCGCAGATTTTGTTCAAGAAGGCTTCGTAGGCTGGATTGGAGACTCCTTCGGCTATGAACTTCAGGAACTGGGTCTTGGGGCTGGAGAGGGCGTTTCTGAGGTCCGGGATGGCTTCAAGATGGAGCTTCAGAAGCATCATGAGGTTCAGCATGCCCTCAGCGGCCTTCACATTGTCAGTCTGTGGAAGTAAGGAGCTTTATTTTTGACTCTCTTTTTGGAAAACTCAGGAAAAATCGTTTGAAATATTTTTCTGAAGACGAGCTTGTGTCAGTTAGAGGGTTAAATACCTACAATGGTGATGGAGTACTGCAGCTTCAGAAGCTTGTGAACCTCCTTAAACTTCTCCAGAGCCATCCGACAGTTCGTCATGAGTCTGTCCGTGTTCATCATCTCCTGAATGCAGCTCTGTCTCTCCAGAATAGCTTCGAGTTCCCTGTGAGGCTCCAGTATCTGGGCTCTCAGGGAGCTCTTGCCGGTTTTCGTCACGCACGTGTCCAGGAGGCTGAGCAGGGAGAACTTGCTCTTGCGATCGGTTCCAGGTCCTGCTGGCTGGACCAGCTCAAGTCTGTTGGCGGTATCCACGTCGATCGAGAGCTTCCCGATGTTGGCCAGGAACTCGATTCTGGCGGTGTGAGGTGCGATCAAGAGCTCAGCTTTAGAGGTGAACTCGTAGAGACCCGCGAGACTCGCCAGCGCCACTTTTTTAGACCCCACGTCTTTTTTTAGACCTGAAAGGTACTCTGGCGCGCAGAGATGAAACGCGACCTCCTCCCCAGTTTTGTGGTTGAAGAACCGGAAGTTCTGCTTTATGAGGGAGACCCACGGAAACTTTTCACGGATCATCTCCAGGAGTTTCGGAACAGACATGGAGTTCAGGAGCATGTCCGGGAACACCACGACCTTGACGTCGAAAAGCACGATTTTCTTTGTCGTTTCTGAGAACCAGATGTTGTCCGTGACCTCGTTCAAGTAAATCACTCGGCTGGCGGTCGTGTCCAGAATAGAGAACCCGATTTCCTGGCGCTCGCGACCCTCGGCGATTGCTGGAAACTCACTTGTTTAGGCGGGTTAGAGGAAGGAAGGAGGTTACCCATGACGACGTCGATGTTGAGGGTCGAATCGGACTGGTTGAAGAAGTATCGGGCGTCGTTTTCCACGCAAAATTGAGGAGCTTCCATTTTTGCCAAACCTTTTGACAGATAACTGTTCACGTTTGACAGCTGTCAAGGCAGGATAACTGTTTCCATGACGAAGCGTGTTTACTTTTCGCTATCGCGCATTCGGCGAAATAAAAACTTTATCAGACCGACCAAGGGTCGAAATGAGCAACTAAATTCCATTCATTCAAGCCTCGAGAGCCGATAAAAGCTGATGGGGGGAGTGTCTGATAAGTGGATGCAACGCCAAAGCGACGTCAATGCGGGGGTTTGTGTTGCCAAGTGGCAATTTCAAAAACAAGATTGTTATTATTGTTTTTGCCGTCGCAATTTTATTTCTGCTTGCGTATTCGGTGGGCTGTCAGGGGAACTGATAGGCCTCTACGCTGATCCCGATAAAAAACATTAATTGTGGGACGGGAACCTAGAGATTAAGCAAGGTCCCAGGAAAAAATTCCGCATGTTTATGTTTTCGCGCGATTGCTGATAACCTGTTTCATTGTTTTCTAGTGTTCTTTGAAGTCACCCAAGCTGAAGTCACACCTTTCGTTACGTGAAGCACGTGATCACCCTCAAAAAATCGTGTGGATCGATGACCTTTCAGTAGCATTGAGTCCGGCCAGAAAGAATCTGGGGGCATGACAAGCGAGACTGGGGCTGATAAGGGGATGTGGAGCAGCTGTGACGTAAGCGAGCGTACCTTCGCGATCCGTTTTCCCGTGTTTGTGATTTTTTAACGAAACCGAAGGCGTAGGCTGTTGCGTCTCCGAAACCTGTTTTCGATTCGCCTTTTGACTCGCATCCCGCAGACAAAATGTCTTTCAATCACAAATATTTACGCTTTCGAGTGAGTTTGTATGATGAAATAAGACATGGGGTTTCGAGCCCTAGTAGCGGCCGAACCAAACAAGTATCGTACGAGCGTTGATAAGGCGCGTTGTATAAATATGTGTGCAAAGCGAGATTACAGCTTTTATTTAGCCTGCGATACTACAGCAGCTCAACCAGTTGTTATTTTGCACTCTCCAGGAGCAGCAGCAATTTGAAGAAGTGCGGTCTTTGCCTCAATTTTTGGAAAACCTTCCATCGGCCTTGGCTTCTTCGAAGACACTTTCCTAGTTTTACGATTTTTGGATACTTCGCCCATCACCCCGGATTAATCATGAATCGGTGAGTGCTGTTGCCATGCGAATTCCAATAACAAATTCGATCGGGAGCGTATCAGGTTGCTGATACATGCGGGTGGCATTATTGTTGTTGTTGTAATTTTGAGAAAAGAATTTCCTTTTAGTTAAGAAGAAAATACCTTTTACCAATAACTCCTAATCAGAAAAAAATTTCTTTGCTACGTGTCGACTCAATTTAGTAATTTTTAGATTCAAACAACCTCTGAATTCTCAAGCTTAAAATTATTCAACAAAAAACTTGCTCCCGAATTTCTCTGGATCGCAATTCGATTTGCGCAGAAAGGGGTTCGAAAGAAGGACATCGGAGATAACGCGTCTTGACCCAGATACCGAAGACTCTTAAGTGAGTCGGCAAGAAGTCCCCGAACCGGGCGTTCTTGGAGTCAAGTTCAGAGAAAACAAACCGCCGACAATTTAAAGATTCAAACCCACACACACTCGGATCGTGTTGTGGGCCAGAACACCAAGCACGAATCAATTCAAGTAAATTCAAGAACGACACTCGAACTTGGCACGTAACGAAAACCTCAAAACACACACAGAAAGTACAGACCCAGACACAAAGCAAAATTACAAAATCATCGCTTTTCATCGCGAATGCGCGTACGGGGACCGTAGAGAATGCCTCGCACACGATCAAAACAGCTTCTAATGTGTCGCTACTCATTCTATTTCAGCGTCGGCATTAGTTTAGTAGCCATATCCGCCGCTGCTGGTAGCGAGACATCGACAGTCAACTCCAGCATCAAGGTTTACGCTACCAACGGGACCTCCACCACGACCCAGATCCCCACCTCCAAGCAGGTCCGGATGGACAACTCGCAGTACAGCAAGAACGTCTCGCGGGCCGTCGAGGCTCTGCAGGAGTCTGACATCGTCTGCTTCGACGTCGACTCGACTGTGATCATGGAGGAGGGCATTGACGAGCTCGCCAAGTTCTGCGGAAAGGGAGCCGAGGTGGAGAAACTGTAAGAGAGCCCTCAGCTCACTTGAATCCTTGCTAAGCCGTCTTCTTTCAGGACACGAGAGGCCATGGGAGGCTCGATGACGTTCCAGGAGGCTCTCCGTCGGCGACTCAACATCATTCGTCCGTCACAGAAGCAGATTCGCGACTTCCTGCAGCAGTACCCCAGCACTGTGACCCCCGGATTGAGGTGAGTCTCGTTGCCAGGGAGAAAATCGGGCCAGAGACGTAGGAAGGGCTTAAATCAGGAGGGAAAAAAAATTCATACTCATATGTAGTACCCCCTCTTGGCCCCTTTCTTGCTGAGTTTTAAGCTCTTAAAAAGTTTTGAACCCCCTTCAGACCCTTCCCTGAGCTACGTCTCTGGATGTCGATCTGAAATTTTAAGTAAAACTTTTCCCCAGAAAATCGTTCTAAAAATTTCCAAAAGAGAAGGGATTCCCAAGCTCTTAGCAACAGCCCTGAATCAATCAACCTGATTACTGCACTCACGTGAATCACGCTAATGTTATGACTTGTCGTGTTACAGAGATCTCATAAACAAACTGAAGTCCGAAGGCAAGCAAGTCTACCTGATTTCTGGGGGCTTCGACTGCCTCATAGAGCCCGTTGCCGAGAGCATCGGAGTGTCGGTGGAGAACATGTACGCCAACACCCTGTTCTTCTACTTCAACGGGGAATACGCGGGCTTCGACGTGAACCAGCCGACGAGCCGCAGCGGGGGCAAAGGAGAGGCCATCGACATGATTCGCAGGAAGTACAAGGACATGAAGGTCGTCACGATGGTGGGAGACGGAGCTACGGACATGGAGGCGGCGCCAAGCCACGCCAACTACTTTATCGGATTCGGAGGGAACGTGGTGAGGGATTCTGTGCAGAAGAACGCCGAATTTTTCGTCACCGACTTCAAGAGTCTGATCTGGTGAAGCACCGACCCCCAGTATAGCTACCACAACACTACCCCCCTACAATAAAATGTGATTAATAAAAATTTATTTTATTTGCTTCATCGGATACTTTCTTCTGTACATAGATAAGTGTAGATATAAGTTAGCTCTATACCTACTAACTCGTATGTGAAGTTTGCAAACATTTAATTAATAAAAAAAACTTAAAGTACCTTTGGAGAATTATTGCTGCAACTTATTCCTTTGATCTCTCGTAAAGATACAAGTAGGCCAACTCCTTTGGTGGATTCTGCGACAGGGCCACCTTTTCGTCGTTGAAGATGACCCACTGGCCGTTCTTCAGGATGTGGCAGACGTAGTGGCCGACCAGCGAGGAGGTGCCCATGTGGGAGATAAATGCAACCAGCTTGTATTCTGAAACGAAACAGGCGGAGGGTTAAACTTGACCTTGAGACCTTCTCAAACTCGAATGTCTTTGTCTTTCATTCCAGCTGATAAACTGATAAGTGTTTTCGATTCGCAACCTGTGAGCTTTGGTATTTTTCTAGACTCTCTTTTGGATGACCTTGAGAATGGCCTTGTCCTGGGTTCTATGATCAAGACTACAGGGCATCTTTCAAGACTTCTCAAGACTACAGGGAAGGGTACATTCTGGGAACTGGGCTGTTCCGTCGATGTGCGATAGGTCTGCTAGTTTGGGTCTATGGAATGCGTCTTCTGCCTTTTTTATGACCATGATTCAGGAGCTATAAAGAGCCATCTAGCTGATTGATTTTTAACTGGGCTGTGAGGCTTCAAGCTGATAATTGTTGGAAAAATTCTATGAACATTTTTTGGGCTTTTTGGAAAACATTTTTCGAATAATTTGGGATCTTTTAGTTTCTGGAAAAAATTTTGGTTCTTCCTCAATAAGTTTTTAATTCACTTCAAGAGCCTCAAGAGTCAATTTGACCTTGAACAGTATCTTGGCAGCAAATGAAAGTCTTTGGGGGCTCTTTCTATGTTATGTCTAAAGCTTGAGAAATGAGACTTTTTAGCTTGTTTTGAACAAGGCATTAAAGTTTCTTTGCCCCTTGATAACAATCAACAGCAGAAAACAAGGAAACTGCCGATCACTATCAAGGTTTATTGCTTAAGTGGAAGAAACCTCAAACCTTTGTTCGGTAAATCTTTGAGTTCGATAAGGCGTCTGCACATTTTAGATATTTTGGCTCTGAATCTTTGAACCTCAATTACAGCCCCCAATTTAGCCACATGATTAGATTCGGTTCTGATTCCTCCTTTATGGCTCTTCGATGACACCTGCCTAATATTCTGATAAAACTTTGGTATAAAAGCTCATCAATTTTGGTTCAAAATCAATCGAGTTTTGCGGTCCTAAGAACAAGCACTACCAGCAAAATGAAAGTAATCTTCGCCTTTGTGGCGAGTCTTGCCGTAGCCACGGCCTTCGTCGCCCCAATCCCCCCATCAGTTGGACGTCCCAGCCTGCGCCCTGAGCTCCAGGAACCAGAGTACATCCTGCCTCCGATTATTATGCCAGTCGTGCCTCCACCAAAGAGCCCTCTGCCAGAGCTCGTGGTTCCAGTCGCACCCCCACCAAAGAGCCGTCTTCCAGAGCTCGTCGACCCAGAACAGGGAGTCGTTCGTCCCATCCCCAAGCCAGAGGTGCCAACTCTAGTGCTTCCAACCTTCCCAGTTCCCATCTTTCCCTCGGACCCAACCATCGTGATGCCCGTCGTTCCTCCACCAAAGGGACATCTTCCAGAACTTGAGCTTCCAGAGTGGGGAGTCCGACCCATTCCCAAGCCAGAGTCCCCAGTCATCGTCCTGCCTCCATCCCAGATGCCAGTGCTGCCCGAGGTTCCAAAGCCCGAGCACCGACCAGCTTTGCCAGAGGAGCCCATCGTCTTGCCACCAATGCAGTTGCCCACCAACCCAATTGCTCCTCCTCAGCTCCAGGACCCCATCGTAACTCCAGAACTGCCAATCGTCTTGCCTCCATGGCAAATGCCAATCATTGTGGCCCCACCCCACCTCCAAGACCCAATTGTCCGCCCAGAGGAGCCCATCGTCGTGCCTCCAATGCAGTTGCCTACTAACCCAATTGCTCCTCCTCAGCTCCAGGACCCCATCCTCACCCCACAATTGCCAATCATCTTGCCTCCATGGCAAATGCCAATCGTCCGCCCAGAGGAGCCCATCGTCTTGCCTCCAATGCAGCTGCCTACCAACCCAATCGCTCCCCCTCAGCTCCAGGACCCCATCGTAACTCCAGAATTGCCAATCGTCTTGCCTCCATGGCAAATGCCAATCATTGTGGCCCCACCCCACCTCCAAGACCCAATCGTCCGCCCAGAGGAACCCATCGTCTTGCCACCAATGCAGTTGCCTACCAACCCGATTGCTCCCCCTCAGCTCCAGGACCCCATCCACACCCCACAATTGCCAATCGTCTTGCCCCCATGGCAGATGCCCGTCGTAGTGGCCCCACCCCAGCTCCAGGACCCCGTTGTGCTCCCACCTCAACTCTCCCACCCAATCCTGCTCCCATCTGACCCAATCTTGGTCATGCCAGTGCTGCCAGCCCCAGAGCAGGGAGTTCGTCCCATCCCCAAGCCACAGGAGCCAACTCTCCCAGGACCAGCTCCTCGCCCAATCGTTCCAGGACCACCAATGAAGCCTCCTCCAGTGTTCCCAATGGACCCAACCAACCCTGCTCCAAGTGTACCTGAGATTGTCTTCCCTGGAAACCCAACCAACCCCGCCCCAGTTGAGCCCGAGGTTGCTGTTCCTCCATTCCAGCTCCCAACCAATCCAATCTTCCCTGGAAACCCAACCAACCCTGCTCCAAGTGTACCTGAGATTGTCTTCCCAGGAAACCCAACCAACCCCGCCCCAGTTGAGCCAGAGGTTGCTATTCCTCCATTCCAGCTCCCAGCCAATCCAGTCTTCCCAGGAACCCCAACCAACCCAGCTCCAGTCCACCCAGAGGTTGCTGTTCCTCCATTCCAGCTCCCAACCATACCAGTCTTCCCTGGAAACCCAACCAACCCCGCCCCAGTTGAGCCAGAGGTTGCTGTTCCTCCATTCCAGTTCCCAACCATTCCAGTCTTCCCTGGAAACCCAACCAACCCCGCTCCAGTTGAGCCAGAGGTTGCTCCTCCAAGCAAGCTCCCTCAGCGCCCTCTCTACAAGATCGTCCTCTACTAATTTGACTTTTGTTACATTTGAAAATTAATAAAATCCTTTGGTCTTTGTTATAAACACCTTTTTTGGAAAATGCACTGCCTTCAAAATTGCACCAGCTGGTTCAAGGAAAAGTACGCCTCAGCAATGCCCAGTAATCAACCTGCCTCCTCCAAGGAGAACCCAAAGGAAAGGGCTTTGCTGAACTTGAAACGAGCCGTTCGTCATCTCTCAGCAGCTCCTCTGACCAACCAAGATGTCGGCCACATTAGCGAGTGCAGTCAAGAGCTGCTGAGGATTCTCGAGAAGCACGGAGCTGCGGTCAAAAAAATCAAAATTCTAGAGAGTCTCGACAACATCGAGGACAAGCTGGAGCAGGTTCTGGTAAAAATCACCCAGTGCTCCTGCAAAATCGACTCGACCCGGGAACCCACGGCGCAGAAGGTCAGCTTGACTAAATTGGACGTCCAAGGGAACCCTCGCCTGGAAATCGACCTGAGCCTGGACATCAAAACCAACGAAAGGATCCTGAAGGTCAATAAATGAGGGGCTAAACTTGTATGTAATCAGTGTCAACGTCTTGAACCTGCTATGGCAAAGGAAAGGCTACTCACTCGAAAGTCCGTCTCTGTACTGCGGAGGGCTTTCGGGCTGCTCCGACGACGACTGGTCCATGGGCTGCTCCTCCGCGTTCAGCTCATCCTGGTGCGAGAAGATCCAGTCCACGGCGCGCTCCGTGTTGTTGCTGGTCTCCTTCAGGGCCCGGATCGCCTGGCTCTCCATGAAGCCCATGCCCGTCAGCAGCATGATGCCCTCGGGGTCCGGCACGAAGTCGTCCTTCTTCGCCACGCCCTCCAGGCCTGGAGGCACGAAGGGGTCCCCGAAGTCGCTGTCGTCCATGTGCTCCATCATCCACTGGGTGGCGAGCTCCAGACCCGAGTTCTTCGTGAAGAAGAGGGCTCGCTTGCAGGCCTCCAGGGGGAAGCCCATTTCGGCCAGTTGCTGGAGAACCTCGGGGTCGCAGGGAGGGGGCGAAGGGGGGCGCACTGTGACCTCAGGAAGAACCGCCTCGTGCGCCTGGAGTCCGGAGCCACGCAGGTCTGAGAGGTCCAGGACGTCCGGGATGTCGATCGCCACGTCGAGCTTCACCTCCGTCCAGTCCTCGCGGATCGTGAACTTCTTCAGCTGCAGCACGAGGTAATCCGGCATGGAGGCGAGTCGGGCCGTCTTCTTCGCGAACGTGATGCCGTTGAGGGCGCTGCTGAAGAACTGCTCCACGGTCTCGACGGCGGCGTATTGCTCGATACAGGATTGCAGGGGGATCCGGGGTCGGATCACCTCGTTGGGGTCGATCTTGATCCCGGCAGCCTCCACCTCGGCCTTCCGTGCCTCGAACGCCCGCACCTCGTCGATGTTGGTGGCGGCCGTCAGGGGGATGTTCAGGGGCAGACTCCACTCGTCACGGTACGTGTACTTGACCTTGCCCGTGGATCCACACTCGACCCGGTCCTCGATGCGGAACTTGAGGGCGTCCGCGGGATTCGCTTCGGTTCTGCTGTTCTTCGCTAGTACGTTGATGACGTGCAGGAGGTACTCGTGGGCGTCCTGCTGCGTGTTGGTCGAGAAGTCCTGGTGTCCCTTCCCGATGAGGGTCTTGAACATGGTCGGGGCGACTCCCACGACCTCGCCCTTCTCGACGTTCTCGGGGGTGGCGCTGTACTTGCCGCTCAGCAGCCCGGTCCCGAGTTTGCTCCTGCAAGAAAAATACCTTATTTATCCTGGAAAACCCTTCAAAAGGAGATAGGTCTTACGTCTGAATATTGAAGTCGTTGGCCGGGTCTGGGTTGAAGGTGCTGAAGTAGCCGTCGGCGCCGTTCACGAAGCGCTCCACGAAGTCCGGGATCACGAAGATGACCTGCATCACGCTGTTGCAGTAGCACGAGTTCCCGAGGTTCTTCATGCCCGTGTACCCCGGGCCCCAGATCGGGTCCAGTTGACTGGCGCTCTCCGTCAGAAGCCCCCACTCGCCGATCTTCTTGTTGAGCTCCAGCTCCATTTCCACGATCGACTTCTCCGTCTTCTCGAGCTGACCCACGTTGATCCCAAAGTGCGCCAGGTGCTTCTTCAGATGCGGGTTCTCCACCATGTCGTCCTCCACGTAGCTGTAGACGTCTCCCTTGCCGTCGGCCGTGATGGTCCCGAGCTTCACTGCCAGCGGGTACTTGGTCTCGTGGTAGTGCTCCACTGCGTGGTTGTTCCCGCCCGACCCGTCGAAGAACTTCCTGCCGCACAGGATCTTGCCGTCCGTCAGGTTGAGCCACAGGTTCGTGGTGAGGTCGCACTTCTCGCACTTCCAGCCCTTCGGGGGGATCTTGACCCCGTTGTCGAACTGCAGGAGATCCTCAGCGTGCACCGAGACCTTCCGGACCTCTCCGTCCCAGGTCCCCGTGAGAGCGTCTCTGAGACCCTTGGAGCTCGCCGACTCGGCCTTGATGACTGCCTCCGCGGCATTCGACACCAGAAGGGGAAGGTTCTCGAGATCTGGGTACGCGAACTCCTGCCGTTCTGGCAGCACTACGATCTTATAGCTCGTCTCGTACTCGTACTTGACCTCGTTCAGGTCGAAGCCCCCCTCGACACCTATGGCGAGTCTGGTGACCTTTTTCTCGGGCTCGAGGTCTGTCGGTTCCTTCTTGATCTCTGTGCGGGTTCTCCGGATGTGCAGGAACACCCGGTTGCCAGTCTTCTCGGCGTACCTGCCAGCAAAAGCCTCGCCAAAGCCCAGGAACGAGCTCAGACTGACGTACAGGCCAGTGGAAGAGTCCTGGAGGAGATTTTCAGTTAAAATTGTGCAATTTTCGACCTGCTACTCACCGGTGCATCGAAACTGAACATACACTCGTCCTTATAGACTCGATCGCTGCCGCAGGGGATGCGAATTTGCGACAAGTTCTTCTGCAGGACCTCCATTTTGCTCTGGCACACCTTTTGCTTCTTAAATGCTTGAATTTTCGCTAAAATTTGCTATTTGTATCACCAGAATAAACTACTGTTGCTAATGAGGCTGCAAATTTATATTTTGACAAGTTCGCCGCTTCCGAAATCCGCCACCAGGGGCGCTGCCACTCAGACAGTGAACAAAAACAAAACAACACGAGGACCGAGAATGGCCCCGCAGAGAAAAACTCGCAGAAAACGACCGGGAAGCAAGGCGAAGGGCGTGAAGAAAGTCGCCATTCCGTTCGAAGAGAGGCCGGAAGACAAGCTAGCGCCCCACAGTTTCGTGATAACGAGGGGGATCCGGTCGAGAAATGTGGTGCACATATCGCGGGACCTGCGAAGAATGCTGGCCCCGTACACGGCCTCCAACCTGAGAGAGCGGCGGTGCAACAAGATCCGGGACTTTGTGGCGCTCTCTGGCATCTTCCACGTCTCGTACATGTGCGTCTTCACGCAGTCCGAGAACGCGCTGTCTCTCAAGATCGCCAAGCTCTCGAAGGGTCCAACTCTGGTGAGTCTTGTTTTCAGGCTCTTTATTCCTTCGGGCATAGAAATTTTTCAGGTCGGTCGCTCTTTTTATGGAGTGGACAAACAGAGCAAAATTTTCAGCCAATTTTCGTGGAGGTTTTGATTTAAGACCTACTTGGATCTCCCAAAGTACTTAAGTCCGGAAGCTCATCTCTTGGTGGCTGTTTCTAGGGGTCCCTCTAGTGATCGTCACCAAAGATGGGAGCTCTAGCCCCCGTACTTTGGGAGCTAGAAAAAATCGAATTTTTGTATGGGAAAATTTCACCAAGATTTGGTTTTCTCTAGCTCCCAAAGTACGGGGGCTAGAGCTCCCATCTTTGGTGACAATCACTAGAGGGACCCCTAGAAACAGCCACCAAGAGATGAGTCTCCGGACATAAGTACTTTAAGAGATCCAAGTCGTTCTCAAATCCAAACTTCCACGAAAATTGGCTGAAAATTTTGCTCAGTTTGTCTACTCCATGAGAAGAGCGACCGACCTGAAAAATGTCCATGCTCGAAGCTTTATTCACTCTCATGCTCTTCTGGCATTTCAGACGTTCAAAGTGCACCAGTACACGCTCTCGAAGGACGTGATTTCGAACGTCAAGTCGCAGCTCCTCGAGGAAAGTGCCTTCCAGTTCCCTCCAGTGGTGATCCTGAACGGGTTCACGGGCGAGGGGAAGCACCTGAAGCTCATGGCGGCCACGTTCCAGAACATGTTCCCGCCCATCAACCTCACGACCGTCAAGCTCCACAACATCCGTCGGTGTCTCCTGTTCTCCTACAACCCCACCACGAAGCTCATCGACATGCGGCACTTCATGATCCGAACGCAGCCCGTGGGACTCAACAAGGGCGTCAAGAAGGTCGTGAACAGACACATCCCGGATCTATCGAAATTCGAGGACATCTCGGACTTCGTGGCGAAGGCAGACCTGCTGTCAGAGTCGGAGTTTGAGGACGAGGAGAAGACAGTCGTGATGCCCCAGACGACCACTCGGGGCAACGTGAAGGAGAACAAGTCGGCCATCAAGCTGTTCGAGATCGGGCCGAGGTTCACGATTCAGCTCATAAAGATCGAGGAGGGACTGCTGGACGGGGAGGTGTTCTTCCACGAGTTCATCAAGAAAACGGACGAGGAGGTCAACGAGACGCGCAAGAGACGGGAGAAGAGGAAGCGGCTGAAGGAGCAGAGGAAGAAGAAGATGGAGGAAGACGTCGCCAGGAAGAAGAAGGCCAAAGAGGCGGGCAAGAAGCAGCCCGACGAGGACTTTGAGGAGGTGCCGATGGGTGAGGACGTGCCAGAAAGCGACTTGGAAAAGCCAGAAGACGACTCTGACGAGCCAGAAGACTCGGATTCAGAATAAATCTTATTCTAATTTAACGAGAAGAATTTTTTGTTTATAAATTTTAAGCCTGAACACAAATGCCACAGTTCGAATTCCGAATAATTTTTATTGCTCCAGATTCCGGTGTTCTATGAGGCTCTGTCTCGCGATCTCAATCCTGGCCCAGACCTTCTTAACGCCAATCCAGACCCCATATCCCAGGGCGCTTCCCAGAATGGTCGAGTAGGTGCAGATCAGGGTGATCCAGCAGCCATCGCAGTGTTGTTTCTTGGGCTTGTGATGCTTCTCCAGGTCCTCCGCAAGGACCATCAGGAAGCCAGTATAAGGAAGCAGAAGCAAGAAAAAGCGTGCTCCAGTGTTCATGCTTGCAGATCGACTGGAGAGTGTTGTGTAAGCATTCTAACGTCTTTGTCTCGTATTTCGCCAAGTTGCATTAGTCATTTGGTGATTATCAGCGCGATCAGTCTTAGTTTACTTTAATCTTGAAGTTTCTCGTCTTCTTCATAATGATGTACGTTATGTAGCCGCAGCCGAGCCAGCTCATGGCGATCGTGATGGGGAGCACAAACTTGTAGGCGTGGATGTCCCCCGCGGGGATCGTGATGCTGAGGGTGGTGGGCTCGTTCTGGAAGCCGAAAAAAGGACTTAAATTTTACTCAAGATGGACGCTCGGGACTTACGAAGAGCCGGAACTTTTGCCAGCGACAGACTTCTATGTCCTTGATCCTGTCGTAGTCCGTGACCTTGGAGGAGCTGCGGCAGGGAAAATCCTCCGTTGGAGCCTGCTTGACGGCCGGGTCGTCTTCCTGGCACCGGATGTACAAGTCTGGGCTGTAGACTTCAACTCGAACGAACCTAAAATAGACAGGCGGACAAATCAGACCCATGAGGCCAAGCCAGATCTCTCCTACTTGATGTCCGTTGGGGTCTGGTACCGGAGGTGGATCGGCAGGGTGATGTTCACTACCTGTTCCACGTCCCCAAATATGTAGATCTGCACGTGGAATGCCTTGGAAGCGGGGATTTCGACGTCCATGTAGACTGGAACGTAAGCCTCAATCTGAAAGAATTTTATCAGTGCCTGGCTCAAGCGAAGGTCACTTTTCTCACCTTGCTGAGGCGCTTGAGATCATTGAGCTCGTCGGTGTTGACGAAAATACTGGCCGGCAGGTTCTGGACGAGCATGAACTCGCACTTTGGCTTGTGGAGAGGTCCTGAGAAGGAGAGGCTGTACTGGAGCTCTCGGTGAAATCCAGTGTTCAGAATGTTGAAGCCCAGAGAGGAGGAGAATCTTGAGCTTTGGGAGCCGAGGACGGAGCTTGAGCAAAACAAGGCTCCCAACACGATGAGCAACATTTTTGCGGTTACTGAGTGGCCATTAGTCGCGGAAAATACTGAGATTTCTGGAGCACGACGTTTTTAATTTTGTTTACGTATGAAAACAGCTGACTCCAGGGTGCTGTTCCGATGACTTTTTCCGAAGCCCGCAAAAGTGCTTTATCTGGGCTCTTGAACACTATCGGGGCCTGGATCTTATCGAAACATGTCCAACTATCGCATTCTAGGCTGTCTTCACTCAGCATGAAGTCGCTCTTCGGAATAGTTCTGAGTTTCCTGATTCTCCTCCTGAGTCCTGAATCCGAGACCTCCTGCTCCAGCAGCCTGGCCCAGAGAGACTGTGCGGCCAAGGAGGTGCTCGTAAGAGGCGGAAACGGCTGTCCAGAGTGCAGGGGAGGCCTGACTCTTCAGCAGAACTGCACGAACTTGGAGGAAGCCTGCACCCCGGGGCTTCTCTGCAACCCCAGCGGGAGGAGCAGAACCTGCCAGCTGGACAGAAACAGGACCTCGTGCTGGTACACGAGACACCTGAACGCCCTGGTGACCTTGCTCCCGAAATGCAGCATCGACGGGGTTTTCGAGCAGCTGCAGTGCAAGGGAGACACGATTACAGGGAGGTGCTTCTGCTCAGCTGAGGACGGGAAGCCCATTTTCGGGTGGGGCTGGTGGAGGGACGCCGAAGACATGACGTGCGCCTGCTCAGCCTGGCGACACAAGCTCGAGGAGTCGGAGGTCGGAAACGTCTACTTTCACTGCGAGCAGGTGAGTCTCGAAAAGCAAGAAAATAGCTGATTCGGGCTTTTCAGAATGGCAACTTTGAGCCTCTCCAGTGCGCCAACGACATCTGCTACTGCGCTGACCCGAAGACAGGAATGGTGAAGAACGGGACCGTGGTGGTCCCTGCTTCCTGGTGGCGGTTTTTGCCCTGCTACAACAAGGCCGAGCACGGGGACTTCTACCCGAGGAAATGTGAGAGCGTCCTCTTCGGCCTGGACCGGATTCGGAAGGTCTTTGCACTGCATGGAACGACGGACGTGTCGACCTTCAACATCAAGTGCGGCTTCGATGGGGCTTTCGGGGACCACGTGATTGAGAATGGAATGTGAGTAAAGTCAAGAAGAAGGAAAAGGACTAAAGGAGCCTAATTTCAGAATCTACTGTACATCTCGAGACGGCAAGAAGATCGGAACCTACTCTGGGACCATCGAAGACGTGACCAACATCGACTGCTGTAAGCCCTTCTTGCTCTTCTCCGTCATTTTTTTCAAGCGAAAATTCCAGCCTGCGCCTCGGACAAGGTCCATTTCCAGACAGCCGGGGTCGAGCACACCCTGGCCTGCCTGGCGAGCGGAGCCTACAGACCCCTGCAGGAGAGAAACGGCGAGTTCTTCTGCGTCGACCTCAACGGATTCGCCGCCTCCCCCCTCCTCCTAGCCCCGCCCCAGGACTGCACGAGATACTTCTACTACGCCACGTAAAAACGCCTTTTAAGCAGATTTTCCAGTTTTTATTTCAAAATGTATTGCAGATGAGGTACAACTAATGATTGTTGCAGTAAAAAGGGGCTACTCTCGCGCTTCCACGCACATCTCGGAAGCTCTGGGTGGCCAAGAAACACGGGCAAGTCTCGCAATTACAACTTAGGAAGTCGGAAGCAGTAAAACTAATACATATCTTATTGTACGATGACTTAGGAAAATACAATATGAATACAGTATGATAAATAAATGTTTGTGTTTGTCAAATTCCCTTTTGATTGTTTCCATTAGTGAGCCGGGTGGTTCGCAGAGTTAGTCGTTCACCTCCGTCTTGACGTTGATGTCCTTCAGGGCCGAATCTGCGTTGGACGCGTTCTTGTTGGCCCCCTTGTGGCCTCCCGCCGTCCCGTTCCCCGGGACCAGGGTGAGTGGAAGCGCTACGAACTGGTGGCCGCTCTCTCCGTCCGATTGCAAGTGCAGCTGGCCCGAGTGCACGAGGTTCAGCAGCAGTTCCTGTAAAACAGATTTTTAATAAGATGTTTACCTTCATATAACCACTTTATTGACACATAAAGACTGCCAACAAAAATCCCGAGATCGAGTTTTCGTTAACAAGCGGAGGTTTGGCCAATTTTTGAAATTTAGGCGAAAATTTTTTTTCTCTCAAACCCACTTTTTCAACCAAAACGCTTCGTTAACGTGATTCAGGGGCTGAACTTAGTCGATTGAGGCCTTCAGAGGTCATTTGTGCGACAAAAAAATTTTGGTCAAAAATTGCAAAATTGAGTTCTCGTTAACGAGCGGAGGTTTGGCCATTTTATGAATTTCAGGTGAATTTGTTTTTCTCCAAAAACCCACTTTTTCGACCAAAATCGTTGGAAACGTGTTTCTTGACGTGAAACTAGCCGTTTTAAGCCTTCAGGGACCATTTTCTCGATAAAAAATTTTTCGACCAAAATCCCGAAATTCGATTTCCGTTAACGAGCGGAGGTTTGGCCATTTTATAAATTTAAGGTACAAAAATTTTTTTCTCCAAAACCCACTTTTTGGACCAAAAACTTCATAAACGAGTTTTAAGGAGAAAACTTAGTCGTTCTAAGGTTTCAGGGACCGATTTCGAGACAAAAAAATTTTGGCCAAAAATCCCGAAATTGAGTTTCCGTTAACGAGCGGAGGTTTGGCCATTTTATGAATTTCAAGTGAAAAATTTTTGTTTTTCCAAAACCCACTTTTATGACCAACACGCTTCGTTAACGTACTTCTGGGGCTAAACTTAGTCGGTTGGAGCCTTTAGGATCCATTTCTTAGTAGGAACATAGACAGACGGACAGAGATGAGGACTCTTTTTTATTTTAAAAAAATGTACTAAAAACAAAATATTCAAAAGCCATCTGGAGCTGCAACCCACCTGTGGTAAGTGATTCAGAGCCGGGTAGAGAAACCCGTTGGAGGGGCCGCCGGTCCCTTGCGAGGTCTTATGCTGATTCACCGTGATCTGGGGCATGTTATTCCCGGCTGCCGGAACTGCGTTGCTGGTCTTCGACGATGCGGCTACGGACCCATTGAAGTTGTTGAGGTTCTGCTGAGTCAGCGACGATGGACCCGGAGAGTCGGCCCCCGAAGACTCGTCCGACTCGGCCCCAGACTCTGACGCAGAGTTCTCGTCCTGGAAGAGAGAAAAACAGACAAAAAAGTCATTAGCATTCATTGCGTAACCCATTACCGACTTATGGCGCAATTAGCATTCGTTTGTACATTCAAATTTCCCGTCCGCAGTCCCGTCAGTAGAACTCGTCACCTCACAGCACACCTCCAAATTTGGTTGCAGCTATTTTCATTGATAAAACCGCCAATTGCCGAGCCTAAAGTTCGCTTTCGCAACGCAACCGACACACGAGAGATATCGGCTAAGAAATGGCAGGTGCATCACGTTCAGCGAGGCACAAGAGGTGGTTGCAGCTTACGCATGCGTCGACCAACTCTAGAAGTAAGAGGCTGACAAATTTGGTAATAGCATGCTATGCACTAGTGGAATGGCACGAAGCCCGTATTTTCATGGTAAAACTGAAACCTCAAATGGGCTGTAGGCATTTCAAACAGCTCTCCTGAGCATTCACTGACGTCTCGATGATGATGACATTCGCGATTTTATTAATGAAAATCCCAAAGCGGGAGTCTTAGAACACAGCAGAGACATTTCTGCCGTTATCAGAGCTTCATCTTCCTCTCCGACTGCTCGGGTGCTCGGCACAATTTTTATGTGAATCACTCGTTCGCCGGAGAGTCGAAGAAGAGCCACAGGAATTTATCCACTGCCGCGCATCTTGACAGCATCTCTCAACGCGTGCATGATTGATCCACCTCTAAATAGGAAATCGCTACCGATCTGCTTTCTTTATCGAGTAAAAGTCGCATATTTCATTCAGCACACATTTCCAGTCCCACCAACTCGAAATATATATATCTCCTCGAGCCCAAGAAGGCGAGTCTCGGCAGACAAACAGTTGCCATTTTCTCCATTTCTGGCGCAGATATCTCGCTGATAAAAACATTAAATGGCGATCGAGGCAGGAAAAATGTGATCGGAAATGATAAACAAACAAATTGTGATCGCGAGAGATAACTGAGAAGTATTTAACTGTATGGACAAGATTCCCAAGAAGAGAGACTGGCTTCTGGGAGGGGCCAGACGATCTCGGTAGAGGACCACCGGCGTGAGAAATGCGAGATTTCTGAGAACTGCGGAAGCTTCATTTGAACTGGATTTGCTTTTAGAGTTTAGTTCGAGCCTTACAAAGCTTCATTTGAGTCTCCTAAAGCCTAAAAAGTCCAAAATAAATTATTTTCAGGAGTTTTAAAGACATATTTTCCTTCTCAGGAGAAATTCCAATCATGGAGAGAAGCTTCATTTTAACTAGATTGGCTTTTGGAGTTTAGTTGAAGATTTAAAAAGCCTCATTTGAGCCTCCTTAAGCCTCAGAAAAATTCAATTTAATTTTAAAAAGTTTCAGGAGTTTCAAAGATATATTTTCCCTCTAAGGAGAAATTCCAATAATGGGCGGAAGCTTCATTTGAACTAGATTGGCTTTGGGAGTTTAGTTCGCGCCTTAAAAAGCCTCATTTGAGCCTCAGTAAAATTCAATTTAATTTTAAAAAGTCCAAAATAAATTATTTTCAGGAGTTTTAAAGACATATTTTCCTTCTAAGGAGGAAATTCCAACTATGGGCGTGGAAGGTCCAGTCTAGGAAAACTGAGGAGATTCCAGTAAGTCCAATTATGGGAATGATATCTCCTGAGGGAGTCCAGGGATGTAACAAGGGAGTCCACTAAAAAGAAACCCCCTTTCCCCATCTGACAGCCATCCGAAGCGAGCGTCTGGAGAAAAAGTGCAGGCACGGAACGCATTTACAAAGTGGTTTTAACCAAACTCAGCTCCTGACATTTCAACAGCCTTCGTCTCCAAATACGATTCGCTGATATGAATATGAAATAGACTCCCTGCTTTAAGCATAATTAACGTCGTCTCCAGGGAATTCCAACTTGGGCACTTCTTCGTCCGCATCGCGCGCTGCAAATATTTTTCATCGAAATGCCCGAGAGCGCGAGCACAAAAAAACGGGAGGATTTTTGCTCTCCTCGTATACGGAGCGCAAACTTTCTGGCAGCGATTTTCCTCGCGCGCATGAAGCCATATAGCAGCAGCAGCCATACTGTCTAGTGGCACTTTTAACTCTCACACTCGCTCCGAAGCGTCAATCTTCCTGCGAAATAGCATCGTGTGACCTGCTTCTGAAGCGCGAACAGCAATGCAGTGAGAAAGATCTGAGAAAATTATTTGTATTTGTAATGATGAAATGGCATCGTGATCGATATGACATGAATAACAAATGAGAGTACGGCAGAAGAAACTCCTCATTACACAAATTGTGCGAATCAATCATCGAGTAGTAGTGCACATTTCACACGACATTTCATTTGCAGTCTCTCACCGAATATCTCGTTCTTCTGCTGGCTAACTGGCTCAGTAGGGGGTCTTCAAATTGAGTCCCGGGATATTTTGGGAGACTCCAATGAAAACACAATTCGAATTTCATTCTAATCAGTGGTCAGAAGACTCATTTTAGCCTTTTTCGGCTCCTTAAGAGGTCCTTAAGTTCCTTCTTAGACCTCAGTTAAACTACGTTCAAACGTCCAATCAATCTTCAAGGACTTATTTTATAACGACTTGACCCTCAAAATGGCAAAGAAAATCCTCCTAAGAAGTGAGAAGTCTTCCCGGTCTTCCCAGAAAGCACCTCTACTTTGGGCTCCGTCATCTCTCAAACCAATTCAGTCGCCTCATTCCATTCCATTTACGTGCTGCGTTTCTCGATGATAACAAAACGCTTCGACTTTGTCTCCTCGTTACTGCTCTGCTTGGAAAAATGTGACATTATGAAACTTGCACATCTTTCGTTTTTTCCATCCGGTCGCTATCGAGCGATACCAGCACTTAATCTGCGATGAGAACGAGCTGCCGTTTTTCTGCAGAATCCGCGATATCTGGAGCACCTCCGAGCTCGAAACGATGTGGGTCAGCTTCCCATGGGCCAGGAGCCCCTCTCTCACTCTCTAGAATGGTGCATTGTAGCTCCATTCAGTGCCCATTTAGCATCCACCCACAGACTCGAGCCGTGTCGGCTCGCTGCTTTGCCTCTTTTCGCTTGAGTAAACTATTTAATCTGCGCGCGCATTTAAAAACATTCGGGTACGTCGTAGATAAAGTTTGTGCGCTCGCGCTTCGCTTTCGGACAACAACAAGAATATTATAAATGAATACAATGGAGTGTTTGAATATAATGAAACGCAAACCGTGAATATCTCATCGGTACATACGCTCTTATTTCCTTGCTTCTGTTCGCCGAGACCGCGAAGCCAGCAGAGCAGCTTCAGTCTTACTCTCCGACGACAATTTCCACTCGATACTTACAAGCTATTTTATTTTAATTCATTTATTTATATTTATTTTATTTATATTACATTATTGTTTTTTCATCGATATTGAGCATTATACTCGCTTATGCGAGTCGATAGGCTAGCGAGCATGGCAATCAGCAACGATGGAAATTGAATTAAACAATTTCATGTTGTCAAACTAAATTTTCCTTTGTTGCAGTGCGCGTGCACACTACTGAATTACGCTCTGCGTCCGTGGCTGCGATGTGCCGGGCTTGATAGTCGCAGAAAGAGCCTGCAGCTGAGGCACTCGGGACTGTTTAGGCTTGGGCTTTGTTATGCGGAATTTCTAAGGGCTGCTATTAAAAAGCTATTGTATTTAACCCTTTGTTGACCAAAAGTGGCTATTTTTCAAGTCAACTCTGATGGTGGTTCTTTTACCTCATGTTCAAATCGAAAGAGAGTCCCATAGTCAAGAAGAAAATTAGACTATTTCCTAAGTCTACTTTGAGTGGGCCACTTATCGATTAGATCAAAAAGACTCCAAGATAGATTGCATTGGGTTTCTGCCCCACCCCTTTTTATCTATCAGCGCCCTCCATTTTATACTACCATGCGCGCTATAGCAGTCGCATTCTTAATTTAACCCTAGCCCTTGAGGGCTAAAGTTGCGTTAAGAACACAATTGGGCCTAAATTTTCCGACGTGGCGTCGGGGATCGAACCCGCCATCTCCCGATCACTAGCCTGACCGCCCTAACCACTAGGCTATCTAGGGACCCCAAAAAGACTCCAAAACTCAAGAAATTACTCAAGTCAACTCGAATAATAAAAAAACAATTTTTTAAGAATATTTGGCTATTTTCTTAGTCTACTTTGGGTGGGTTTTTCTCACGAAAGGTCCTTTGAACCCATTTTGAATCAAACAGAATATTCGAAGTATATTTTCTAAGTCCACTTTGAGTGGGCCACTTATTTTTCAAGTCCACTCTGGCTCCCAAACAGCACAGTTCACAAAACATTTATTAATTATCTAGGTCAAAAAGGCTCATATCTGATCCACGCCAAGCACCTCCAAGGCTGGCGGCACCACTCGAAATTAGACTTGATCTTAATTAAGCGACGAACCCGAGAGTGCGAGGGCTCTCAAAAAGGCTCGGACGCGCAGACAACGACCGACAGCCTACACGTGGATCAGCCTTATAAGGGCATTTTATTATCTTTAATCCAGTCCATAATTGGCAGCAGTAGCGAATGCTCTGTAAGCGCCTTTAATTTTTTCCTCCCTTTAGGTATGCGCCATTCATTCAGGTCTCCGTGGCTCCTCCACTTCATTAACAACTATTTACGCGAGCCGGGAGTCATCGACCCTCTCTAATGCGCGGTAGGTTCTCCGCTCAAAGACACACACAAGAGAGATAAGATGCGAGAGATAATGAATATCTGCGCGTTCAATTCATAAATAAATTTAAATAAACTATTGATTCAATTTAAAATAATGCAAGTGTTAATTCATTACGATTATAGAGCATTGTATTCAAAAGAAGTGTTGCTGGCCCGAGCATATTGTTCTCAGAGGCCTCTATGTATGTTCTCCGCGCGCTGATAATAATGTATATTTTATCATAATAATGCAGAGAGCTGGTCGTTGTGAAAGGTAATTTATCGGCCGTTTTATTGCGACTCTTTGCGGCACCGTGAGAGCGCTTTTTGGAGCTCCATCGAAATTTTCGGAGCCACAGAGCCTCGCCTAGGAGCTCAATGTGCTCGCTGGCTACATTGTTTTGTCCGATTCCTTTTATGCATGACCAAAGTGAGATAATAAACATTACAATAAAAGTGTGTAATAATAGGCGAGCAAGCGAGCGGATAATAATAATCATCATAATATTAATAACGTAAACGGAACAACAAACGACGGGAAAATAAAGAGTACAAGATGCTGGCTCTCTCTCAGGGCCGGCTCGGGGGTTACTGGCGCCCTGGTCTATTCTCTTCATGTCAACCATCTTCCATGGACTAGAGTGAGTCTAAAAATACGACCTTCTATTCCTTCTATTTTGGACCGATAGGCCCGATTTTGACTCCAAAATTACAGTTTAGTGACTTAAAAAATTATTACAGTTCCTTAACGTCCTCGAAAAGACGCAGAGAGGTAATCTAAGCGTTCTAGATAGATTGTGCTGGGAATCGAAGGTCCCGAGGATCCTATTGTGACCCGACTCAAGAGGATAAAATGGCAATTCTACGCTCTGGGCACCTTTTGAGCTTAGAATCTCCTTCTATAAACGAAGTAGAAACCTCCAAAGACCGATTTCAGAGTCTTAAAATTTTTCCTGAACCAAGAAGTGCCTTAAAAAATTATATTTGACCCACCTCAAGTAGGATAAAATGGCAATTCTAGCCTCTAAGCACCTTCTGAGCTTAGAATCTCCTTTTATTAACGAAGCTAAAAGCCTCCAAAGGCTGATTTCAGGATGGTAAAATTTTTCATGAACCAAGAAGTGCCCTAGAGTCCTTCAAAAATGCATCAAATAATTTTTCCTGAGCCCCTTGAGTCTCCAAAAACAATTGGCGAATCCAGCACTGCTCTTTCTCCTCGCATTTAAATATTAATATATGTATTGATAGTAATATGAAACAATTGTCCATATTCGTTTGCATATTGGGTGGCTGCAGCATGTAAACATCGAGTTATACAAAGGATTATACACATGTCGGGCCGCCTGACACGTGGGATTTTTATCGGACTGCGGCTCTCCGAGAACTGCCAACATTGTATTAATTAGTTGCGTCAGTTTCCATGTTTCAACTTCCTAAAACCACTCGACTTACCTGGAAAGAGAAAGAAAAAGTCTCTTAATGATTTCCAGTCGGAGTCGTGGTCGTCGTAAAAACAATTAAAATGAGACGCGGTGACGACATCCCACTATGTATCGATCAGTTTCTTAATCAACAACGCAAGTTTCATTAATATGTATATAATGATGTTAATAAAATTATACTTTTTTGTTTTGACTCAGCCGCTCCATCTAGAGCCTCAAAAGCGGCCCGTATTTGGAGCGCTCCGGCGACCGATTTGTAAACATTAGAATGAACGAGGCACCCCAAGGAGGCCCCGCCCCCGCCAATCGCGAGCCTCGCGTCCCAACCGGTTCGCGGCCGATTGGTGGCTGGGGAGCGGAAAGAGACGGCGCATACGGCTTACCGCGACTCCGCATAGGTTCACGAGACTTTTGTACGGCATCGAGGTTCAGTATCGAACAAGCCATGAGTGTGCGCGAGTCACGTTGTGTTGTGTTGCGCCGTAATCCGAGTATCCGAGTAAAGTGGGCTCGCGTATGCCACAGAAAGTGCATTTTGTGCCACGGACGCGCGTGCAGTGCGACTTTGGGGGATCGGGGGGCCAAGTTTCGCGCCCAAATGAGGTGCCAGTGGAGGAAATTCCGGGAAAAGAGGGTCGGAGTCGCGGAAACGGGGCTTCTTTGGACCGGGTGCGCGCGCCGATTTGGGCCACTTTCGGTACGCGACACACACCAGCGTGTGTGAGAGAGGCGCAGAAAAAAATAACAAACAAAACATTGCGCCACGGTGCGAGCTGAAAGCCGTTGCTGATGACGACGAGATTACAATAATGATGTTGAACTTAGGATCGAGTGGCGAGCGGCTGCGCGGGGAAAAAATTTGAATAGCGGTTCGAATCAAAAGGTGAGTTTGTTCGGCGTTTAAGCCCGCGTCATCCACACATGTCGAACGAGATTACACACTCTGTACGCGTACCAGCACATCAAATTTGTTACAATTTGTCTATCAAACATCCCATTCTCAGAGCGTTTCTCTCCGACACTCGCACTAAACACCTTGAAATATTTTATTATGTAGCATTTTTTTCAATACCCGATGCCTCGGCCCGATAATGAGTAGCGCTGGCCATTATTAAAGTGATGTATCGATGCGATTATGCGTGTTTTGGGAGGCTGAGATGTGGATTTAGCTTGATTAGCGTGTAAAACGTCTGTTAATGTACAATTCAATCAGCCAAGAAAGTCCCCTGACCCTTTTTTTGTCCTGGAAACTCTCCTAGAAAATCTCCTGAAAATATTTTCATGATCTGGAGCGAGAGAGGGTCTAAATTTCGATTTTTACCGTGGCATAATATTTGAAAGAGCCATTGGAAAACCCCAAATGGTCCTGAAACGAGGTCCAAAGAACCCAGAAACCGCAAAACGAAGCAAATAAGCGGTTCGGTATCGCTAATTGGCCTGCACCAATGGCTGCTAATGACACGTTTTGCATTCGCTTGTCTCTCGCTTTTTGCTCCCCAGCTCCAGCTGTACATTAGCGAGGTGTCGACGTCTTGGGTGTGAGAGAATGATGTAATTAAGAAGATTGTTATAAAGTTGTCGCTGTGTCGTGAGAGGGCACTCATTACGTGTGCTCGTAAAATTAAAGAGACGGTCGAAAAGAGAATAATTGAGGTTCCTGTCTCATTTTTATTGACTCGTCAGGTCTCTGAAGAGGCTCTCTTTTGGGCTACTCTGACCGTTCTTGAGGAGAGCTTAAGGAGACGCCTGGTGGGTGGTATTTTGAGAGCTTCACCTCGAATTATCCATAAGGTCAAAAGATGCGCCCGCGAGACCGACAGACAGCGACTCCTGTGCTCGCAAGAGGCCGTTAATCATGGGAATACTTTGTGGTCTACTGTTTTTCCATGTTTGCACTATCCGATTTCACATTCTCCTCCGTTTTTGCTACTTCCCTCTTCTCTTGGTCTCGGCTAGAAGCCCAACCATGTTGCAGAAGCGCGCAAATCAGTGTGAAAATGCGCAGAGTTACACCAATTTAGCTCGCGAACGGGGGAATTAAAAGGAGTCGTCGCGGCACGGCGTGTAAATGAATTAAATGACGCTCGGGCCTCTCGCATATCCGCGCGGCGCGGCATTCGGCATATTATAAAGTGCAAAGATTAAAGTTGTTACAAGATAAAAACCCGTACCCGCGTTCGTATTCGCGTTCCCTCGAACAAAGCACTAAAATTGATATTGAATGTTGCGAGTTGTCTTGTGGCGGATTCGCGGGCTTGCTTTTTAACCCACTACCAGCTGGTTCACAACTTTCCCGGAAAAACTATTTAGAAGACCTTTCATGAGGACCTTGGGGAATCGTCGATAAATTTTTTTAGTATATCTTTTAGAGGACCATTAGATAGACCGTTCAGAAAACCAACCATATCTTCAAAGGCTTCTTGGATGACTTCTAAAAGAACCCTCAGAGAATCATTCTAAGGATCTTAAGAAAGACCAATCAAAGGACCGTTCATAAGACCGTTAAGAGGACATTTAAAAAAACCTCTTAAAAGGTCTATTCGATGACCTCTTAATAGGCCTTCTCCAAGCCCAAAATTACCATTTAAAGTACCATTCGAAGGACCTTAAGAAAAACCATTCGCAAGACCATTCATACTCTCGTTAAGAAGACCTTTTAAAAAACTCTCAAAAGGTCTCTCCGATGGGCCTCTTGATAAGCCTTCTCAAAGCCCAAAATAGACCATTCGAAGGACCACTCTTTTTTGTGACAAAAAAATCCCGCTAGAGGGTTAAGCACTGGAGCGGACTCCGAGAGAGATGAAAGCATGCAAATATCGGAGTGTTGTGTGTGATTTAAACATACTTGTTGCTATTCAAATTATTCGCGCGCAATCTTAAGACAACATAAGTAGTATTGTGTGTCTCTTGCAGGCTCGCAGGCAGACGGTGACCTGGTGCGAAGGTGCGAGAAAATTGATAATCGCAGGACCACACAAAGAGCAGAGTTCATTCACGACTGCGATTCTCGGGTAAGTATATGTCTCTTGTGTACCTCCACCGCTCTCTCGACTCGCGGAATAAGTTGTCCAATATCATTATTATCATCTCTGTAATCATTGCATCATGCAACGATGATTGTTATTACTTACTTGTTACTTGTGCCTGGGGTCAATCCCTTCTCAGGAATTATCTGTGATAATGTGATATGTAATTATGATAATGTGTACATGCACATACGATCATGATGAGCTCCGTGATGCTCATTGATAATGGAATCGTACGGGCTAGACGCGGATTCGCGGCACCAGCGGAGCCCGGATCTGCCCACTCCTCCCTTTCGCTCCTGCAGGTACGGCGCTGGAGATGGACCGGACCGTGTATGAATCATTTATGAGTCATATAATATTTTAATAGTCCCGAGCACGCTTTACATACTGCATCCATTGGCAATTTATGTTGTCAACCACCAATGCCGTGCATGCTTGAATTCGAAATGAAAAGTAATAACAAGTTGTGCGTCTGCCGAGGGAGAGATAGGCATCTGTGGTCGCTGCTTATTCAAATGGCTCCGCCACATTACCCATTAAGACGATTGCAGTGATAGCAGACGTCTGGCGACTCTGCGATTTCCCCCAAAACAGAGATTTCCTGGTCTTTAATCTCTTATTTGCCATAAACCTGCTTTCACAGAGGCTTTTAAGCGCCAAAATGAACTTAATGTCTTTCCATCTCAGTCTTCAGGCCCTCAGGAGGGGTTTAGGGGGCGTCATGATCAAGGAAAAGCATACTAGAAAATTTTAAAAGAGGTTCTAACAATTTTTTCGGAGTCTTAGGGGTCCTTAAGAGGTGATGTTAGAGCTATAAAAATTATTTCAATCCATTTTTTAACTAAGACCCTTTAAAAAACGCAGTCTAAAGACCCGAAGAAAGTCATTCCGAGCCTTCAAAACTCAAAAGACTTGTCCTCTTGCCCTGCAATCTCATAAATATCCAGTTTTCGATAAAAAAAATAAACCTGCTCCTGCCTTAATTATGGCCGATAACCGATAAGGAAGGCCCGCGAGAAATTAGGCTGCATTTATGCGTCGTATAGCGAGCCCGAGGTTCCAAAAATGTCGCACTTTCGACGCTCCCGGCACAAAAACCGCAATCTCGCTGTCGATACGCTCGTCAAATTGTTTCCCATGACATTATTTTAATATTATGCTCGAGCTCATCAAAAATTTTATCATGTCCATTGTGCACACATATTCCCTGCATTTGACATCATCTTTGATCTTTACTGTTGCTTCTCGTCGCTGCTCCAGCCACCGCATTTCGCTTCTCCCCTGCTTCTCCTGTGCTCTCGCTTCTCATCATCATCATTTAAATTATTTGTATAAAAATGTGTTTTGTTTTAAATCTCTGCGTTCTCGTACGCGAACGCGATCCTACACACACGCTTACATTATTATTTATTTCAAAAACCGCCATACGAGAGTCACAGAAAACAAAACATTTTGACCAAAGATAACGAACCGCCACGCCAGACGACGCAAAAAGAGAAAATAAAAGGGAGCAAAACGCGAATACATAATAACAAAGGAGGACTGAAGACCTTACAATAAGCATTGCCATGACAAAAATTGTAATATTAATGCTCTGGCGACCGATTTGCGGGAACGGAGTCAAGAACCTGGTTTTGGGAAAATTGTGTCTGTCGGTCTAGCTGTTTCTGGTATGGACATGTGTCCTTTTGAACGTCTAGTTTGGCTCTTGAACGGACTGATTCGGCTCTAGGGCTCCTTTTTTCATTTTTAAGTGCGCCCTAGGGTGTTCATCTTAGCTCTAAAGACCGAAATCCAACCGAAATCTTGGCTCAAATAAATTTTCTTAGAAAAAATCCCAGAAGCTCGAGGATAATTTCACAGATTTCCACAGACGAGCAGCCACTGAATTTAAATAAGCACCACCAGTCAACAATTAGATAATGCCTCGAATGATTGACAGTTCTTTGTTGCGAGATTATGTACCTCCGTTGCACAAGCCGGAGCATAGAAGCCAATCACATCTGAATCTGAATAAAAATACAACAAATCAAAGTTTGGAATGCATAGAAACATGTTTGCCTCTCCGACTGACTGCTGCGCGCGAGATCCCAGGCTACCAACTTTTCATTTTATTGCAGTTGCAAAATGAAGCTGCGATCGTAACATAACAATAGAGGTGCAACTAAAACTGATTGGAATTTCAAATTCTGTGAGCTAAAGAATTGGGTCATTTATTCGGACGCGAACCGTGAACAAAGGAGGCACTTTAGAGTGGAAGGAATTCCACCGCGATCCCGCCAATTTACGACTCCCCGCTCCCGACGCGACGCTGCCTTCTACGGGCTCCAAAAAGTGTGACCTATTAGATTCTCCGGAATGAAAACGTCAAACCTCATAATCCATCATGTCACGCACATCAGCTCAGGCAAGATGACTCGCATTTTAGCGGATCAGTGTACTGAACTACTTTTACGAGAGTCGAGATTCGAGACGAAAAATTTTTACACGCAGCAGCGGTCCGTGGCCGTGCCACATATCACGCGGCGGAGCCTCGGTAGCGGCAAAAAGCTCCAGTCGCAGCAGCTGAGCAGCATACGGTATTAAAAACCCGCAACCACGTTGTGTAAGTGAACTGGCACCGAAACGGCAGCGCGGTGGAGAAAACGAAAAAAATATGGGAAAACATGTGTGAGTTTGGGCGCACTTTTAGCTAATTAGTGCCACCCCAATGCACCTTTCGAGCGCGAATCCGACTTGTTTTCGTCATAAATTTTCGTTGTGGGACAATTTGAATACGATATAGGCTATACGTGACGTAGTAAAAGCCTCTATCTTGAACATGTGCATCCTTATTTGGAAGCTTGTTTGCGCGTTGCTGCGTTTCTTACGTTTACGCTACTCCAAAGAGAGTAAGTTCTCTCGTACGCGCTCGCTGCACCTCTCGACGTTCTTTCTCGTAAATATTTTCCTTTTATTTTTGATATTTTCTTATCTCCCCCGTTCCTTCCTCGCGGTCCGCTCGCTCGATCGCCACTTGATAGAACTTTTTTGAGTGTGCCGTACCTGGAGTGGAGCCGGTTTGCCTCTCGAGCCAATAAATCACTTGAGGGCGATCTCGATGAGATAAACGGGAAGTGCTTTTGGGGGTGTCCGTCGGTCTATTTGTCACACGTCATTAAACTGTTTGTGAGTGTTTCCCATTGTGACTTTTAGGAGACTTTTACCGATTTTCCATATTGACAAGAGTCTTTGCAGAGGCCCCCAAAGGTAGAATGACCCTTAAGGGCTTTCAAAAATGACTCTTCATACTTATGGGTCACAATAGGATCTTCGGGACCTGCGTGACCCCAAATTTATCTACTCTTCATACTTCAAGGCGAGCTGGAAGCCCTTAAAAAATTTTTATCTCTCTGTCTAGTCAGGTTTACTTAATAAGTCCGCTTAAGACCGCTCTGGTAAGTGTTTAGCTGGGTTGGGGGTCTTTAAAATAAGTCAAATAATGCATTTAAGTAAAATTGGGGACCCTAAAAATTTTGTCCGTCTGTCAAGTCATTTTTTAGCTGGACCCAAAAATACTTAGGAACTCCCAAACTTTCTATTTTGACCCAAAATTAGTTTTGACCCAAAATTAGTATTTAAGTCAATGAAGAGGCCTTAAGAGTTATGTCCGTCTGTCTGGATATTCCCACAATGAACCTGTACTGTCGGTGTGAACGCTCCAACGCGATCCTTATCAATAATGTCGCAATCGAGGCCCCTCACACATCAAAGCAGCCTATCTAGCGATCGTAGGGCAGCACGCAACCTCCGCTCGTCGGAGACATAACGAATATCAGCAACTTAAAATTCTCCAGAGAAACGCGAAATAATGTGTACAGCGAGATACCATGAGACGACCGCGACGAGTGATCATTAGAGCAGCCTCGATCGACGATCGATGTGTCAACTGCGAGATACATCATCAATTTATGTATGTTATTTCATTATGTATTAATTGTTATTATGTGATGATATTTTTATTTAACTTAATTATTTTGCTCTTCGCCTTCGTTCTCGTGTGCCTGTGTGACAAACTTGAACTCTTTCTAAGCCCAGAAGTGCTACTAGAAAAACCGTCCACGTTTCAAGCTCGGTATGTGGTTGATGACTTCTCATGCAATTTTCATGATTTTCCAGTCATTATTTGTAGCGTGATGGGATTTTTTGCAGCTACTCGGAGCTCCAGCCGAGCTTTTTGTCCGCAGCTACAAATTAAATGCCGTTCCTTTCTAACATAGCGACGGACTTGCGATTCATGAGAAAATGATTTCCTACTTTTTAGACACGGGAGGATGATAATTAGTGCGTATTCCGAGCACGGAGCCACATTAGAAATTGTGAGCAGGAAATACCGTTCTGAGGAATTTGGCACTTCCCTTCATGGAAAACGACATGGGAGGTTGCTGCTTTTTGCACCTCCACCAGGACAGGACCGCGTGATGCAATAAATCAGCGCGCTAGAAACGACCAAAATGAGCAGCACCTTCGGTTCTCGCGGTTTGAGTGATTGACAGTGGTGACAAGACGTGTTTCGTGACAACATCGCAGACCTTAGCATAAATCAACGCGACTCTCATAACGAATTCTGCAATCAGCAGAGCTAACTACCAGGTCCAGCTTTTGTCCAGCTGTCATGTCTCACTTGGCTCTCTTGTTATGATCTAGATTAAACCATTAACTGTTCGCGCCTAGTTAACAACATCAACATCGCCAGCCATCACGAACATGCTCGTACACAAAATGGGCTTTTTGTTCCCTCGCCCGGCCGACAGCCTCGTTCTATTATGTCCGAGATCTCGGGGAGACATTATAAAGGCAATAATCATAAATATCATTCATCACATGCGCGTTGCACTTTGCATTTTACATGCTGTACCATCAAACAGGTAGTTAGGGAAGGGGAAAATGCATATTTCTATCATTATAAATTGCACCACATTTCCATCTATTAGTCACGATTTATGTTTTATTTGCATCTTTATACAATTTCAATGTTGCAGCGAGTCCACATTATGATGTTCATTCAAAACATATTCGCATGTCTGGGGAATTTTATTGGCATTACTCCTAGACGGACTTTACTGCTCGCTCCAGTCGTAACTTGTCGACGGATGGACCTCCTCAGTGGCGGGTCTTGGAGCCCCTTTTGCTTCAACTGAGCTGGAAGGACTTTCAGTACCGCAGGAATTTGTCTCCAGTCAAGTCGTAGAGTCTTTGATTTACGGAGAAAAGTCTGCATTTTCTCAGACTTTCCTTGAGAAGTTTACGAACAAATTTTTAGCTAATATTTGATTCTATTTTTGAGTTTAAAAGTTGTTCCCTGACATAGAAATTAGAAAGGGGTTTTTCCAAATTTTCTTCGAGTTTAAAAGAGGCTTAAGGCCCCTTTCTGCAGGACTAGATCCTTTCTGTTTAAAGGTTCCAAGCCTCTTGAAAAGCCCAAAAAAATTTTAACGCCTTCGGGTGAATCTAGGCGCCTAAAAATTGTAGTTTTTCTCACCTTCTAAAGGTGAAAGGCCGGTTCACCCCAGGAAGAAGCTCCACACCTCCCCAGAGAAATCAAAACCCGCATTTGAATACCCGACCCGTCACCATCGCCAGCTGTGTCGCGTGTCACAGCCGTTGAACCGTACTTTTCCGGCTTTTGTGCGGCTGCTTTCCGTAAAATTTTGCATAAATTTCTAAAACGTGCCTCCACTTCCAATCTCTTGAGGAAGCAGAAACACAGACACAAAAGAAAGAGGATGAAAGTGCAGGAAATGTTGTCATTCACTCCGCCTAATTAGTTATTCTGGGCAAATTATGAACGTGCAGCGGCCCGCAATTAGTCAACCTGCCGAACCTCGATCTCCGGTGCTCCCAGAGATCAGCCAATTACGGGTCTCGGTAGCCCGGGAACAGCATAACTTGCGGACAACAGCATATTTCTCATTTTCTGCCTTATTTATTAGCTCTATGCCTCTGCTGGTGCATCCAGAGGAGAGCGAGCTCGGACAAGTAACTTATTAATTCCTCATACATGAGCTGTGCGACATTCGTGACAAAACTTGGTAAATGTTATCGTGTGAATTTTATAGGTTCGTTATCGAGACACAGAATCGAACAGGCAATGAAAGTCCCAGTTGTCATCGGCACCGGCACACATATTTAACATACATTACAGGCGATGACATGGCATTGCATCGCCGATGCAAGCGGTACAAGTGTTCTGATGTTCTTCGCTGAAGACTTGTTTAAATTTATAATTTTTCTCACTCTTCTCTGTATCTCTCGCGACTCTCAAGTCGCGATACCCTGCCATTGCGCTTCCGAGAAACGTCGTGCCAGCCTGTGAGAACCCGAAACTCCGCTCAAACTCGCTGCTGCTCTACATTTTCTCGTAGGTGGCCTCTATCGCCGGATTGACCTTTAAAGCACGCCGTCCTTGAATTTTTAATTACGTTATATCAATATTTATTACAAACATATATTTCAAATGTCTTCCGAACAAAAAGAATTAGCTCGAGCGGCTGCCACTCGGTCGTAGGTGATGTCGTCTTTGTGTTGGGGTATCTCGTATCTCGCAAGTGCGCGCTGCCTCCACCCACCAGCCTCCGCAGCGGCCCGGTGCACTGGAACTGTAATTGTTCCTTAATTGTTTGATCGCCAGACTCAATTGGGGAGATGAAATCTATCAATTACGTCGATTATCGATCTGGAGAGCAGGCCAGAGGTCACCCAGTCTCCAGCTAAGCCCCCAGAGAGGCCGTTTCTGTGTCGAGAAACAAGGGAATTATCGGAGATAAATGTTTCTGAAGGTCTCAACTAGTATTGACTTGCTAAAAATGGGCTTTTTCATGCTGAAATCCTCTGAAATTCTTTAGACAGTCGATTTGAGTCCAAAAGGTAGTTAAGAGGGCCATAACAGCCATCAGCCTGTTCACCAAAGCCATACTTTCGCTACTAATTTCCTTCCTTTCTGAATTTAGGGCCAAAGGAGGTGCGTAAAATTTCATTAAGATTCTCAGAAGTCTCTCTTGACCATGGATTCACCAATTCTGACTGGAAAACCTTCTGTGAGGATATTTTCTCAAAGCCAATGAGGTCATAAAAAGTCATAAAGAAAGTCTAGAACCGACCCACCTTGACTGAGCCCAGACTGACGGACAAGAGCGCCCCGTTTCCTTAATCTAGAAATGCACTAAATATCAGGATTTATCATATTGCAATCACATAACAATATTATTGCCAGTCAATGCGATATCGTAAAAATGAAATATTATTTCGCTATTAATTCTCTTCATCACATCGCAGGCACACAATAAAACACGCGCACGGGCATTCGCTAAGTAAATAAATAACGACAAATGCCATAAATCATAGCATAATGTGTCTACAATAAATATGCTTATAATATTGTTTCTGCAGAACACTTTAGCGTTATTAATCAATTTACACAAAATCACACAGACGAGGTACCGAGAGAGCCGTATGTGGGCTACCATTGCGTCGTCTTTCTCAACTTTTTCTCCCAAAACCTCAACTTTCAAAACATCTCTCGATCAAGCGATTTTTAATGCTTTTTACGACGCCACCATTTCGTTAATATTTACGTTTCTTGCAGGAAAAATGATCTCATCCGCAGAAGGAGTAGGTGGCCCGCTTTATTACCATTTACCACCAACATTCAGGCCTCAAATGCGACTAATAGAGCGGACTCGGATGACACAAAAATTGAGAAGTCGATGCCACGCTGCGACCCGCAGAATATCAATTACCTAATGGGCAGAAATGCGCTTAAATTATGCCAAAAATGATCGCTGGAAAAAGAGCTGTAATACAAATAATGCGCTGATTAATATCGCCCGAATTGGGCTCCGTCTTGTGTCACTCGAGTGCACGAGAGCAGGTAGGTAATTAATGCACGCTCGCCTAAAAGGCACGGGGGTGGTCGCGCAGACCCTTTTCGGGCCACCGGTAATTGACTCCGGGTAAGCGACCTGCTAATTACTGCAAACTTATCAATTAGCGAGCGCTGACGTCCGGATCGGGTGGGCGAAGGTCCCGCTAGAGCGACGACATGTCATAAATTTTGGCGCATTTCACCCGAACCTGACACGCCTGTCTCTTTTTGCCTATCTCAGAGAGGTAATAAAAATTCTCTCGTCTCCTCTTCATTGTCTTCCTTGTTATTATATTTATTTTATTTATTATTATTTGCAAAATTAAATAAAAATAATAATGTAAAACGCACGATACACAGCAATTACCGGATTGTCAATTTAGCTCGGCGAGTTTGCAGGAGCCCGAGAGTCCGCAAGACGAGGCAAGTATGCGATGCAACACAGAAGAATTCACATTATGCATTATGCTGCACGTTTTTGTTTATTTGCGCAAACGGCCGAGAGTCGGGACCGAGAGAGCTGAGATTACACATTTATTTAAATTGAACCGTGCCGTGCGCCAGCATTTCTTCATTAAAGACCGAAAGCCGATGCGATGTAGCCACAATTTAATTCAAAATGTGAAATTTTCGAGCTTTCTCTCCCCTTCTCCCTCGCCCGGGCCCGGGCCCTACCATCTGGCATCCCGACACCTCTCTCCTGGACGTCCCCATAATCGTTCTAAAACATTCGAATTATGCTTATTGATATGTGCAACATTTATTATCGCATTAAGCCACTTAAGAGAGTGAGAGAGTGTGTGAAAAAAACCCATGATGGAAAGGCATTTTGCCGCACGAGACAGCTAACACACTGGGCGCGTGCCAGAAACAATTTGAGTGTCTGCTGCAGGCCTGCTTCCACACTAAGTAGCAGCACGCACAATAAAGAAACATATCGCCAAAATGGGTGATTATGGATTTTCTCTAAATAAGGCGAGCACAATGTTCGTATATGCTCGGCGAGAAGAACGGGAGAGACGAAGATGACGAGCACTGCCAGGGATGGATGTGCACCTGCCGGAGAGTTGCTCAAAATAGCCACGAGGAATGCCTGTCTGGGGAGTATCGGACTACATGATAGCCTTCCAAAAAAGGCTTTATTTCGAACTTCATTCATCAAATATTTTCTCTTTTTGTCTGGAAATCTTTGGGAGGAGTCTGAAGAAGCCTTTTGGGGGAGTGACACCTATTTTTCCAAGAAAATGCAAAGGCACTTTTTTCCATCTAGGAGTTTTTGTCAGGCGAAAATCAACTTCTATCTAGGACGTTTTGTCCGAGATTCCTGAAATTCCCAGATCAGAGAAATTAGCAACTTTTTGTTCTATGAATATTTGTTTGACGTCTCTCTAGCCAACAAGTGAAGAAAAAAGCCCTATTGTTGCCCTCTAGACATTTTAATTTAAGGTTTCGAAAATTCCAAGACCAGTCGAAAAAGTTGGGGGAGTTAAGAATTTTTATTTGAGGTTTAGGGCTTCAAAAAAAATCAACTTCCATCTAGGACTTTTTGTCTGAAATTCCTGGGAGAAAGATATCCTGAACTCCTTAGAAAACAAAATGAAAATTTATTTGAGGTCTCTTTAGCCAACAAGTGAAGAAAACAGCTCCATTTTTGCCCTCTAGATATTTTTATTTGAGGTTTATAAAATTCCAAGGCTAGGAGAAATTCAGAATTTTTATTTAAGGTTTACGGCTTCTTAAAAAACAATTTCCATCTAGGACTTTTCGTCTGAGATTCCAAGTAAAAAGCCAGATTCAAAAAACCAGCCTCCTTCCTTTTTTCTGGGAATAAAATCAGCTTCCATCTAGGACTCTAGTTTGAGGGTTCTGCTGCACTTCAGGGACTGACACGAAACAAACGACTTCAAACATTTTGTTAGTGAATTTTTCAAATATCATCGGAGCTCTTAAAATATTCCGTTAGCACACGCACGAGCCTTTAAAGCCTCCCAGTAGCCAATTAATTTTCGAAACGGAATGAGATAAACATTTTTGTACAAGCGAAGCAAAACTCAAAAATGTTTCGTATGCTGTTCAGCCTCGCAGGTATCTCTGGGCTGCGCGAAATTGCAAGACATCGACAATGGCGAGTGAATTATGTGTGCCTTACAGGGAAAGCTGTGCCGTAGCAGGTACATATTAATTTGATGGACAGCATTCAACACGGTCTATTGTCGCTATATATTGTTTTCAGCTAATTACCGGCATATTTGGCGCACTCGTACTTGAATAGCGAACTGCTCACTGGAATGCTTGATGGGGGAAAGGGGACGGACGAGCGGAGAAAAATTGAGCCAATTAATAAAAACGAGCCGGCCTATCGCTGTCGCTTTTGCCGTTTTGTCCGGCATTAGTACGCAAATCGACTCAAATGGCCGCAAAAAATGTCTATGAAGTGGCAGAAAAACGGCGTGTAACGTTATTAGCTGGCTTCTCTCTGACACCTACTCCGAGCCGATTGGTTGCCTTAAGTGGGAAAGTCACGTACACACTTTCACGCTTTTTGCCCAAAAATTAGCCGCTGCCTTGCACCCCGGCAGCGAGACTAAAAAGCAATCTGCCAAACATTCATTCGAGTTTATCTTGTTCTCTGCGTATTTGGGTCGTTTTGTTCTAAATTTAGGTTTATTTGAAATTCGCCTCACATGTGCTTACAGGGCAGCTTGTTTTGATATGAGACTCGAGAGCGAGATGCAAGGCGGTGGAAATTGAGCAACTACTCACCAGCCCGAGTGAAACAGCATAAAATTACTTTATTGAGGAAGTGTAAATGGACTTCATTTGTTGCATTTTCAGCGCTAATTTGCCAGATACTTACGTAAACGAATCAATAAGAGCTACTTTGTTGCCGAGCGACTTCTATTCTGGGGGCTTTCAAGGCTGTGTCGGTCGAGACAGTAAACAGTGGAATTTTTAGACGTATTACCTTCTAACGAGGCGACTTTTTCGTGGATTTAAAAATTTTTGGGGCCGAAAAAATTACCTTTTGAGACAGTTTTTGGGAAATAAAAAATATTTTGAGATTGTAAAAGGCATCTCGGACCTAGAAAATAGGAGTTTTTGGGACCTAGAAAATAGGAGAAAATGTTTCAGGCTCCCAGAAAAGTCCAAAGGGCTAATATTGAGCTTTCTGACTTCACAAAAAATCACGCTGTTCATCCACTGAAGAAAATTGAGAGGTCACAGCTGCTCTGGAAGTCGAGACAGCGCTTTTTTCAACGCGAGCACACCGATTAGTTCCGCCTGAATGGGACCCGTTGTGTACTTTCTCACTGCCCAATAACTCATCCAGCTCACATGGCGAAAGTAAACAGACTCGAAGCACATTCTTGATCCACAAACTCCCGCGTGCTTTGACCTGACGGGCATTTTTCAATCATCAGCATATGAATGAGCTGATTAAAGTTGGTCATTAGTGGCCCACTCACATTTGCTCGTTTGCGGCCGCGCGGCCAGCTAGCTCTCTTCCACCAACCTCCCAAGGTTCTCACGCTTCTTCGCCACACCGCAACGCAGCTCGGCACTGCCAGATGATGGACCTTTTAAGGAAAGCCATTGAATGAATGAACGAAAAAAATGAAATTCTCCCAGTTTGATTGTTGTTGTTGTGATGCTCGTTCTATTGTTCGCACTCGGCCATTGTCTCAAAGGAGGCTAACTGATCCGTGCTCCCGAGCCCGACGCGGACACAAGAAATTAGCGAAAATTTGTTCTCTAATGTTTATTCTATTGTTGTTTTCTTTGTTGATCTCCTTGTGACTGGAACCACATCGTTCAATAAAGCTTTTAATTTAAAATTAATAATAAAATTATATTTAATCAGCTAGTCCTACAAATAATTTAATTAGCTCCTGTCAGCTCAAAGTACGTATAATTTCGTTGACTTGTTCGTTATCTCGGCGTCATAAATGCTTAATATATCTTCTAGTCTGCCTTACGTCTAGTTTAATTTATTTTAGACAAATTTAATGATCCTAGCAATATGTACAACATACACATTGTGCAAGTAAGTAAACAAGAACAAAAGTGGGAGAGGACGTCCTGTCGTGTCCTCTCTGAGATAATAAAATCATAATTTAAGCAAACACTCGGGCATGCAGCACCAAACAACAGCTAATGGACAGGCCCATTCGGGGATGTCACGTTTCCAATCAAGACGAATCCGATACAGGGGGAGAGAGAGAGCTGAGAGCTATCACAATTAACGATTATATCGATCACAGTGAAATTTACCGGAGAGATCCCACACGAGCGCGAGTGAGGGAACCAGAACGGTCTGCTAGTAGATCTATAAACTCATAGATGGAATCTTCTAGGTTCGTCTCTTGAGGCTTCTGAAGCAAAAGAGCCTAAGAGAAAGCTTCTAAGGATTGGCTACTTCTGCGCATGCGCAATGCTTAATATTTCAAATTGACTTATTTTTGAGGTTTTGGCCGAAAAATAACCCACCAGTGCCGTAATAACTTTGAAAAACCCGAAAAAATTTGTCACAATAGGATCTTCGGGACCTGCTTGACTCTCTGGCTCACCCCTGATCCATCTAGAACCCCAAAGAGGTCGAAAAAAAGTTATTAAAGATTCCATCTACGAGTCTATACACCTATCGATCTGCTGGTGGGCTCCCTAGCCGATGTAATTCATCACCTCGATATGGGCACTAAATCTCGGGTCTGTCTCCGCTTTTTGCTCATTTCCTACGAGACCAGACTCCTCGCGCACGAGTAAAAACCAAAATAAATAGAGTGATCGAGAAGATAATAAATTAAAGAGCGATTAACATTCATCTCTTGATTTTCAATTGCATCCAGCGTGACTGCCTCTAATTAATTACAGGGGACCGACCGGCGACCGGGCTCTACCGCTGGGCGTGCGAGTGGGTCATGTGGGTAGCGTGGGGGTGCGAGAGATGGGGATGATGGGAATGGACGGAGTGCGGAGGGTACGGCTGGCCGTGAGACAGGGGCGAGACCTGCCCTCCCGAGTACGTCTGCTGCATCAAGCTCGGCTCTAACCCGTAGTGATTCGTCTGGGGGTGACCCAAGTGGGCGTGTCCATGATGGCCGTGGCCATAAACTAATTGTCTTACTTTGGAGTCCTCATCCGCAATGTTGTAGCTGAGCTCCGTCTCCTCGAATCCCGTCGCCGACATCCGCTGGTCGCCCCCGGACCCATTTGGGGGATCCGGGGAGTTGAGACAGGTCTGTATCAGGGCCTTCCCGGCCTCCGACGTGATCATGGGCTGCAGCTTGCGGGTCGCAAATGTGTAGACGTGGCCCGTTTCGGAGGCCACGAGCAGCATAACCTGCGTTCCCGTCAGCGTGGAGAGTTCATAGGCCTGCAAGAGAAGAGAAACGAGGAAAATTTTAAATGGATGCGGAATATCTCAATGTTGATCAATGCATATCATCGGCCTCGGCTAATCACGATTCAAATAATTGATTTAGCAACGAGGCTGGCCTGTGAAAGTTCGCCGTCCGCTCATAATGAAAATCATCCTAATGGTAATGATATAAATTATGCACGCAATGAACTTTCAATTAGATTTCTATGCCCGCTCTTTTGTTCTGGACCCCTTTCAAAAGCCCATCATAATGATGAGCTCTTCGTAATAACCCTTCCAGTGTAATGTGGAAGCTCCACGTGCTTCTTTCTGAACGGCGCTAATTATGTGCCTCTCAATGGGACTCTCGCTACTACTGGGCAAACAAAGGCATGACTTGCGCCGTCAGTCGATGGAATTTGACACTCCGACACCTAATCACGACGGCCCTGCTCAATTTGGAGAAATTGGTAATTGAAAGGCGGAAGCAGCTGGGGGAATTCGAGGCACTAATCGGTCCAGGAATGCTCGCGAGTCTCCTCCATTAGAAATATCAGAGTTCAGCAACTTGTCGTCCGCATGCATAATCGTAATTAATGACTCTAAATGATCAAATACTTGTAGCTTGTATTATAATGTTATGGGACTACATGCGCGTGCTGCTGCCGTTGCTTCTAGCCATTGAAATAGATAAATTTATTCAGGCTCTCGACGATTTCTTCAGTCATTTCATTCACGAGCGAGACAGACAAAAACAACTGGAACGAGACACAGCTCAAAACAGGTACACACACATTTGTCAAATAACCATAGTCTCTGGATATTGCACTGTTTGGCGAAGGCGACTGATCGGCTTCTCTGGACAGGTACACTCTTTCGAATCGAGAGCTAGACTGTGTTGGCATTTCGGAACAAGAGACAGACATTCCAGTTTGATTTGCATTTGGGACTGATTCTAGAGGAGTCAGATTTAACCAAGAGTTTGAGTGAGACTTAAATTTTAGATGTTTCTTGAATTTTTTGGTCATTCATTCTTATTGAATTTTAAATGCCCTTTTCGTGAGATTTTGAGCAAAAATTAACTTTGTAAAATTTAAGAAGCCCTTTTTGAAATATTATTTTCAAAGGTTCCTCGCTTTTCGTTTAAGTCTCTTGATTCAATTCTTCAACAAAATAGTCCCTTTGTGTCACAGCAAAAAAAGGGCAGGACAGTCGCAGCACGATTGCTACTCCCACCACCCACGTACCGCAATTCACGAGTATCGCTTCTGCCGAGTCGCGAAAGAGGTCTGATGAGAACTACTCGTGCCTAGCCAATGGGTAGCGAGCGGAACCGCAACAAAATGGAGCCCGGAGTTCGCGCAAAAACACGCTCTTGTGCCCAAAATGGTACGGCACGTGGTTTTCCAAAAAAGCCAGATTCTCCCATGACAGGCGAGATCGTAACACGGTAGCGCGAAAGGAAGGGATCAAGCACTGTCCACGTCGTCTCGTCGTCTTCCCCGGTGCACGTTGCAATATAATTACAAAGCGCGCGTTCGAGCTCAAACGTACATCAATACAACATGTTTAACGTTAAGCTGCCACTTAGCACACATTATTCGTCGCTCCCATCGCATCTCGCTCGCGAAATGTGCACAAGCTATAAATTATTCGTGCAAAATTTATCCATTGAACATTATCTTTCATCTTTCCTTTTATCGTCATATTTACGTGCAACACGTCATTTATATCTCTCTGCCTGCCTGCACTGCCTTTTTCTCCAGCCTTGCGACGACCGAACGTTTTGATCTCTCTCGCCAACATAGCTTCTGTGTTCACAAATTTGTTATACATTGCTTTTATTGATTGTCAATTCGGATTTGCTTTTGCCCGGAGAAATGAGCTGACTCCCATCCCATCTCGGTTCTCGCTTCTCGCGCGGTCTCCGACTCTTTTGATCTCAATTCTCGATCGCGGGTCTCCCGCTATTTCATTTCGATTTTCGGCAGATAATGACATCGACTTTAATTGCAATGCGCACCAATGGCTCAATTTGAATACCAAAAACTCCGCTGATGATTCCGTCACTTTATCTTCGTTCTGCACCACGCATACAGCGGTGTATCTTGTCTTTTGAGGAGTTAAAATCAGTGCTCAATCCCATTAGCTTTAAGCTGGTCACATAGACAGCACTTCAGGACCCCATAATCGACCCTCTCGTGCTCTTGAGACTACTAGCGGGGTTCATTTAAATGTTTGGAGTGTCACACATTTACATTTTTGACCCTCCAAACATTTCACAACATTTCATTCCAAACAAGACGGAGACTAGAACTCCCACCGTGCTCCAGAAACTACGAGACTAAGTAACACCCCTTTGATGAGGAGCATCAGGTTGTTTAACGAAAACGCTGATCTTAGACTTAGACTGTCCTCCAGAAGGAGTTTCAACTAGTCCCTTTGTGATCTTTTAGTTTCGTTTTGATGAGACTTTTTTCGATGTATTTTTTATGTAGGGTAGAAGGGGGCAAAACGGAGGCCATCTTTATTTGATGCGAGAAATAAATGTTAAAAATGTTAAAAAAAGGACCCCGTAGAGGAAAAATTAGAGGGTTAACAGAGAAAAAAGCGCTCAGAAAAATTATGTCAGACCTCTCATTCAGATACACCACTGACCACGCACTCTCGAGCTTTGGCCACGTGTGCGCTCGGTCACTCTTGGAGTTTTTCGTGATCTCGAGTGGTTGGTTGCCTCAAAACATCTAGAGTCGACTCTTCTGCCCACCATTAATGAGCGAGACGTGCTATTATTTACCTTCACAATTAACATAAATCATGCGTGGGTGTTAATAATATAATATTTTTTATTCATTATACTACTCCTCTTGATTCAGCGCGAGCTCGAGCTGGAGAGCTGGCGAGCGGCAGTGCGGAGCCAAAATTTGTTATTTGCCTTTTTCATCGCTCGATCCTCTACCCGCTCTCCTTTGCGAAAGGCCCATGCCTTACGCACCAGCAGCAGCGCACACACGGCAGATAAAAGGTGCAGACTCCGGCAAATGTAACAATTGAATGAATTGTGTGTATCTCTCATTTATTAAATAAAAAGAAGGCTTCTGTATTTTGTAAGCGTTTTGATTCTTGTCGCGCTTTTTCGTTTCTTATGTACGATTGTTAGCCTGCTTCTGTTTTTGTTTGTGTTCTGCTGTATTTTTTCGCTTTAACAATTTTAACGAACTCATTCAAAATCAGTATGCACAATGCCCCTGATTCTTTCGCTACGCTTTGCTCCCGGACTCATAAAACAGCTCCTAAACCAGCTTGTTTCTTCGCCACTTGGGCTCGTGGTGCCCTTCCCCCTAATTAGGGCGCGCTTTCGCGAAATTTCTCCTCTCGTTAAGACCCGTGAGACCCCAGCCCCGATAAAGATCACTGCTGATTGACACAAATTGTTCCATACTTCATGCATCACGCATTTGATTGTCAGTTGATGGGCCCGAGACTCGAGAGCTCTAGCTAGTAGGACAGATTGACTCCCAGAACAATGGAGATGAAAACGATGAGCCATTTGATTTGTGCTCAGGACCAGCCGAGCCATACTGGGAGCGTGTCTCTGCGATTACCGGAGATGCTTGGGCGCGATAGCGACCTTTCACTTCGGTCCCCAACTCTCGAGAGCAATGTCTCGTTTATGTCTTTCGGTGACGCGCGCGCTGCTTCCGATCTGGTTCTCCCACACACATTACGGGTCGCCTCCCAAACAATCATACATCGACCGGACCATCTCACCTAATTGTCCCGCAAGTGCACATCCAAACGGGCCCAATCGACTTGAATTACATCAAACTCGCGTCTTTGTGGCACATACGCTCATTGTATTGACATCGGCACATTAATTAACATACAAAACATAAATTAAATGATTAAATCGGAGATCTGACTAATAGCAGGTGCCCACACATGATAAAAATGCTAATTTCGTGTGATAAAATATATCGAATGGCGAGCTCTTTGTCTTTTTCAATCCGAATCACGGCGTAGACTTCAGGAAATCGCTTTTTTTCGTGGATCTGGACTACGCGGGTGACTAATGACTACATTTTTTGCTGCTAGCGGTTGGAGTCGGAAAGAAGGCGTTTCTAGGCTCCGTCAGAAGGCCTTCAGAAAATTTTTGGGAAGTTTTTCAAGGGGAAACTTTGCAGAAATGTTGATTCTAATGGGCCTGAGGGGTTAAGTTTTTCTCCAATGACCTTGCAATTTTTTCCGAGCTCCCTGAATGGTCTTTTAAGGCTTCTGAGCAGCCTCTAAGAGGCTTGGAGTTTTTTCTGAGCCTCATATTTTGAATATGGAAGCTTCTTAGAAGCATTTTTGGAATCTCAGGGGACAGAATTCCGTGAAAAATCTGATTTTCGAGGTGAATGTAGACTTTTGGGAACCCAGAGAATTTTTTCTGTGCCTTTAGAGGCTGGCAACATGAATATCGGACCCCACTCTGATTTTGCAGCAATAACAGACAACATGACGAAGCACCAGTCGAAGGGCGAGGGACACTTGCAGGGAGAAAGCAGCACGCCAAGGAGCCGCTTTTGCAAAAATGAGGCAAAAAATTACGAGCATAAATAAAGTTAATTTCTTACTTTGTCTGGTGCCATTTGCACTCAAGCATTTCTGTTGTGATAAGAATCGATGGGCATATTGCTTACAAATGTTGTATAAAAAAGAAATAAATTGACTGTTATTCCTGCAATTTTTGACAACAATAAAAATCGTATAAAATTACAACTGCGGCCAACAAGGTGTGATCATTAGTGGGGATTTCAATCAAGCTGCAATTTTTTACTCCTCAGCGCTTGTGCAAACAGCGAAGACGACAAGAAACTTTAAATTTTGCCACATAAAATACTCTCGCTTGCGAAAAGTCTCTTTTGACAAATTACCCTCGTAAACGAAATGAAGTCATTCCGTTTGACAGTTCAACGACCCGATTTCTACCTTTCAAATTCCGACCGAAGGTCTCGTCTAGCTAATGCAGGCGCCAATATCTGATGATTCGCCGAAATATCTCATTTCGGTCCATTAAGTAAGCAAATTCTCTATCAGCGATTTCCTTTTTGGGAGCGCCGTAAACATTGAGTGCGTACAAAAACAGAGTAATTATCATAAACAATCCATCTCGCACTTCTTCCATACTTTCCAGTTTTTCCGCCACAACCTCACTTGGCGAGATTTATGAGGTCTCTTTTTTTGTGTCTTAGTTTCTCAATGGACGAGGGCTGCGTCATTTTTCGTGGGCGCAAGTTATGGGCATTTCTCTATAAAAACTCTTTTTACATGACATGTGCGTACAATGCTTTGAAAACATAGAGGGGCCGAGTGTAAACAAACTCGAGTGGATGAGCACATTATATAAATTGTCGTCTCCGGGTTTTGGAAATTAATTTCAGCCGGACTCGCGAATAAGGCCACGAAGCGCCACCGACTCAAACACTTGCGCATGTTCACTTGCTGAGGGTTGCCAGATTTTTTTTCTTTTTCAGGGATTATTTTTAAAAATATTTTTGAGCCAAATTTTAATTTTCTACAACTCGGAATTTAATTTTCAAAAGGTTTTAGTGAATAACTTTCTGTGAAAGGAGCCATTAGTGAAATTGAAGAATTATCATTAAAGATTGGAGCTTCTGAATAACCACAAATAATTAAAGAAGGTTTTTGAAGACCCTTGATTTTTCCCATCCTTGATTTTTTTATCCTTTTAGGATTTTAAAATTTTCTCCAGCTTTGAGTTATTTTTTAAAATTATTTTGAGCTCAATTTAAATTTTTAAAACGAAATTTAATATTTAAAAAAATTTAAACGTCTCAAGACAAGTTTTTGAAGACCTTGTATATTATCCTTAACAAGATTTTCTAGTTTTTTAAAAATTGTTTTTTTAAGTTCTCTTCCCATTTTTGAGATTCTTTAGGGGTGCTTTTTAAAAACACTACTCATCTGATTCTGATAAGTAAAAGTAAAAATAATTTTTTTAATGGTGCCATCACACTAGGCAATTTAAATTGCTGCGATTTGGGCAATTTCAGGCGATTCCAGTGGCCACCAAATTGCGGCAATTTTTGCCCAGAGCAAATAATCAGAATTAGTGCAACTAATTTCGCCAAAATCGGGCAATTTTCGGTAGTGTGATGGCAGCATAATGACGGTCCAGAAATTTTTTCAGTCCATTAAAATTTAGTCAAAAGATTTTTTTAAGCTTTTGACTTAACCCTTTTGACGATTTACAGAGAGATTATCATAAAAAAAAGTCCCGCTTCCGCACGCAAACTGGCAACCCTACCCCTTTTGCGTTTCGCGTGGTCGTTATAAATACAGGCAGTGACTCACGGCGATCATCTGTTACTCGAAAGTGGAAAATCTCTACGCACCTTCTTCATGATCCCCGTCTTTCTCTTCGAGAAGGTAGTATAGCGCCGAAGCTTGTTGTCAATGTACTCCATCTTGATCTTGACCCGTCCCTTCGTCTTCTTCCCATTGCTCGGTGGCGACTTCTTTGGCTGCAGTGACGTGTAGCTGTCCTCGCTCACAACATCTGTGACCCCAACTGTACAGCTCCCATCGACGAGACCCGAGATCCCGGACGCCATGCCGCCACTACCTCCTCGGTCGTCGTAGCAGTCGTTGGGGGCGCTCCTCTTCACGCCCCGACTTCCACACTGCGAGTTCTGCATGCCTCCCAAACCGGGTGCGCCGCCACTCCGGCCCCCCATAACCTGCCCCAATCCGCTCGGGGGACGCGCCAGCGTGACATTCGGGTTGCCGTAAATCTCCGGATTCTCGCTCATCATCATGCTGTAGTTGATGTTGTACCGAGAATCGCGATTGGGATCCATTCTTCTGTCCTGCGAATTTCTTCACTTCACTTTTGTTTTGATTTTGCACACACACCTTTCTGCCTTCCCTGCACACTTTCAAGCCCTTTTCGGATCTCTTTGGCTCATTGGTCACTTGTTGCACTTCGATATACTCGGTCGCATGCTTTTTGGGGGAGAAAACTGCGGAAAACACTCGATATTTAGGATTTTTCACGCCGCCCGTTGGTGTCTCGTCGCTCGGACCAAAAATACTGCCAGCTGTTGGGTGAGTGTGTGTGAACTGCATGCACGGTGCCGCTGTGTGTGTGTGAGGTGTTTGAATTCAAATTCGTCGCTCGCCGTTGCTCGTTGCGTTTTCACTTTTTTCCGGAAAATTGAACCACGTGTTTTTCTCTTTCTTCAAAACTCCTTTTCTTTTTTTTTCTCCTTGAGTTTAATTTTTTTTTCGTGATTTACTGTTCACTCGATTGATTTATCGACTATGTTACTTCTTTTGTAAATTTACGATGATACTATGGTGTTTTCTTCTCTGCAGCGATGTCGTATTGTGCACAAACAGCTCCACAGCTGAAAACCAAATGATACCCGCGACAATACGCGAGACTCGTGAACAACGTGAATGTTTTAATTTTAAATTTTCAGACCGGTTCACCGTATGCTCCACCTATTTACTCGCTCAGCGCTCGCACAGACTCCACACGACATAAATATACTCGCTCTTGTACGGGAAATTTGCTACTCGTTCTGGACAAATGGACAGTGGAGCGAAAAGAGACGACAAGTGCGCACCTGCGAGCGACTTAACCGATTCGGAGTTGGGCTTCGTGGATTGGCTGGGCGCACGGGGTGCTGCGCTGGAGCCCGCAGCCTAATGGAGTTCACAGCTCGTGAACGCAAAATGAACGCAAGAGCCCGAATTTCGCACCTGTCCCAATTTAACAAGATTGAGTAATCTCTTCACCCACGGGAAAAGCACAACAACAACAACAAGAGCAATCACTTTCTACAGTCTAAAGAATCCGAAGCGCCGCGTCTTCGTTTTGTCACCAAAATATACACAATTTTCCCTTTATTTTGAACGTTTTTGCCGCTTGCTTTTACCGCTTGCTTTTGCCGCTCTCTAGCTCTATAAATATAGAAGAAGTGTGAAATCGCTTGGCATCAGGCCCAAACAAAAATGTAAATCGCACTTAATTCTTATCATTTGAGCACGCGTCACTGCTATCTCTCCAATAGAGAGAGAGTCCAGGAAATTCTGCTAATTTGCGCGACCGAGATGTCACTGAACACCTCCCCAATTGGCCATATTTGGGGCACGGGCACCCATCTCTCGCGAGATGTCTGTCGCACAAGTCGTAAACGTTAATCAAATTGGTCATACTGGCGAGCCTTACTTGGGAGTCCACTCCATATCTCAGAACGGCGTATAAAATGATGGTAAATAATTTTTAGAGCTTCTGCAAATTTTCTTTATTAATTTTCTAGGATTTTTTGTGTTATTTTTTACATTTTAAAAATACAACTTTATCATTTTTGAAGGCTTGAGTCCAATTAAAAATTCCATTCCAGAAGTCTAACAGTTAAAATTATTTTTAAAATTTAAATTCCATTTCCATATGAGTCAAGGCAACCTTTTTCTAAGCAAATTTTTTCCCAAATACTCTCTTTTTACAATAAACAAAGTACGAGTGTTTTAACGCTAGAATTTGTCATTGAATTAAGCTCGAAAACATGCACAATTTTTGACCAATGAGAACCCAATTTTTTAGAAGCCTTCTATTTACCTTTTGAACTTTCTTAAAATACAAATAAAAAAATAAGTGTTCTGAAGCTTAATTAATTGAGAAAAAAAAATTTTAGAAGCCCTAAACTGATTTCTCTCCTCGTCAAGTCGCGGAAGAAGTGAAAATCGACTACTCCTCCCAGCCGTCCAACCCGACCCGGCCTCTCCGCATGTGACGAGTTAATTCGAGCGTGTTTCCCAAAAGCCTCAAATTAGCGACCAGCTCGTTAAGGTTTCACACCTCGCCGGCCCGTAAGCGGAGACCCTCTACGCGAGTCGAGAGTCCTAAAAATGGAGCCGTCGACGATTCTTCTTTCACGCCTTCCGACCAGACCTTTTTTGCTCTCTCGCACGAATGAAGCCCATTTTGGACCACAAAAAATGTAAACAAGCACCAAATAGATCAGTTGCCGGTTCCCCATTATGAAGATTGCATTCATTTTTGCAGAAAGAACACTATTTTGGGCCTTTTGTTGGTCATTGGCGCGCCCGACTCGAAGCTCAACTCGTCGAGGAGCCACACTCGGTCAACAGTGATAAAAATGGAATATACACACTTATTAAAAATGGAATAATGTTGTATTTTGTTCGTTTTTAGAATGTTGCAGCACGTGCCAAGTCTCTTCAGCATTTCCTTCTTTTGCCGTTTGCCGTTTGTGCTCTCGACTCCATATTTTTAGACCGAATCTCATCATGACTTGTTTGATTTACAGACGGCGGAGCAGAAGTTCATCTGGCAGTGGCGTGCAAACGTTTTTGGGGATTTTGGATCGTTTTTAGTTTGTTTTGAAACCATTTTTGGGGAGTCAACTTATTCTGAGGAGGTTTCGAATTTCTGATTTTCAAGAACAAACCCTCATTTCCTTTTAAAAGAAGTGTCAAAATGGCCTAGTAAAGAGTCCTAAAAATTTAGCCACTCCCTTAAACTGTCAATGGGCCTCCCAAACGATTTCGGGGCCACGTTGTTTTCACATCATTTCACTTCATGGAGCCTTTTGGAGCTCCCTGAGCTCTTTTGAGGGCTTTTCGATGCTTTGCAGTAGTCCAGGAGCTGAAAAAAGATGAATAAAAACTTAACTTTGACGTGCTTGCTTCTGGAAATTTTGACAGTTCAAAGGAAACAAATTACCACCAAAGGAAATGTATGGGGACTGGGACTCAATATAATTATTACTGTCAAATATTCCACCAAATTGTCAAAATGTAGCTGTCAAAAATATAACATGGAGATACTTGACAGCTGGGTGAACGGGAAAATCTGACATTGAGAGCCCTCCCCTTTTACGGTCTCTGGTACAGAGAAGAACTCAAGTCTTCCGAGAAAATCTCAAGAAACAATTTAATTAAGTAAATAAAGGCACTCATCCAGGCCGCTGACGTGGCAGAGAATCCCCAGGTCCATCCAAGTGCCTCCGTCTCGCAGCGGCACGCTCCGGTTTATAAATAAGTCCCTCGCCAACTGCCCTAGTGAGCCTAAATACCAAGCTATTTCGGGATGTAGCTTCTTGCGCTCGATTTAGCGCTCTTTACCTTCGCAACAAACTCGAATCACATTTTCAAAAGCGCTAATCTCAAAGTTAATTCTTGCCAATCCACGTACTTCCTCGTATTCTTCGAGTTCCGTCTTTCCGCACGTTTCGAAGAATGGAAAGCGCGTGTGCATAAATATCACACAATTTAATTGATTTCAATCGACCATCAAAAGTCAATTGACGAGTACTCGAAAGAAATGTCGAAAGTGTACCGGAACAGGAAACGTCAGAGACACGTGTTGATGGGCCCCAGCTCGGTTATAGACCCCGTTGTTCCCAGCTCTCCAACTCGTCACGTCGGCCATAAAGGTTTTAAGGCATTTACAGCATAATTTTACAAATTATGTACAAACGCTGACACATCCAGCAACGACTCCGATTCTATTTACATTTATTTGAGTGACAGCTGCGGAAGATAGAATGATAATTGCATAAGTGTTGCACCCTGCAGCGATGAAAAAGGAGATGCCTCCAATCAGAAGACAATCTCGATGCATGTGTCACAGCTTCTGCCATCTCCTCCGTCCCTGAGTATCGCCAGTATCTCCGCATCTTAATGTATTGGCGAGGAGGCCCCGCTTCAATAGACCGATGCTTGCTATTTTTCGAGGTCTCAAATGTCTTTTACGAGGTAAATCAAGCTCTCTCGACGACTAAAAATTTTTTGAGGCCATTTTCAGAATTTTAGATGAAAAATTTTTTTTTTCCAACATCCATTTCTCGGCCAAATCGCTTCGTAAACGTGATTATGGGACTCAATAAAAGTCATAAGGGGAAAAATTTTCACCCAAAATCTCGAAATTGAGATTTTTTTATTGCTTTGTCAAATTTCAATTTCTAACTAGAGCTTCTGTTCTAGGTCTGGGGCAACCAAAGGTTTCTTTGGTGGGCCAAAATAGGTTCTCAGGAACCTCCGTAACCCTCTGCCATACCCACGAATCTATCTAATCCATCAAATTTTAAGTGAAAAATTTTATTCTCCAAATTTCACCATGAAACCCACAAAATATAGTTCTTGAGCCATTCAAAGACGACAGCAAGCTTTTGAGTGATTAAATAAATGTCGCTAAATATCCCAATTTTTCAACTCTGGTCAACATCATTAGCTGTACCATAAGTGGGTAGCACCTTGAGCCAGCTCGGTCACCATCAAACGTTGGGTAATCCCGAAAAAACCAGCTTTTTCTGAGACACCCAGTCAGTGAGTTGGATAGCGATTTATGCAAGTGCCAGCAGATCCCGAGTCCGATGACGGCGGTCGAGGCAGCGCGTTGATGAGAGAGAGAGACACTGGGGCGACTCGGTTCCCCCTCTGCATCGCAACAGTCCGAGCCAGAGCCCGAGTCTGAGGCAGCTATTATTATGTTTGTTCGGAATGCGAAGTCAATTCGTGATATTTCCATTTGTGAAAAATTTCATGTTAATAAGTATCTTCGTCGATGTCGTCGCGCAATTGGGAATCACGGTAATAAAAAGCTGGACTGCGGTTTATGCGTTCGCGAGTCCGCGTTCCTGTAGAGTATATCTGCAGGTTAGTTGAAATGAAATGTTGTCTCAGCTCGCCATTACCATCTCGGGAGCAGAAAATAATGCACAATGTGATGTACTGCTCAAAGTCTCTCGTTGATTACATTTTGAAACGTTACGACTTACAAAAAAAACTCACATATATTGAGTTGCTGCAAAGAAGTGCACATTCTTTTCTTTATTAATTATATATTTTGTTTCATAACCGAGAAACTCTGAGCTCCGAGTCCGGGCATAAGTGGACAATATAGCGAGTACGTGCGAGAGAGACTGCGAGGAGAAAGAAAGCCAATTTGAGCCACGCACAAGAATTTTCAGGTGCACTAGCGGATGCCTTCGCGGACCGGCCATTAACTCGCGAAGGGCTTTTCAGGAATTCTCAGCTGCCCCCGACACGCCACATTGTTGCTATTTCTAAGCCCCCAGATCCTCGGAATGTTAATCAAATACAGAACATTACTGGCTCCGATGGAACGCATCGCATTCCTCCGCGATCGCAAATTAAATTATTCTAATTTCTCTGAATTCGAGGATCCCCCACGAAGTCGAGCAAAAAGACTGTGGCTCCCAGCTCTCTTCGTCAGGCGACACAAACGAGCTATTTAATTTTAATTCCAGCGCTTACTTTTTTCTGCCTTCTGCGTCAGTTCGCGACGTACAGAGGCCTCCTAAATGCCACAGACACTTGACATCATTAAAAATTTTATCGTACCTTTTTGTCTTCGCGTTTTCTTGTGTCATCGTATATCATCGTGATTGATTCCGAGTCTAATTCTTTGCGGTACAAAAATTCGAACGTTTATCAATACGGGAGCACGGAGGGCCGCAAAAAGTAATTAAATGGGGATAAAAGTTTCTTTAAATTTCTTCTTTTCCGGAGTCTTTCTTTGGGTATTGACCAAAACGGCCAATTTAGAGCCATTTCCATCATCTTTGAGTGACTCTAAAATCGGTATAAAATCAGGAGCAGCTCTTACAAACCTTGTTGACCACTTGCTCGACTTGTGAAGAGTTGGTACATTGGTTTTTGGGTCTTGTGTTTCGTTTTTCAGTTCCCAAAATTAAGAGGAATTTTTTAAAGTCAATCATAGTTTTCAGGATTCCTACAAACCCCCTCCTGGTTTCGTCTATAGATCTCAAATCGAAGGAAGATCTTCATCCCGTTATGCTCCAACTCTTCACAAGTCCAGCAAGTGGTCAACTTTGGATATTGGACCACTCTTTAATTTTAAACTGATTTTTGAAGAGTCGAAAAAAGTCACAGACAGACAAAACCAAGTTACCCTAAAGGACTTGGAGAGGCTCAAATCAGAATAATTTTACTTGCGATTACCAAGATATACATTGCAGCAGCACAGAGCTGGAGCAGCATAAGAAAGGCCAATAATGTGACGAATCGAGAGGAGGAAAAAGTCAAAGCAGAGGGAAAAGAATTCCGCTACAAGTTCAATAAATCGCATGCTTTCACATGCGTCTTCCCATAAGTCTCTTATCGATGTAATTTTAATTTTTTTCATTACCGACTGTGCCCGCGATGATGATGACGATTCCTGAGAAGAAGAAGAAGATGCAGCAAAGACAATATTGTTGTTACAATATCGATGCATGATGTGGAAAGATAAACGTACGATAACTATCTCGGGGCATGTTTTTATGTGTAAAATCACGTTAGACTTACTGTCGCTATGTGCTGCACAAACTGCATCAACGTCTTGTTTTCCTCTCTCCCGCACTTTGCGATCGCGATGCGATGGGATATGCTGCAAATGAAATGAAAATAAATTGCACTCTAGTAAAAAAGGCGGGACGTGCGTGGAATCCCAAAAGCAACAAGTATGTAGCAGCTAAATTGATGCAAGCCTAATTTTTTATAATTCCGATTCCGCAGCAGCGGCAGCAGCTAGAGCTGGCGTAGGGCAACCCAACATACGGTAGCTTCCAGCCGAGATGCCACCCGAATCGGCAAAGCAGCTATTTATGATAGCCGTCAGGGTTTTTGCGGCCTCGTGCTCGGCTTAGGGGCGATAAATCAGTCGAATTGAGTACTAAGGGACTGCGAATCGGGCCAATGAACTCGTTCTGTTTCGTCATTTCGATTTAACGGCCGCTAGATGACTCAGACCGCCCATTTTTGGCCTTTTGATGAGTCATAAAAATAAAGTTACTTTTAAACTTGGCTCCAAGAGCGACTTTTGCCGTCGATGGGCTTTTACGGGTTAGTATTTCAAGAGTTTGAGACAGATTCCTATTTTAAAAACTTTTTTGAACTCTGGTCTGCTTCAGATTTGAAGCTTCTTAAGGACAAATACCATAGAGGTGAGTCCTAGAGGTGCTCCCATCAATCGTTAATGGCCCAAAAATTTTTAAACAATAATTTATCGAAATATCTACGATTTAACGGCATGTGATACCCTTGAATCGTCAGTTTTTGAGGTTTTGAGTTGGGGTTTTAGCCCCGTAGCTCCCAAACGAGGGCTCCGATCTCAAAATGGTTTTTGAGAGGTCCCTTCAACTTTGTAAGACGCTTCAGGTGTGGCTCAAATTTTGACCCCGGAAGCTCCTGGTGAGGAGCTAGAGGGCTTTTTCGGCCGATTTTGGGGGGTCCAGGCATAGGCAAAATTTTAGTGAAAAATTTTTTTTAATATATCAAATTTGAGGCCGAATACATCCGAAAAGAGGCTGTAGCCATGAAAATCAGATTTTCCAAAAAAAAATTTTTCACTAAAATTTTGCCTATGCCTGGACCCCCAAAATCGTCCTTAAAAGCCCTCTAGTTCTTTACCAGGAGCTTCCAAGTCAAAACAAAGTTCAGCATCAGATACATCTCAAAGAGTTCTAGCTACTGCTAGAACATTATTTTGCCCTCCGAGATACTCCAGAGGAGCTACAGGGATTTCCGCGGAATTTCGTTGCATTGTGGGTCATGTCATGTGGGTAAAGCCAAGTCAAATTTAATGAAATTAGAATATTAAATTCAGAAAGTTGTCTTTGTAAAGAGAAATTCGGAGAAGATTTTGGAAATTAAAGAGAAAATTAGAGAAAACTGAAAAGCCAAAAAATCTTGGGCTCTTCTCTATGGTCTTGAAGATCATATTTATGAACAATTTGGCTCATTTCGGTTTTCAGAAAGATATTTTTTCTGCAGAAATTTTCCTGTAGAATAACTCTTCACCCTCACAAAATAAAGCGAAGTTCTGCGATGTGACCTGAGACTCCTCTCACGCCCGCGAAATTCAAGCCGAAAACATTCGCATAATTCGTGTTGGTTGTTCCTATTTCTAATTATACCAAATTCACTTGTTACCCATTCCCATTCTCGCCGGCAGCCCGAACACAGCCAGAACACATCACAGAGAACATATTATTATTGCTATTACGGGTTCCCGGTGCCCGGTGCAGCGTGTGTGTTGTGAGATGAGAGTTGTAAATTTGAAACTATTTTCGTAACATCACTTTCGTTCGTCTCTCATGTGATACGGCGAGCACGAATACAGTCGATTGAGTAATATGGGTTTTCATTTGGTGTGGCACACTTTTCCGCTTGCCTCAAAACAGTATCAGCTCGCACACGTGTGCGCGGAGGAAAAAAAGTGCCGCACTCACCCACTGACCAAATTTCTCGCCTTATCGCCACGAAAATGTCTGCCGCCGGGCATTTTCTCTAATCACGCATATCAGAGCGATATCCGCTGATTGGCATGCAGGATGCAATGTCGGTTGGAACAATGAGATAATTAAAAATGCGCAAATACTGCAATCAATATTTATTAGCAAGCCTAATTGGGGCCTCCTTCGATTGGTATGCCGACTCACAGTTTCTTGAAATTTCTATTTCTGGGCCGCCGACCCTGTGACTTTGGGCACGCACATGCTTTCGAATCAGGAAGGCGCGATTTGAGACGCAAAAGATAACCTTCTTGGGAGGGGAAATTCGTTTCTTTCATGGAAATCAAAACAATAAAGTTATGGGCCGTTTTTCATTTTGAGTAAACATTTTCCACTAGAATTTTCCGACACCAGGAGGGATTACTCAAAGAAATCAACCAAAAGAATCATCAATTTTCCGTTTCTAGGCATAGAAGTTTCTACAAGCTTTTCCATAAATTTTTCACTTCACGAAAATTTTTTAGACTTTTTCTACAAGTTCATGCAGTTTAAGATTTTCGAGATAAAATTTTTCTAACAGCTTTTCCAAAACCAAGAAAAATCTTTGAGGTATTCGGTTTGACAAAATTGTATCCTACAAAAAATCTCTTAAGAGTAGTCGGAAAATTTATGGGGTGACTTTCTTGCGTTTGATCTCAGCTCCCAGGGCACGTAGAAGGACGAATGATAGCTTAAAAGTTGCGCACACTCTCCAAGACGGGACCAACTTACATTTTGAGTCTAGGTTTTAAGGGGTTTCGGAGCTCTGAGAGTTCTCCTGGAGGCCAATCAAGACCCCCGTTCTCCACTAACTCCCTCCGGACCCCCGGATATTATATTTTTCCCAGATAGCCCGAGACAAATAAAGGTCACTTTGCCATAGAAAACCCAATATCCGGGGGCTCCTTCTATTTTTTTTCAATTTTTTTCTGAAAAAATTGTCCGTCAAATTTCACGATTTCGATTTTCAAAAGTCATGGCTATTTACTAATTGTGTCAGCAATTTTCCGTTCTGAGGTGCAAATAGGCTTTTCTAAAATATTTCCCACTTTGAAAATGTTTAGGCAATTTCTTCACCAGCAAATATTTTTAAGCAGTAAATTCAGTTTTCCATCAATTGAAGCGACTTTTCCGAAATTTTCCCACCCGAGAAAAATACTGAGATTCAACGGATACTTCAAATTTTGATAACTGCCAAACTGTTTTGAACTTTCTTTAATTTTAGTACAGATTTAGTACACAAACATTTAGTTCAGGTTCCTTCATTCTCATTGTTTTGTCAAGTTTCTTCCTCACAAGTTCACAGAAATGGGCTCCGACAAGACGAAGAAGTCAGAAAAGGGCGACGATACCGAGGTGAGACCGAGAGCGCCACCGGAAGCGCGTATTTGTGCGAGAAATGGCGATTGTTGTGGTCGCCGACTTTTCGACACGTCACAGGTTCACCGAGTTCTCTGCTCTTCCAGGTCCTGAAGATCAACAAATGGGACGGTGCGGCTGCCAAGCACGCCGTGGACGACACAGTCAAGTCAGCGCTGCTGAAGAAGGCCAACATCCGGGAGAGCTTCGGGATAATCGATGGGCGGCTCTTCATTTGCGCCCTGGCGGTCGGAGTGGCTTTGGTGGCCCTCGCGTACGACTACAAGTTCCCCTTCCCCCAGTCCAGGTGAGTTGGTGGCTCTCACGAAGCTCCTGAAGTACTAAAGGTCCATTCTAGGGACGTTCTCATCGTCTGTGTTTGCTCCTACTTCATCCTGATGGGAGTGCTCACTCTCTACACGACGTTCGTGGAGAAGGGAATCTTCGCCGTGGCCGTGCAGGACGACGGGAACACAAAACGGACGTGGCAGGCGAGCTCGGACATGAAGAAGTACGATGACAAGTACACGCTGACCCTCAGCGTGAAGGATTCGAAGGGCATCCGGGAGGCCACGATAACGAAGTCCATCGCCGGCTTCATCGACGTGAACGGAGTCATCTGCACGGACACCATCACCAACGAGCTCAACCGGTTGTACAACTCCATAAGCTCCGAGAAGAAGGACAAGTAGAAGTAACCAAATGAAACTCCGTCAGTATCTCCGTTTTTCGTTTCGATGCACAATATTTAAATAAATTTTGAATCAGCAGAAAAACCGCCAATTTGAATATTTTGCCTCTGTGTCGCGGGACTTCGCGGTCATCAGCTGTCAGCTGTCAAATTTAGCCGAACGAAAGCATCCAAATTTTTAGTAAGTTTTTACCGTGTTGCGAAATCCAGGAGTCTCCTTTATCGCTCTTGCACTGATAAGCGCTGACCAAGACGCAGCCACGCCATGCTGAAAGGAATTGTAAGTACCAAAAGGATACGAAGGTCGGACCGGAACAAAGTAAGAATGCATCTCGTCAAAGTCAAGGACGAGCCAAACGCATGTTGATTTTCCCAATTTGGAGCGCCCAGGATTATGTAATAACGCGCCTCTGTCTCGTTTCAGATCATTTTCGCAGCTGGGGTCTACTCCGGCATCTACCTCTCGTAAGTAGAAAGCCCATTTTCCATTTTCCCAAAAGCGAATTTCGAGACGTTATTTTTAGACAAAACTACGAGGTCCCGAAGGTCGACGAGCCGGCGGCCCTGTTCGAGCAGCTCTCCAAAAAGCTGAAGGAGGTCGCGGAGGAGAGCAAAAAGAAGTAGACAGCTGTGAATTCTCTTGGTTTATTTTTTGAAAGATATTTTTAAAAACCGAAACACAATTAAATATGTTGGTAGAATAGCGACACTCCCGACTTTCAATGTAGACCTTAGAGCAGAGACAGACCTCCTCCCGAGTACTCCATCCGAGCTTGGGGCTCCACGAAGGCCAGCCAGTCGGACGTGTGGGTGGGGAGGAGACCCATGCTGTGGCACTTGTATAGGGCGAGTCCGATGTTGACGAGGTTCCCGAGGAAGAAGACAAACTTCTGGCCTCCCGCTTGTGTCCCCTCGATCAGCTTGAACGTGGCCTGGGTGGAGAAGAGCGCCTTCACTTGCCGGACCAGCATCATTCCGAGCATCATGATGGGGAAGATGGAGATCGAGTTACCCGACATGTACATGAAGAGGAGGTTCATGGGGACCTGCTTGATGGGGCCCAGGGCGATGTCCCAGCTCTTCTTGATAATGAGCCTGTTTTGGTCCTCGTCTTTGGCTACTTCTTGCTGACTCCCTCCCACCGACAGGTTGAAGCCCGGCGGCGCCGTGAGCTGGGGGCTGTCCTTTGACCTAAATTCGATTTCCTCAGATTATTGAGACCGAGAACAAGCACATGACGGGGTCTTACTTTCCCACGGGCTCCAGGGACCATTTGAACTTCTTGCTTAGCGTCTTGTTTGCCATCTCTACTGTCTGTTAGTCTTTCGATCCAGAAAAGGTGAATTAGTGCCCGGAATAGCCGATAAATGCACGACTGGAATATTTCATTGAAAACTCGGAGCAAAATAAATTGGACTTTGACAGTCTTGACAGCTCCTGAGTCCTGTCAAAGCGATAAAAATCAAAACATTGCAGAGAATTCCTCATTTTTCGCGTGGAAAACTGCCAGTTCCTAGCGTTTAAAGATGCTGACCAAAGTCCTGAGGCTCCCATACTCCAGGTGAGCCCGCTACCGGTTTGAAACAGTGTTAAACTCGTGATTTTCCTCAGGACAACAAAGTTCACGTTGTGGACCAGAATCCAGACCAGGTTTTGCTCCGACGAGAACAAGAAGAGCGATGGAAGTGAAAAGCCGGCCACCGAAGACAAGGAGACCAAGAAGAAGCAGGCTTCCCAGAGGCTGAACGACCTCCTAGCCCAAATGCCCACAGAGTCCGTCCTGACTCCCACATCCATCACCCTCCCGAAGCCCTCCAAGGCAGCTCGCATACAAAAGAGAGCGAAACACGAAGCCAAGCAGGAGGAGTCGAGCTCGTCATCGGACTCGAGCTCCGACTCTTCGGACGACGAGAAGCCCAAGAACATCGTGGAAGCGGCGAAAAAGGTCGCGACTTCGATGGGAGGAGATTCCGAGAAGACCGAGGCTGAGCTGCTGTCGAGGCTTCTAGGTAGTTCCTTGGAGCAGAAGGTCGTGCTCTCCGATCTGCTGGCGGGCATGAAGGTCGAGAGCCAGCCCAAAGCCCGATCCGAGAGAACGAGGGCCGATTTCGTGCGAGACGCGATGCCGAGACAGCAGAAAGGAGACTCCAGTGAGCAGAAACGCCAGCCCTTCCAACGTCGAGTGCCGAGGTCTGACGGCCCAGTGGCGCGAGTGGACCTGTTCGGGGCCGAGCCGCTCGGAATCTTCACGAAGCCAGTGACGGGGGAGCAGAAGGACATTTGCCAGGTGTGGCAGGAGCTGGAGGAGAGGGAACTCAAGCTGGCAGTCCAGCGCCCGCCCGCCAACTACTACGAGAAGATGATCCAGTGGACGAAGCAGGGCAAGCTGTGGAAGTTCCCGATCGACAACTTCCAGGACATTGGGCCCGAGGCGGAGGTGGACTTCTCGGAGCACATTTTCCTCGAGGACCTGCTTGAGTCGTGGTGTCCAGCACGCGGCCCAGTGCGGCACTTCATGGAGCTGGTGACGGTGGGACTGTCCAAGAACCCGTACATGTCGGTGGCGGAGAAGCACGAGCACATCAACTACTACCGGGACTACTTCGAGTCGAAGAAGGAGCTCCTGAAGCAGATCGTGGTGGAGACGAAGGAGACGCAGCAGAAGCAGGTCTCGTAGTGACCGGGTGTCGGGCGCCAGGTTAGTCAATAAAGAGCGAGTTTAGGAACTTAAAAAATTTATTCAGTAAAAGCGCGGTCCGCGGGAGCTCCAAATGGCTGAATGGAGCTCGAGAGGCCCGGCGAGAAGCGTTACGAATATTAAAGCTATGATTCCCAACATAATTCTTTTCTTGTCGAAAAAGACGAGCTAATGGAAAGAAAGGGTTTCGTTATATCGACGATGTATCTGAATCTTCTCGTAAATCTATGGTGGACCAAAGTATTATTGAACATGATCGTCAATCACAACAGCTAGCACAACGAGTTACGCTACAAGGTACAGGGAGCGTTCTGCGGATGAGCGTTCTACGGTTCATTTTTTAAAGCTGGGTATACTTTTAAGCCTTTTCTACACTAACAACGGTATTAAGTAACACTTACGACCCCCACGGGACCCATGGCTGCTGGTCCCCGGGGGCCTCTCTGCCATAAAGCTTTCCTTAGACGAGCCACTCAGTGGCGAACGAGAGACATTTCGGCCTGTCGTAGCTATTGTTCGTTTTGCAGTAGTAAATACACCTGCACCCTAAGCTATTATTGTAACTATTAAAAAATCTCTCACTTTTCCTATATCTGGGGACACTCAAAGGGGAGGACGAGGAACACAAGCAGTTTGCTGGTGATAAAGTCACGTGTTTTAGCGCCTTGAACCTGCGGTCGTGGTCTTTGTAAAAATACGAAACTTCTGACTTGTCCAGGGTTGCATGTCAGACGGCGGTGCTGCCGTCCACGGGGTACTGGTGAGGCACCGCGCTGGTGATCTCCTCTTCGGGCTTGAAGACTTGCCGGATTCGCTAGAAAAATAAATTGTATCACCATTGAGTTTCCCGGGTCTCTATGGTTAGGACTTACCCTCCTGCAACCTCCGCTGGTCGTGAGGAACTTCACGATCATGTATCCCGGGATGCAGAGCACGCTGGAGAGGGTCAGGATCCAGCCCACGGTAGTGCTCCACTCTGGGTACTCGTACTCGCCCCCGAGCATCTCCTCGTAGCCCAGCAGCGAGAATATCAGGATCACGAAGAGGAACGTCGGGCTGATGTACTTCCAGCAGAGGCGCCAGAAGAGACCGGGCTTCTGTCCCAGCATCTGCTCGATGTCGGCCGAGAAGTTGTCCACGCCGTACCACCAGAAGACGCCGGCGGACTCGACGAAAACCACGAAGAGGATGGCTATTCCGGGGCCGTAGACGTTGAGGAAGTTCACCAGATACACTCCACCCTGTCGTGGAAAATGGGGAAATCGAATATTATCAAAGATTTCGAGAAGACCAAATTTGAGGGCCCCTAGCTCCGTCCCTGTACATGATAGGGGTCATATGTGGTACCATGATTTACTAGATTTTGCACAGACTACAACATTCTAAAATTTCAGATCAATCGAATGTAATATAAGGAGTTTTCATACAAACGTAAAACACCCCCCCCCCCCCCGGTTTTAAATTGTTAGTCTGCACCCCTACAGACCATGCCCTACACGATGCAAAAAACCGCAGCTCTCTAGCTCTTCTGATTCTCGAGTTATAAAATTTCAGACAGACAGACGGCAAAGCGGCCACAATAGTGCATTTTTTGCAAAATGCTGAAATTGCACTAAAAAGTTTTAAAAATCACGTTTGGCTCTAAAAAAACAGACAGACAGAAGAAAAAGTTAAAGGAAAGGAAGAATGAAGAGAAATCAATTTTCTAATGTATCCCCATTACTTCGCTTTCTTCTGGTAGATAAACTTTCGCACTCAAGAGTGTGTATATTCGGGTGATACACTATTAGAGCAATTGATTTTTACATGAAAAACCCATTTCCACTGTCAATCTCGGAGCAGTGAATTAAAGCCCATCTGCCCGCGTGTGAGAGCATCGGATGGTAAATGCAGGTCAATTAATTTGGTTTCCAAAGGAGTCCGCAGCGTCGCCCGATGACCTCATGTTTAATTCAAATACAGGCCATAATTTATACGGCGAATCCGAAGGTAAGAGAGAGGATTCAAAGGATGGTCGCGCGCCGGACCATCGGGGGGAGGCTTGAGGTGGAGCAAGAAAGCAAAATAAACATAACTTACGTAGGTCATTGTTGGTAAGGCGCAAACATAAATTCCACATAATAAAATCAGCACGAAGAGCTCTCGTTTTCTTCCGATTGTGCGGGGATATTCATCACATAATGCCGTAATCATTGCTTCCAAGCCGCCAAATGTGCTATCGAGACCTTAAACCACATCATCTTGAGCAAAGTGCTGAGCTGGGGGAGGAACATGCTCGCTTACCTAAAGTGATTAACATGAGGAAGAAGATAATGGACCAAAACGTGGAGCCAGTCATCATGCTGATGGCCTCGGGGTACACGACGAACACGAGCCCGGGGCCTTCGGAGCCCACTTTGTCGATCGACGTCTTCTGGATGTTGGCCATGTATCTGGAAATGGAGAGTGGGGGCTGAATCTCGTGACTTCAGGGGGCTTCAAATTTTAGAAAAACACTAAGCCTATTGTAAGACTTTGGGAGGCTTTTAGGACCTATTTGAAGTCTCTTTTAAGGTTTTTTTAAAGGATAGAAGCCTAGTTTAATCGTGAAAACCTTTTTGTGCCTTTTTAAGCTGCGTTTGAGGTTCTAGAAGGACTCTGAGGTCCTGTTTGTATGAGTCAAAACCAACTTTGAGGTCCAAGAAGTGAACTCTGAGTCGATTTAACCAGACAGACAGACATCAATTTCCTTACCCCAGAACACTGAAAATGACAAAGCCCGCCAAGAAGCTGGTGAGGCAATTTATCGAGCTGGTGATGAGGGCGTCCTTGTAGCAGTTGTTGTTGAACTTGTTGTAGCTGGAGAGCGCCAACAGCGTCCCGAAGCCGGGTCCCAGGGAGAAGAAAATTTGGGAGGCGGCGTCGATCCACACCTTGGTGTTCTTCAGCTTGTCCCACTGCGGCGTCAGGTAGTACTCGATTCCCTCCGCACTCCCCGGCAGCGTGATCCCGCGGAATAGCAGGATGATCAGGACGATGTAGGGCATGATGGCGGTCACCCAAACAGCCTTTCCGGAGCTCTTGATGCCCTTCCACAGCGAAAAGTAGACGAGCACGAAGACGCTGAAGACACAGAGGGCCAGAGCGGGCTTCACGGGTCCCATGAAGTTGAGACCGTCGGACTTTTGCTGCTCCAGGACGTGACGTCTGGGGGAAGAGAGCGTGAGAAGGGGCGTGTTTGGGAGCGTTGTGGGGAAACTCACTCGAAGTACTCTTTTGCCGGGCTGCTGGAATTCGCGAATGAGAAATTGCTGGTCGGGGAGCACGCATCTGTGTTCCAGCTGTTGTTGCACTTGGCCCAAGGTAACTCGTAGCTGAACGAGGCGAACAGGTAGTACACTGCCCACCCTATCACGGTGTTGTAGTACATCCCCATGTAGATGTCGATGATGCAGATGGCGTACCCGACTCCTGGAAGGGTGGAAATGGAAGCTTCTAGGTTCTAATGGACAGATTTCTTATCTCACCGCCAGCAAACTTTCAACTCAATCATCTCTCATTCAAAATCAATTTTCATCAACTTTTCCCTCACACACGAGACACACGACATCAAGTCTCAAGACAGGATTTTATATTGGATCTGAGACGCAACATAAAAGCGCCAGCATGATAAAAACGCAACGTAGAAGGGGAAGATAATTTGCAAATCGAATTAGGTGTCGAAATTACAGTACTATTGTTTGCTAGTTTGTTTGCCTCTTTGTCTCACGTTACCGTCGTTCGCTCCAAAATAAGCTCGGTCCCTAAAACTCGATCACGAAAAGAGTTCCACAAGTGTGACATGTCCAGAAACGGCTACGGCAGTGTGTGTGGCTTTAAAAGATAAACTTTGCATTCGGCTGTCAGCTAAAGAAGAGGCCAGCCAGCGCCCGACTGCCCGCACTTGATTGCCGAACAGATTAAATTGGTGCTCCAGGACATGATACTGCATCCTCTTCAAACTGCGGAGAGGCTGGCTGGCATTCAAGGACCAACATGTACGTAAACGTTGTGGTTTCACCCGAAACCGATTATTATTATTTGAAACAATCTTCCCTCCGCTCTGCTACTTGCGTATTTGTACTCAATCTCGCTAATCAAAGCAGGAAACGCATCAAAAGAAACGCTTTTCCCGGATTTCCCAGGAGCGAGGCATTGTCACACGTGGATCGTGGGAAAAGGAGTTGATTTATTTTTAGACTCGAAAGCCGGAAAATTAGCCATGAAAGAGCCTAAGAGACGAACCTTTGATGAACTTCTTTCGCTTCTTCGATTGAATTTTTGAGCCTAAATTTTTCAAGCCTTCTTTTGAGCCCAATTTTTGAAGCTGATTTGGCTTAAGCCTGATTTTCAAGCCCTTTATTCAGCCATATTTTTCTTGGCTTAAATCAAAAGCCTGATTTTTCCAAATCTAGATTTGTCAAGCCTTTTTTCAAGTTCGAATTTTCCGAAGGCTGATTTTTCTCAAGCCATTTTTTGAGCCTTATTTTCAAGCCTTATTTTGTATTCCTGATTTTTCAAACCCACATTTTTTCAAGCCTTATTTCAAGCCCAACTTTTAAAGCTGATTTTCAACCCTAAGTTTTCTTGGCTTACACCTAAAGCCTGGTTTTCCAAATCTAGAGCCTTTTTCGAGGCCGATTTTGAAGCCTGATTTTTCGAATCAGAATTTTTGCAGCCTTTTTCAGGTTAAAATTTTCCAAGGCTGATTTTTCTCAAGCCTTTTTTCGAGCCTGATTTTTGAATCCTGATTTTCAAGCTATATTTTAAATGTCTGATTTTTCCTTGAGCCTTGAAGCCTAGAGCTCTTCAAGTCTGGGCCGAGCTCTCTTCATTTCTCGGAAATTTTAATTGTTTTCGCCAATCTGAGCTGGTTGAGCTTCACACAAGAAATGTTAGGAGAAGTGACCGGAAAACTCGCTTTATGGATTATTATCAGAAAGGTCAATACGCGTACTCTGTGATGTCGATGAGATATTAAAGGGGATCCGGGAGTACAAATAATTGAGAAGCGTGCTCGAACAGCGTACGACATCATGTAGGTAAGCTGTGATATAAAATCTCGGCTCCACTGGCCGATACGGCGACGGTGACTTGAGTTTTTACGCGAACACATAAAGCCATCGTAGCGTGCAGGCTTTGGAAAAGTCGCAGTCGTGCCAGGGAGGATGATGAAGGTAATAAAACACGTCTTCACCTGTCTATATTCTAGCGGTTAAGGGACCGTGAGGGAGCTGCGCGAAGGGAGGGGGAAAGTATGTCTTAGATCAACAGGTTTTGTTTGCTCTGCAAGCGTATTTGAGTTTTTGAAGAGAGAAATGGAATTGGAATTGATTTGGAAGTGGGTACTTGCCTTTGAGGGCCGGGCAGATGCGCTTCCAGATGCTCAGGCAGCCGCATCGGTGGAACTGCCCGAGGGCCAGCTCCATGTAGAACAGCGGTAGACCTCCGAAGAGCAACCTGGAAGGAGTTAGGGCTTTAAGCATTTTTCCTCAGCTCTATTTGGACTCTTACATGATGCAGTAGGGGATGAGAAAGGCCCCGCCTCCATTCTGGTAGCTGGAAGAAGCAGGTCAGTGGGAGATCTTCCGGGCAGGAGAAATACTTGCCAGATGTAGGGGAAGCGCCAGACGTTGCCGAGGTCCACGGCGAACCCGATGACGGCCAGCAGGAACTCCGCCTTCTGGCTCCACAGCTCGCGGGATCGCTGGTTCGAGAGGGAGACAATGAGCACCTTCTGCAACACAGAAAGCGACAAAAACGAGGGGGGATTGATTTCAATCACGTGACGCACTTTTATATTAATTTATTCAAATCTTTAACGAGTGAATTGAATCGGAAATTTCGATGTAGCTGATGTTGGCTGTCGGTGTTCCAACTGACAAGGTTAATTAAAAAAAGCTGAGTACCGCACTCGACTACCTACCTCTTTGCTATTGGCGACCGGAGCGGCGGCGTTCTGATGTTGCTTTTGATGTTTCGGCTGCAGAGGATCACTTTCGCGCTTATTGTCATCGTCGTTCGTGGCCTCATCGTCGTCGGTGGGGGCGGCTCCTGCTCCATCCCAGTCCAGCCCCAGTCCGGATCCTCCCCGCACCCCATTATTCTTCTCCACTATGCTCTTTGTTTCTTCATTGGACATGATTTTTTATCACGACCGCAGCCCCGTAACGGCGACGTCAAAGGAACAGAAGTGAGTGTTTGCCTAAACGCCGTCCTCTTAAATCAAATGCCGCACGCAGACTTCAACATCGCACTTGTTGCGGCCACCAATCATGGTTTTCTCGGAGACTCGTTTTTCTGTAGAAAATTCATTTCATTTAATTTTTTTTTTCTGAACTAAAAATCTCTTTTTTTCCTGAAAAAATCTCGCTTTTCTTTTTTTTTTTTTGAACAAAAAACTTTGAAATTTGAAAATTTTTCACTGAAAAAAAAAATTTGGGCGCGGCCTCTAATTTTCAAAAATTTTTCCCAATCAATCTCACAGTAATCCAAAATTTTCACCTTTTTCTCACCAAAAAGCACTCAGAAAACCACTCCAATTAGCACTCAGAAAAAATAAACCCACAGGAGGAAACTGTCCACTGACCAATCTATAGTTCTTAGCCTCTTGGGTGCTGGCTTCACTTTTCCTCCCCTCTTCCAGCCTCCAAGGCTGAAGTGAAATCGGCGACTGACGGGATTTCATTTCGTGCGCGCAATTTAAAGGATTTTCTGCGTTGTCATACAGCATACCGAGTTGATATTCCAGCTCGTCCATTCTCGATTCTGAGTATATCAGAAACATGTACTGGTGATGGGAACAGCGTACACATGATACGTCTCTCGTAATCCAGGTGGATCTCCATTGCGGAAAAGAAGATGTGAAAAGCGTAAATGAGCTTGATCGGATTGTCTCGGGACTCAAATCGAGCGAAAAAACGTCCATCTTCCTCAGAAAATTGGAAATTTAAATGATGTTTCAGCACCAAGAACCTAGACTGGGTGATTCAATGTCCATTTCCACTATTTCCATTTACTTAAAAAAATTACTGAAAACTTCAGAAAATCCAACGTGGTACTTCAGAAAAAATCATTTGGAATTCCCGCGCCCAGATTCGAATCCAAACCAAATCGAGATAGGTATTTGACATTTAGCTGTCAAAAATTGCTTGCGTTTGCGATCACAATAGTATAAATCTCGCTCAGAAGAAGTCAAAAAACAGTTTTCCCGATGAAAATGGACGAAAATGCAGCTTCACTGAAAATCAAGACGGTGGACAACGTTCCGATACTGCGGAGAAACCGCCCTGGCACGAAAGCAGCAGTGAGTATCGCTTGAGGGCCGAATTGGGCGACCCAAAACTGCCATCGATTTTTCCGAAAACAAAATTTCCCTTATTCTTGTTCGAACTCTAGGAGTTCTGCGGATGGCCCGAGGAGCTCTTTGACGAAATGGACAGCACGCTGGCGGTCCAGCAGTACATTCAGCAGATGATCCGGAAACACCCGCACAAAGTGGAACAAATCCTGACGATGCCCGTGAACCAGGACGAGGGAGTCTGGAAGTACGAGCATCTGCGGCAGTTTTGCATGGAATTGAATGGACTGGCGGTGCGTCTGCAGAGTCAGTGCTTTCCCAACACCTGCAACCAGATGACAGCTACGGAGCAGTGGATATTCCTGTGTGCTGCCCACAAGACCCCCAAAGAGTGTCCCGCAATCGACTACACCCGCCACACCCTCGACGGCGCTGCCTGCTTGCTGAACAGCAACAAGTACTTCCCGTCACGTGTCAGCATCAAGGAGTCATCGGTGTCGAAGCTGGGGTCGGTGTGCCGTCGCGTCTACCGCATCTTCAGCCACGCTTACTTCCACCACCGACGCATCTTTAACGAGTTTGAGGAGGAGACGTCGCTGTGCTTGCGGTTCACGCACTTCGTAACCAACTACAATCTCATGTCGAAGGAGAACCTCATCGTCCCCATCCAGGAGACCCTCTCCGGGGAGAGCGAGGCCTAGACACAATCGTCGTATCAAAAACATTTATTTGGTAGCAATCTTTAATTTTTAACCACAACTCTTCTTTGTAACCTTGGGCGTCCGCAGCCTTGCTGTTGTAGTTTTAAAATTCCAAAAAATTTTAAAAATTAATTTATACTCTCTTTTCGACCCTCAAATTCTTTTGACTTTACTCATTACAACAACAATGCAGCAGATGGCCATTTTGTAACCATAACTTTAGAGCTTTACTGTATTAAACGTATTCCAAACGGCAGCCTGACTCGAAATATCTTCACGAAGTGGTCCTCCCCGCAACTGGCCAGCTCGTTCTGCTCCGACCTCGGCCTGAACCGCAGCCTCTTGACGGTCGCGTGGTGCGCCTGTATCTCCAGCAGCCTCTCAAATGCATTCTCCTGTCCCAAGGTGACCTTCAGCACGCCTATCAGCCCCGTTCCGAGGCCTATCGCGAGTACGTAGCTCGAGTCCGCTGCCTTTCCGGGCGCGAAAGACATCGCCGTGACGTCCTCCTTCGCGTCGAAAGTAGCCTCCGAATGCACCTCTCTGCCTGGCCTCCAAACCGCCACCTTCCCGTCCCGCGACCCTGTCGCGAAATGCTCCGAGTCCTGTGTCCAGCTGCAGCACCAGATGATTCGGGCGTGGATCCCGTTCGACTTGTCTGTTGTGCTCAGGACCTAAAAACGGTTGACATCAGATATATACGCTCATAGATGGAACCCAATTTTACCTGAAAGCCAGCTGGGGTCCTCTCAAAGAGCGTCCAGCGTCGATCTCGGGACACCGTGAGGAGGTAGCTGTCGTTGGGCGAGAACTCCATCTGCGTGACGGTCAGCTGGTGCGAGGCAAGCTTCTGGGTGACCTTCCAGGACTGGCAGTCCCAGATCAGGACCTGGGCGTGATCCGCACTGCTCGCCTTGCACGCCGAAGCCAGGACTTTTCCGTCCCCGGAGGCCGCTAGCGAGAACACCTCGTAGCCCTCGTGTCCGTAGAGCTTCTGGGTCTCGGGCCAGAGCGTGTTCTGGAGCAGCGTCTCCTCCACCGGGGGCTCCGTGAGGCGCGTCTCCACAAAGTAGTGGTCCGGATACTCGCCGTTTTTGACCTCAATGTTCTCGTTCACAGCCTTGTTGGAGAGCCCGAGAGCGGGTCTGCTGGCTCCCTTGGAGACTCCGTCAAAGGAGTCCTCGACCTCGCAGATGGCACGAAGGTTCTCCACAAAGTTCCAGGGCACGTCAAATACGCGAACAATCTTCTCATCGGCGCCACTCGCAAATCGGTACCTGAAAAAGCGAAGATGGTTTTAGTCCCAGAAAAGTTGGATAAACACCTCTACTTACCTCGACAGAGGAGCGATGCAGTGCATGTCGTAGCCGTGGATCTGCGGCCTAGCGATCTCGTGCCACGACCTCTCATCCCGCCCCCAGGGGCCGTGGATCCTCGTAGTCTGGTCCACCGACACAGACAGCAGGAACTTGCCCTGTGGCTCCCACTGGACGTCCACAACGCCACCAAAGTGCCCTCCCACGACGATTGCAGGCTGCCACAAGAGGTCACTGTCTCCCTCCTGGTCCCACCGATGCAGACTCCCGTAGTACCCGTGCCCAATGATGCTCCTCCCAGAGTTCCCGAACTTGGCCCCAAAGAACCCAAAAGTGTTGCCTCCCACCTCGCCGGTCCGAATCTTCTCCTCCCACACCCCCTCCTCGGCGTCCGGGGCCCAGACTATGAGCGTGCGGTCCACCGAAGCCGACAGGAGCCGCAGACCCTCGGAGCTCTCGGCGTTCCAGTGCACTCCTGTGACCCAGCCCTCGTGACCTTGGAGCACAGAGTCCAAGGTCACGGCGTAGGACCCCGACTGGAGATGCAGCGTGCGGTCCTCCTGCTCCACGTTGAGTCTCCCCGAGACCGGTAGGAGCGGGTCCTGGGACCTGAAGATCCTCCAGATGCGGATGAAGGTGTCCTGGCTGCCGCTCGCTAGGAACAGAGAGTCCTTGTGCTCGATGAAGTCCAGACTCAGCACCCAGTCCTCGTGTCCGGGGAGGGCGAGCTTCGAAACGAAAAGACCCTCCTCGAGAACCGCCAGGACTATCTTGCAGTCGTCGGTCGAGTACGCGAGCCAGGTCTCGTCCTGGAACCGGAACAGCTTCAGGGCGAGGCAGTACTGGTTCCGAAGGTCGATGGTCTGAAGACACTCGGCTCCCCTCCAGACCTTGATTTTGTTGTCGCCCCCCGAGGACACGATTGTGTCTCCCATTCCATCCACCAGGGTGACTCCTGCCTCGTGACCCCTCAGCTCGAGACTCCCCTGCTCCGAAGAGACCACCACCAGAGCGTCGTCGCCGCCCGAAACTATCCTGTCCGAGGAGTTGAGGAACTTGCAGGTATTTACGCGACTCTTGTGGCAAACGATTTGCCGCTCCACCTTCCACGCCTCGTGCGTTTTCCCGGGCCTGCAGACCATGATCGAGTTGTTGGCCGCGTAGCAGATCCTGTCGTCGGCCCAATCTAGCGAGTTGGAGGTCCTGTTGCAGGCCGCAGAGCTGTACAGCGTCTCGAATTCGGGTTCCATGTTTTATTCGTGTTTTTGTTTACCATTTCTGTGACGTCGTGGGAGATAGCTCCCCTCAGGACCAAAAGAACGAGCCACTCTTCAATTTCGACTTGTACTGACTCAAAAAACACGGGATTCCCTTGAAACTTGGATTAGGCTTCAAAATAAGAGCTGCAGGCGTTGAAATAATCGAAAAAGTACATTTGAATTTTTATGACAACAAAACAGTGAGAGCTCCCCTCGCCAAAAAGCTGACCTTCAATTAAAACAAGAATTTCAAAATACTTTCGTGCGCTTAAATCTCGCGAAATTCCCGTGAAACTAGCCGTAGAAACAAAAGTCTCAATATTCCAGAGAGAGAAATGTTCCCCTAGAGGGCGGATAGATGAGCTCTCGGAGCTTTTGTGGGCGAAAAGTGACTTCCGGTTGGACATTTTCTCTTTCCGCTGACCCTAAATGGCAGACGTAACTTCGATATACCTGTCGCCGCCGACGCTAAAGCCAGCGAAGCCAGAACGGAGCGGCACCATGAGCGAGTCGAAGCTCCTCATGGAGAACGGGAGCACCCTCAAGCTGGACTCCTCGAAGCAGATAATGTCAATAATGGACCTCGGAAGGTCCCTCCTGGAGGCAGCTCGGGAGGGCAACACGGACGCCGTGAGCAAGTTCATAGCCCAAGGAGCCCCCTTCACGACAGACTGGCTCGGAACCTCGCCCCTGCACCTGGCAGCGAAGCACAACCACCTCGAGACCTGCCGAGTCCTGCTCCGGAGTGGCCTCAACAAGGACTGCAAGACGAAGGTGGAACGCACGCCCCTGCACCTCGCGGTCTTCGAGAGCAACGTGGACGTGACGGAGCTGCTGCTGAAGCACAAGTGCAACCCCAACGCGCTCGACATGCTGAAGATGAGCCCCCTTCACTGGGCGGTGGAGAAGGAGAGCGAGAAGACGGTGGAGCTTCTCATGCAGCACGGCGCCAACCCAAACCTCAAGTCCAAGTTCGGCAAGACGCCCATCTCCATGGCAGCTGAGCGCAAACTGACCTCGATCCTGAGGAAGCTGCTGAAATCCGACGTCCGAAAAGACCCCGAACCGGCCGCCCTCAAGACGGAGGAGCTCGACATCGAGGACATAATCGAGGAGGAGGTGGCGGACCCGGAGGAGGAAGAGGAGACGGAGGACGTGTTCGTGAACTTCTCGCCCTCCGCGGACCCCTCGACCGCCAAGACGGCCGGCATCGAGCTGCTGAGGGAGCACGGAATCCACATCATGAAGGACGACGACGACCACAGTGTGATAAAGTCCGCCCTGGACAGTGGTCGGAAGCTGATTCTGTCGGAGGCGGGCAAGTTCGTGCTGCGAAACTCCCTCGACACCGACGTGTTTCCCACCACCAGCTCCAAGCCGCCCTGGCGCTCCAAGTCCGCCATCGTGAGACAGAGCAGCAGCAAGAAGTTCTTCCACATGTCCGCCAACGAGTACAAGCAGCTCTTCAAGCGGAGTAGCAGGACGCAGCTTAATCCCGTGCTCCCACCCCCGAAGGTAGCAAAGGTCGAGGAGGTACCGAAGCTGCCGCAGGAGACGACAATCACAGTACAACAGGAGACGACGGCGCCCGTGACTGTTGCGGAGCTCGATAAGCAGGTGCAGGAGCTGCGGAAGGAGTGCCAGGATCTCCGGAAGAAGCTCGACATTTCCCAACGGCAGAACCAGGAGTACCAGCGGCGGCTCGAGAAGCTCGAGTCGGTCCTCCTCGTGCACCGGCCGTCCTCATAGCGACCGCGAAGGGCAATCGGACTAACAATAAAAACTTCTTTTAGTAATTTTTCATAATTTACTGCCTCTTTTTCTACAGTTCTATTAACAAAGGGTGGCTGGGGCGGTTACAAATACTCTGAAGTGTTCAAAAATACTTTATAGCAAGAGGGGGAGCTTAGGAGTGGTGCAGCTTCGCGGTCTCCAGGCCGGGCTGGTCCTTCTTTGCGATGCCGGAAAGCAGCTTCTTGATCTCAGCGATGGCTTTTCCGGGGTTCAGGCCCTGGAAGAAAATTACGTCAGTTTCAGATTGGAGCTTTGGGGCTGTTCAAATATCACGTTACGGGCTGTTGGGGAGCTTCTCGATTTTCACCGTGACGAAATATTTGAACGAACCCTTTTTAGAGGATTTTTTGGCTTAGAGGACAGAGCTTGGGGGCCTTATGAGCATCTAAAAGGACGTGAGAGCCCCTCAAGTCCAAAAAGAGCCTTTTTAGTCTCTCGAGGTTTTATGACTAAAATTCTTCAGAGCCTCTCAAGCCTTTTTTAGCCCAAAGGAGCTCACCTTGGGGCAAGTACGCGTGCAGTTCATGATTGTGTGGCACCGGTAGACGCTGAAGGGGTCCTTGAGCTTGCCGAGTCTCTCAGCGGTGCTCTCGTCGCGCGAGTCGATGATCCAGCGATACGCCTGCATGAGCACAGCTGGGCCCAAGTACTTGTCACCGTTCCACCAGTACGAAGGGCACGAAGTAGAGCAGCAGGCGCACAGGATGCACTCGTAGAGGCCGTCCAGCTTGGCGCGGTCATTCACAGACTGCAAGTACTGGGCCTTGCCCTTCTCCTCGGTCGCCTCGTCCCTGAAAAAGTGCAACATTAATGTCTCCAAACGCAAAAGCGGGCTGTAGACGACTCACTTTCGCTGAAGCCAGGGCTGAATGGACCGGTACTGGTTGTAGAAGTTGGTCATGTCGGGGATGAGGTCCTTGACGACGTACATGTGGGGCAAGGGGTAGATCTTGGTGGGCTTGTCAAGGTTGACGTTGTCGATCTTGCTGATGCACGCCAGCGTGTTGATGCCGCCGATGTTCATGGCGCAGGATCCGCAGATACCCTCGCGGCACGACCGACGGAACGTCAGGGTAGGGTCGATCTCGTTCTTGATCTTAATGAGGGCGTCCAGCACCATGGGGCCACAGGTTCCCAAGTCCACCTTGTAGCTCTACAACGCAATAGTTTTACTCTCGCCGCTCACGAGACCTCTCAAGGCCGCTCAAGGCCACCTACCTGCATGGTGGGCTTCTCCTCGGGCTTGTCGGGATTCCACCTGTAGATCTGGAACTCCTTCACCTTCTGGGCCGCAGCGTTGGCGCTCGAGGCGTGCATGCGACGGATCTGCGGAGAGTGACGACAAAGTTGCAGCGAAAGTGGAAAAATTATGTAACCCTGAACTTTTCTCGATTTTCAGGGGTCTCCTGGAGGCCCGGCTGTCAACTCACCTGGTGTCCGAAGCTGCCTCGCATCAAGGGAGCCACTTCGCCTAGGAATGCCATTTTAGATCGTCAGAGAAGTTTGTTCGAAGCTTGAGATGTTGACGTGAAAAATGACCAAAATAATAACTTTTAAGTTTCTCTGGTGCTCGGATACTGACCGCTCTTAGGTACAACATTTTCTAGGGCTCGGATACCGGACGCTTTTCGATCAACTCTGAAAAATACCGTTGGAAATGAATTTTCCGGCGCAAAACACATTCCCCGTTTTCTTTCCATGAAAAGAAATTTTTAGTGCATTTTCAGGATTTTGCAAAAAATGCACTATTGCGGCCGCTTTGCCGTCTGTCTGTCTGTCCGTCCGAAATTTTATAACTCAAGAACCAGAAGAGCTAGAGAGCTGCAGTTTTTTGCATCGTGTAGGGCAAGGTCTATAGGGGTGCAGGCTAACAATTTTAGACCTCTATCCCCTCTTGAGGTGGAATGGGGGGTGTTTTCTGTTTGTATGAAAACTCCTTATATTACATCCGATTGAGCTGAAATTTTAGTATGTTGTAGTCTGGGCAAAATCTAGTAAATCATGGTACCACATGTGACCCCTACCATGTACAAGGATGGAGCAAGGAGCCCTCAAAGTTTGGTCTTTTTAAAATCTTTGAAAATGCACCAATTTTGCTTTTTATATTTTTTCTTAATTGTCGAATTTTCCACAAAATGAAAATCACGGCTGTCTGAAGTCAAGTACTTACCCTTGAACCTCGAGAAAACTCCCCTGGGACTCATTAAGGACAGGAAAATAATGGACTCTTCTTCTACATCGGCTTCAGACTCGACCTACTGAGGGCTCTGGGCACGTGGGGAGAAAAGGCGATTCCAGGGAAAATGAAACGAGCTGCTTTGTGTCGTCTTTATATTTGTAATCTTTGTTTTGTAATTTCAAACTTTCTCTTGCATTTAAGATGGATACTTCATGACTTCATTTTGTTCTGTTTTCAACATTTATAATAATGTATTGTAAGTATGTAAAAAATTAAAAGAGAAGCTGCCATGCGTTTCCCAGTATGTTACTGTTTCTAGTCAATTTTTATCATTTTTCTTTCTTCTAATTCTTCAGAGTTAACGTTCAACATAGCTAAAAGTGTTTTCTTCTTTGTTTTTCCATAACGAGAACGGTAAATGTAGGTTGTGTATGTTAAAAATGTTATTCATCTCATTCTACTACGTTAAAGCTTCAAGAAGCTGCCTAGAGCCAGATGCAGAAGAAGGAAGGTGTGTGACTATAACATAGTATACTTTGATAATATTTATCCTAAGCCCTATTATAAACCGCATATAGGTAATATCTTACTATTGATGTTTGCTTGCTTATTTCCTTTTTCTTTATTTTTTCACTTTATTATTTTTATACACAGACAAATAAAGGAGAAGTTACACATAATAGATTTTTTATGTTCTATTACTTTTTATGTACTTTTTTATCTTTTATATATTTTTTTGTCTTGATTTTCCTTCATTTTATTTTTCTTTCTCTTTCATCTAGGTACACATATTTCACTTCATCTCAAATAATTATGCTTTTGCTTAATTGGTTGGTTAAAGAGTTGAAGAGCGGTAATGTTAATGCTGCAATTCATTTTGTTCTGTTTCTTAAATGCGATCTATGACGTCATGAAATCATACACGGGGGGAAATTAAGGACCTGCAGGTGGCTTACAATATGAGACGAGAGAGTACGGGGGGAGGGGATGTAACACGTCTTAGCATTAATTGTACGGCTATAGTAGGTTGGAGCTCCTTCACCACTCACCATATCACCCCCTACATAACTTACCGGGCCGTCTCACTGGATGGAAGGGCTGCCTCTCTCTGTGAGAGCTCCTCGCTCCTCGCTTGCGAAAATTAGGCTCGTAAACATTAAAATTGTTGTTCTTCAAGGCTACACACACGAGTTGCTTTACTTTTAGAGGAAGGGGCAAAAAAGAGGAGGCTGGGGGCTGCTACCGTTGATGATTGTCCCGCTCATACAGATCGCTCGCGAAGAGGCCTGTATGAGCGATCTTTATTTCACATCTATCGCACGTGTTACTCTAAATGATTTTTGTGTGTCAAGGGGCTTCATATAAGTTACTTTAAAGGTGCAAAAATGTTCCTCATATCTATATTATCTGCATTTATAGTACATCCATTACGACTGGAGAGAAATTTATATAATTTTCTTTAATGTTTTCAATTGATTTTCCATCTTAGGTTGCTTCCTTTAATTCATGATTCAGAACAGGGAAATTTAAAGTGGTTGTGGTTGTTGATAGATAGAGAGAGTAGTATTGTTTGTGTTAAGAAGAAATTGGATTTATTCAACTCACTGCTAACTGCGCTAATTCAACAATTAAATTCATCTGAACTTTCTGAAGGAAATGAACTTTTTATTTTACGGTTTAGAACTTCATGCTGAGAGAATAGCTATAATAACAATCGAATCGCTTCATAATCATTAATGCAGTAGTCATATTATGCTTTCTTCTTTTCAAAAAAAAATTAACATGAATGAGAAATATTACGACACGACTTTTAATTTAAGGAATTCTAAAGAAATCGGGCATTTAGGGAACTTGTCTTAGATTTAAAATTTTTGTGGTTTTTTTTATCAATTAAATTTATAGTACACGGTACTAAAGTTAGGGCGCAGGTGATGCTCTACTAAGGACACAGTTAGAGAGTTGCATGCTTCAAAAGTACTCCAGTAGACTGCTACGGGTCACAAGTCCCTAACTTTGGCATCGTGACATTAATAGTAATAATAATTAATTTTAGATTAAATGTAATTTTATAGTATTTACTGGTTTTTAAGTGTATTAATGTTTATCTTGAAAGATTTTTTTAAATCCATAGCAACAGCGTTGCGCGGCTGGTGTTGCGCATGGCTACAGTCTTCTCATTAAACACAAATAATAGAAAGGCGCAATATAAACGATCTGCAGCTCACTTCGATGTCATCATTGTTACAAACTCTACAACAACAAAATATATGAGATCATTATTGTCAAAGGCGATTAAAATGTGTTGAGACTTGAGTCTGAGAGATCACTTGAATGTTTCTGGCTCTGTTTCTGGCACGGGGGGTGGATGTGGATGTTGAAGTTGAACGAAAATTCCCGACATTCTTTCCAGTCCGCTTTGATCTTTGTCAACTTCGCCGCTACACATATCCCATTAAACACACTTTGATTGACACATGTCTCATCCTTTTCGTTTCTAGCGTCCATAAACCGTGGAGAGAGTATGTGACAAAGGCACAAATTGGAGCGAAAGCAATGTTGCCGCCCCCGTACACTTTGTGTCCTTGAGCGAAAAACGAAAATTCGTGTCGGAAAGTTGGGTCGAAGCGAGCCAACTAAGGCATTCCCGCACCGCGCGCCGATATTTTACAAGTCAGATATGTATGTGTCTTCACATAAATCAGTGCTTTCTTTAAATTACAAAACTTTTGGATATGCAGCTGAAGGGGTTGTGCTCCTGCTTATAAATACCATAGAGCTCGGACGGTAGAGGTATCCGTTTGAACATGATTTTGAGCTATATTGGAAATATTTTAAATCGCGTGTTCTAATTTTTTTTTCTCATAGAGATTCATAGACTAGAGATGTATCGGAATGAAGGTTGGTCCTGGAATGTTAAGCTCATATGGCTTGAGATACCTCTAGAGTTACGCTCTATGGCTCCTACGTACAATGGTACTGGCTTGCGCCCTTCTAGTGACTAGAAAAATACAATTCAAAAGTTCAACTTATTGCTGATTGTTCATAAAACTCCTCCGTACACTTTAAAAGGTGCATTAAAACTTGTATAAAAACGCAGAAATCACTTTGCAATAGCACGTCGACATTTTTGCTATCGTCAGTTCTGCTCCTTTACAAAATGTCATGTCGAATGGCCGCAATAACCCGCGATGTATTCATAAGCTACGTGCAAATGTATACCAAATTATTGTATAAATGTCATATGTTTGCTAGCAAAATGTTCGGTTTACTTAGTACTCGACTGTTGTCTAAAAATTGGGATCGCTACTTTGTGAAATTCTGAAAACAGAAGAAAAATGTCAAATGTTATATGTCAAAGTCTCACTCTCGGTCAAAAGTAGAAATAAACATTGCATAGATCTTTGACGTTCAGGATTCAATAAATAAGTATGAACATAATTAACAATTGACATTTATCTCACACTCCTCCAGGGCCCGCCTGTTTCGGACCAGGCTCCGGGAGAAGAGTGGCTCAATGTACGGGGGAAGCTACGACACAAAGTACTCTTCTATCACCTATTTGGCAGGGCTATATGTAAAGTGATTGCTGCTGTGCAATTTTAGAACCTCTATTGTCATTTCTAGCATTCTACATTTTTCAGCTCACCTCTGGTATTTGTCGCGCTCGAAGCTAAAAATAGCGCTCATGCTTATGGATTTATTTACATTTCGCTTTTAAAAAATTTGCGCCAGCTCCTCGCCATATATGCTGTATTTCTCTCTCTCCTCTATTAAATTAAGAATCATAATTGCGTGAGGCAGAGCACACTTATCTATTTATTACTGAACGCGTAGACCCACTGTGAGTGTGAATGACAGAGTGCGGCTCACGAAAACAGAGTATACAAGACAGTTTTGGACATGTTCCAACATTGCACAAATCATCTCCTAAGTCTGCTGCATGAAATTTGCCGGGGATATGCCGGGTCAAAGACAGATACAGACACAAATATACGTACGGGCACAGTGACTGGTGACTAGAAAAAGAGTAATAAAAGTCAAAACAAAAATATGAATGATCGTGACGAAATGCCGGCTCAGCTTCTGCCCATTTGTCTCCATTACGTACCTCGCCCCCCCTCCTCCCTTCGTTAATTATAGATCGCTTCGGTGAGTCACCTGATTGATAAGCGGCACTCGCTAATATTATTCGCGGCATCTCGCGCTATCACGTGACTTTGGGGCACGGCTTCTGGGTCAAGCTAGAACCTTTGTGCACGGAAATAGACTTCGGTACCTCTACCTCAATATTTGACAGTGTTGATAACATGCTGGGGGCCGTCTGGCTCCATTGTTATTTGTTCTGATAGCCGTGACTATTTTAGTTTGGACAAGTGGAATTTTTTCTGGACCTTCGCCTCATTGCTAGAGTCCAAAACCCCCTATTTCTCCACCTATGACCGAAGAAAGATATGAAAAAAGCTGCCTTGACCTTTTCCGACCCACTTCCTATCCAATTAGTAGATAAAGTTTGGGCCACAGAGTCAAGGACGCCCCTTCTTTTAGCACCTACTCATGTTTCGCGTGTTCATTTTGAATGGCCCTCAACACCCAAGGTCCTCCCCACACAACTCGCTGCCTGCTGCTCGCGCAGACCAAGAAAAGTAATAAACAGCAATAATCAGCTTTTAATCACAAAACTTTTAACGTGTATAACAAGGAATCACGAGCTCGGCACGGAATTTTTTGTTGCGCTCGCCTATTTCTTTCTTTCACCGACAAACCCGACCCGGCCCGACAGTCGGCTCGAGTTACTCCGACATCACCGAAAAAATTATGGAATCAAGAGCACACTCATAAATTGTATTTGTGCCTAGTACATATTGTTACAACTTCAATTACCGTTTGACGACTTGTGTCTCTCACTCGCAGGCGCCTTTTTTCCTTATTCCGATTCCACATCGCCCTACATACTCGCATGATTTCGGGCTGGCTTTGTAACACTCGCATTTATTATTAATGTCGCTGATACCGATTTTTTTTCTCTCTTAACACGGACAACATTTAAAAATATATAGATTTCTATCACGGAAGGACGGGGACGTGGCACAGACACTCCATGTGGCTTCGTCAGAGAGCTGCCCTATATACAAAACTAGTGTGTGATGAGGACGTGTGGTCTGCTTTCTCGTTATGAAGTTGCGGTTTGCCAGGGAAACATTTAAATGATTATATCAGATCCCAATAGGTCGAACAGGCGCATATTTACCTTCATAATTAACTTGCCCATCACCGTCTATGTCAGCTTCACGGATCATTTCATCTACTTCTTCGTCTGTTAACTTTTCACCAAGGTTTGTCATTACGTGACGCAACTCTGCGGCCGAGATGAATCCGTTGCCGTCTTTGTCGAACACGCGGAAGGCCTCCCGGATTTCTTCCTCGCTGTCGGTATCTTTCATTTTTCGGGCCATCATTGTAAGGAATTCGGGGAAGTCGATTGTGCCATTGCCTGGAATTGGAAAAGAGAGAGAAAGCCAAAATTAGTCAGTCCTTTCGTGACCTTCCGCACGCATTGTCTCGCGAATTTGCATACAAATGTTATCTCAGCACCTCGCTAGCTCATTCGTTCTGCGCCAAATCTGATAACGAGGGCTCTTGTCTTGCTCGCTAATCCTCAGTGGCTCAACAGCTCTGCGTCACTTGGCGACACGACCTTCACGACGAAAGCAGGCACCACTAAATTTGATTGACCTATACCCAAAGGGTGCCTGCCACGTGTCTATCGTGTCTTTCGCTCGCCCGACCTTGCCAAACTTTCAGATCAAGTGCCCCGCTTATTTGATAGCAACAAAACAGTTGTGAGCTGCACGAATTACGGCTTTTAATTCTCCTTGGAGGACACGAGAGGACGAGAAAAACTCGAAGGCGAGTCAAGCTGAGCCATAATCGATGTCCTGCCATCCATTAACTTCTCCTCGGGATGCTTCTTCGCAGTGGAGGGGGACGAGGGAGGAACAAAGCGACGTACGACACATGTGAAGCCGTAAATTTGAGGCAGTAACCAGAAACTGTGCCAGTAGAGCATTCAAATGACGGCATTGCGATGACTAGGCACCGATGATGAATCGTAATTTAGGCCAGACAATGCCCAACTTTTTCCGTATATCGACATACTGGGGCTAAAGTGGTCTGAAATGGGTTCAGCAATTTAATCATTTTCCACATTCATACACTTTTCATGCTCCCGTGCGACACCGATAGCGCGATTTGTAGCTCACGGTGGACACAATCTGACCTAATCTAGACGCGCCTTTCGCTCCCCCGCCCCCAGCTCCCACAGAGACTAATGAGGAGCTGTCAAAGATGACGCAACCCAAGATTACATTTTTGGACTTTTCTCTCTCTCTCGCGCCGGCCACCGCAAAAGGCAAGGCTCCAGCAACACCTCGAAAGTCATCGACGGCAGAATTCTTTTTTTTTCTCTCGCTCATCGCTGACTTATTTGATATTTGCCACATCCAAACAGGCAAACAACGCGATAAAAAGCAAAGTGCCTGTGGTGAGAAGAGAGCAAGGCACTGAACGCAAAAGAGGCACACACTCAACAAAAATAGCTACAGATATGCACGAAAACAATACGCCTCGTGAGTCGTGATGGCATGGCAGCCGCACTAAACAACCGTTTTACGGGTTTTCCACATAATGATGACGCTGCCAATATGGATGGAGGGAATAGACATCTGCGAACAATGGAAATGGAGAAAAAGGGGCCTTTTGCGTAGTTTAGAGGCTGCTTCTCTAGTTTGGCTACCACGATTTACGACGTACCAGGCGTTCTCTTGGTACTTGTGTCGCTTTTGGAGGTCTTTTGAGACTGAAACGGCTCAAAGCTGCTACTTTGGGCTCTTAGTTGTCCTTAAAGTAGACTTTTAAGAGAGTTTTTTTGGACATTTCTTCAGAAAAAGCCTTCAAGTCGACCCAAAAAAGTTTTAAAAAAAATATTTTAACCCCAAAACTGGCCGAGGAAGTCTTCAAGTCGGAAGAAATTGGACGCCAATAAGGCGAGCCTTAAGTGCAGGCTCGTGCCCGAGACCAGACAACATGGAGCCCATTAATCTAGCAGCAACAGTTGAACTTAATCAACTAATTGATTTATAAACACTAGTGCTAAACCGTGTTCCGATAGCCCCCCGAATGACAATTACGTAGCTCCCTCACGCCAGTCCTAATTGCCGGACTCCATCGGAGCCAGGAGGCTCGTCTCTTCTCCGGACCCGAAACTCGGCTAAAGGTGATAAATAGCCGTCCCGAATTGTTGTTTATTTGTTGCTTTTCGCCTCTGCCCCGAGTCTCGACTCTCGACAGCGAGAGAGCGCCCCGAAAACCCCCTTCGCACACACTCTACGGGCTACCAAGGAGCCGGTGTGGCGTATTGTGCGCACTGCGGATGAGAGAATTTTCCTCGTACAGCGCTGGAGTGGAAACTCGGCTACCAAAATCGATATCGGCCGTACGACAAAGATCAACTCATCGCACATAGCACGGGGAGGCATTAATATTGCAAATTCCACACAGATTTGAAAGGAAGATGGAGCGCTGTTGTGCGACACAACAATGAATATCGTCTGCTGACGGAATAACTTTCTGAGAAGGCACCTCTCATGTATACTACATACACACACACAAGCTACCAAAAGCTGTTGCGTTTCTGCTGCCATGATGAAAAGCCAAATACCGCACCGCCACCCTTCCATCATGCCAATCACCGACGAGGCTTCTCTTCGTGGGCACGTGCCAAACTTCCATCAACTGGCTCTCGATCTGGAGACGAAAAAAAAGACGCGTCTTTTCGCAGCCCCGAGCCGGGCCGGGATGTGAGGCATACATAATGCATGAGGAGGGGGCAAAGGAGGCACATTTTCCATGTCAATATCTTAATTTTAGAGCGCCCGAGAAAGAAACAATGCGTGTATGTCGTCGTGAAAGATGTCGGGAAGGAAACAAGAGTACACTCATTTGAATAATTTTTCCAACTGTCTTTTCCTCATTTTCTTCCTCGCCTCGCCTCGCATCGCAGCTCGCAAACAACCAGCTCACTCATATTTTGTGTTATATGAGCGCAATCACACAGCTTTTTGTTTCAGCCGCACCAATTTTGCTGCTTCTCCTGTAGCGCCAGCATGTTTATACTGCGCCTTAAAAATATCGATCGCAACATTTCTTTCATGGGCTCGTGGCTCATGGCTCAAACTCACCGAACTCGGCTGCAGCCTTTTCTATGGTAATTAATTCAAATTGCCTCACCGACTTTTTTTCGTTAACACACTTTTCCTTCCCGTCTACAACCCCGGCTCCCTCACTGCATTTCCATGTTCGACTTTAATTAATCAACCTTGAATTCAGCCTACACATAATTACCCCTTTACGACCTGCTACACATGTGAGCTGCTGCGCCTCTTCGTTATTGCAAGGATAAGCTCCATCTATCATCGCGATGACGGCCCACATTCGCGAACATCAAATAATAGGTTAAGGTGGGAGGTATTACGAGAACGGGCTTTGTCGGAAAATTTACATAATAGAGCAGCCAGCTCAAAGGGCAGATACCAAAAGGTGAAACTTTGGCGCCGCTAAAAAGATTACGGGCGTTGAGATTCCACCTGCAAGGATTGGAAATGCTAATGCAGGGCCTTCGCTGCTATTTATGGCGGTTTGGAGGACGAGCTAAAGGTCTCCACTTCCTGCGACTTGTCTTGCTGCCCCAGAGGATTCCCTGGAGGTGTAATAGCCCATATTTTATTTATTCGCTCGTTGTCAACGAAGAAGACGTCCATGACTTGAATAATAATGGCCTGGGAAATGTTTCCTCTATGGTGGGGGAAATATTGCGGCCCGAAAATCTTTTTTTAAAGAGCTAGACTTTTATCTCTCCTAGACCTCTCAAATTCAGCTTCTGAAGAAAATTTTCTTAAGATCTTTCATCTCAAGAATTTTAAAGGAGTTGGAGACTCTGGCCCCTCCCTTAGACTAAAACCATCCATTCTAGAAGCCTCCAAGTGCCTTGTTTGCTCTCCTCTCAAGCCAGCGCCGCTTGTTGAATATTTAAACTCCCCGAGAAACCCTTTCCCAATACAAATTCCGATAACATTTCACGCCAGCGCCGCATTTGCATAAGTACATCTCCATTTCCCCGTGTCGCAACTCGCAAGAATATCGCGAGGGCACAGAGCACGCACATCAGCAAACATTACGACGCTCTTAAATATACATTTTGTGATTCTAAGTTATCAACTTAGGCAAACAAGAGCACATTTTGTGACAAAGCAAGCGTGTCAAAGAGCAGCAGTCAAGGTCGCAAGTTTTCCCCCAGATGTGATGGTGATGCGAGCAACCGGGCAAGTGAGCAAGATGGGAGAGGCCCAGCAAGCACCTGGACATTTTCACGATGGCAATAAATTAATTTTACTAATTGCAGTTCATTACTCTTAATTTGTCGGCAAACATCCTACTGAAATCCATTTAGTCGTAAAACTCCAGCTCGCGACAACAATAAATACTAATTAAGGGAAATAAAAGCGTTTCCTGGTGTAGCGACGCGAAAAACGATCTCGCACGGGCCAGAGAAGGGGGCAAAGATGTCCACATGTGCTCCGATTCTGGCATGCCATACCTTTGCAATTGAGACACGACTGAGAAAAACAGAGAACTCGTCAAAATTTTGAAGAAAACAGAAACAAAATTCCTCGATCGCTCCCCATTTTCTCTCACTGCCAAGGAAAATTCTAAAAATACTTCACAATATATCTATTTTGGCTGCCGATCACTTCTCAGCGTACTCGCGCTGCCACATGGTTCCTTTTCATTCGCTATCTCTCGCAATTGTGCTCGCACTCGCACTTCCAATTATGTAAGAGAACGGCTCTCTTCTTCTCGCTAGACTGAACCCCATTCATTGACACTCTGGATTACTTTTTATGCAAATCCCCTCAAAAATACTCACCGTCGGCATCAACCTCATTGATCATGTCCTGCAGCTCAGCTTCTGTTGGGTTTTGGCCTAGGGATCGCATGACTGTGCCCAATTCTTTTGTGGTAATCGTGCCATCGCCGTCTTTGTCGAATAGCGAGAAGGCCTCTTTGAATTCAGCTATCTGTTCTTCTGTAAGTTGATCGGCCTGCGGAAACGTACAAATATCTGTGTTAGTATAAGTGCATGCGAAGGTCGCTTGGGTGCAGAACTGAGTGAAATTCCAGGAAATGCGATCTATATTTGCCCCGCTCTGCGCTCGTTCGTGAACTCGGTCGGGGAAATACATGCCATTTTTTTTGCGAGAATCTGTTTTTAATTTGAACGCCTCACCCGTTGCCTCGCCCCGTTCCGTGATCCGTCGTTCTCAATGCAGTGAAAAGAAAGAGGTTCGTAGCTACGGATAAATAAATTTGTTCCATAAATCACCAACGGCAGCCACTGATGTGAACGAGCACACACTCGTAACGTTCAGGTAAGGCGGGCGGGTGATTGTAACGACTATGAAGGTCACATTAGACGCGCACTTGCGTTGAGCTAGCTAGCAAAAGAGGCTTCTGTGTGCACGCAAAAAAAATTTGTCCTCCGAGAAAAAAATATTTTTGGGTTTCGATGCTAAATTTTTTTCTGTGTAGAAGCCAGAAAAGTCACTCGAATATGAGTCCTGAAAAAACATCCCTATCCCCCATTTTCGTGCCGCAGATTGGTTCGAGTTTGGTATAATAAAATATAATAAGACCTTCAGGGAAATGGAAATGGAACATAACCATTGCGGCACATCCAATCGGCGTCAAGTGGCTCGGGCTACAATAGTTTGCTAAAGATGGCCACCACGTTATGATGGGCTCTCAAATTCACCTAAATAAACAATTCAATTGAACCGAAATCTCGCATTCTCGTGCGCCCAAGCCCGAGCCCCTAATAAGGTTTGATGACACACGCTCCGTACCTGGGGTCACGGTCGAGCTTGCCAAAGGACAGATATATATCTGGAGAACGCGTGGCTATCGACAGACACACCACTGCAGATATATCTCCGCAACAGCTTTCGACCCGCAATGCGCTACACACAGACATTGTTGCCAGCGCAAAATTGAATAATACGACAGATACGACAGAAGAAATATTAGCACTTTGGCGCTACATTATAGTGTAAGACACAATCACACTTATCACGCTACGGAGCCGCTCTGCGAAATCGCCATAATTCAATAAAAAATATAATCCCCAATTTTTACGTCGCCCGCGGTACGAAAATAGAAAGTGCACATGTTGCAGAGAAGGTGCACTCCGCATTTCAAACGTTTCTGCAGCCACGAAACCTGATTGATGACAGAGTTGCCACCATTTCACCCGCTCTGGTCTCTGCACATCAATGAATCATATGTTTCGCGTGTCGGCGCGTCTCGCGTATGGACCAGAGAGGTCTCTTCTGGCGGGGGCGGGGCGGGGCAGATCCGAAAGCTGAAGAATACTACGAAAATAGAACCACTAGGTACAATAGAATTTACAAATGTCAAGATTAGATTGGCGTTTCTGGGAGAGAGTCGATCTGGCGACCTATTTATAGCCCGCTTTCTCTCTCTCTCTCTCTCTCTCCCCCCGTTTGATTGCGATCAGGTGAAATCGAATCCACCCGCGACCCAATCGAGCTCCAATTAGTGCCGCTGTCGTATCATTTGGCAATTACCCGGAATCGGTGTTGCGTCAGTCGCTGCAGACGAGAACTTCTGCGTTCTCTGCGATTGACTTCGGCGGAAAGTTGGGAAATCAGGTGTCAAGACTTGAGTTACTCACGCAACAACTTTTATGCCTCAACCTTGGGTGCTACCGAACTTTTTTCGACGAATTTTGATGGGCCTTCCCTTGACACTCAAGCAGGGCCGTCACGTCGCGTCAGGGGAAATTTCCAGAAGGCTTTTCTTGAGCTTTTCATGTTGGGTTTTCGGAAACTAAGTTAAAGGCTTTGTTTTTAAAAGGAAAAACGAGCTTCTTGAAGCCCAATTTTTTTATATTCAAGATTCAAAATTTTCTTATCGAAAGTGAACCTCTTTTTCCTGATAATTTTTTAAAGAGCCCGCGTTTTAGCTCAAATTTGCAACTATTGAAGAGTTAAATGCAGTACGTCTTACTTGGTTCAGAGTTTTATATGAAGTGATTTGCCTTAGAATTAACTTTTAGGTTTAACAGCAGTTTAACAGATAATTCCAAGCTTACTTGGTGGTGTAAATTCTACAGTTCCCTTTAATCTAGGAATCATTTCTTAGAACTAACTTTTAGGTATAACTACATTTTGACAGATAATTCCAAGCTTACTTGGTTGTATAACTTCTACAGAAACTGATTTTTTTCTCATCGAAAACGAGCCTCTTCATGGCGATTTAAACTCTCCACGACCGCCTGCCCAAGGTAAAAGAACCCGTTATCCGGTCCTGAACTCAGACACCCTCGCCCTTGGAAGCCGCGTTCCGGAGCCCCGTGAAGAATGGCTTCTATTTTCACCAGCTCCCATAAACTCACCTAGCATGCTAAAATCCCATTCTTAGCAGTCACGACTACTCGTTTGATTTGTGCCCCGTATTTACATATTCATCGCGAGTGCTTCGACTGCTTATGTCGCTTTCCACCCGTCACATGCTTGCACATCACCGAATTACCGTCATAAATTTTACTTTCGCGAGCACGATTGAATGTAGCTGAAAATTGCAAATGGAGAGGTCTAGGGGAGATCCTCAACATTGAATTACTCTTCAGCCCCGAACTAACGGATCCTCTAGCAAGGTTTTAATGTCGACAATTGATGGACTACAATTGCCGAGGAGTGCCCTTGCATGCGGCCGCCTCTCCGATAGCGATAACAAAACGCGGCTCCGATTACATAATAAAATAATTAATTCCTCACTCGACGCGCGGCTGTCGAGCTAATCACGACTCACGAAACATTTTCCACTCGTGCAGGTCATCTTTTTTCGCATGACTCACAACTCGGACTCTTTCTCTCGGTATCGAGTTGACAACCCCCCCTCCCCAGCCACCCCCTTACGTAACAACATCGCCAATCAGATTTGCGGCAATCTTCTAAAAGCCTCTCATTAGAACCTTTCCTGGCACGCCGTTAAAAAATTTGATGGACCTTTAGTGGAAATTGGAGCGATATAACGACGGCAGGCGGGGTGTGGCGCCGGCAGTGGCGACTCTCGCATCTCCATAAATGGATTATATCTGTAAAATTACCGCACCAACGACGCAGCACACCGTACGTTCTTGTAATAAGATTGATTTCAATTTACTTGCTGCTGAGCCACGTCGAGGCTTTTAAGGCTTCACGTTGCGCGCTGCCCGACCCTTCACGAGCCCGAGCTACAAGTTTTTCTCTAAATTGAAAACTTTAAACAACATGACTGCCACTTGCGTGCTGCCGTCTCAGCCCAGTGGGACTGCAACATTATCATCAGCAGGCATACATTGCTGACGTGGAGGGCTGCAGGCTTTCCGAGGAGCCACACCACTTTCTTTCGGTCTCTCGCAGCTGCTGCGCCTATGAATGGGGTGTGTATACAGCCTCTGCAATGCGCATCAGATATTTCTTTGCTCTATGCTGCGTTTAACGTCAATTCACTTACGTACGCGAACTTGTGACCCGGTCATGGTCGCAGAGATAAAAGTGTGCCTCCTGGAATTGAGGCACATTTATGGACTTTCCCGGCTCTTCTATCTACGGAACCTGAGGACTACTTTTCTACTACCTGAACATATGTTTTGTGTCTGTCTGTCTGATTATATTTTTTACCTGCTTCTTTTACAACCCAATTTTCTCCCGAAAGCTTGAACTTTGAACCCAGTTTCTCTAAAAGACATGTCACGGGGATTAGTTCGATTACAGAGATAATCATTTTGCCCAACAACTCAAGGTCATTTGAACATTTTGTATTTTAAACCGCTCACCCCCACCCACCCTCGGAGGCACCGCTGCTAAATGAGATTGCTACTTCCTGCCAGCTCGTGCTTCCTTTTTCCCTGAATAAATAAACAGATCACGACCATGCCTGGCTTATAGCTCCGAGCCTTTTCTTCATTCCACCTCCTTCGCTCCCGCACACGCCTCGCTGAAATCGCAAGCTAGCAAGCAAGCCTTTTGAGGCAGAAACTCGACGAGCTCCAGGGGCATATCTGTGTGTCTCGAGTCCAATAACAGACACTTGTTAGGTTTGTGTTATAGACGCAGCTACAAAAAGCCTGGAACGTCGACGTTTTTCTGTGCGATTCGAATCCGCGTAGACAATCGACGGGGGAAATGAATCTTCTCAAAAAACACGACAAGCTGCGAGAAAGAGAGAGAGAATAACGAGCGACTTCATGCGCGTTCATTACGAGCTATTTGGGAACAAAATTTACACGACACCGGTTAAACGTAGCAGAAATAACAAAAACTTTAGAAATGCCACTCAAAATTAGGGGCATAAATGACTTAATGAAATTCCAGATTCGCTCAATCGCGACCACGAAGACGATCGAGCGGGCGCATTCCAGGGACTCGCGCACTTTTGGGACAAACCATTTCGTTTTTCGACTCTCGTCCGCCCCAGAGATGTTCAAGCGTTTTTTTTTTAACGGTTTCATCAACGACATTGCACTTTTTACAATCCCCACACTTCCGCTACCTCTCGCCACTCGCCTTTTCTCGCTCCTCCTCGAGTTCTCGGGAAGTTGGGAGTTTCTCGGCCAAATGGGTGACGCATTGCGGCAAAACGGCCTCAAACTCGCTCTTCACCTGCAAAACACGTTTCTCGCAGCTTTCGGGGGGTTTTTACACCACTTTTCGGGCTTCGGGCAAATGATGTGATGGCATTTTTCGTACGAGTACGCGAACCCGAAGCGTTCCTCAAATTCGCCTCCTCTCCCACAGATTTCACTCAGTTCTGGCCCAAAGTGGCACAAAGGTTCAATAAAACTCGGTACATTACCATTTTATCTAGTTTTAGATGTTAAAACTTGCTTTTTGCAGTGATAAAATTCAATTTAAAATGTGACAAACACAAATCGACTTCTCACAAAGACGGGCAAATCACGAATGGAGAATTTATTTAGAGAACACTCGCAAAGCACTCGCAAAGCGATTCTCTCTCGCTACTGCGCCGATGCGCCGTGACCGATTTCTTCGGCAAATGGGTGGCCAAATTCCTCGGCCGTTAAGCGCTGACGAGTTTCCGCGCTGACAAAAGCCTTACAGATAATTTTTGCGATTTTGGAAAATTAACCTCTCGGCGGTGCGTCTTTGTACAGTGGCGCCGTCTATATTTCGTTTCAAAAACTGCCATCAGAAAGTATTTTCTCATTTCTACAAAATATAATAATAATAGGGGGCGCCACAACCCATAGAAAAATTCAAATTTTTTGAAGATGGCGCCAATTTCTAAGGCAAATTATTCCTACCGCTTCTTTAAAAATATTAAATTCAGACGAAGGTGGCGCTACTGTCCCTAGATTGCTCTTACTGAAACTATTTTACTAAAAGATTGCGCCACATTCAGAAAAAAAATATTTTTTTAAAATTAAGGTGAAGGTGGCGCTTCTTTCCAAGGATTGATTGCCTAGGAAAGATGGTGCCAATTGCTATAGGAAAACTGTTTTGGTTTAAAGATTTTCTCTATAGATGGCTCCACTTTCTTAACATTCTTAGAAAATATTTGAATTCAGACGAAGAGGGCGCCACTTTCCATTAAAAAGGGGCATGAGAGTCAACGGCTCTGACCTTGGCCGCAGCCCTCGCAGACTCGCGCCCGAGATATCGCAAAATGGATCGAGGTTATGGCGCGAACATGAGAAGTCTCCTGCACAGCCACACGAGCTCAGGTGGGGCGCGATAAGGTTCAGCTATCTCATCGTTACCTAATGATCTGAATGCTTATCACGTGTTGCTTTTTTATCAATTTCCCATTGTTCCGCGTAATTGACCAAAATCCCGCCATCCCGCCCCCTGAGCCCTCTCGGATGCGGATCTCATTCGCTTCCTCGTCGCATATTTCGGTTGCAGGTCGACATCGGAGCCAGATCCGTGATGTGCCATTGCGTATGTTTTATGTAAGTATGTTAACAGGATTATGAATAGGGTCAAAAACTTTGCTGATAGCTGCTTCGCCGCTTCGACTTCTACTCATTGCGCCAAACCTTACAGAAATTCATGATTGCGGCAACTGCACTGCTACAGAGACGAATGTGAAAAACGACGAGAGAGCAGCGGGCTCGGGTCGGAGAATTCACTCGACTTGCGCCGTTTTAATTATTTTTATGGTGGCTTTCGCCTGCCCTCGGAAACGTTCGGAAGCTCTGCAGTAGAGGCGCTGTACTGCGCTGCTACGCGATTTTGACGCAGTCCGCCGACGAGCCGAAAAAGCCCCCGGACTCGTGGTCTGAGAGGACACCCCCCTCCGGAGGCCTTCGGGGGACACAGAGAGCCCTCGGGAGCCCGGAACCGGTGCGTTCGGGGACCTCCCGTCAGACTCTGGGCACCTCGAACCACGTGGCGGAGATTGTTTACACACCTTTTCCTCACCCGCATTGCTTCTCTGCACCAAATCTTGCCGTCTTGCTTACACATGAGCTGTTGCTCATCCAACAAACAAGCAGCAGCAAAAGGAGGCTCTTATACATAGTCTCTTAGTCATGTTCTCTCCGATTCATGATGCCACCAGCTAGCTATGCCGAAGCGGAGGGAAATAAAAGTGTGAGTTGCGCCGTATATCGCGAATAGACAATCTGCAATGCAACAGGTCCTGCGATTCCGCTGCTGGTTTACGCAGTGTATTGACCTTGACATTGCGATACGCGATTGTGACGCGTTTTGGCGCCAAAACCGCGACTAATCGAGCCCCAAACTGAATGCTGATACGCGGGAGAGCCGCACAGATAAAACTTATTTCCGAACGCCTTCAACGCTCAGTGTTGATTGAGCAATTAGTCTGCTGGGGCATGGACGCTGTCAGACCGGTTGTCACCACGAGAGAGGCCCGCCATCTCGCGGTCGAGCTTTTTGGAATCCACGCTCATGAGATCCGGGAGCTAACGGCTTTTGACGACAGAAATTTTTATTTGAGATCCGGGAGTCTGGAGCTCGTGCTGAAGTTCACGAATTCCGAGGACAGTCTCACCAAAGTGGAGCACTTCCGAAAGCTGGCGGGGCTCATGAGCTTTCTCGCCTCCGAAGGCTTCCAGGTTAGAGCTTGAGATTATCCATAAACCTGACTGTCGGGTTGGTTAAATTTTTCAATTTCTGTTAGCAACCATTTATTAACAACTTGTTAATCAGTTAACAACTACTTATCAACCAGCAAACAACCGATTGCCAAACAAACATTGATTGATTTTTGGATGATTGAAAATAATTCGTTGGTTGCTCATGAAATTATATACTTAAATTTGAAATTTGGTTGTCGGTTTGATAACAGGTTGATTAAATTTTTCAATCTCTGTTAACAACCATTCATTAACAACTTGTTAATCAGTTAACAACTACTTATCAACCGATTGCCAAACAAATATTAATTGATTTTTGGTTGATTGAAAATAATTCGTTTGAAATTTGGTTTTCGGTTTAGTATAGCAGGTTGATTAAATTTTTCAATCGCGTCACACGTCGTGTTTTAATATTTTTGCTGGAGGGACTTCTGAGCTATTCCCATTTTTGCTGCTAAACCACGTGTCAACCCGTTATCAAAAAATTTTCAACTAGTTAACAACCACTTATTAAGCAACAAATGATTAATTTCTCCCAGGTGCCCCAGTGCTTCCCTGCTCTGGACGGAGAGATCGTCAAGGTGGTCGAAATTGGGACGCAGAAGCACGCTCTCAGGATGTTCCGCTTCGTGAAGGGTGAAATATTGGACAAAGCCCCCAAGGGCAGCGAGTCCCTGTACAGGGCGACGGGCGCATATGTTGCCGAGCTAGCGAGTGCCATGCAAAAGTACCCACAAAAGCAAATATTTGACTACACATGCGAGTGGCATCTGGAGGCGGCGTGGAAGACGGTAAAGGACAAAATAACGTGCATTCCCGAGGCGCAGAGACGCGAGATTGCGAACATTTTCCGGGACTTTGAGGCACTGGATCTGGGAGCGTTCGAGAGAGGGCTGATCCACAGCGAGCTGAACGCCGCCAACATCATCGTGGGGGAGGGGGGCGAGGTCTTGGGGTGCATAGACTTCAACGAGGCCACCCTCTCGTACGTCGTCTTCGACCTCGCGGTGCTCCTGGCTGAGATCATGGAGCACGCGGACGACTTCCGGGCAGCCAAGCACGTGCTCGAGGGATACCTCAGCATACGCGGGCTGCGGGAGACGGAGAAGAGAGCCCTGTTGCTGTGCGTCAAAACCCGGATTTGCTGCTGCATTGTGCTCTGCACCTCCGCCTCGTCTCGTGATCCAGATAACGCGTATCTCAGCGAGTCTCTACCCACATACTGGAGACTACTTGACGAGCTCCGTGGCCAAGATGGGAATATGTTCGTGCGGTGGTCGGATGAAGTGAAAAAATCCTCCTCGCCAGCATGATTTACCTCCATGCTTTCGGGCTGATAATCACTTTTGTTGCTCTGATAATGGCCAGCTTTGGATGATAAGGCACACAAAGCACACAACCACACGCTACACCCGGGAATGTGGGGTTTTCTTTCAACGAAATGTACCAGCCGTATATTTGCTCCCGGGACTATTCTAAGGACTGCTTTCTGTTTTCTGATAAACGTGAGAAGAAAATTTATTTTTGAGTTTATATCGCGTGTGACCTTGAGACCTAGCTCTAAGAGGAAAGTTTTTAGGTGAGGAATTTTCATCAAAAAATTACCCTTTGAAATAAAAGTTTCTAAATAAAGAAATAAAAGGTTTTTATGTCCATTAACCTCCCACAAAAAGCGTGATTGTGGGGGCTGACTCGTCATTAGAAAATCAAAACGATGCAATATGTCATTCGCTCGCCTGTGTGAGCTCCATATTCTCACATACGAGGGCCCAAATGTGTACAAATAATTCTCGCTCTAAGCCAGAGACTTACAGATAGGCCTAGTTGATTTCGACTCTTCCTTGCCTTCGGATCGGCATTCAGCGCTCACTCGGACGATAGAAGTTTGCGGTTTTTGTCCACAAATTCATTTATTTACACCATTTAACAACAATTATTTCTCAAACATTCTATAAATACACATATAGTCCGCCCGATTCCAAAACAACTGCTCTGGTTCAAGATTTCGTGACAAAGGAAATGACCGATACCGTAGAAAATGTCATAATGGATGTAGATCCGGGGATAGACGACGCGTGGGCGATGCTGGCGATGTTGTGGGCCGAGAAGAACGTCGGGGGCTTCAGGGTCCGAGCCGTCACCTGCGTCAACGGCAACTCTACTCTCGACAACGTCTCCAAGAACGCCCTCCGAGTCTTGCAGGCCGCAGGTCGGCTGGATGTGAGTCTTTGTCTCTTCACGAGAGTCGTCATTGTTGGAGATTATTTTAGATTCCGGTCTTCAAAGGGTGCTCCGAGCCCTTCATCATCCACGAGACCGTGGAGAAGCCCCCGAACTTCCACTTTGACGACGGCTTCGGCAACATCAGCTTCGACTCCGAGCCCGACCTGAGCCTCCTCCAGCAGAAGCACGCCGTTCAGGCGATCCACGACATCATTGAAGAGGAGGGAAACGTGACCCTGATGTGCATTGGGCCTCTGACGAACCTCGCGATGCTCATGAAGCTGTACCCGGGGATCAGCGAGCGTCTCAACGGGCTCTGGATCATGGGCGGGAACCGTCTTGGGGTGGGCAACATCACCCGCTCTGCAGAGTACAACTTCTTCTGTGACCCCGAGGCGGCCCACATCTCCTTCCAGAGCGCTCGGTGCCCAGTTTACCTGGTTCCCCTCGAGACGGTGAGACTCATGAGTCCCGAGATCTCGCTGGACTGGCGCTTCAAGGACGTCGGGAAGATTGACAACAGAATCACGAGACTCCTGAACCCGGTGGAGGAAAAGTGCTGGGCTGGCTGGAACAACACCAAGTGGGTGGCCTACGACGCCATCGTGGCTGCCTGCTACATCAACCGGGCCTGCATGAAGACGGTGGCTGACTTTCACGTGACGGTGGAGCTTGGGGGGACGCACACGCGCGGACAGGCCGTGCTGGACCACCGAAGGAAGTCTCAGAATAGGAAAAACGTGACGATTATTGAGGAGTTTGACGTGGAAATCTTGAAGCACATTATCTTGGAAACGGTGAAGGACGCCAAATAAACTACTTTGATTCTGGCTCGGTCTTTTCTTGTTCCTCGGTGATCTGGGCGCCCTTGAGGAGCTCCTCGGCCACATTCACCTTGTCTTCGTGTATCTCTCTCGCCAGGTTCTGGATAGCCTCCAGGATGGAATCTGCGCGCTCCTCCATCAGGTCGAGCACGCCGTTGATGTTGTCAATGTCGGAATGTAAGCCATCGAAGTCGATATCTGCCGAGACGCACAAGTTAATTACCTCTAACCACCTGACGAGTCCCGTGTTTCTTACCGTCTTCGTTTTCGTCGAACTCCGTCAAGGGAGGCGCTTTGATTTCGTCTATGTTGGGAGCCATCTCTGATTCGTTCTCGCGGGAGCTATTTTCCATTACATTTGCAACTCAAAACTCAGGGAATTTTCACTTTTCTCGAACGACTTTTCTTCTGCGTGAAACCAAAATAAAAATCATGTGATTAGATTCCAATCAGCTGACTTTGACACTCATCTGTTTTTGACAGAAACCATTATCGTAAAATGTCGGAAGAAATTGGTGAGTGAACTTTATCCTTTATCAAGGTTCTGAGGCCATTTTCCATGACCCTTGACTGAAAAGCTAACAGCTCAAGGGTTTGAGCTTCCTGGAGAGTACAAATCCGAGCCCTGAAAGACGTATTTAAGGAAAAAGCCCAGGATGCGGTTTTGTTTGGAGGAGATGACTGGCATTTTATTGTTTTGCAGAACTTTTGGATCGAGTGCTGCTCCGACTGGGAGCCGCTGAATCAGACGAGCAGCTAGAGGTGGCTGTGAACAAGTTTCTGGGCCCGGTTTTACTGAAAATCGACTCCCCAGAGGAAAGCGTACGGAAACGGGTAAGTCCTTGGAGGTCTGAAGGTGTCCCCCTTATCGAAGTCAAATGTTCCAGGTCATGGAGATCCTGACGCACATCAACAAGCGACTGAAGTCCCGGCCTCTGGTGAAGGTGCCCCTGGAGGTGATTCTGAAGCTCTACCAAGAGTCCTCCTCGAGCTTCCTGAACAACTTTGCCATAATCTACATAATCCTGGGATTCCCACGGGTAGACCACGACAAGCAGGTCGAGCTGACCCCCACGTTGCTGTCGTGTCTGGAGAGGAAGCCAGAGCCGCACCAGGACAAGATTCTGCTGCTGATTCTGCCGCTTTTGGGGGCCTTAAAGATCCCTGGGGAGCGGATTCAGGAGACCCTGGGGCTCAAGGACAAGCCCAACACGAAGAAGCAGCTCCTGTCGCTCCTACAAGACATCCTGCTGCTCCCCTACGGCATCACGCCGGACTCGGACATGCCTCTTGGGTTCAGCCCGTACTCCTTCAAGCGAGCTCTCGCGGACGGTATCAAGGCTGAGGACTTGGAGGCCCTCAAGAAGGGCATCGTCAAGTTCATCACGTCGGGTGCGTTCTCGGACGAGGAAGTGCTCTCTTTGCTGGTGGTAGCGACCGCAGACACGAGATTTAGCGTCGCCACGCCTGCGCTCCAAGAGGTGAACAAGATCTCGCCCTCCCTGGACTGGTCGAAAGCGAGTCTGAGCGCTCCTTTGTACACGCTTTTCACGGGAAACGGCTCCAAGGTGCCGGACCGAAAGACAACCCCAGTGAACACGCGAGTGAGGCAAAAGATCTTCCAGCATCTTCTCAAGTGCCGAGGGGCCGGAGTGAACACGGCGAAGGGCATCCAGATCATCTTTGAGTCGCTGTTTGGGGAAGGGACGAACCAGAAATGCAAGGTCCTGGCTCTCCAGTTTGCGGACGTCCTCATCACCAAGTAAGTGCTTGTAGCTCTAATTTGTCTGTCTGAAACCTTCAATTGCAGCTCGGACCGGGAACTGATGAAGAAGCTGGCAGTGGTGGTCCTCACTGGCCTCTCCAAGCTCATAACCCCGGAGTCCACGGAGCCCTCAGACGTCAAGAACGCGGCCTACAACGCCCTGGCCCGGCTCATCACGGTCTGCCCCGCTACCGTCAACACAGACGTCAAGATAGTAGTCAACTACTTCAACTACCTGAGCGTGGCTCCCTCAGAACTCCACACCTCGATCCGAGAAGCCCTCGTGGCTCTCGCCCAGGCCTTTGCGTGGAAGCCCAAGGACGCTCCAGCGGGTCCTTCGACCTGCTCCTTCGTCCCCGACAGCAACCAGAACCTGCTGATTGGGCTGCTGGCGGAGAAGGCAGAGTCCAAGTCGACCATCATCCAGAACGTGGCCAGCATCTTCTTGACCACCTGCTTCCCCGACTTCTACGTACCCGCGAGATATCTGCTCCTGATGATCGCCGGCACGTCTCCCAGCTTGAAGGAGATGGTCACGGTCTACCTGTACGGCAACTCGAAGAAGGACAACGTCAATTACTCGTTCATCAGCTCGGTTGACTCCCAGAGTGTGTCGGAGAGGGACGAGAAGAGCGTCAACTTGGTGACATCTGAGCAGAGATTCATCCTGCTTCCGAGCTTCAAGGTGAGTTTCTCGATTTTTTTCCCCTCTGGTCTAAATCTCTATGGTTTTTCTCTCCAGGACATGGTCGAGTACGTATACGAGCAGGCCGAGAAGAAGGCCTCAGCCAAGACTGACAGCAACGCCGGGAAGCTGCACCTGGCCTTCTCCTACGACATCTACACCGAGATCCTGGACTACCTGCGGCTCTGCCTGTGGTTCTCGGCCGGGGTCGCCGAGATGACGGACGAGAAGAGCAGGAGTGCCAAACTGGGCATCTACATCCGCAAGCTGGCGGAGGACCCGCGGAACTTTGAGTCCATAAAGCACTACAACGGGCTCATAAAGTGCATGGTGATGTCGCGGAAGGGCTTCACGGAGCTCTCGTGTCTCTTCGACCTCGTCTCCGCCACCCCCGAGATCATCACGGAGCACAACCTGGACCTCCTCGAGTCGCTGGACAAGTCGCTGAAGGAGATCTCGGAGAACAACCGCAGTCTCATCGCCAAGTCGTACGGCATCTTCCTGGCCTACGGCGTCGACGAGGCCGAGTTCACGCAGAAGGTGAGGGGCTTCATGGCTCTGGCCAGCAAGAGCCTCGAGCACCAGCACGGGTCCGTTCTGGCACTTAACCACGCCCTCCACTGCAAGGTTATGCGTTTCCGAAAGGAGAACCGCGTCCGCTACGAGGCTCTGAGTGACTGGAGCGTCTTCGTGGAGGCCGTCAACCTTCTGGTCCTGCTCATGACCAGCACCTACCACCTCCTGATGAGGGCCTCGATTGAGGGAATCGGCCTCATCGGGTCCGTGACGGCGCTGCCTCTCGTGGAAGAGAGCCCCGAGACCATGGAGGTGGACGGCGAGAGCGTAGAGTACAGCCGGAAGTACGTGCTGGAGCTTCTCTTCAAGCACCTGAAGTCGGCGCACTCCAGAGGCCAAATCAGCGAGGAGTCGGCGGTGTGTCTGGGCCACCTGACCATCGGGGATCCAAAGTTCTTCACAAAGAGGGTCCTCAAGGGCTTCGTGGACCTCATCAAGCTCACGAAGAACCCCTCGATCCACATCGCGATTGCTCAGGCTCTCGTGCTAACGGTGCAGAAGACGGAGGAGGAGCACAGCTCGGGATGCAGTGACGAGGACTTTGACTGGCTCCTGGACGAAATCATCAGACTGGTGCCGGAGCCGTACCCCAACTCTCGTCAGGCGAGCGCCATCTGGCTCCTGGCCCTCGTGAAGAACTGTTCGGACCGCAAGCCCATCCTGAGAAGACGGCAGGTCCTTCAGGTAGGTCCTCGATTTTCTCTGGGCTTTTCGATCAATTTCTCCACTTCTAGGCGGCCTTCACGGAGCTGCTCTCGGAGGACAGCGAGCTGGTCCAGGACGTGTCGTCGCGTGGCCTCGGGATCGTGTACTCGCTCTGTGACGCAGACACGCAGGAGCGACTCTCCAGCATGCTGCTGGAGCAGCTCACGGGCGGTCGAAGACAAGCTTTGAAGGTGAACGAGGAAAGCAAGGTGTTCGAGGAGGGCGTGCTGGGCAAGGCTCCGACGGGTGGGAACCTCTCGACGTACAAGGAGCTGTGCGCGCTGGCCTCGGACCTCAACCAGCCCGAGATGATCTACCAGTTCATGCAGCTGGCGAACCACAACGCGGCCTGGCAGAGCAAGCTGGGAGCCGCCTTCGGGATCAAGTCGATTTCCAAGACGGCCAAGGTCAAGATGCAGCCGTACTTGGGCAAGATCGTGCCCAGGCTCTTCAGGTACAAGTACGACCCGACGCCCAAAATCCAGAACTCCATGATCAGCATCTGGGACTCGGTCGTGGTGGACTCCAAGGCCACCATCGAGCTGTACTACTGGGAGATCCTGGATGACGTCACCACCAATCTGACCTCGAAGGAGTGGCGGACCCGCATAGCCTGCGCCCTCGCCGTTCGGGACCTCATCAAGAGACCGCAGGGACTGAAGCTGAGGAGCGACGCCAAGACGAGTACCGAGGACGAGACGGCGATGGAGACGAACCAGAGCGTGCCAGAGCCCGAGCTGGAGCTGCTCTGGAGGCAGCTGTTCCGCGTCATGGACGACATCCACGAGGGCACGAGACTCGCCGCCGAGGGGACTGTCGGCGTGCTCAGCAAGGTCTGCATCGTGGCAGCCTCCTCGAGCTACGGCAAGGCGGGTCTCAACGTCGCCAGCTCCATTCTGCCCTTCCTTCTGGAGGAGGGTATTACTCACACGGTCCCGGAGATCCGCAAGCTGAGCATCAAGACGGTCTCTGAGCTGGTGGACTCGTCTCAGGACCTCATCAAGTCGCATCTCCCGATCCTGGTGCCGTGTCTGCTGAAGGCCACGGGGGAGCTGGACTCGGTACGACTCTCGCACTACTCCAACATGGTGAGCACCCACCAGGGGGCGCAGGAGGTCGTGGACTCTTTCAGAGCCGAGCAGGCCAAGTCACACCACACCATGGACGCTCTAGCTAAGGTGAGACGCTTTTTCTGTCCGTCTGTCTGTCTGTCTTTCTGATCCACTTCTTGACTGTCTGTTTGAGTTCCAATGGTGAGACTTGGAGACCTGCGGTTTTTTCATGACGTTATTTGTTGTCTGTAGTGGCTTCCAAGGATTTTAGTTTTCACGAAAACCCGCCAGGGATGTAACCAGAGGGGTTTTCCTGTTATATGAAACTCTCTCATACTTCATCCGATTGAGCTGAAATTTTAGTATGTTATAGTCAGTGCAAAATCTAGCAAATCATGGAACCACGTGTGGCCCTTATCTCTTACAGGGACGGAGCTAGGGGCCCTTGAAAGTACACTTGAAAAAATTTCTCTCTTCCAGTGCATCCGGTTCCTGGACTACCCCAACCTGGAGAAGATGACCCCGGCTGTCCTGGAGGTCATGAAGACGTCGGTGAACCTGGGAACGAAGATAGCCTGCGCCCACTTCATCTGTCTGATGACGATCCAGATCGGAAAGGAGTGCAGCCCGATCGCCGGCAAGTACCTCACGGCCTGTCTCAACGGGCTCTCGGACCGGAACACGACCGTCAAAAAGTACTACTCGTCCGCCATCGGACATCTCGTGGGGTGTGCCAAGGAGCAGTCGCTGGTGCGGCTCTTCACGAAGCTCACAGAGTTCTACTTCGACCCCGAGTCCACGAAGGCTCGGGCCATTCCGGCGACGATCCAGGCCATCAACAAGCGGTACCCGGACGTGCTGAAGGACTACGCTGCCAACATCATCCCGCTCATCTTCTTTGCCATGCACGAGGACACGTCGACGGACGAGGGCAAGCAGACTGTGGAGCAGTGGCGCGACGTCTGGAACGAGATCAACGTGGGCGACGTCGGTCTCAAGCTGAACCTCGAGAGTATCGTGGCACGTCTCGAGAAGTGCTTCGAGAGCCAGTCGTGGCTGCTCAAGAGCCAAAGCGCCAAAGCCATAGACTCGATCGCCACTCGCATGGACTCGAATCTGGGAGACGCGGACCGCAGGAAGCTCGTAGGGCTGCTGCTGGCCAACATCGTAGGACGCACGTACGCTGGGAAGGAAAACACCCTGAAGGCTCTGGCGAGTCTGTCGAAGCACCTGGAGCGGAACGAGTCGGACCTGCACGTGAAGCTGATCGACGCCGTGATGCGGGAGTGCCGGAAGGAGGAGCCGGTGTACAAGACACACGCTCTTAAGGCCATCGGGGAGATCCTGGACCGATTGCAGGAAGATCGCTTCGAGGAGCTGTACAACATGATCTCGTTCCTACTCGACAAGACGGACCTGGCATTCGGGGAGGACGACGACGTCAAGAGTCTCAGTCACGAGGAGAAGAGCAAGTCCATTCTGGTGCTCATCAACCTCAAGGAGGCGGTGTGCGAGGCTCTCGGGAAGGCGTGGCCCCTCAACGCCGTTGACACGCAGCAAAAGTACCAGCTGAGTTTCGCTCGCAAGACCGTCGAGTGTCTCCGGTCCAACACGAGGCAGGTCCAGGTGAGTCTCATGGTGGCACTTGGGAAGTTCCTGGAGAAGCTGTACGTGCTGAATGCTGAGGGCCTGGCAACGGACCCGCAGGAGAAGAGGCAGAAGATCGACGAGTCCGAGACCGAGAAGATCATCGAGACTGTTCTGACGGCCGTCGTTGATGCCTCAGGTGAGTTGAGAAATTGTATTCGTAAAAAGAAACGTCCCAGAGGTTCATCTGAAATTCACAAAATGGCCAAACCTCCACTCGTTAAGAAAAACTCGATTTCGAGATTTTTGGCCAAAAACTTGATGTCACGAAAATGGTTCCTAAAGGCTTCAATCGACTTAGTTTTCCTCAGGAAACGCCTTCCCGGAGATTATGAGCCGAAACTAGTTTTTTTATCCCTAGTTTTTGGTCCCTCTAAGATAATCCCTCTTTCCTTTCCAGAAATCCCCCACAGTGGACTGAAGAAAGAAGCCCTCAACATAGTCCTGACGCTGATCAAGAAGGTTGAGCCGTTCAAGAGCAAGAACCACCTCAGCGTGGTGAGGACAACCTTCTCCAAGGTCCTGCCCAACTTCCAGAAGGAAAGCTCGCCCGAGATCAAGTGCAGACTGCGGGAAATCGAGGAGAAGCTCAAGTAAACGAAGACACTCTCTGATTCAACAAGGTTTTAATAAAGTTTTAAACGGAATAGTTCACTGCCGTGAGGTTCACGACCCGGTTCTTGTACCGCTTCGAAATGTCTTTCTCGATCTGCTGCTGCAGCAGCTTCGTCTGTTCCACGAGCCTCGTTAGCTGGGGTCGCAGGTTCAGGGCCTCCTGATGATACTCTGTCGCCTTAGCAGCCGTGGCGGACCTCACTCGGTCTATCTTCTCGATTGCAGCCCGTCTCTGGAGGAGCTTTGCCGAAAATATGTTGACGTAGCTGGAATGAAAAGGAATGTAATTTTCAACTTAGTAGAAGGCCTTTATAGTACTCACTTGGACGAATGCTTGATCTGGTTCAGATGGTAGAGAGTCTCGTCTAACACGGCCGTCAGCACCGTCTCCACGCTCGCTAGCATCTCCAGAACGGTCTTGGCGTCATGGTCCGTGAAGTTCTCGACCGCTGCCAGCGACATGATCTGGTGCTTGTCGGCGTTGCTGAGCTCGAACAGCCGGATCTTCAGGAAGCCCTCTAGCTCGTACAGCTCGTTGATGAACTGCTCCCGGTACTTTGGGGAGTCGAGCAGCGTGAAGGCCTCCTCCCCCTTGGCCACGCCCCCGCTGTGTCCGCCGCCCTCCACGACGATTCCACTCTCTTCCAGCGACACGTTGAAGTCGATCTCTCCCTCGGCCACCGCCGGTGCCTCCTGGATGTTGCCCCAGTCGATGTCCCCGGTCTCGAGAGTCACCTCCTCCGAGCCTCCCAGGTCCCCAAAGTCGATATCCGCGACCTCCAGAACAGGACCGGAGTTCAGCTCGATGTTGAGGGGGGGCTCCTCCACGGACAGGGGGGCTTCTCCGTAGGTGTACTGGTACACGGTCGTGTTCCCGTGGGCTGCAATGTGGCGCGTTAGCGGCACAAGGGCCTTGTTTTTGGAGAACACAGAGTACAGGTTAACGGCTTTCCGGAGATCTGGGACCCCCCGAGCGGCGTTCTCGTAGAGTCTCGGAAGCTCTGAGAGGCTTTTGATCAGATCGCCCTGGACGTCGTCTCCCCCAATCTTGAACTGCTCGCACAGCGCCGCGTACTCGTTCTTCAGCACCGCCTCTGACTTGTTGAGGTCTCCCACCTTCTTGTGCGCCTCCTCCTCGAGCTTCTCGAGGTGTGCAATCTGGCGCTTCAGCCCTGGGATCTCGTACTGGAAGTTCCTGGAGAAGATCTGGGCCGCCTCCGCAATGTACAGGGAGTCCCTCTCGTAAGCCTTGATGATGTCCTGCCAGTTGGCGTATCTCTGGCTCGAGTACCTGCCGAAGACGTTCTTCGAGTCAGCCTCGGTCTTCTTCAGAATGTCCAAGATCTGGAGACAGTGGAAGTAGTTGATGTGCGCCCCTGACAGCAGCTTCACGAGGTCTGGGTGCTCTGGCATGTCGTTCACGGCGTTGGCTATCAGATCCCGAACCGTGCGAACTCCATTTATCCAGCTCTTGTTGACGATCCGACGGGTCAGCAGGAAATCCTGGAGCTTGTCCGAGTTGATGATGATCGGGACGTCTTGCTCCTGGAACGGCAATCTTCAGAGGGCTCCTGAATTTTCGAGAGTACTTACATTCATGGTTTTCCGGGGTATCTGGAGCTATTTTACTGAATTTCCCGAGAGACACTGAAATTCCACGTCCACAAGTTTGTTGACGTTACAAACCGTTACGCTGCGTCACGCTATGATTCATGTTATTGTTACGGGGCGTGATTTCTTTGTGTCCGTAAAGTCGCAGGGCTCATTTGAGAGCCTTTTCTTGCCTTCCAGTTGCTGATTAGAAGCCCAAAAGCCCACTGAAGCAAATTCGAAGCCTTTTTCTCTCAAGGACACTGAAAGCCAAGCCCAGCTGAACAAAAATGCAGGTAGCATGTGACTGATTTGCATTTTGCCCATAAAAGGACTGACCCGAATTTCTTTGCGGCTTCAGGACCCCAACGAAGACACCGAGTGGAATGACGTGCTCCGGAAGAAGGGGATTATCCCGCAGAAGGAGAAGGAGATCACCGAGGACGCCATCATCGACATCCTGGAAAAGACGGTGGCAGCCAAGACGAGAGACGGCAAGGCCATCGACGACATGGATCTCGACGAGCTGGACGAGCTCGAGGACTCGGAAGACGAGGCCGTGCTGGCAGAGTACCGAGCCAAGCGCATCGCGGAGCTCCAAGCCCTGGCCTCGAAGGCGAGATTCGGGGCCGTGGGGGAGATCTCGGGGCAGGACTACGTGAAGGAGGTGAACCAGGCGGGCGAGGGGATCTGGGTCGTGCTGCACCTATACGCTCGAGGAGTCCCCTTCTGCGCCCTCATCAACCAACACATGTCCCAGCTGGCCCTGAGGTTCCCGGCCACCAAGTTCCTCAAGTCCATCGCCACCACCTGCATCCCCAACTACCCGGAGAGGAACGTCCCGAGCATTTTCGTGTACTTTGAGGGCCAGCTGAAGCGGCAGTTCATCGGCGAGACGGACCTGAGGGGACCAAATGTGTCCTTGGAGGAGCTGGAGTACATCCTGGGGAAGGAAGGGGCGATCGCGACGGAGATCAAGGAGGACCCCAGGAGACAGGTGCAGGATAAGCTCTTCCGAGACCTCGAGAGCAACAACGACTGGTAGCGAAGAGAAGATATTTGAGGCAATAAAAAGATTCAAGGCCATTGGTAGTTCATTGAGTGAGGAAGAACGGTTTTGGGATGGCTGTTTTCAACCAAAATATTTTTTATAATTTTTTAACGAAAATGTGAGAGAAAAACAATGATGCAGAAAGTTGTAACAGAGGCAGACAAAGCCTTGTACAAAGTTTGAGGTGGATCCGAGCAATTTTGACGAATCTCGCCATACAAGGGTCGGTGATTTTGTCTCATTTTCCTCCAAATTTGAACGAGATTTGGGCCAAAACTTGCAACCAGACAGACAGACTAACTGGACACACAAAAATCAGGCTTCTTACTTCTATTAATTGATATTCATTGTAACCATTTACATCTTTTCTTTAAGAGTTTTACAAAATAAACATTTCAGACTAATGAATCGCGAATGAAATGAGAAGTAGGGGGAAACCATGAGGTGTGAAAGAATGACGAGAACTAAGCTGAGAGGAAATGCCAAAGAGCACTGGTGAATTTGAGACACGTGACGCGAGCCAGCTTAGCTCGTCGTGAACTTGTTGCAGGTTGGCTGGATGATCGACGTTTTTCGGGCCGGAACGGACTCGGGAGTGGGAATAGCTTCTCCGGTGGGCACTTTGTTGGCGAAGACCTGCTTGATTCCACCCCCCTTCTGCTTCGCCATCTGGTAGTCGCCAGAGTCAAAGTACTTCTGGCCCTTCTGCAGGCGCTTCTGGAGGAACTGTGAGTGGGCTCCCGGGCCTCTGGGGCCTCCGATGCCGAGGGCGTTTGGGTATTTGGCTTTCAGTTTCTCCTCCTCCTGCTTCTCCATCGCCTCCACCTCTTTCGTGTCCTCCGTCGGGGTCTGAGGCTGCTCTTCCGTGCTCATTCTCGAAGCTTTGTGCTCAACTGAATCTGACAAACCTGCAACGGAAAAGTTCCGCTTTTAACACACACTGTATCGATTTTCTGTCCGTGTTCCGCGTCCCTCCTGGCACCTCTGGCTCCAAATGACTCGCGACTCGCCCAAAAGACAGGTGTGCTGCACGACAAAACTGCCGTTCGGAACTGGAGCACACAATAAACAAAGATGGTTGGTGCAAAATTCTCGCCCATGGATTTCCACCCTCCCTGCGACTCCCACCCTGAAAACGCTTTCCCCCGTTACCTGATGCTGTGATGGTCGGAGTTAAAGTGGCTGGCGGCTTTACAAAAGAGCGCTGGCGATTTATTTCCGAATTTTCACTGCGTCGTCCGTTTTGTTTGTAGAACTTTTGGTCGGCAATGTTGAATGCAGCAGTGTTGCGTCACGGAGAAACGATATGCAGCGTTGCGGCTCGTCACGCAACAGTGTTATACAAACCATAATGTCAAAAAAAATGGTATCGTATAAAATTCGAAATCACGCGGAATATCGAACTGAAGTTTCGGACTCAGACTTTAAGAACCCCGTCATCGAGAACTCAAGAAGAGGAAACTCGCATTCGAATATTAAAAATTCCTTCTGCACTTTCGTCATTTTCCTTCCACCCCCCAGGCCTCGAGGGGTCGAAAATATGCCAAAAGTTAGAGAAAGTTGCCGGAAAGTACCAGACTGGGTCGAATCTTCTACTCCCAAGACAGCTGTTTCCTCCACAGAGATCTACTTCTAGAGAGGTAACGAAGACCAAGACGGCAGTACTCACAGCCCTGCTGTAAAAATCGAAATTTTAGACCCCCCTCCCCCTCCCCCTCTCAGGTAGTGACGTAGTATTTGAACAGGCCCTTAGAACTCTGGGACGTTGAGGGAGAGGGCCAAGGGACGGGCGGATGAGGTAAACGATATTTCTGCGTACTTGCGCTCGCGTATATAACAGAAGTAAATAAGGCAGCACATAATGTACAATAACGTGAGTAATAAACAACAATAACAATGACTACGAAATTACGCCAAATTTTCCTCTGCTCATGTCATGACTCTGTTTGCCCTGGGAATGCCAAGGCTAATCGCACAGATTAATTTGATTATGATTGCGGAATCCCAATAAACGATTTGGAACCATTCAAGTCGTCCCTTCGCATAGCTCTCGCAGTCTCGCACGAATGAGAGCATCAAAGCATCTTAATCGTTATTTGCGCGATACATTTTTGTCAAGTTTTCTATACGGTAAGCTGCTGTTTAAAAAGTGTATAAAATATCGTGTATTTGGCTATGTCGTGTAGCTTATTTTATTTCACAGCGGGAAATGAGAAGAGCATACCTCTCGTGAGTTGCTGCTTGAGAACTCACCACGAGGTGAAATCAGTCCATAGTTGACTTGGACATGGTATAGCGACTGAGGGTTCGTGTATCAGGCCATCACTGATATGAACGTCAGTGAGTCATGGTGTTCTTCGATAAGACAACGTTAACCCTCGAAAGATTCGAATTTTTATTCACTAATTTTCCTGTATTTCTCCGTAAGGACTTAGGGTTTGTTCACATATTACGTCACGGTAAAAATCGAGATTTTAGATCCCCCCTCCCCCCTCTGTCTCGGTTTGTCCTATATAACAGTACTTGAGTTTGTGCTGACTGTCACGGAGCGGCCGACACCCCCCCCCCCCTTCCCCTACTTTGGACCGTGACCCCTTTGGCCGATATTGAAAGACTCAAAAGAAAACATTTCTGAGCAGAAAACGAAAATTTTGGACTCCAACCCACTACAGGGTTAACCAGAAACCCTCAGAGGTCAACCTCCATATTTTATCTCCTCTCGAAACGGCTCCGGCAGAACAATCAAAGCCTCGCTTATCAATTAAACAAACAAAAGCGTTTAATCCGCTTGAGTGGCCTGTCATTATCATATTCAAGTCCACCATGAATGTGCACTTGTGGCCCGATAGCGACTGAAAGCCTCGAATCTGGTGCATTTACGTGACACTTGCGCTCGAAAATATTTTAAAAGTATCCCGGAAGCTCCAGAAGGGCCCACGACTCCAGCAGGCTCGGCGTTTTCGGTCACGGGCCGAAAAATCAGAAATCAACAGTGCGGGATCTCACCAAAATAACCACGGAACTCACAATAGAAATACGGCGAGCAGAAAATCGCCACGCAGTTTAGTAAAAACTCTCATCGAGTTTGGACGATTTTGTAAGATCCAGAGTTTACGGTGCAGTGGGTCGCCACTTACACTCTATATTATCATCTTCATACTTGTTATTGTAATTAATGTTTGTGGAGCAAGTTAGCAGCCGAACCTAAGCGCGGTGAAACTGCGATAAACGGCAGAAATAATTAACAGATTTGGACAGTGGAAAGAAATGGAAATCCAAATACCACAATGTTGATCAACTGAGTGAGTTCCAGTGAACGTGCGAAAGTTGAAATAAATAAATAAAATAAAATAAAAAATTGGAGGAAAAATTTTGGAAAAGCAGTGTACATGGCACGGGCTGACGAGTCGGGGGGTTCGACGCAAATTACAACAATAGAATTGCGTGCTATGTACTGAAGTGAACGCTGGGCTGCCTGCTTAAAATAAAGGTTCTGTTACATAAACGGAACAAAATGATTAGTAGTGCGATTGGCAGCACTTATTAAAATATAATAATATTGCACATACAAACATTACATAGATACCATATATCGTTATCTACGCCACAGCCACACACGCGCAGAGTACATAAGGAGTACATAAGGCATATTTTAGCAAAATAAAAGTGAAATTGATAATTTGATGTGCCTCGCGTCCGCACAAAGCGAAAGAAGTGAAATAAAGAGCGAGCCGAGAAGTTGTAATTGCGATTTGTGTCAATGGCGCAATCGTGGTTTCGTGGATAAAATTGGATACAAATATATGGAATAGCAGAGCGAGCTGCGAGATGGAAATTAAGGTAAGGGCCCACGACTACTGTCTACTGTCTGTCCTTCTAGCGCGCGTTTCACTTCCGATACATGTTTTAAATACTCATTTGAGCGAGCTGCGTGTGTGTGCGTGTGTGCATGCGTTCTTGCAATTCTGGTAAGCAAAGTGCTTTTTGTGATGAGAGCAAAAGTTGTGTGAGCCAAAGCCAAGTTATGTGTATCCGAAACCGAAACGTGTTCGTGCCTATGGAGTAACTAGCGACGATATAAAAGTATATAATGTACAAATACATGTTATGTGCGAATGAATGGTGTAAGGCAAGCCGTTTTATATCTCCACAATGAGCCGTAAGTCAGTCACATTCGCGATCCGAGATGAGTTTAGAACGCGAATTTGGAGGGATGAAGGTTCACTGCTGAGAGAAGGCCATTTTATCGATTTTCTTCATACATACACATAGCTTAAAAATGTTCTCGATGAAGTTCAAAAGTCAAAGGCGACCCCCGAATTCAATTCGACTCGACATGCTTGCTAGTTCTATGCTCATGCAGCATGTCGATTCGATTCGAATAATTTCTTCTATTCGAGCACAAAAGTGAGTGGCAAAGGCAAAGGCAATCGACGAAAAATTCAAGCGATTCGTGGCCTTCAAACGGCATTAAGCGCTGTCACTCCTCTGTTCCCATTCCAGTGTGGAGAATTTCGGTAAAACTAAAAAGTTAGCAACTTCTGGGATAGATTTTTGGTTAACCATTGTGTTGAGCAAAGATGATTATGATGAGATTGTGTCTTAATTATATAACAGAGCATATACAAACACCGAGCACAAGTTTATAAATATACATAGGCATATACTTTCTACACGCATCTACCTTACGATAGTCGATATGTACAAAGAGCAAACATGTAGTGCGAGCATTGGGTACAATTTAATCTTGTACGTGCTGCCTTTATTTAGCGTAAATCGTAAAAATACAATACGTAACACAATATTGAAGCTGAACGAAAAAATTTAGAATACTCGCTTTTCCCGAGATTCGGTTACTCGTGTTTGTCATATTTGCGTTACTCGGATAATTGTTTTGGAAGATCGGGACCCCGGTAGAGATCATGGGGGAGGGAGGGAGGGAGGTCAATGACATCACCGCCTCACAAAGCAGCGGAATAACAACCCCAATAGAATAAACACGCATATTTTTGTTGCTCCGCGTTCGGCACAGGCACAGGCACACCCACACAGCGTCGATGCCACCATCATAAAATATACTGACAGCGCTACCCATTTCAAAAGCTTAGACAGCGCTATGTTTGTCGCTTAATATGCAAACCATTCGGCCGAAATCCGTTTAATAACATTAAATGGGAATCAATAAAATCGCTATCGGTCAGGTGCTCGAGAGGGTACTTGTAGAAAGTGCGGTAGAAAAAAAAAGTTTGGAAAACGCACTAATGTTATGATAAACTACAGCATAATGGAATGACAGCGAAGTAGAAACAGTAAAAACTGCGCAGGTTTGTTGTTTTGCCTCGTTTTGCGTGCTTACTTCCACTTTGTGCGACTCTTCTTCTCGCGTTTACGTGTGCAGCGGGCCACCACATATGGAGACGCAAAAAGTCGTCATTTTTAGTGTGGTACGAGTATAATGGACCTACTTAGAGCATATGCAACGGTGTTTCGGTGAAAATAATAACCGAGAATGTTTTTAAATTAATTACTTTTGAAGAGCTTTCTTCTCCTTCTCCGCTGCCAAACGGTTCCTCGGGCCACGAAACTGCCGTAAATTTCAATATGTAATTGACTCCTTGCATTTGGCATGCAGGCACGCAATCAGATCCCTTCCCCGTGGCGAGGAACAAAGTATTAACGAGGAGGGCAGAAAATCGATCGAAATGGCGACTTTGTCTAATTTTCGCGAGAAGCACGCTGAAATGCTCCTGCTGATGCTGCGACGCCCGACGCTTTTTGACGGTAAAAAGAACGGAAAGAGAGAAAGAGAGGAGGAGAGAAGGAGAGAAACAAGCGGATTACAATCTCAGGAATTTATCAAAACCACTGGAAAGCCCGGTAATCCTGCTGCGAATGCAAAACACCCGAAAAGCCCGAGCCCCCCCTAATGCCCTTTGATGAGCGTTATTAAATTTTTCACAGCATCAGCATCGGCAGCAGACCCGTGCATGTACGAGCATGTACCTAAGGCAAGATGTTCGAGCGAGTACATAACAAACAACCTTCTCGTGTATTTACGACACGGTTCGGGAATAGGATAGAGTGTAGAAGAGAAAAGTATATGCGCAGTCATAATACCCGTTGTCGTAGTTGGTGCTCGTTTGCTCTGCCCGATGCGGTTCTAGATTTAACTGAAGCATTTTTCAGGGTGAATTGTAGAAGGTCGGCATTTCCCCGAATCGGGGCTTTTGAGAGAATTAATTTCAAATTCAATCCTTTGTTTGCCTCGAAGGTCGACAGTGGAGCCCCAAACATGCATTAAACATGACGTATATATATTTCAGGTTTTTGGAGCACCGTGCGGCTACCACGGCCCCTACACGTTCTACAAGGCGCTCCGGCTCACGCCACCGAACGCAAACAGCCTCCAGAAGACGCAGAACAGGAACACGCGGAAGTGCGTGGAGAGCAGCCGCAAGGAGACCAGAGGGTGAGTTTTGGAAACATTATATTGCTTCGAAAGAAATAACGAGAACTTTCGCTTAGATGTCGCCGTCCATTGATTTTGGCACTGGGAGACTGCGTACCAGTGCGGCCGTGGTCCGACTCTCCGATAGCCTGTCTGGCCGAAATACGGATGATTTGGCGTGACAAGAACGAGCAGTGTCTGCTGACGAGTCTGCGGCTCTACTTTTTGCCCGAAAACACGCCGAATGGAAGGAACGTCCACGGGGAGGTGAGTGAGAGAGAAAGTTTTCAGACCCGTTTGGAGCGAAACCGGTCGCTTCCCCGCGCTCGCCGATTGATTGAATGATGTATTTATCAGCATTTAATTACGGGAGCACAATAACAGGGACTGGGGGAGTGCAATCAGGGTATCAGATGTAAAATATTTCCATGGGAGCGCGGGAATATCGCATTAAATTGCGGCGCGTCGCCCCGGTTTGTGTTCCAATTTGCCTTAATTTATCCAATTCGCATGCATTAATTTTTGCAATCTCCCCGGCAGTGGCTTCTCCCTGATTAATTAAACATCAAACTCCGTTCTGACCCCGAATCCCGAAACTGCAGCTGCTGGGCGTTTAAATGTCGCCTCATGTATTTCCCCTTGAATCAAAAGAAAGAGTCGACAAAAGAAGCAAACAATGCGTACAAATTCACACACACCACGTTGCCGCGTATAGCGAGATAATGACTCTTATCACGTGAGAACTGCCCTGCCTGTTTGACGAAACATAAAAGCAAAGTGCAGTTGGTGTATATCGGGGAGATTATGGCTCTATTGGTGCTCGACGCCGTAGTAATGCTAATTCGCGCTCAAAAACTTTAACGCTGCTTTGACCCATCGAAACGAGACACGAGCTGGTATGAAGAAGCATATAAAATTAAACTCAATGTCGAATAACACACGCTAGTTGGAGTGAATGCTCAGTACCGAAAGCTAATGTGTACGAGAGCGGCAGAGGTGGGACTAGGGGGGTATTTTTTATTTTATTTTTTACTTTTCAAACTTACATTTTGTTGAATTAATTCACATTAATATCGACTTGATAAGTCTAATTTAAATAAAAAATTGCTTCATAATTTTTTAAAATATAACTTTGGGTTTTAAAAGAGGATTAAAAATTTTAAAAGCTGATTCTGTTCAGAACCAATATTTAAAATCGAGTTGATTGCTCAAATTTAAGGAAAAAATCGTCATATAATTATTTAAAATTTAACTTTTGGACTTTAAAAGTCGATTAAAATTTCTAAAAGCTGATTCCAGAAACTTCTGAGGAAAAGCATTAATTTAAAAAAAAAATTTATAAACTTTATTTTCAAGTTCAAAAATGGTCGTTTTGGCACCCCCTTCTACCCATCTCTGGAGCTTCGTTTAAAGAGCCACACAATGACAATGAGAAACGCGCGTCATCGATAGCTCGAAGAGCTCGCCCGTTTCTTGTCTTTTGCCGCAGTATCGAGTAATAAAGTCGTGTTGTGTTTATCACGGATTAGCATACACACGGCTGTTAGTTACATAAATCACTGGCATATAATTATGACCCTCGCTTTTGCAAGTGTACGTACAAATGCATGACTTTGCAAGTACATAGGCGGAGGAGACGTTTTTGGGCAAAACTAACAAGCAGAACCAACTTTTTCCGCTCCGGAGATTCCTCAAATATTAAATGTATTTCATATTGACGGAAAGTGATCTGCACACACGTGGAGCCTCGGGAGAAGCAAGGCAATAAAATCTTCGTGCGAGTCTGGTATTTTAATGCGCCACGAACTCTAGAAGGGTGACTCGGCATACGGCACAAGGTCGCTGTTTTGCTTGGCAGCTTCCTTTGTCTCTGATAGCTCACGAGTAGAAGCGTTTTTATTCCACCTTGTCGCTCAAAGAGGCCTATTAGTGAAGACAGACGGCGGGAAAGGGGCAATGAAAGCGATCGTATGTAAATAGACACCATAGGGGTCTTGTGCTAGAGGGATAGGCAACCCTTTTAAGAGGATTATGGAATTGAGTAAATAAATTTTCCATAGAGCTGTTATACTAGAGGGATAGCGATAAAAAACATTTTCAAGTAAAGAATTTTTTGTTCGACTTCTAGCTCCTATTCTCTATGGTGAAAAAGCATAAACATATGCTAGCTCTGGTTCCCAACTCAACAAACCGGAAACAATTAACAAAAACGACGTTGGTTGTTTACATCGACTTTTTGTCGCTGCCGAGGGAACTCCAGTAAGTCCCGTGTGGGAATTCGAAGGTTCTGACGGCCTCTGGTTTGAGCTCGGTGCTGTACCCGGGAGCGGTAGGGGCCACATAGCACGCGTTCTGCACGACGGCGGGGTCCGTAAAATGCTCATGCTGCTGGTCCACGAACTCCACCACGCGGTTCTCCTTCGTCCTCGAGACACTCACGAAATCCCACATCTGCAGGTGTCGCACCATCTCGCAGAGTCCCACGCCCCCGGCATGCGGGCAGACCTTTGTGTCGAAGACGCGTGCCATGAGGTAAACGGCGAGGATCTCGTTGACGCCTCCGATGCGGGCCGAGTCGATCTGGCAGAACTCGAGAGCTCGGGCCTGCAGAAACTGCTTGAACATGACCCGATTAGCGGCCATTTCCCCCGTCGCGACCCCGATTCCCAGGGGTTCGAGGGCATGGGCGATAGTTGCGTGTCCCAGGACGTCGTCGGGGCTCGTGGGCTCCTCGATCCACCGGGGCTTGGACTCGGCAAGGGCTCGGACCCACTCGATGGCCTCCTGCACCTCCCAGACCTGGTTGGCGTCGATCATGAGGTCGTTCTCAAATCCGATCTGCTCCCTCACGAGCCTGCACCTCTGGATGTCCTGCTGCAGGTCCTGTCCCACCTTTATCTTGAACGCAGTGTAGCCCTTGGCGAGGTACTCCTGGCAGAGCGACCGGATCTTCTCGTCCGAGTACCCCAGCCAGCCCACCTGGGTCGTGTAGGCGGGGTATCCGTGGGTCAGGACCTCGTCGATCCTCTCCTTCCTGGACTGAGGCTCCTCTCTGAGAATTTCAAGCGCCTTTTCCGGCGTAACCACGTCCCGGATGTACCGGAAGTCGATGCAGGAGACGAGCTCCTCGGGTTCCATCTGAGCCAGCAGAAGCCAGACGGGCTTGCCTTCAATCCTCCCCCACAGGTCCCAGAGGGCGTTGATGATGGCCGCCGTTGCGAGGTGAATTACGCCCTTCTCGGGCCCGATCCACCGCAGCTGAGTCTCGCTCGTGAGCTCTCTCCAGAAGAGACCAAAGTTTCTGTAGATGGAGTCAAGATTTCGGCCCACGACGAGGCTCCTGAGGGCGTTGACGGCTCCCAGGACCACCTCGTTGCCGCGTCCCAGAGTGAAGGTCAGGCCGTACCCCACGAAGCCAGCGTTGGTCCCGAGAGTCACGTAGACGCAGGAGTAGTCGGGGTCCGTGTGCATGGCGTCGGATCCGTCGGCGTGGAGACTCGTGGGGAAGCGAATGTCCTGGGCGAGGAGACTCGTTACTTCCAAAGTAGGTGGCACCATCTTGACTTGAAGCGAACGACTGAGCGGGTATCAGCTTGAGCCGGTATCAGCAGAGTAACGAGAGACAGCAAGCGGGAAATTAAGTCGCGCGTCTAATCTGGGTGCTTGTGTAAACGCGAGATAAAGGCCCTATAAATAACGAGAATGTTTTGAAATCGCTGCAGGCAAACAATCACCTGTTTAACGGCCTTTCTTGGGGTCTTTTAACTTTTGAGGGAATTTTTTTCGTCTGAAATTATTTTTTTGGGTTTCCAAAATGCCCTGAAAGACTCACCAGAGACGTAACAAAGGGGTTTATTAAAGCTAGAATTTTGATATTTTGAAGCTCATAAAAAATATAGCAAATATACTTGACTCCTATCTCAAGCAGAGACGGAGCTATGGGGCCCCAAAAATGTTTTCTAAATGTGTTTTCCTTTCCTTTCCAGGACGAAGTCATAGCCCTGTCCGACAAAGTGGTCCTAAGAGCCGATGACCTCATGACGTGGGTCATCGATGACCTCGACTGGAACTGGGGCCTGAGAGCAGCCTACGTGGATGGCAAAACAGCCGCCCAGCAAAACAGCAACGTGAAGTTCGGCGCTCAGTCGGTGCTGAAGAGCACTCAGCTGGACTTTGGGGACGTGGCAATAGAGAAGGAAATATGTGAGTCTACTTCCGGATCCCCCGACTTTGTCTGACCCACTTTCATTTCAGATAAGGACATCGCTTCTAAGGTGGCAGTGCTGAGTTTCTCGCGCTACTGCCGATACCGGGCCGTTTTGAAGCGTCTGGAGCACGTCGAGGACAAGTGGGTCCGAAGCACCCTCATCGAGACCCTCACGGGCTTCGTCGCTACCAACCCCAACATGAAGATTATGTTCTGCAGAGTGAGTTTTCTGAGTTTTTCCTCGAGTTTCACTAAAACGAGTCTTTCCAGGACGTTTTCGACTACCCCGAGCTGGAAACGCACGAGCTGCTGTGCAATCACCTGGCCCCGAAGCTGAAAGGACGCCCCAGGGGCAAGCGGAAGGCCACCAGGACCGACTCGCCGTACAAAAACAACGCCTCTGAGGACGAGAGCGCCTCGGAATCGGACGCCTCAGCTTGTTCTGTTGAAAAAGTAAGTCGGAATCGGTGTTTTTTCGTCTCTTACGAATCCTTTTCAGGCCCAACCAAAGCTTCAGATGAAGAACCACCTCCGCAACGCGAGTCGTCTCGTGAGATCCAAGACGAAGTCCGAGTCCTCCGACTTCTCCTCTAGCACGACGACTCCCACGAAGCCCGAGAGGGGCGACGAGAACAAGAACACGACGAACATGACGACCCCGATGGAGCGAGCGGAGGAGAAGGTCTTCCTGAACCGTCTGAACGACTTCATGGTCGAGAACCTAACGCTGTACCCGAAGCCAATATGGATGGGGATGAGAGATGGTAATTTGTTTCTTTGAAAGAGTTTCGATTTGAAATTTCTTGGCACAATTTCCGTCCATTCTCACGAACATTATCAAATTTGAAATTTTTAAACTTCTCAGAAGAGGTCAAAAATGACTTATTAACAACAGGCAAAGTCAAAGCTTTTAGAAGTGGAACATTAAGCCGGGGTTTCTAGAGTATGACCATTTATCTTCGTTGCCTAAATGGAGAGAAAATTTTGAAAAACTAATAAAAACCATAATTTGGGTTAGTAACGCTTCTTGTTGTTTCTTGGTAATCAATGACTCAAAACCCAAGGTTAAGGTCATTATGAAAGGGAAATTTTGTCAGCTTTCCCTTGTGGTATTATTTATTTACCTGTGACTTGTCCACTTATGTCGAGAAGGATTGACAAAACATTTACTTTTTCTCATTTTTTCACTACGAAGACGTGTTACTCAGTTCTATCTTGATTCGAACCCCCAACCCCCCCCCCCCCCCAAAATAAAAAGTGAGAGAATGGACCTTTCCAATTTCAATCGAACAACTTTATCAACGAAATCGACCCCAACCTCATAAAAAAGCTAACAATTTTCCTTTCCAGTGAGCTTGTTCAAAATCTACGCACGCGTGCGGAAAATGGGCGGCTTCGACGCGATCCCGGACGAGAAGACGTGGAAACTCATGCTGAACGAGCCCGAGCTGGGTGGCGGCATCATGACAAAGAAGAAGTACGAAGAGATTCTCCTCCCTTTTGAGCGTTTCGAGAACGAGCAGAAGCCCAAGTTCGACGCCCTTCCGGCGGACCTCACGATCTCGGCGGTCTCGAAAGTCAACTCCAAGAGCGCCCACGAGGACGAAAAGAACTCGCCGTCTCTCGAGATAATCCCGATCAAGAAGGAGAACAGAAATTCTAGTCATCAGCTGACGCGTGAGCAAATGATCGAGATCCAGAACATGGTGAAGTCGAGAGACATCAAGGTCACGGAGGCGCCCGTTCTGCCGGTCTCGGTGCCCCTCACGGTCATCGTGAAGCCCGACGCAAGTCAGAATTCGGAGATCCAGATCAACCAGCCTCACACGACCATCACCGTGCACCAGACGACCAACTACCCTACCGCCTCCGAGGAGAGCCTCAGCAAGCGGCTGGACTCGCACGCCCAGATCACGAACCAGATCCAGATCACGAACCAGATTCAGATCCAGCAGATCACGGTGCAGCCGAACGAGAGCCCCAAGTCGTCGCTGCGGTTCAACATCAAGCAGGACAAGACGGGCCAGGAGGTGCAGATCGGGTCCGAGGACATCTTCTCGCGGCTCTCCGAGGACATCACCATCAAGGACCTGAGCAAGGAGAAGCTAGCGGGCTCTAGCAAAACCTCCTCCCTGCGCAACGTCCGTGTCTTAAACCGCAAGAACTCGACCGCTCCGTCCGAGAAGGAGAACATTCCGCTGTTCCTGGGGTCCCAGTCCACCACCATCACGCCCATCGCCAGCACCAGCACCACCACGACCACCAGCAGCGGGTCCAGGGAGCACATCATCGTGACCCCCGAGATCATCGATCTCGCCGACAGCGACTCCGAGACGCGCCAGAAGCGCCACTCCGACTCCCCGACCGCCCAGATAGCGAAGCGACGGAAGCTCGAGCTGCTGCGGGAGGGCGGGCTCGAGGTGACGCCCATCAGCTCCGCCTCAGTCGCGCTCCCCAACAACATCCAGAACGAGCTGCTGAAGGCCGCGAGCTCCATGAACCCCGAGGAGTTCCTACGCACGCTCCGGAACGTCAACACGCGGCTCTCCATCACGCCGACCGTCACCAAGACGCCGGTCCAGAGCCGCTCCAAGATCGACCCCCGCAACCGCCCCGTCATCTCCAGCTCCGGCATGTACTCGCAGACCGGGAAGGTGTACGGGAACCCCAAAGAGTTCCTTCCCAAGCCCGCTGGACCCCCAGACACCCGGCCCACCACCAGCAAGCCCGCCCCCATCCCCGTTCCCATCGCACTCACCGACAAAGCCGTGCCTCCCGCCCTCCTGCCAGCCGTCAACCTGGCCAACCAGAAGATGAAGAACAACTCGGGCCTCCAGATCTCCCTCGTGCAGCCCCCCGGGTCCCAACCGCCCCTCACGCACGTCCAGAACATCCACAACTCGCAGAACCACAACATCAAGCGACCGAGTCCCCCGAAGCAGACTCGCTCGCCCTCCAAGAAGCCCTCTCCTGCGCCGCCAGCCCCCAACATGGGGCTCGCCAACATCTTCTCGAACCCCCTCCTGTTCGCCCAGTTCATGCAGCAGCAGCAGCCCAAGGCACCCCCCATGATGCCTCCTCAGGCGAGCCCGCAGTCGAACCAGCTCTTCCCGATGATGGACTCCTCAATGTACCTGTCAGCGCTCTACAACGCCACAGGGTCGAACCCCTTCATTCCAAGTACAATAACCCCGGAGCTCCTGCAGCTGCTGAAGAACTTCCACAGCGGGACTCCCGTCTCGAAAAGCTAGTCTGGCGTTAGGAGTTAATTTGTTAGATAGGGCCGCTCACTAGTTTAATTGTTTTGCTTTCTACACACAAGCTCTGTTCTGTTGGTGATTAGCGAGGTTGTTAGGTGTTCTACTGTAAATATTGATTTTCCCAACAATAAACGACTTTGGACCTTCCTGGAGTCGAGACAAAAGCTGTTATGAGTAGGTTAGGCTTACGCTAGATAGTGCCGAAGTGTGCAAGTAATTGATAGGATCTTTCACTCTGTGGTAATGTGGGAAGATGTGAGAAACGTGAACTTTTATCATATAGATGTCTATCACAAGTCGTAGTCAAAAAGAAATAAAAAGCTGGAAGTAAGAGTCTGGTGTTTTCTTGCTTTTCGAAGAGCTCTTTCAAGACTCCACTATAAACTAAGACTTCTACAAGGGACTGAGAGGGCCCAAAATTGGTAATAAAGATCTCTAATGAATTTTTTCTGACCACATAATTTCTGTAAAGGGATTGGAGGATGCTGTGACTTCAGAAAAACTCGGCTAACTGTAAGCAGAACCAATTTTCAAGGCCAGAGAGCTAATCAGGTGTTAATTTCCCTTCTCAAAAGCCATAAAAGTGAGCTCCAGAGACCTTACAATTAATTTTTAGTACTGTGCAAAGACATAAAAAGGAGCTTTTAGTGACCTCAGAACTTAGAAGCTCTTTCCACGCCCCAAAAACTTCTCTGAGGTGAAACTTAGTAGCTCCCTCCAGGGCTCTCCTCGGCGGCCCGCGAACAAACAGAGAGATCGTCGTGATGATCCCGTGATCCGATGGAACACTTAGATACACGCGTACATATCCGTCCGAATCACTCGAGAAGCGAGACCAGAGTAAGCAAAACAGGTTCAAAACTGCAAACATTTAGGAAAACAAAGCTGTACGCTACACATAAATATTTTCGTGTCGATGTGAGTCGCGATCGCGCTCTCTCAGTTACTCCCGCGCTCTCCTCTTCGATTTCCGAAGCCTCCGCAGTTGGTAGTGTGTCTTTGATCGAGCAAGACCTCGCTTGGCCGTCGCGACTTGTGCAGAGATTGTTTTTTGTGTATTATTTACATTTTCCTGCTTCGTAATGCCTTTCATACGCAGCCCAATAAAATGGAGCGTCTGAGACATTCTTAGAAGCTGGTGCGTAATTTGAGAAGATATGCAAGTGGGTCAGAGTTGAGAGTTGAAATGTAGAAAGTCGGAACTGAAGAGAATCTATAATGAGCCACAAAAACTATTTCGACCGAGCTGACAAGACGGGCACGATCAACATCATATCGACGACGAGGACGGCCCAGAGACCCCAGAAGGACGAGCTGAGCGGCAGGCTGGTGGAGAGTCGGGCACAGGAGGACTTTGTAACAGGTCAGTGCTCCCATAGCGCGCGTAACTCAAGACTTAAGTGTTAATGCATGTGGAAAACGTCGCAAGTCGAGTGCTTAACAGTTAGCCGAGCAGCGTCGCATGTGCACGAGCTCGAGGGGCTAATAGAAGCGAAAAAGCAGACGGCAAAAAATGCGATTATCTCGGGCTCCGAGCTAAGCCACCTTGCCACTTGATACTCTGATGTCATCGCATTGTCTATGTGCTCTCGAGATTGTTTACAACTCGTTCCAATGACAGACAGCGATAGATATCCCAGAGAAATTCAAAACACGGCCAAGTAGGGTCTTGAGAGGCGTTTTCGAAAGGGAAAAGCACCTGCGAATCGAGAGCCCATCTTTGGAGGTAATGGAGGCCTATTAAGTAACCGCACGACACAATTGACTTGAAGATGCGCGTGAAGCACGAAGACATGGCCCGCTCGACTTCTGATGAGACCACGGTTTTCTTGGCAGATAGTCGGGCCAAAAGTTTGGGTGAAACGTGGGAAAATTTTTGGGTCGTCTGAGGTAGCCTCATATTTGGCCATTGAAGGAATTTTTGCTTCAATTTAGCCTCTCCTAGAAGCCTTCTTTCGAGCCTTAAAATTTTAAGGCTATGATTTCTTGATGAGAGCTCGAGTTTTTGCTTCAATTTAGTCTCTCCCAGAGACCGTCTTTTGAGTCTAAAATTTTTAGGCTATGATTTCTTGATGAGAGCTCGAATTTTGCTTCAATTTAGCCTCTCCTAGGAGCCTTCTTTTGAGCCTAAAAATTTTCGGGCTATGATAATTACTATTAAATAGAGTTCAATTTTGGGCTTCAACTATCACTCAAGTCAGCTATGATAGCAGCTAATGAATAGCTCTCAACTGTAAAGCCATAAAAGGAAATCTCCAAATTAGGCTTCAATTAAGTCTATTACTTAAGTCTACTATGAAAATAGCTAATTTATGGCCCTTTCTTCGTAGAGAGACACTACGGCTGCTACCGCCTAGGACTCGCGGTGGCCCTCGTGATAGTGCTCATCCTGTGTCTCGGATGCGTGCCCCTCTTCATCACGACGGAGAACAACAAGCTGATTCTGGTCGTGCTCATCATAACTCTCATCATCGTCGGAATTCTGACATTCGCCTACTTCGAGTGGCAGCGCCGGCTAGCAATAAAGATGAGACAGAACAGCGTGAGAGGGGCCTACAGCACGGTGGAGAGGAGGAATCAGGCGCAGGTGAGCCCCCCGCTGCTGCCCAGTCAGGTGTTTCGACTAATTTTTTTTTGTTTCGGCGTGTTCCAGAAGTACGCGAGTGTCGGCAGGAAGGAGCAAGACGACAAGAAACCCGTGACTAACTCGACAAAGTACTCACCAGTGTAGCTGAGCCGGAGTCTCTGAAAGGCACTTAGAGGCAGCAAAGTAGCAATTAGCGATGTTTTTACATGTATATTGTATATTTAAAATATGATCAGTACAAAGTTACGAGCTGACGGTAGTTACGGGGGCGTAGGGGCTGGTGGAGCCCACCTTGGAGTGGCCCGAAGTCGTTTTCCGGCGCAGCTTCATGAAGACGAACCACACGAGGGCCGAGCAGCCGACGAGCACGAGGAGGATGAGGATGCTGTTGAAGGTGGTGTAGACCCACTTCGGGAAGAGACGACACACCAGGTTTCTCTCAGGCACGCCCGAGACCAGAACGCCTCTCAGGGAGCTGGGCTCCGTGCAGATGGCGTTGGTCTCGTACGGGAGCTGCTTGATCCAGGCCACGTTGCAGTCGCACTCCAGCGGCACGCCCTCCAGATTGAAGCTCTTGAGGCTTCTGGCGACCCTCACCATCGACTCGTTGAAGGTGTGGATGCTGGTTCCCTCCAGATTCAGCGTCTCGAGGCTCAGCTCCGTCTCGTCCGGGTTCCCGAAGGCCTCCGAGTCAAAGTGGCTCAGCTGGGTCGAGCCCTGGAAGCTGACGTACGTGAGCTGGCGGAGCGTCGAGAAGCTTTCGGCCTCGACAGTGGTCAGATTCGGCATGTCCTGCACCAGGAGGGTCTTGAGGTACTGCAGGTTGGAGAGCAGGCCCGGGAAGATTCTCTCGAAAGAGTTGGAGCTGATGTCGAGGGTCTCCAGGGCGAAGGGGAGCTCGTCCAGGTCGGTGAGGTTGTTCATGGCGACCTTCAGGACCCGCAGTCCGGCTCCCCTTCCTACGTTTATGCTCGTGAGGTTGCTCCGCTCCACTTCTAGCACCTGCATGTTGGGATTAGCGCCCAGGTAGCTGTAAAAATCGACACCTACGTGCGAAAGAAGGGCCCCCAGAGGCTGATTCCCCGACAAGATGAGTCGCTTCACGTTGGTCATGGGTTCGAAGACCTTCGGCATGAGCTTGGATATGTTGTTGTTCGAAAAGTCCACCTCCAGGACGCCCCTAAGGCCGAAGAGCGAGTGTTCCGAGAGCCGAGCGATGCGGTTCCGGGCCAGATTCAGCTGAACCAGACCCTTGAGCTTCACAAAGTCGTAGTCCCTGAGCACGTCAATCTCGTTGGTGGAGAGATCGAGGAACCTCAGGTGCTCTGTGTCGATTGGAGGGACTCGGTCGAGGGCGTTGTAGCTCAGATCCAGGACGGCTGTGTTTTCTGGGAGAGTCGCTGCTGGGTAGTCCAGACTCCGGAGCTCGAGTTCGGCGCAGTTGACGATGAGGACTTGCTCTCCCCAGTCCGAGGAGTTCTCGATTACGCAGTCACATGTGTAGATGCCGAGAACCTTGGGTTTCGTGATGGGACTCAGGCAGACCGAGTTGAGTTTTAGCGCGCTCGTGAGCGGAAAAAAGCAGGAAAAGGAGGACTTTTGGATTCATTCCGCAATTTTGGGGAACTGAGGAGTGACTAAGGTTTGCTGGTCGAGCAAAAGGTGAGATAAAAGTGTGATAAGAGATAAGAACAACAAACAAGGGAGACTTTCAACGGCTGAAATTTGAAATCGAGCTTTTTAACGAAACTTTTTCTGACGAAAGTTTGGTTTAAAATGGACGTTACAATTTTAGGAGCTGTTTTGGGTCTTGGGTTTATTTGAGAGATTTTCTCAAAAACTTTTAAGGTTTCTATAAAAAATATAATCTGAGGGTGTTTAGAGAAAATTTAGAGACTTTTGAAGGTTCTAAAAGTCTCGAGAAAAGTCTTCGAAAAAGGTCACTTTCCAAAGGTCCTAGGAGTAATAAAAAGATTTTCTATATAGACGTTTGCGGACTTAAACGGTCATAAGAAGAAAGGTCACTGCAGCAGTGCTTGGAGACATTGAAAAATGAAATGATCAAACGAAGGGAAGCGAAGAAGAAGACATTATCAGAGGAACGGACGCATTTCCTCACACCATTAGCACCGAATCACCGATGTTCGGGTTAGCCGAGGAGCCCAAGTTTCAGCGTTTATCATTTCACCATCTCATTATTTTCGCGTCGCGTTCAACGGCGGTATCAAGCACAGTCCGGCTTAATGACACAGCCGCGCTTATTCAGTGGGAGCCGCCGACTGCCGCCCAAGTAGATGGATCGGGAAATAACGCGATGAAATTGTAATGGGATTGGTTTAAAACAATTCCAGTCACGTATGATATTTTCCATTACCGGAGGTGCTAAAAATGCTCGAATAAAAGGGAAGACGAATCTGCATGCTGCCGCAGATGCTCATTGTAAGTGAAATTATGGTGGTCCCGAGCCCCGTTTCTCCGTTTCTCATCCGGAGATGGGTGGTGGGCCCGGATTAATTTTCAAATGGGAGCCCTATTTTTGGATGAAAAACAATATGCCCATAACTCTCTCGGCTTCCGATAATTTTAACATCAGTTTCGAGCGCCCGAAATCGAATATTTCTATTAACATTAATATTCTTGTCAGTACGACCATCAACATCCCGAACCCATATTTATTTTTCAGCCCGGAGTACCCAGCGAAAGAGGCATGTGAATCACCAAATAAAAAATATATCTCCATTATTCTTCTGCACGCCAGACTGGAGGTTTGAATTTCCCACTTTGCCAGGTACGAGCCGAGTGCCGAGCCGGTGTCGGTGGCTCCAAAGTTTCCCATGAAAACCGCAATTAGAGCAAAAACTCTCCCTGCTTCTCCGTGCTGAAAGTTATGAAATTTTAATTACTCCAATTAAGTTTTAAAAATTTTCCTCCTCGCAATCGAGCCCACTGCTCAACCTACATTTTGCGCCAAGAGGTGCTTAAGTGGTTCATAAGACGCTTGTTACACTTCCCATGTATTTATGCAGGATTAAGCGCTTCAAGTAGCTCGTTCTTGACTTGTTCCTATGCAAATTGAAGGGTTCTCTGCCACCAGCCTCATAATTACGTGTTTCTCAAGCAGATCACATTCTCCTCTCCCACAGTCCGGAGCGCGGCACGCCATTTTGCGATGATGAGTCGCACAATCGCATCGTCCATTTGTCTCAATAACTTTCCAATTTCCTCCCCCTTCTCCCTGCTCAGAGCCCTTCTTCGAGCGGCCCCATTGTAACATGATTACCTCGCAAAGCTGCGACTGACTCAACTGTGTATCAGTGGATGTCTCGATACTCCCGATACACATGCGATAGGATGGTATCTAGTGGCAAAGTTGGAGCAGATCCTTATCTGTAAAATTGATTTTATTTGATTTTCGTCATGAAGTCTAAGCTGCAGCCTTCAAAGGACGGATCCATGTAGCTGGCTGACTCTGGCTTCTACATATCTAATCGCATGTAATGGATATTGATGGCGAAAGACGATATATTGAGGATGACACTGGAGCGGATATGCGGAGAGGAGACCTTCTTCCCTAGGATTGAAAGATGATTGGTATATTTATGTAGGTTTCCACAGATGGAAGTAATCCGCCTTAAGAGCTAGTCAAAATGTAATCCTTTTCAGTATTATGATATCTAAAGTGCCTCGTGATTGATGTTCTTTAACTTGGAATCCTCGACGTATGAAAAATTTCCTGTTTTGTGTGTCAAGATTAAAGATTAATATTTTATGTGGGCTGGTGGCTTTGCAGCGAGATTTGGTCGCAAGTCGCAGGCAGTGCCGGGTTTGCTGGCTTCAATGGTTCTTGAAATTCGGGGCTCCTGAAAATTTTTAGAAGCCAAAAGGAGCATTTTAGGGTCTAAATCTTTATTTTTCGGAACTCAAGGTCACCAAAATAAGCCTTCTGAGACCTTTTCTGCCACCACTGTTCTCCCTAAAAATAAAAACATGTTTAAAGCTTAGTTGGGGACGAACGCATTTGAGTACCTACATTTTTAAATCGGTTCCGTTCAAAAAAATCCGTTTCTAAAGAACCTTAAGGGGTCTCTAGCTCCGTCCCTGGTGATGGTACAGGTATACTGTACAACAATTATTTGCTAGGTTTTACAAGTTCATGAACATGTTAAATTTTCAGCTCAATCGGAGCAACTAAAATTTTCCCCCCTTTGGGTGACCTCTCACCCCACCCTCTTAGGTGATAGGGGCATACATATGTTCTATGATTTGCTAGATTTGACATGATAAATAACATATTCAAAATTCAGCTCAATCGGATGAAGTATGTGGAACTTTCATACAACGGGAAAACCCCCTTAATTACCCCCCAGGCAGTTTTTCAGAAAAACCAAAGTAGTTCTACCACCCTTCAGACCAAACATGACAACATGCTAAAAACCGCATGCCTCTAGCTCTTCTAGTTTCGGAGCCTATGCGACTTGGACGGACGGACAGACGGACACTTAAGTGCATTTTTTTCAAGATTGATGAAAATACACTTAAGTTCCAGATTTCAAATCAAGCTTCAAGTTCAGTCTGATTTGAGGGTAAGGGAGAGGATATGCATGAGGAGGACACCAGTAAGCCTTATCCCGGCACTGCCGTAAGGAGTTGAAACGCCACGCCACCGTCATTACCTGCATGTAATGGCGAAATGATGGTTTCATCGCACACAAGAATTTGTTTAAAAGCGTTTTATGGTGATGAAACGGTAAATAGGAAGGAAGACATAAAAAGATCCATAAACTGGGTGTTGACATGGCCTCCAAATAGGTTTGCTGATTGAATCATGGCTGATTGGGACCGTCACCGCTCTGAGAAAATAGTTCAATTTCCTCGGCTCCTTTGATTAAAGCCGCCATTTCCCTACCCCACCCCACCGCATCCCCGGAAGGATTTTTCAGAACAATTTCGCTGCCTTCCGAAAACTCCTTGAATTCCAAAACACAAACATCCGCTCACACGAGCTTTACGCTGAAAGAAACCCGTTGAGGGAATAATATCTCATTATCTCGCTTGTTATACGTACGTTCACGTAGACAACCCTCATCATCGGAATGAGTGAAAACAGGACTTAAGCATACATAACGTCAGAATCAAGTGTAATTCAATAATATTCAATATTGTTACGATGTTGCGTGACTTTACAGTGCCTTGATGAGGAAAGGAAAAAAAGGCAAATACCCTTTGTTACTGGATCCCCGTTATGGGTCTGGAAAATCGCATAACAATGGGCTGGAAATATGGTGGGAAAGTTTGCTCACAGCTCGGCGGGATTAGAAGAGTTCCCCGTTGCCGCTTCCCCGAAAGGAGATTGATGTGCGAATTATTAATGGGTTTCCATGGTTTTTGTTTGACTAACCGGGAAAGTGAGACGTTCACGGAGCCGCTTCTTGGTAATTTAGTGCGTCGATTATTGGGGTTGCAAGTTCGATTGAAATTGATATGAGTTTGAAGGGCAACGTGTGAGGTGGAAACTAAAAAGGGGAAGACTACAGACTTTCTTGGGGCTATGAAAATTAGTATAAAATCAGACACAGGAGTTTGACCACTCGAGGGACTTGGGAAGAGTTACTCCATTGATTTTTATGGCTTTTAGTTCATTTTTTGATTTTTAAAATTAATTAGAGATTTTTGAAGTTAACTATTATTTTCGAAACACCTCCTAGTTCCACCAATGAGACACAAATTGGAAAGAAAACCCCAAAAATCAATGTATCAGCATTTTGCAGATTTTAAACCGATCCCGAAAAGTCGGTGAAAACTAATTGATTATGGTCAAATCAAAGTCTGACAGCTAAAAAGTCTCTTGCAAGTCAAATGAACGTTTATTCAATGGTTAGAGCTGCCCTAGTTTCAAATTACTCTCTAATCCGTGACTTAGCGAAATACCCCAGCTCTCTTATCGTGCTGAAAACAGACAGCCCAGTTGTATTTTTATCCAAAATGCATTTTCATGGGCTGTGAGCGCTATTCATCAGTCAGCCGGCCTTCCAGAACTCGGGCAGTCAGACACACCGAGCGAGTTTCACATTTGAATTCGGAATTGAAAATTCATTTGGCGTTTAATCCGTGCCATCTGCAAGGAGGTGTGAAAAACCATACCGTAAATAAGATTAATGGTGGAAAAGAGCCGGCGTGTACAAACACTGCGACAAAATATTGCGACAACACAACATCCCCCTCCCACCAGACCCCCGGGCACGGGCCAAACACAATCTTGATGTGAGTTTAATGACTTAATTTATAACAAGGTGTTTATGGGTCTTAAGAACTATCAATTTTTCTCCCGAGAATCGTTTTTTTCCGCGCGCGTCACTAAGCCTTATAAATTCCTTTTTAACTTTATCGCTTACAACGGGGGAGTGGGGACTTTGTAGCGTCTTTTCTGTTTCTTTTTAGTCACCGAGACTTGGGAGAGAAGAAGCTTTGGGTGTCACCGAGAGATTTCTGGCACGGAGGCACACAGCGTTTAAGTGGGTGATCAATGGGAGGACGCTTAATTTGACGAATGGCTCAGATTAGTGGGTGATGAAAAGCGAAAATATTTTTAGAACGACTACATTTTATCTGTTTAATTCCATTTTGAAGAGCCCCGCAATGTAACAATGTAGTTCCGCTCGATTCTCATTGGCTTTTTGCTATTTCACTGCGTTATTGATTTTTCTCCTCCGACGAGAGATGCCGGAATGGGAGCGGAGGAGCAAAAAGCAATATGCTATCCGACGTGGAGGAAAACAGCAGAGCGCAAGAAACTTTGATTCACCATACTCATTCATTTAGAAGATACACATCATTGACTTCAAAGCACGTTAAAGAGTTTCGGGAAAGTCGCGAGTTCGAGGAACAATACGGAATTCCTCGAACTAATGAAAATTCTTGGAGCCAAATTAATTAAGTTAATGCCTAAAAAATTGATTGGAAATTCTTTGATCTGCGGGAGTCTCGGGGGAGGGACGGCTGAGGAGCCCGAAGAAAGGACCGTGACCGGGGCACCGAGCGGAGAGCGGGGGAGGGAAAAAAGGACTGTTTTTCTCCGCAGTCCTCAGTCAAAAGAGAAAAAGCTATCTCTCCAATCTGTGACATCATTTATAAAAGAAATATTGTTTAATTTAACCGTAATGGGTTTATTTTGTGCGTCGTTATGAGGGCTGCAGACCAATAACCGGACTGTCCTATGAAACGTGATGATGCCGTCCCCGCTATCTCCAGACGCAACTGTAACTTTCACATGGCTTTTAGTTTCCACTTCATTTTTATTTTCCCCCGTACACAGACTTTTGAGAAGTGGGTGATGAAGTTGTGTGATATAGGAGACCCGTTTTATCACTGTTCTGGGCTGTAATCTTTCTTTCTGCTCCGAAGAAAGCCTGAAAGCAATACTTTTGTTTGTTGAGTTAAGTGACTGGACGTCTTCTCTGTGTACTCCTTGTTATCCCCGAGTATTGAACCAGATCATAAAAAGCAGCTGCCAGCAATGATTCAGAGAAATCCATTTTATAATGGCTGAAGTTTCCCCAGACGCTGTTTGCCTTCCGATGGCTTTTCGGGAGAGTTTGACATGCACTCGCCTCGAGCTTGAGCGAAACCAGTTTGTACTGGCTTCTCTGAAACACTCATGCAAATTAGATGTCACTTATTAAATAGCGATAAAGCATTGCATTCGCGGTTGACTGACTAGCGCCGGCAGTGCGAGTCTCCACCAGAGCTGCGGAGGCTGACCCCAGTGGCCCCAGTGCACGGTACTTCCAGCCTTCTCGACAATGTTGCATTGCGTTTTTGCGATTTCCAAGTTCACAGAACCTTATCAAGTATTAATGGGCTCTTTTAGACCGGGCTATCAATCACGGGCACGTCAAAACTACTTTTCTGCAGCAATTGCGCTCAATGAGACGGACAGAGAGCGTGTCGGGAAACTACGAATTCGGCCTTAGAGGTCAGTGGACTAGAACTGTAACGAGAATTACTAAAATAGAGGAGCTTTTTTGAACTAAAAATTTTTTTTGAAAGAAGAAATTGAGACCTCATCATAGAAACATGTTGTCTAGAGCTATAACGAAAATGATTATTTATGAAATTCTATTGAGAGGAAAAAGTGCCAAGAAGTATTTCAACTAGAGCTCGTAATCAAACAATCAAATTTTTTCAAATAAACAAATATCAATCAAATATGTTTCGTCAATATTTGATTGATAATTTTTCAAATATTTTTAACCCTAATTTTCAATAAAAATTAATAACGAACATAATTTTAAATAGTAAAATTAGGTTTCCCACCCTCGTTCTTCAAAATTCGAAACTTTTTAATTCAAAATTCAAAACGAATATTCGAATAAACGAATATTATAAATATTTGCATCAATCAATCAAATATTTTTCCTCAATATTTGTTTGATAACTAACAAATGCTTGATTACGAGCTCTAATTTTAACTAGAGCTACATCTCTCAGATAATTTTACGTCTCTCATAAGAGGCTATTTTAGAGCACCTCTAGTCATTAATCCTCTATGAATTCAACAAAACGCCACACAAAACAAAATTGATGGTTCTCTTATCAAGCACTGGGTTTGTGTCACCCCTGGAATTTGTTTGATATATTCTTCCACTCTAAACACCCAAATGAGATGACGCAAAACTGACGAAGCAGAGGTGAAATGCTGTAAATAAAGCAATTTTTCATGGCGCGGCGACATCCAGAGACATCCCGAGATCATCCAGACGGAACAGGGAACCGCAGCGAAGAAGTCGCTGAGCAAACTCGAGACGCGAAATATAATTTTAATTAACGCGGGACGCAAACTACTCCTACGCTACGGCGGAAAAAGTGAAGAGGAAAAGTTCGGTGTGCGTTGGGAGGGAGGTCAAAAGGTCGCGCAAAAACGTGACTTAATTGGCGGTAATTCCGTGTAATTGCGAGCTCGTCTCCCACAGCTCCAATTGCGGGGTATGCGCGGCAAAAAGTGAGAGAACTGCGACCCCACGGGTGTTAATGAATTTTTATCGCTGATTTATTAGATCTGTAAGTCACCTTAGTTCTCACAAAACATTCATTTGTTCTCCGTTGAAACAAGTTCTCTCATTGACGGCCTCCCCAGACTCCCAGGGTATAAAAGTAGCTAGCTAGCTCCAAGTAGCTACTAGTAAATTACTGCACTTCTCACCTGCAACTCTCCATCATGAAATTCTTCGTAGTTCTCGCCCTCGTCGCCGCCGTCTCAGCTGGCGTGAGTCTCACTCTCCCCGAGTTTGAAAGTTTTACAGAGAAAGTTTATCCCAGATCACCCCGGAGCAGCGGGAGAAGGCCCAGGAGCACATCACGGCGTGCGTCAAGGAGACGGGAGCCAGTCAGGAGGCCGTAACCAAGCTCAAGGCCGGCGACTTCAGCAACCACGATGAGAAAACGCAGTGCTTCGCCAAGTGTTTCATGGAGAAGGCGGGATTCCTCGACGCCCAGGGGCACCTCCAAGAAGCGGTTATCGTGGAGAAGCTCTCGAAGGGGAACGAGGAGACTAAAGTGAGTGTGTAATAGTTTTGAGGGATCTGTTATTGTTTGCGTTCGCAACTCGAACTGGAGTAAGAGCAAACACGCGTATTTTAGGTGAAGGCTTTGCTGGCGAAGTGCAAGCAAGAGAAGGGTTCCACCGCATGCGAAACCGCATACAAAGTTTACCAATGTGCCTACACCAACAAGGCTTTGTAAATGACGACGATAACGTACCCCAAAGTGGTTGCCAACAACTTCTCCCGCTGATCCCCTGCTCCTGAAACGTGATGTGAAACGATTTTGTTTGTGCCGGTGTACTTTAGTTTACTCAACTTTCCTCCCAACAATAAACTTGTTTTCCGAAAAATACACCGCTCTCATTTCTGAGCCGCCGCCTGCTGCAGCTGGAACTTGCAGGCCACAAAGTTGTTCGACTTGTCGCACAAGTCGGCCCCACTGATGGCTCCGATGCAGGTCTCGAGTCCCTGGGCCGCGTCGTCTCCGTAGTCCTTGGCCATCTCTCGCATGCGGTCGAGGGCAAAGTCGTCGCCGGTCAGGAAGCCAGACTTCTCGTACATGCACTTGTGGAAGCAGCGGTTCGGGGGTGTGAGGACCAGGTTGGCCATGGCGGCCTGCAGGTCTCCTCCGGTCATCGGGGGCAGTTCAAATCCCAGCTCTGTGGCGCACATGCTGGTCCAGGACTTGATTTCCTCCTCTGGTGGCATGATGGCCTGAAAGAAATGTGGGTCTAAAAAATTTCTGGAGGGAGGTCTGGTTTCTTTTAGGGGTTCGATTTAGTGTTAGATCGATTTTTAGACTTGAAGGGTACATTTTCACACCCAAAAAATTTTTTTGGCAGGTTTCAGCGCCTCACAAAAAATCTTCAGGAGTCAAAAGCTTCGTTTAGAGGAAAATGGGCTCATTTGCAGACAAAAGAGCCTAATTTTCAACAAGGAGCAGTCCAAAGACTCTCTTTTCAGGGCTAGAAGAGCCCATTTAGGAGATTAAAGGTCTGATTTCGCCTAAACGAAAGCTGCACTCACCACTGCAAAACCAAGAGCAACGAAGAAAATGACTTTTTGAAGCATTCTGATCAGAGTTTAAGCGATAACTAATGTCGGCCAGCGGCCGGGTATCTATTTATGCGCCGAAAAGCGCAACTCACAGCCGTGAGTTGCAGAAAAGCGAGTATTAAATCCCCATTAACTCCCAAAAGTCGATTTCCGAGGGCACGGGCCGTGAACCGGAGCAGCACGCGAGGTCTGGAAGAACCCAGAGCCGGCTGAGAGCCTCCTGCAATCTGACTAAGTGCATGTAGGTGTCATGTTCGCCGGGTGACTTCTCCGGGAGCCCCCTTTTTCATGTTCCATCGCCATTTGCGGGACCTGATAGGACATCATGTAATCATTACTTATGCATAAGCGCTTTTTGGTGTCAGGCACAGTTTTTCTCCGCATCCTCGTGTTTGTTTTTGAAGGAAGTCCGTCGGTACGACTGTTTGCTCCGCTCGCACACGAGTCTACGAGAGTTTAATGGGCGTAGGACGTTGTTTACTTTGTCAGAAAAACGGGCACAAGATTTCCTCGAATTTCCCCCGCTTTGTCCAATTTTCATCCTGCTATGCTGGGGTGGCGCGACGCGCGGATAAAAATGCTCCTTCGTGGCGTTGTCACAAACACACGCTATTCAGGATAATTGCGCCTTTCCCCAGCGCTTGAGCCTGTTACCTTTGTGCGAGAAACGCGCCTGCCTAGACTCGCGCTCTATGCTAATTAAATATTTAAAATGTTGACAAAAGAATTGGGAGACGCGAGCGAGGATGCGGGAGTTCGTCAAAGCGGAGTTACAAGCTCCGTGAGAGAGACGGGGGCGGGGGAGAGAGAAGCCTTCAATCACCGACAAGCTGGTAATTAATATCCCAATCGAGCCGGCTGTCTCTCCTTTGACTCGTGCGCTCGAAGGGGGATTAACCAATCAATTTCCATGGCTTATGTAGGAGCACTTGTAGATTTACCTGTTCGAGGCCTTGCTCAAATATTTGAAATAAATACCTTAAAGGACTCGGTAATAATAAATAAACGCCGAGTTCGCCTAGCTCATTCACCTCCAGTGGACTGTGAATTTGTTTGTTGCTTCTCTGGTTAGCGAGGCGAGGAGTGAGAGAGTGTTTAGCTAATTTGAGTTCAGCCTAGCATCCTTCCATTACATTAATTATCCTTTCCTTTTGATTTCTCGCAAATTCATCATGTTATTTGCAGAGGATTTGCGAGTCAACTAATAATCAATTATTAATTAGTAATTAACTATGAGTTGGGAATTCGGCAGAATGATCAAAAGGCGCTTGTAGCAGCGGTGAGATGAAATTTTAATTACTTTCGAAGCCCTTGACTGTCCTTGCGCTCGCCCAAAAATGCTGACTCCTCGCTCCCACGGAAGAGGAGATGATATTATCAAAACTGCTCCATAAATTGTGTGATTTGGAGTACAAAGTGTGCGAAAGGTGCAGACATTTTATTATTCATTTAGCGCAGAAGGAAAGCTCCCATATTTATGTCGCAAAAATATATAAAATGGCTTGTTTATTTTGCGACTAATTTGTATTCATGAGGACGATGATGATGAATAGTGACTGTATCCACTTGATTATCATAAAACGTGATTATGTCAGCATTAGCACCCCATAAAAATTAACATATTTCAAAGTAAACATTAATTAAAGAGCTCGATGCATTCGTCTTCCTCGTGAGCTCGTGACTCCTCGGAACGGCGACTCGTCTGTTGATTTTTAATTAAGAGGGCGTCTGAACTAACCCATTTCGCTCGCCTGGAAGTGGGGATTTCGTCACCAAAGCCTGAGTTAGGGAGACGGACTGCAAGTGACTGTCAGGGGCGTAGACAGGAGGGGTCAGAAACTTCTTTCATTCAAAGACAGGGACCCTTTTTGGACCCAGGAGTGTTTACTTCGGCTCTGGGAGCGCCAAATTTGTCTTTTAGAGCTTTGATTGTCACTTTGAGGGGTGGCTAATTTAAATTAAGAGACCATTTTTAAGTTCTGGGAAGTCAAGACCCTCATTTTGAGTCTAAAATGGCACCAAGAAGGCTTCATAAGCTATGAAGACACCAACCTCTTGTTTAGGACGGGACAGAAAACTTCCCTAATGAATTTTAGAGGGTCACCTAAAAACCCTAGCTACGTCACTGACACCTGCAGCCCCCGACGAGAGAAAGCACGCCAGAACTATCAAGGAGAGAAGGAGTTTGCGTAATAAAATCCACTGAATCCGGTAATTAATTTTCCCTCCCCATTATTTGGAAACCAGTTCCACCAAATGAAGGGAGTAAACCCGAATTTGTATGTCATTTGTAACAGGCCTTTGAAATTTTTCCTCCCGCTCTTTTGTTTGTTTGTTTGCGGGCTCTCTGCACCGGGAAACGGGAGGCGAGAGAGAGAGAGGGAATGGGAAGATATTGGTTGGATAATGAATTAAATACATTTGTTTTAATTCTAATCTAATTGACTTGCATTACTCAATCGTTCGTAACTGATAGTGTTGGATGAGAATGGATACCGTTATGGAGTGAAACGGCAAACAGCTGCCAGGGCTGCGGTGTCTGGACGAGCTCGGCTCGATCCCCAAGGGTGCAGTGGCCGTTGGGGGAGCTCAGAGCACACCCCTGATTTTGTGGTATTTGATTACATTCCGATCTATCCACATCACCGCACATTTACTCGTTACTCTCACACATGTTAGGGTGTATACATTGTGAAATTAAATTAAATTGAAGACAAACACTCAAATGTGGTAGATGGAATTACACATTAAGCTCATGAGCAGCAGCAACTCATTGTGGTTCAGCGCGCAAAACGTACTATCCGAGCGATGTAAAAAATTGCATAAATTATTCCCCTCTTCTCCTCCCGTGCGGGCGTGCGGCAGCCGCGGCGCGCTCTAGAAAATGGATGCATTTAAATTGCACATTTCGTAATTAAAATATGCATTCTAGTGTAAATTAATGACTCTAGTTACAGCCTTTTGAGTCTCAGTGCTGCGGTTCAACTTTTCTCATTTGCCTCGGAACTAATTATGTGCCCGAACTTTCATTGGATTTTAAAAATGCCCATCGGGGAGTTTTTAAAGCAAACAGCATATTTATTGTTCCTCTGGGATTTCCGCACACAGCGATTAAGCCTTGCCGGCCACCTTGGCGATGCACATGACGATGCTGAAGCCCTTCTCGCATGCGTCCGGGTCCTGTATGGCGGCGCACTCCTGGTACTTCGGGGCCTGAAAGAGTCCTTTTGTCAGCTCAGGCCAATTTAAACGGGCCCATACTCACGTTGTCGGGGTCGTGGGCCATGAGTTTCTCGGCGTTGTCCATGAGCAGGTTCCCGAGCGAGTCCATCACCCCGATGGTTTGGAGGGTGCATTTCATTGTGCACTGGAATCAGAGCTCTCGTATTTCGTCAATTTGGCCCATAAACTCACCTTAATGTCGTAGTTCAGGACGCTCGTGTCTCCGGCTCCGAGCTTCTCGATGTCGGACCAGGGCACGCCGATAGTCTCGGCGCACTCCTGCTCAGCCTTGGCAATCGATTGGAAGATTTCCTCCATTGAAGCGTCCTGCCGAAGATGACAAAGTAGAAAGTCCCATTATCCGGCAAGCTGGTTGGGATAGACTCACCGTCTGGAGTGCAGTGACGAGGAGAATTGAGGCAACGAAGATGGAATGGAATTGCAACATCTTGGGGGCAATCGAGGTACTTGATTGATAAAAGCGAAAATTGGATTGGCTGCTGATTGCGATCGGGCTCGCGTATTTATACTGCGGCTGGGCGAGCTCCGAAGGTTGAAGTCATGCTCAGAAGTTGACCCGATGAATGTGCGAATCTGTGATCCATGAACAGTATCGGTCGCAGCACGCGAGTCCGGATGATTTTGGACTATTTTGGGGCTATAAATACGACGGTTCCTCTTTAGTTTTGTGTCATTTAGCAGCGCAATGAAGAACCGAAGCCCTCAAGTACTGTTCAGCGTGCTCCTTCTCATCCCTGCTCTGGTTAGTGCCGACATCTCCGAGGAGCACCTCAAGCTTCTGCGGGACGGGGCGGACTCGTGTGGCCACGAAGCGGGACTCGACGAGGCTGTGGTGCAGGCAGCCAAGTTCGGAGACTACTCGTCCACTGACCCTCGACTTCCGGTGAGTTTTTGCCCCTTTTTTAACCCATTTTGCCCCCCGAGAGGTAGAATTATGACTGACGGCTTTGAGACTTGTAAAATTAACCCTTGCTAGACTGCTCCGGTCTTCGGTTTCCAGGGAGAGTTTCCCCACGTTCGAACCTTTTTTTTGCCCAAGAAGCAATTTTTAACAAAAAAAATAACCCATTCTCGACCAATGGCTGAATTTTAATTCCTACCTTGAACTTCTCGTTTTCTTATCCTTAATTTAATGAGAGGTGCCCCCTCTTCCAACCCATTTCGGCCCAAGGAGTGAAAGAATTTCATCAGAGTTCAAGCGAAGTCGCCATTTTTTGGGGAAAAAATTAACCCATCATTAACCAAAAGCTCCTTCCTATTTCATTCTTTGATTAATGGTTATTTTGGTAGTTGATTTTTGAGGATAGTTTTCCCCTTTTCTCAACCCGTTTTCACCCAAAAAGTAAACTTTAAAGTTGACCAATGGGCAAATAGATTCCCAACCCGGTCCACAATGGGTTAAATTTTGGGTCTTTCCAGTGTGCAGCCCACTGCTGGTTCGAGAAATTCGGCTTCATGGACAAGCGAGGCCACATCACCCCGAACGAGCTGATGCTGGCGATCGCCAAGGAGGAGGAGCGGTTCTTCGAACGAGTGGCCCCGTGTCTCATAATCCCGACCGCCGAGATCTGCGACAAGGCCCTGGAGACCATCTCGTGCCTCTGGAAAGTCATCATGCACAAAGACTAACTGTTTAGGTCTTGATCTATGGAAGTGAAACAAAGAAGAATGGAAAATCCACGGCTTATTTGCTTATTCAAAACTGCAGAGCCGAATAGGCGTTAAGAGGAAGTCCTCATTCGAGCAATTCACTTTTGTCTCCGCTCCCAGCAACGCTACTTCCTTGCTGTTTTTCTCCCCGCTCCTTGGCTCTCCTCCCACATCCACACGAGCTGTATCTTGATAGTGCTGCGGCTTTTCCAACGTCAACAAACAAGGCGCTTTGCATGAATTTTACTTATCCTTATTTGCATGTACATAGCGCATTTCGCATTTCCCATTTCGCAAAGGAGGATTCGAGCGGAGAGAGAAGTAAAGACTTTTGGTAAAAATCTTGACATTTTAAGAAGGATTACATACCAGGCCGGGTTGCTGTGGGTGGGATTCTGGAACTGGGAGCCGTAGATTTAACCTGCGTGAAATAGCAAGACGTCCCTTTGACTCCCCATGCGGAAAATGTACCTAATTAATAAATTTCCTGCACATTTTTCTGGCTATTTCAAAGAAAACCTAATTAAATTTTCCATCAAAGGGGAGGCTCGTTACGGAAAGCAAACTCACGGGCACGTCTCGCTCCAAAGTTCTCGGGAGCTAAGTTTTGTGGAGCAGAAATATTAAATTTCTGGGAAACACGTGTCCTGATAAGAGCTTCTTAAGTTCTCCAATTCGTACGCTTCATCTGCTCTCTGCACTGCCATGGAGCTCGCATGAGGCGTGCCCTGTTCCAATTTACATAAAATGTAGCGCAATAATTTGGATGATCACGTCGTGTCGATAAAAGAAGATGGCATGGGGGGCGGGGAGCGACAGACAAACCGCATGATTGAATGTCAAAATTTTTATTGTCTCTTTTCACTCAAACGAAAATGGAAGAATCAATCCTGAGACGGCTGAGCCAGCGCATCCAGCTTGTTGATGAAATATTGAAAAACCGCCAGAATGGTAAGTGACATGCCAAGTGGTACGGCCGATGCTCGAATCCAACCCCAAATGCTGGAATGCGACACCACATGAAAAAGAATGCGAGAGATTAGTGAGGTGAGCGCCTGGGGGGACTCTGAAGCTCCGTCGGACCGACGGACTGCGGTTCGGGGAGTTTCAATTTCGGCTTAAAAGGGGGAGCAGAGACCGGATTATGTTTTTCCGGCATTTCATTTAAATCGAGGAATGCTGGAGGGGGACTCGGGAGTTCGTTAGACGGACGGACAAGTTTAAATCTAGTTAAGACGGAGGAAATGATTAATGGAACTGCAATATGAAAATTATTATGCACCCTAGTGGCTTTTCTAGAGACGTTTAAAAATTCTGGAGGGAAAAAATTCTATGAAAAACTCTTTAGCTGAGTTTGCCTTACGCCGTTGGAGAAATTGTTAAGAAAAACGCGAGAATTTTTTTTTTGCACTTTGGGGAGCCCTAGTTTCTCTCTCGTAGCTGATAGGGTCATAGTGTTGTTCTATGATTTGCTGATTCTGGTGACGGCCACCACATGCTAAAATTTCAGCTCAGTTAATGGAAGCACAAAAAAGTTTCGAGTCAAAGGGTTAGAGACAGCTGGACAAAAAATGAAGGAAAAAAGAAAAACGGCCCTTCAAGTGGCAGTTGAGAGGCAGAACAAAGGCGGGATCGATATTTCTTGCGCTCATATTGCATCACGCGATACGTGAGCAGGAGCCGACTGCAATTGAAATGTAACGAGGAACGGAAAGAACAAAGAGTCGGGGAGGCAGAAGTAATGGAAAAGAAGAAATGAGGTGCTAAAATGAATTGTCAATAGGGTTTGGTGCAATGAAAACCGAAACGTACTCGTAAGGGTTGTCCGTGACGTAGTAGGGCGAGCTGACGGGGACGTCGCCGCAGTCGGTTATCACCACTGGCTTGAGAGGCACGTCATCGGTGTCTGTCTTCACCTACAAAAACCGCAATTTCGTTCGGATTTCTTGGCCACACAATGGCTGACAGGCTGCTCTACTCACTTTCTCAATCATGTGGACGACCCGCTGTCCGTAGCCAACGACTTTGCCAAAAATCGTGTGCTTTCCATTCAGCCACGGTGCTCGCATTGTCGTTATGTAAAACTGACAGCCATTTGTGTCGGGTCCCCTGTTAGCCATCGCCACAAATCCAACATCCGTGTGATTAATTTCCAAGTTCTCGTCCTCGAAATGGGATCCGTAAATGCTGATGCTCCCGGTGCCATCGCCAGCGACGATATCTCCTCCCTGAATCATAAATTTGTCAATCACGCGGTGAAAAGGACTCCCGCGGTAGCTCAGACCATCGATGCCGCTGATGCAAATCTGGCGGAAGTTTTCGACGGTTCTGGGGGCATCTTCGCCAAACAGCCCTATTTCGAATCTCCCCATGTGCTCCCCATCATGACTCACTTCCATGTAAATGGCTGTCGTTACTTTGAACGAATTGGATTCCGCCTGAAAGTAGTAGATTGATTCCATTTTGGATCTGACATTTCTCACTAGTATGCAAATATAGCCCTACATTGTTGCCAGTAAGCTTGAACATGATGGCCACAAACACGATAAGGATGCCGAAAAATGCATACAGAATTTTCATTGTCTCTGCGGAATCACGGACGGTCCCAGTTAACGATGGAAAAACAACTGGAACGGCCAAATCCTACAATCGCACTAATGCCACACATTCACGAAGCCGCAAAAGTGCATCCCATGCCCGTCCCGTCGGCGGATTACTCGCTGGTTGGAATCAAACTTATCGATTGGGTATGCATGGAAATGGAATTGAAAACGTCAAGTGCGTCAGAGTACCTATCTTAACCCATTTTGAGTCACTTTTTGGACTATGGACTTTTTTGTGTGATCTTTAGACCCCCTAGTCTCCAAGGGGCGTTGTGAGGGGTGTTTTTCATTAATACGAGCATATCCAATTGAGCTAGAATTTTAGTATGATGTAGTCTGTGCAAAATCTAGCAAATCATGGAATCACATGGGATCCCTAGCGTGTACAGGGACGGAGATAGGGGCCCTAAAAATTTGTGTGGAAGGAAAAAAAATTTTTTCAATTGGACTGAAATTTAAAAATAACAACTTTAAGTTCAATAAAAAATATTGACTATCAGCTCTTCTAAACATTTTGAAAATGCAGCTTTTTCCTTCTGAACTAGACAACTGAGTTTCTGACCATAAAACTCAAATTAAGAGCCATCATAAAAGATTTAAGAGCCTTCGTGGTCCTCAAGAATGCTTCAACTGCTATGAGAGGCATAAAAAATTCATGAAGCTGCCAGAGTCCTTCCATGGGTTAATGTTTCGAGGCAGCACGGGAGGTTTATATTTGCGGTAGATATGGGTCTCGTGGCTTATGGGAAAATATGCAAATGAAAAATTTGCATCTGCTGTCATGTCGAATCTGCTAAACGTAGCGAAATGCTGAGAAATGTCTGTAACGTTCGGATTCCCATTTGATGTACAGCGTGTTCCGGGGCCAGAGGTGACGGTTATGAGAATCGACACTTTTTGAATACCAATTTAAAGGCAAAATGATTGTTTATACGTTTGTTTATTGAGTTATTACGTTCTGCAGGCCCCCCATTCGGCATGTGCTCTGAGACAAAAACATTTTTGGGGTGCATACATTATTTTGGAAACATTTTGAAACATGGGGATGGGTTTTTGCGAGCTACTCGGGCGAGGCGACACGACGTGATGTATGAATGTTGTCAGAAATCGTTGAAGGAGTCGTGCTAAAATGAGTGTGTACTTTGCCAACGACTCTGCTGGTTGTCGTCGACGTGTCCTTTGATGCCGAAAGACCACGAATATATTCACTTGAAATGGTACCTGCGTATCCATTAAGATCCTACTAAATAATTCCCCATAGAATTGCTCAACTTCTCCCGTTACTTTATCAGAACACGGCAACAATTTTTCTTTCGCTTCGCTACTGTCGCTCTGCTCTCCCCCCTCCATCCTCACCGCACAGGCACATGCAATGTTATTTTTCCGTCCGACTCACAGGACGCTCGCACGAAGACGGAGGGAGTTCTCGACGAAAGGCACAGAGCAGTAGTAAAAGTGAAATAAAACTAAGCCACAAAACCAAGGTAAAGTAATTTTCTGTGTTTTGGGGGAAACTTCATTCTATAATTTTCAATTAATTTTGGCAGAGCTGGCATGTGAGTGTGATACATGGCTGCGTTTTACGAGCGAACGCGGGCGCGTTATAAAAGGGCGCAGAAAGCACGAAAAAACCGTCCATTAGTCGGCGTACATCTTTATAAATTCTAATATACCAACATTTATCACAAATCTGCAGGTAATAGAAAAACGCCTAGTCTGTGTCATTGACTTTCGGGGCCCCTAATGAAGACGGTTGCAATCCTGCCGGGTCTGACATAAAAATTTTATGGCCAGAATCAGCTTTTATCGTGAATTGGCGAGTTTATTACGTTTTAAAGATATTTCTGGGAGGTAGGAGCGGGGCAAAGAAAAGCAATCTACATTCCTGGAATAATAAAATCCACTGCGCAACCTTTTCTCCTTCGCCGTCCTCGTCCCACTAATCCCGGAATGTGTCTATTTCGCATTGCTCCCTCACATGGGTTTCGAGAGGCATTTGGGATCGGGGTCACGAGCGACAAAGGGAATTAGTGGGGGTATTTTTGAAGTGAGGCTTCACGGAGAGCTCTCAAAACTCTATTCTAGTCACAGACAGACGGATAATGAAGACTTCAAAGAGTTGCCAAAAATGTCCACTGGCCGAAAGTAAAGAGTTAAAACCACTGAAAGGGGATATTACGTTTTGGTCGACTTCACAAATTCATTTCCAGCAGAGATTTTCCGAGCTGGTAGAGGATTTTCAAGTGAATTGAAAATTTATCGGTATTTTTAATAAAACCCAGAGAAGGCAATTTAATCACATATCCAGTCCACTTGGCCATGTGTGAGCGGGCGAGAGCCTCTCGCATTACATCCAGCTGATTACCGAATAATGCAAGCCCAGTCATGCTCGCAGTTGCGCTTGATTTGCATTTCGTACTTAAAAACATGTGCCGCTAATTATCGCACTTGCGCGCACAGCGCCGAAAATTGACAGATGGATTAACATAAATCCTCGTTTTTAATGCAACCGATATGGCAAACGCAAGCCCGATAGATGGCTGCTCTCTCCGCTTCTATGGTATACAATTAATTAAGATGAGAAATGCGGAAAACAAATCATTTCCAGAACAAAGAGGGCTCGCACTCGCCATATGGTGCAAATGACGTTCGGGCTAATCAGCTTCAACTTTTGCAATCATCGGCTCTCATCATCATAAAGCGCCACTATATATCGTGTAATTAACTGGAACGTTTATGACTTTATGTTTCACTTGCAAATTGCCATGTTGTTCAGCAATGGCTGTGCGGTATCCTGATACTGTTTCCCGCAGACTCTTGTTCGTAGCAGCGTAATGAACCCATCAGCTTCATGGCAGTAAAGCAATTTTTCAATACATTTAATTTTCATCACTTGTAATATCAATTCGAGCGAAGACAATTCTTATTTATGTGAATGATATCCACCGATTACTCGTAATCCGTTCTTGTGTATTGACCTAGTAGTGAATGGGGGCTTAGCATAAAATTTTATGACGGCCTAATCTTGCTCTCTCAGAAGTCAGCTTTTGATTGAGGAATTCCATTCAAGAAAATTGACTTTTCTCGGCTAATGTTCACAATTAGCCTCTTTTCTTTGCTTAGATGAAGTAGGAGGAGGCTCTCTTTTGCCCCAAAAAGACCACAATTGTGTATAATTATTTATACAAGAATAATCAAGAAAGAAGTAGTGAGAAAAGTCAAAGTTTTAGAGCAAAGTTGTGACATATTTCAGCTAAATTTTTAGTTTGGAAGAGAAACCAGAAACGTGACTGAATTGTTTTTCTCGACGATGAAATTCGATCAACCAATTTTTCACTTAAATCTGAAATAGTTTGAAAACAATAATTTAAAAGTTTTGACCAGTAAACATCGTTAATTTTAAAAACTTCCAAACCTCGTACTTCGGCTAATTTGGCTAACCCTAGCCAAAACTCAAATCTAGATCAAATGAACTAAAATTACTTGGTGAGGCAACTTTCAACAGACCTCAGAAGTCAGATTAGAGCAAAGATGTTTATCAGACAGCTCAAAGCGTATTTTTAGAAAATATTTTGGAGGTTTCTTCAACATCTCTTGACCCCTGAACTTCTTTTCTAAGCCACAAACAGAAGAACAGAAATAAACTCGACCCAAATACGCTCATAAATGAGTCACAATGGCGCGCAGACGAGAATAGACTAACAAAGGATCCTTCTTCGGTTCCTCGAAAGCCAGTTTACAACCTCTTTTGATGACTTAACACGAACTTTCAAATTTTTACTAATGAATCCAGTTGTCAACAGCTTCTGGATAAATCCCTCTCGTTCTCTACGACTTAATGCATGCTCGGGGCATAATAAAACAGTAAAAACATCTTACTCTTGGCCCGAAGTACTTCTGCCGTCACTTTCTCTGGTTCTCGCTACTGATTGTAAAATATGATGAAACAATGGGATTGTGAAGAAGCAGGGAGCGAAGAGAGAACGGAGAATGTGAGGCCGTAAAATTAATAAATGCTTTTCCTGTACCCATTAAAAAACGAGAGGTTCTGGCGCGCATTCTCTCGACCGAGGATCGTCGCCGTGCTCAGTCAGGTGGTCGCTGATTTACACGGAAAAGGTAGCAAACGTCAAAAATATGTGAGCTCAGCTCAGCTCCCATATGGATTTTGATAAATATCTGGGTAATTTATGGCGAGCAGCAGTAAACAAACACATTTCTGTCATCACGTAGTCTGTTTGCGAGTTTTATTAATTTAAATTACACGGAGTACGCTTTAAAGAGGGCAGAAGAGTGTGTTTTCGTGTCGCAAGGCAACCTCGCGTGTCTCTAATGGGCCCACAGACTGACAGTTTTCAGTTTCCCCGCGCACGAGGGAAAGATTCTGACTCCGAATCGGACTCCCAGCTGGAAATGGGACAATTTTCGATCACCTTCGCTCGACAGGTGGTTGTCAATACCATTATCATGCGAGATATAAATTATGGCTATGTTCTGCCCCCTTCCCACTCGCTCTAGAGTTCGGACGTGTCTTAGGAGTTGGACCCAATTTATCTTCATAAATTTGGGACACATTGGAGAGAGAGACAACATGGCCGATGCATTAGAATTTATTATGTTAATATTTTTGTTTTGTGTATGCATCCGTCAATATTGATTTACTGTCGCCTAGACTCGGCACAAGGTGGGTATGAGCGTCTGAGAGCAAGGACAAAATGCAACTGCCTCCGAATGTCTAGACTCCCGGAGAGCAGCGTGTGGCACGCCCAGACCATTTCGGCCTACTGTCGGTGACTTAATTGGAGACGTGGGTAGGAATTTCTCGAATTTCTGGGCATTTGCAAGAGTCAAATTAATTTATCAAAATCTTCAAGCCTCAAAAGTACGATTTCTCTGCCGACGGCAGGAGTAACGCAGGGTTTCGTAATCTACGCGTTATCCCGTCTGCGTCTCATCCGTAGACAAGGCAACGACTTTGAAAGGAACAGGGAGACGGGAAGTAGCAAGTGAACGAGGCACCACGCTGAGATACACTTTACACCCGACTCGGGCGACAGAATAATTTCATTTAGAAATACGAGGCAGCATTGTGGCACAGATATTTTTCATCGGTTTCTTCGCCCATAATTAAAATAATGGATTTTTATGTGTTCCTAAAACTCGGCTCAGACGTTAAGGGGTTTTGTGACTTCGGCAATCGGTTACCTAATTAGAACCAAATAAATTAAACTAATTAAATCTCATTCTTGTTGGCACAGAGCCGACTGCCGAGGACGAGAGAGCCGAGTGGGAGCGTAATAATCATAATTTCGGAGAAAAGGTTTTATTACGTACCCGGGCCATTTACAAAGGGATGCTGATGCTCACTCCCAACTGCCGAGCGCCGTCGGGTGGCTGCGTTTTAATGGGCGGTGTGTGCGTCGCCATAAATTTTTAATAATCATAATTTTAGCCATTTAATTACTGTCAATTGGCTCTGATTTACTTGACAGTGCACGGACTCTGCTCCCTTGTTTTCGGAGCCTGGCTTACAAGATGTCTGTCCGTATGTTGGAGGGGAGTTAAAAATTTCCCTCACCACCAGCACCGATGTACAATGTTTTTGCAGATGACAATTACATGGCAGGGTTGAATAAAATATTAGGGAGTTATTGTGTGAATTTTGCGAGCAACCGAAGTGGGACTACAATAGGGGTTGGTGGAGCAGGAGCTGGTGCACGTGACTGTGCACGGAGCGATTCTGATTATGATGCTGACTCGATCGACGAATGACTAGAAGTGCGGTAATTAGTGACGTGGAAACTCCTGGGGGTGGAAGGCAGGCCCGTAGTCGGGAAAATTTGAACTTTCGATACTCCAAAAGTCGACCTCGAGATTTTATTGTTCCTGAGAAAATTTCCTTCCTAAGTACGGACCTGGCGTACGAAGGCGTGCAAGCTTGCACGAGGAGGGAACCCCGCAGAGACATCACAGTACTTTTTCAATTTTCGAACAACAAACAGGGACGGGGGATGCATTTTTAAAGGGCGGTTTTTGATTAAAAATTCAGTGGATTTTTTTCCCCCAGCTCTGACTCGGTACACTTTAAATTACTCAAGAAAGGCGTCGACTCAGGGGAGTACTTTGAAGCTTAAGTAATTTTTTTCGGCTCCGACTGACAGACACGTTCCAAACTAGGGAGAAGAATGAAATTATCAGAATTGGATTTTACAGACACGTTTCCGCAAACTCTCACCCACTTCCTGCCCGTTTATCGAACACTGTCCTCTCGGTGGTGATGGTGATTGTAAACCCTGAGCCAAACAATGCATCTCCCGATTGGTGCCCGTCGTGACGCCAAACGCAAGAAAAATCTTTGCGCTAAACTCTCGACATCAGCATAGATTTATTCGTCTGGAAAAACTTTTCAAGTTCCGTTTCAATTTTCTCCCTTCCCTCTCGGCCCCACCACGGCTCCCAGATCCCAGAATCAATTCAATTCCATCCACACAACGATATTTCATCCTTTTCTCAATGTGCATTTGAGGGCTGTTTGCGACGACGACGACTGCTGGAGTAGTATTATGGCATTATATCGAATTTTCGTGGTGAAAATACAAAAATATGATTATGATCTGGATTATTTTCCCCATTTTTCGCTGTACGACTCTTTCTTTTTATGCTCGCAGCCATGTGAGTAGCTCTCTCTGTACGTACACTATGAAAGACATATTATTATTCCATTTCCACTCGCATATGTGAAGATGATGGACATCGCGCGGAAGGGATGAATGAAAAGGAGGAAGGAAGCTCGTACAGCAGGCATAAATATATGACTTCTGCAAGGAATTTTAAGTATTTTCATGTGCCATTTGCCATTTGCATTTTTTGATTTAACTATAATATGCTCGAGCCAGTCAAGTACGGGGCTGAGTCGCATCCAAGTTCGCCGACAACCGTGGTTCTGGCTTGGCCCATTTCCAGCCGCGAGAGTGGCTTTCAATTGGCAGATTTGAGCGTTTTGTGTCTGCTTTTACTCTCTTGGGATTTTTATTTTTATTTTTTGGGCCTAATAAAAAACAAGGCCTTGAAATATTTTTTTTATGGGCTAGAAAAAAAATTTTTTTTTTGAAGTAAATTCGAATATCTCAAGTAAAAATTTTTCTTTCTTGCAAAAAGTAAATTTGGAGCAATCCAAGGTCCTTGAAAGAATTTCTTGGTATTATCCTAGCAGAAGAAAACGTATTGCTTCTCAAAAGTCATCCTATTTATGTCCAACATTTTATTAAATTCCTCCCCAGCTCTCGGGTTCTGGCTGGAAACGGGTTAAGATATATTGCACATACGTACGAGTATATTGAATTTAATAAAATCGCATATATGAGACGTTTTTGTGCCTCCTCTAAGCTCCACAACCCCTTTTTATCGCATTTGGAAAGTATAACTCACGATTATGAATAATAGAGGCGGCACCAGCGAGCGCTTTTTTAATAAAACCGACGTGGCGCGGTGTTGTATTGACGAGCTCCTCGAGAGCAGAAGCCCCCAAATCCCGAGCAGCACGCGCACTCTAAGTGGGCGATGAGGAATTGCAGAAGAAGTATGTAAAAAGCAATTTGCAAGTAATTTTTCTTCTCGCCACTCCACTCTCCGGCGTGAGCGAAGACGCAAGTGGCGAGTCCGAGTCGTACAAAGTGCTAAATTGTAGCGAAAGCAATTAAAACGAACGCTGGCAGATGTTTGCTCGTCGTCCTCATCATTGACGCGTCCGTCGTGTCGAAAGAAATGCCATTTCCATGTAATTACTGCACTACAGAAGTAGCGGGAATGAAAGACGGGGGCCAGTCTTGTGTAGAAGGAGTTGCCTCTCAGAGATTAAGTAATAAACATTTGTTACATACTTTGTAGAACACGAAATTCAATTTGGCATCGTACAAATACGCAATTTCGCGCTTGTCCGCCTGCTTGACAAGAATTAACGACGCTGCGTGGAAGGAGACAGAGAGTTAGTCACATTCTGTCCCTTTGTCGCCACTCCAATTGTTCCATATATTGTTTCATTTGCGAGACGCTGCTGCTGCGGAGATGGAAGTGCAAGTAATACCAGCGGTTTTTCCTAATACTCATAAATGTCGTGTGAAAGGAAGTTCTTTGTTTTCGGCTTTACACTTGATGCCCGTCGCCTGATTCCGTAGGGAAGGGATGTCACATCGGCCGGCCGACAAATCCGATTAAAAGCGGCTCGGAATCGGGTCCTTATCGGGACATTTTGTACAAACTGGTGATTTTATTGCTTTCGTCTGGCTTTCGGGAATTTCAAATTTTTGAATAACTTTAATTTTTGGGTTTAAAACGACTAAGTTCACCTGAGTTTTTGGCATGAAAAAAAACACAATTTCACCTAAAATTGAATTTTTGTCCTAACCTTCACTTTTTAACAAAAACTCGATTTCGGGGTTTTTGTCTGCAAATTTTTGGTCCCAAAAATGTCCTCTGGAAACTCTTATATAACAAAATTCCCTCAAAGGAACACATTTCCGTGGTTTTTGGTTTGAAAAATATAAAAATTGGAGGAAAAAATTTTTGCCTTAAATTGAACTTTTGAGCTTTTTGAACTTTTGAGTAAACGAAAACTCGATTTCCGAATTTTTGGCAAAAATTTTTTGTCCCAAAAATGTCCTCTGGAGCCTTTAAAATAACAAAATTCACTCAAAGGAACAAGTTTTCTTAGTTTTTGATTTGAAAAAAAAAATAAAAATTGGAGAAAAATTTTTTGCCTTAAGTTGAACTTTTGAACAAACCTGCACTCGTTAACGTAAACTCAATTTTGGAATTTTTGGCCAAAAATTTTGTGTCCCAAAAATGTCTTTTGAAGTCTTAAAACGACAAATTTTACCCAAAGAAACACGTTTCCTGTGTTTTTGCGGCAAAAAATCTTAATTGGAAAAGAACAAATTACCAAAGTTTCGTAAATTCTTAGTCGAAATATTGATTGTTGGGCTAAAAATTAGTTTTAATTAAGAGAAAGTCCCGTAAGTTAATTCAGGTTCTCCACAGGTCCTTCTCCGAAAACTGGTCTTCTACGAAGGATTTAGGAACTAATAAAAGTCAACAAATGTCCCTAAAAGTCCACTTCCCCTCGGCCTATTCCGGCTTCACACCGTCATAAAACTCATAAAAGTGTTCGATCCGCCGTTTGAATTGAATAACCCGCTTTCGCCTCCATGCACTTCCTCTCTCGCACCACTGCACCCTGCAGAATTAGCCGGGGACGGAATCGAGGAACTATTGTTTCTATAGACACTTCGTTTATTGGCGTAGTGACGAAAATCGGAGGAAAGTCGTGCCGCTCGGGGACTAACATGCATTTTGCGGCTTAACTTCGTCGTTGACGGGAACCCCGATTATTATTTATCCACGGTTCTGGTTTTCAAATTTATGGTTATCCTATTAGGAAGCAGTCTGTCGGTCTGTGTTCCGAGCAGGCTCTTTGTGATATTTAGTTTTCAAATGAAGTTTAAAAGTTTGGACTGGAAGTTCTCGGGCAGAAGTTTGTTTGTTGTGAAAACTGCTAAATGCCCAGTCTCCGTGTTCCGAGCGAGAATCAAAGTGCGTGTGTGCAATGATATAAATAATTTAATTTGTTGAACGTCGAAATGCAGCTTTGCAGCGCGAGCGGGGCAGACAAAAGAGTGGGAAAGAGGAGGCAGCAGGCAGGCGAGAAGACAGGGGACGAGTATTAAATTTTGGTTGCTGTGTGTAAATACTAAACAGATTATGGTGAATGCATTTATTGGTCTCGTGTTTTGTCATTTTCGGAGCGTGTGTGTTATAAATCCACATTGTGGGCAATAAGTTAATGGGTAGTCATGAAATTCGATTATAAAAAATGCACGATCGGCGCATCCCGGCCTGATTTAAGGGTTACCCCGGGTCGGCCGTTTAAGCGTCTCCTCTGACATTAATTATGAAATATGAAGTCCTAGCTGTCGTTCTCGCGTGTGACGACCGAGAATCCGTCTCCAATCTGGTACCTCCTACCTCCGTCTCTCTGGAACTCAGAGAGAACGTGAGAGCCGTGCGTACATAATGAATGAATGGAACACATCAGAGAGAGCCGACCCGACATTAAAATATTAATGAAAGTCCGCCGAGGTGGCTGCAACCTGCCGTCGTGCCAATTCGGGAGGCTTCCGGGGGTCACAGGAAAAATTTTCGGGGTCAGTGACCCCCGGAAAAGACACCCCCCGGAGACGCTATGCAAATCACGACTTTGAAAAATTAATTTCCGAAAAGAAACGAGACAAATGCTCATTAGAAGCGGTTGCATTAAAAACAAATTACCCAATCAATCAAGTGTCCACTGATTGTGCTCGTTAAGCTCTCCGATACCGCGATTTCGGTGTGACTCAGGAGGAAAATATTTATCGTAAAACTTTCAAAGAAGATAAATTGATAGTACGCTGACCTAATTACGAGTTTCTTTTGTCTCCAAAATTCACCGAAATCGAGCCCAGACGCAGACGACGCTCAGCTTCTCCGTAGCTAAATTAGATTATACTATATGGAGGCGTATAATGATTGCACCATTCCCGCTCTGTGGCACAGTAACATTTTGAACTGTTCTCCAATCTGCGTCCGGGCCCGTTTAGCAGACACAATAATTTACCATCTCGACGACACTTAACAATTAGGCCATATTCTCGGCATCTCAGCATGCCGAAATACTTTACACTTGCTGTCTTCTGCTGCAACTTTATTACGCATCGACGGTTGGGAGAGACGAGGAAAAAAAGACAATTTCTGGAATTTGGGATCACTGGATTGCGTCGGCATGTTTGTAATTTATCTGCTGCAGTAGCCGGTCAAGGGCCTTCCCTCCCTCTCCGCTCGAGTCCGCTCGAGTCCAAGTCAATATTGCCGAAAATTGGGGCGCAAAAAGACCAACATAATCCATCTGAGCTCGCTGGAGAGTGAAGAATTCGCAGACAAAAAGTTGAAAATGCCTTCGGCTTACGTTTTATGTGGCGTGCATTGAAAAAGTTTGTTTTTGTGTTCCCAACTTCACCTCAATCCAGCTGAAACAACTTCTTATTACACCAAAGTTTGTACGACAAAATTGAAAAATTTGAACATTATTCACAGCAGATTCCTCTCTCTGTTACATGATACATGTATGAGAAATTTCGGTGGCCCCTTGGGGTTGAGCGTCTTCGAATTGGTAGCAAAGGATGCGAAGCGGCCAGGTAGGAGCGACATTGTCTCGCAGAAATCTTTCTTCTTATTAACCTCGCCGATGCCGCCTCGAAATGTCCCTTATTCTTCGCACTGGCACATGGAAGTGGGAACGTAAAAACATATGTACTGTGTGTATGTGTGTACGTGGAAAGAAGGACGGAAAGCAAGTCGAGGAATAAGTGCAGCCGAACCATTAATAAAACATGCCTTCCGTATTGGACGCGGGTGTGTGGCGAGTGTGCGAGTGAAACTCAGGAATGAGCGAGTCGGAGTTGGCTCTTTTCGTCAGTCTGAGTTTGAACGCGAGAACAGTTGGATGTACGTTCTGCAGCTCAGCGACAAAGTGAATATTGTAATACCAAATGGTGAATGGATATAAAGTATAAGAGCTAAGAGGAAAGAAAATAAGAAATGGAATGGAATACAAAGGAGAAAATTACAAAGCATGAAAATTGATGAAATGAAATAAAGTAAAACTCGAAGAAGAAGAGTGAATATTCCAAGTCGAAGAGAGAATATGAATAAATATGGAAATATGAAAAAAGTGTAGAGAAGTGAACGTCTAGTGGGTTTTCGTTTTCGGTGAAAACAGCCTCAAAATGATTTCCGTTTGTTGCACCCTGGTTTTGCTAAATTTCCTCTTGGTCTCCGTGAGGGCCCAGTGCCAGTGGGAGTACTACAATGAAACAACTGTGATGTGTGTAGCAAAAAATATCGAAGCCTCGCAGGGCCTGGATTTATCACCTGCGGAGGGTCGATCTAAACTCGTAATACAGTGCAGTGATGGGTACAGCGAGAGCCTGCTGCCCAAGAACGTCTTCGCGCGCCTGAAGAGCATAAAGGAGCTCCGGATCGAGAACTGCAAAATCACGGAGCTCCCGGACTCCATCTTCTTCGGGCTCAGCGCGCTGCAGAAGCTCAAGATCCAGACCCGAAATCTGGAGTGGAGCTCCTCGAAGATTCTCAACTTGCACCCCTTTGCCATGAACGGCCTGAAGGAGCTGGAGGAGCTCGACTTGGGGGACAACAACATAATTGCCTTGCCTGAAAACTTCCTGTGCCCCATGACCAACCTCAAAGTGCTCAATTTGACACGCAACCGGATCCGCTCCACCGACAGTCTGGGTCTCGTGAACAAGACCTGCTCGACGGCCCTCGAGATCACCTCCCTGGACCTCAGCTTCAACGAGATCGAGGTGCTCCCGGATCTCGGGTGGGGCGTCAGCAAGCTGAGGCGTCTCAACCACCTCTACCTGCAGTTCAACAACATCAGCCAGCTCTCGGGAGAGGCCTTTGCCGGCCTCCACTCCCTCAGCGTCCTCAACCTCAGCTTCAACAACCTCGACACGCTGCCCGAGAACCTGCTGGCGGGGTGCAGGGAGCTGCACGAGATCCACCTGCAGGGCAACGAGCTATACGAGTTGCCACGGGGGCTGTTCCACCGTCTGGAGCAGCTCCTCGTGCTCGACCTGAGCCGCAACCAGCTCTCCAGTCACCACGTCGATGAGAGCACCTTCGCCGGCCTCATCCGTCTCATAATCCTCAACCTCGCCCACAACGCCATCACGCGCATCAGCGCCGGGACCTTCAAGGAGCTTTACTTCCTGCAGATCCTCGACCTGCGGAACAACTCCATCGGGCTCATCGAGGAGGGCACTTTCCTGCCCGTCTACAACCTCCACACCCTCAACCTGGCCGAGAACCGGCTCCACACGCTCGACGACCGCATCTTCGCGGGCCTCTTCGTGCTCGAGAAGCTGACCCTCAACAACAACCTCATCGGCAACATCGAGCCCTTCGCCTTCAAGAACTGTTCCGACCTGAAGGAGCTCGACCTCAGCTCCAACCAGCTCAACACGGTCCCCGAGGCGCTGCAGGACCTCTCGGTGCTCAAGACGCTGGACCTCGGCGAGAACCAGATCGCCAGCATCCACAACGCCACCTTCCGCAACCTCAACCAGCTCACGGGTCTGCGGCTCATCGACAACCAGATCGAGAACATAACGAAGGAGATGTTCCAGGACCTGCCACGTCTCTCCGTGCTGAACCTCGCCAAGAACAAGGTGCAGAACATTGAGCGAGGCGCCTTCGACAAGAACGGCTACATCGAGGCCATCAGGCTCGACAACAACTTCCTCTCCGACATCAACGGCATCTTCTCCACCCTCCCGAGTCTCCTGTGGCTCAACCTGGCGGAGAACCACCTCACCTGGTTCGACTACGCCTTCGTGCCCAGCAACCTCAAGTGGCTCGACATCCACGGGAACTACATCGAGGCGCTCGGCAACTACTACAAGCTCCAGGAGCAGATCCAGATCAAGACCTTGGACGCCTCCCACAACCGCATGGTCGAGATCGGGCCCATGAACGTGCCCAACAGCGTCGAGCTCATCTTCATCAACAACAACCACATCAGCACCATCCACCCCAACACCTTCGTGGACAAGCTGAACCTCGCTCGCGTCGACCTCTACGCCAACGCCCTCCACAAGCTCCAGCTGCACCAGCTCCGGATCGCGCCCTCCCCCTCCCACAAGCCCCTCCCCGAGTTCTACCTCGGCGGCAACCCCTTCGAGTGCGACTGCTCCATGGAGTGGCTCCAGCGCGTCAACAACATGACCAGTCGGCAGCACCCGCGAATCATGGACCTGCCCAACATCGAGTGCATCATGCCGCACGGTCGGGGCGAGCCCATTCGCGCCATCTCCACGCTCGAGCCCAAGGATTTCCTCTGCAAGTACGAGACTCACTGCTTCGCCCTCTGTCACTGCTGCGACTTTGACGCCTGCGACTGCAAGCAGACCTGTCCCTCCAACTGCACGTGCTACCACGACCAGACGTGGGGCACGAACGTCGTCGACTGCGGCAGCCAGCGCACCTACCTGGTGCCCAGTCACCTGCCCATGGACGCCACCGAGATCTACATCGACGCCAACGACTACCCCGTGCTCGAGAACCACGTCTTCATTGGACGCAAGAACCTCCGGGCCCTCTACGCCAACGCCAGCAACGTCGTGAGCATCCAGAACCGCACCTTCAGCGGCCTCCCGAGTCTCGAGGTGCTCCATCTCGAGGACAACCGGCTCCAGAAGCTCCTGGGCTTCGAGTTCGACGACCTCATGCATCTCAAGGAGCTCTATCTGCAAAACAACCACATCACCTTCATCGAAAACCGCACCTTCGGGTCCCTGAGGAGTCTCGAGATCCTCCGAATCGACGGCAATCGGCTCTCTGCTCTCCCCTTCATGGCCTCCTTCGTCCGCAACCTCAACGCCATAACCCTCGGACGCAACAACTGGAGCTGCCGGTGCCGGAATCTGCAGGAGCTCACGACCTTCGTGGTGGACAACGCCGTGATTATCCAGGACTCGCAGGACATCTTCTGTCTGGACGGCGCCAACAAGCGCGAGCTCGACTTCAACACCACCTCCGTCTGCAGCGACTTCTACGCCGGCAGCAGCGTCCTGCAGTCCGCTCTCCGGAACAACACCCTGTCCTTGCTCGTCATCGCCCTCCTCACGATCTGCCTGCTCCTCCTCGTGGTCGTCATGTTCGTGTTCCGCGAGCCTCTGCGTGTGTGGCTCTTCGCCCACTACGGCGTCCGCATCTTCGGGCCGCCCTGCGAGGACTCCGAGAAGCTCTACGACGTGGTGCTCTTCCACTCCGCCAAGGACGCAGACTTTGTCGTACGGAACATAACCCCGGAGCTGGAGGGCACGAGACCCCCCATCCGACTCTGTCTCCAGCACCGGGACGTCGCGAGCGACGCAGCGTACCGCCAGCTCCTGGACACGGCCCAGGCCTCGAGACACATCGCCATCTACCTGTCCAGGAACTTCCTGCAGACCGAGTGGAGCCGAATAGAGCTGCGACGCGCCTTCCACGAGAGCCTGCGGGTGCGTCCCAACAAGCTGGTGGTCATAGAGGAGCCCGACGTGCTCCTGGAGACCGAAATCGACGCCGAGCTGCTGCCCTACTTGAAGATCAAGACGATCCACCGCATCCGGCGCACCGACCGGAACTTCTACGAGCGCCTGAAGTACGTCCTGCCCCCCCAAGTGCAGTACCGAGGCAACAACTACACCCTCGACCATCACGAGCACCACGAGCGCATCAAGCAGCCCATCAGTCCCGGAATCACGTACCGACAGGCCCCTCCGCCCGCCTACTGCCCCGAAATGGACGACGCCAACTACTCGTCCGCCACCACCGCGACCCCCAGCCCTCGCCCAAGCCGGAGGGGGGCCGAGGGCGTCCAGAGACCCCCGTCCGAGCACATCTACTCCAGCATCGACAGCGACTACAGCACTCTGGAATGCGAGAACATGATGCCCGTGCACCCAGCGATTCACAGGACGTGGCGCAACCACCCGACGTCCACCGCCTCCCACATACCCCCCAACGGACCCTCAGTGCAGGCTTACTTAGTGTAAATATATTACTATATATCGCCTCAGCTTCTTTCCCTGCCATTCAGGGGTGAAGTTAGCCACCCCCTCCTTCGTTACACGCGACTGCCAGGCGGATAAGACTGATAACTAAACTATGACCTGGCCCAGCACACTACGCGGGGGAACTTCCCGACCTTGCTCCGTCTCACAGTTCGAATCGATATTCATTAAAAGTTTGCCTCGGTCTCCCACATCACGGCGCCTTAATTATGGTCTGCAGAGCGCCCATTAAACATTCATGTCCTCACCTCCCACTCTGGGACTTCCCGCTCCCCTAGCATGTGCTGCCCGAATAGTGTGCCCCAATGCAATTTTCCTCAGCCCACGGAGCCCCCAGACGGAGCTCGAGGATTTCACGGATGCACAAACTGTGTGTCCATCGATGTAATACAGAATTCCTACATTATAAGAAAGTACAATTGACTCTGTTAGTTACTACTGATAGCACCAAGATGAGCGATGATGTGCGTGTATATAGATGTGTATAGTATTTAGTTTATGGCAGAGCACAATTCTTATTTCAAGTGCTGATTAGGGAGGCAAAAAGGAGTAGAGGTGGGATTAAAGTAAAATTTGCCAATAAATAGGAACGTAAGAGAACTTTTTGTGATATTTGGAACTGAAGTATGCTGTACATTTTTACTAAGAAACCTCCTTCTTTCTCGAGCATTGAAAATACGAATTTGAGACAAAAACGACAATTATAAGTTGCTGCTTCGTGTTACACACCATTCCACTCCGGCTTTCTACATCTCCTCGCTTTTCTACCTGATTTCTGTTTGCTTCGTTAACTTTTCGTGAGCGAGCTTGGGACACATCCAAACCGGATTCTATTATCTTTCCATCTGATGGTCGACATTTTGGGATTACACTACAAAGTTGAGAGGAGAAAAAATACAAAAAATATCTGTCAATTTAATTGAAATGAGTGTGATGCGTGTCCAGTGGGGGACATGGCGTTCACGGGCTAGCTCGATCATTATCTCCAAACTCCGATCCGAAAAGCAGGTTCATTCTCGTAGAGCCAAATCTTAATTTAATTAACTTATGCATTCGGTACCGTGAGAGAGTCATGGTAGTAAGTCAAAGAGAAATGTTAATGGGTGCCAAACTAACACATGTCAAACTGTTAAATCCACATAAAATGTTTATTTGTACAAGCAGTTGTCTATATTCTGTCTCTCCAACTCCACTCCAATCATTGCAAATACAAATTAGTCACTGCATCTGTAATCCCGCTCCCGGTGACCACTGAAGCGAATTAAATAGCAAATAGCTCCCGCAAACGTGTATTTTTGGAACGACGACGCGACTACAAAAACAAACATAGCAGATTTTAAAAAACGTAGCAAAGTGTTAATTAACGGAATCATTTTTTTACAAGCTATTTTAAGTTTCGACAAGTTAGGAAAAATTGTATCACTTACTTAAGAGCTTGATTACGAAGACGCTCGTTGTAATTTGACACGTATGTAGTAGTATTACTTTAATTTTGTAACCATTGTAAAAATTATTTATTAAATAGTGTACATTATATCAGTCATACGAGTAAGATTGAGATAAAATCAAAAGTTGCAGAAATCGAACCTGTTCTTTTGCTCCTCCGAGGTCTTTATTTTTCTAGCAGGAAGGTTTGTATTGACTTCTTTTTTTTTGAAATTCTGAAAACTCACCTAGAGCTAATATTGACCACATTTTGGGCTTGTTACAAATTCTCCAGGGCGTTAGGACGGTTTTTGTGAGACTGCTCAAAATTCAAAGCATTGATTTTTCTTGAATTAAATTCTGAAGGCACAAACGACTATTTTAGGATGAGGTTTTTGGCCAATGACTCCCATGAAAAATCCCAATGACTTCCTGGGAGTCATTAGCCAAAATTCTCCAGGGTGTTAGGATGGTTTTTGTGAGACTGCTCAAAATTAAAATCATTGATTTTTCTTGAATTAAAATTTTATTTAAAAAAAGCTTTCTGAAGGCACAAACGACTTCCTGGGAGTCATTGGCCAAAAAACTCAACCTAAAATTGTTCAAAAATTATAGAGAAATACCTCCAACCTACCACAGACTTCAATTTACATACGAGGAACCCGCTGACAGCAGAATCAGGACCATATGCCACTGAAATATTTGGAATTTCATTCTAAGTCATGACTCTGCGGCCAATAACCATCATTACTGCATTATGCCACCTCACATTAGGCCCGCTCGAATGCGTTTGTCGGTTTGGAACAACAGTCGTGTAAAAAGTCCAGTGATTCCGAAGATATTCTGGTACATTTAATATGCTAATAACAATGTCGGGCGAGTAACGAAATTAATAAGGCGAGCGTGGCTCGTATTAATGGCGACTCGTTGTAATTTTTTGGAAAAACTCGGCTCCAAAACGTCAATCGCGTGCTCCGGCAATTGCGTGATGCCGATAATTTCTAGCTCAGAGAGAAATATCATGCCGTTTTCGCCGGTCGTTTCTTTGTTCGCCAGCCCGCACCACAGAGAGATGCGATAGATCAGGTCCCATAAAACCTGAAACTGCTAATGAGGTTCGGGTCAGAATTATCTGATTCCAAATAGAGAGAAGTCGGGTTGTTTATTTTAATGCGAATGCCGAGTCGTAAAATATTCAAGTTTCGGCAGATTGCACTCCTACTTGCGGATCGACGTGAAATCCTACACCCCGTGGCCCGACGGCCTCACCGACGGACAAGGGGCCATAGTTTGGGCTCTTTTTGGACGAGCTCGCATTTACATTCCTCGCCCGGAGCAAACTAAATTTTATTACAATTTCTCATTAATATGCGCGGAGACTGTTAATCGAAAATGTGCTTGTAATAAATAACATTATATAATGCCAGAGCTATCAAAGTCCGCCGCGCTGAGCCCGTGGCATCTTGCAAAGTGTGGTGTGTTGCAGTTTGGGCGAAAAAGGTAACAGAAAAATCATAGCGAGCGTGTGTGCTTTCAATTAAAAACGGGACGCTTCTCGTGCATCAATGGATTGATTAAAATTAAAAACAAATATTTGAAATTGTGTGTTCACTTGATAAAAACAACAATACCCCTCCGCACATTACAATGGAGGCCACGTACGGGGCGGCTCGGATGGGGTTGAGTAATGTTATTGTGAACACGTCCTGAGATCACATTTTTGAACATTATTTTTCATTGCATCCGCGTGCATCGGAATTGTCACTAAAACTCTTTTTTTTTTCTTCTCTCATCCATTTTTGAGAGAGAGTGGCCGCCATTAGAGAGGAAGTCCACATGGAAAACGTTCACAATGTTAACGTGATCGAAATTTTAAGCGCTCGACAGATTCATTGAAAAGTTGTGAGAGTTCCTGTGTAAATAATAACACTTTTGTGTCCTCGCCGGACGACCTGCCGACCTCCTGGTGGCCCCACAGCGAGCGCCCAGGCGGGAAGCAATTAAGGGGGAATCTGGGACAGTGTTGAATCGGCGCAATTTTGTCGTATTTAAAGGTAATAAGAGCGCAATTATCAAATGACAAACGCCGAGAAGGCAGCAGTGGCGTAGGCCAAGGGGGGGCTTTAATATATTGTCCTTGAGAGTACCCATTTCGACCCCTTTTGTCTTTGGGTTTTTTAGAGGCCACCTACTTTAAATCTGGGGGCGCTAATTGTCTCTAAAAGGGCCCTTTTAGCTCTGGAGGGATCTAGTTTCGGATCTGAGGGTACCCACGTTAGCTCTGAGTTGCTCCTTTTGTCTTTGGGGCTTTTAAGAGGCCACCTACTTTGAATTAGGGGGCGCTAATTTGCTCTAAGAGGACCCTTTCAGCTCTGGAGGAGTCTAGTTTCGGATCTGAGGGTACCCACTTTAGCTGTATGGGCACCAATTTCATCATAGAGGGCGCTAATATCATCATAGAGGGCGCTAATGTCATGGTAGAGGGCGCTAACAGTCGTCTACGACGTTTAGAGACGTCCACTGCAGCGATAGAAGTCCACCTATTGAGGTTAGAAACCAAGCGAGAGAGCAACCCTTACCTACGCCACTGCAAAGAGAACGACCAGGTATAGGGTGAATGGGGGACAGCCGTCAGGAGAGGAAAGGGGAGTGAAATCAATATGTACAATGGCCGGGTAATTGATTCAGTTATCGAGAAACAATTTAAAAAGGAAAACGCAGTAAAAAAGATGGCGATTTAATGACGGCTCATTTATTTTCCCGTTATTATTTTCATACTTTCGCTGGAACTTTGTCGCGTATTTTCAATTTTCCCTTCAAATTGGCGTCTCGAAAGGGGGTCTCTCTCGCGTCTCGGAGACTTTTAATGAGGCCTCGGTATCGAGACGCGAGACGCAAGACCACGCTTGCTTGTAATCAAGAATAACAATCAGAGGTAGGAACGTGTTGAATTACCAGTGAGTAATGCTAGTTAATTTTAGAACGGGGCTATCAAGGTTGATCGAATATCCAAACGTTGGCACGTCAATCAAACCCAAACGACTCGGGCTTTCTCGCATCGACATGGGCTGCATGGTGGTCATTTATTTGTTTCCCATCTGAAAATCGCATCTGTGAGTCGGACATCGGACATGGCTCAAAATAAAATAATAATAATAATAATCGAATGGGGTCCGGGAGTACATAAGAAAGGCGTAACAAATAAAATTTGATAATGAGACGGTTGATTTTTGATAATTTCTTCTTTCAACGAGGCACGGCGAGAGATGGATAGAAAAAATAATACCATTCCATGTCACTTACCCACATCACGTCACCACTTTTGAGCCCAGTTAGGCGCACTCAGCCGCTCTCGTATTCGACGATTCAGCGATTCGAGAGGCGAGATAGCTGCGTGGCCGTTGGATTCTGAAAGAAGCGAGAAACCAGTTTTCTAGTGTTTCGTTGTCAAAAAGCTATAGCACATTGTTTTTTCGGTTGCGGAGTTTATAGAGACATGAGGAACCTGCCACTGCCACGTTAATGAAGCAACAAGTAGTAAGTCGGGCTGTCAGATTTCAGTCAATTACTTGGCGTTGATATTTTAAAATACATTTTATTGATTTCCAGAGGCACAGTGACAGCCCATAACTGCGTAATAAACCCACAACCCTTGTCGTGAAAGGAGAGAGAGGAAAAAAAAGAAAATCTTACCTCTCGCTGTTCGACCTTACCCAAACTCTTAATTACAACGTCGAGCGTGTACTCGCATTCACATAACAATGATCTAAATAGTGAACTCACCGCACACAAATCATATAAAAATATATAATGGCGTAGTACAACCGGTATAATTATAATGTTAGGCACATATTTGCACATCTGTTGGTTAGGCCTGTGCTTTGCGAGTGCGATGTAGGGGTGGGATAAAGCATCGAGGTTGCAAAAAGCACGGGCGGATCGAAGCGTTATTGGGGTGCATTCTTGTTTCTGCGTCTTTCAAGGACGTGCTTTTGACTCAAAGGGGAAGGACTTTATACATGAAATTTAGCCTTGTAGGACTTAAAGAGCAGTTTTAGAGTTTAAAGAAGAGGCCAGTAGAAGAAATTTTAGGGCCAAAAGTCTCAAAAAAATTGTTTTACTTCGAAAATTTTACAGACAGACAGAAATTTGAAGACTTGTCTCAAGTTTAAAAATTTTCTAGATTCCAAGATTTGATAGTTCTCGAAATGGAACACTTTCAGGCCCACAGACAACTCAAAGACAGACAGAAAAAACACAAATTAAGAGCACTTTAAAGTATTCGGTTGAAAAATGCAATAAAAAGTGCTTTGAAAGGGAATTGAATAGACTTCAGATGGGAATGTCTGTCGCACAATCGATGGGTCGAAGGCGTGTTCTCGAGAAATATGGGTATCCTGCCATCTTTTATTGCGACTGGCGTCTTTTATTGCAGCTCTAATCCGGAAGCCTATCGGTTCTCGTCTTACAGGTTGATGAAAATGTGTCCCATTTCATCCGGCACTCGCAATTAGCAATTAATTAAATCCCTCTCGCGCGTTTTTCGGGCGAAACTACATAAAACCATGGAAACGGCGAAAGGATTAACAAACACATAAATTAGTGCTAAGCAAACGAATCTTCGGAACTGTAATAATTAGGCTAGGAGAGTAGAAGAGGGAGAGTTAATTATTATTTGCTATTATATTTTTTTACGCTTCCGTCCGTAGCCCGTGGAAGCTCGCAGGTCAAATAAAGACATGCGCAGCAATCAATTTGGCCCGAAACGCGCTCCGTGCCCTTATTTTTGAGAGCCATTATGCTAAAATTCAACAAATGCCACCGGCACGATGTCCACACTCAACCGGAAATGGGCGATTTATCATGAACTCAGCCAAAAGGCAGTCCAGCCCGCAGTTAGGGCACTAAAACAAACAAACGCGAAGGAAACGCGGGATTTATAGGGCTCAGAATGGGCTTTTTCCATCGCGAGGGGAGATCTGACCCACTTTTCACACCTTATTAGCGGGAACTTCTCGATTTTTGTGACTTGTGATAAATGACTGCGGTGAATTTAATTAATGGCGGGAATGCAGAAAATCCATATTTGATAAGTTTGAAGGGAAAGTGGGGAAAATGAAAAATTACAGGTCTGCCCACCCACCCCCAGTCCTCCTCTCTCACGTGTCCATGTCCTTTCACTCCCCCGTCAGCCGACAGTCGACGTCTCATTACCATTTTTATCGCATCAGAATTGGAAATGAACACGCATTCACAAATGTAGGCCACGTGACTACAAATACCGTGGAGCTTTTATTAAATCCACATGTGGCGTTGATTAATTAGCGTGTGCTTGAGGAAACAGGAGCAGCCAAGCAGCCAGGCTCGTTACATCACGACCTCGTTACATCATCTTCGGAAAATTAGACTCGTCTCATATTAACGAGCTTGCTGAGCGCATATCAAATTGACACACGGTAGTAAATGTCACTTGGGATTTCGGGAACATCCGCGCTGAAAGAAAATTGATCCTTGCTTTTACGGCCTGAGCCAACATTATTGCATGAGCGAGTCAACTTTTATGGGTAGACAAATTCTAATGGAAGCTTGGTCATCAATTTCAGACGCACACACACTCGCTGGCCTGCTGTTGCGCGCCTCCTCCGCACCACTCAAAGGGAAGGCAAGGCAGGCAAGGGTCTTTGGGGATTTCGGTCAATTTGTTAAGCGAGCTCCTAGTCACACCCCGCAGCACATTTCAACTGACCTTGTTTACTCAATATCATCATGTGAACTCGGCACTTTGGCCGGCTCATTTTTATTCATTACTTCCGAAGAGGAGGTTTCAGAGACAGGGGAGTGATTCATCATTTTGTCGGGCTGATACACTCTCTCTCTCTCCTGCTATCGATTATGCTCCTCCAATCCAGCTCCATTGACCTTCCAGTTCTCGGAAGAGCGGCCCAAATTTTAGCGCATCTGTCCTCACGTCCCGCCGATAAGATCGGGTCAGAGTGTTGTTTCGTAATGAGCGATATATGGCCAAAGATGTTATCGTTAACTAGCTTTGATTACCTCAAACTATCGTCCCATCTGCTTCTCGGTCCTCGAACGGCTTCAGGTAAGGCGTTCGGTAGCGACCAACCCGTATCATAAGATTGTAATCGAACGTTGTTTATCGTCAAAACTATGGGGCTTTGAATTGGGTAAAGAAACTCCGCGGTTTCGGGGGGACAAAGACGCCTTATTTTAAACTGAACTGAAAGCTGATTTTTTGGAGACAATCTTCTTCTTTTGGTGGTCTTATTATCAAAATTGAAGGCTTGTTAGAACTGTCATCACTTTGACTATTACAAATGATACTAAAAATTTTCTGCCCGTGTGAATGAAGTCACTTCTGGAAGTATATTAAGAAGTGCTTTTTTCAGGCTATTCCAAAAAGTCTTCAATATTTAAAATTTGACTTAACCCATTTTGAGCCGGAAATAGATCCGCTCATACGATTTTGCTCATTTTGAAAACTTTAGCTCGTTTTATCCTCGTGTGAAAAATTTGAGCTAAAAAAAATATTTCCTACATAAATATTTTGTATTGAATTGAAGCCTAGTTTAAGCCTTTGAAAAGCCGTATTTGGGAAGAACTTGATTTTTCCCTTGATGTTTGGCTATTACTTTTAAAGTCATTAAAATCTCAGACAAAAATTGAAAAACACGAATTTTTGGAGAATTTTCAAAATATATGTTCGAGAAAGCCTAAGAAGCTAGTTTAACCCTTGGCTCGAAAAGGGTTAAGAAAACGTGGCGACACTTTAAAGTAGCTTCTAAGGACGGACAAAACCAGACAATAGTTCATTTTTCCAGATACCTCAAGGGCAAAAAATTCCATGCAAAATGTCACGTCGCTGAAAAAACTATGATGAGATGCCCGATTTGCCCAAATATGTGGTTTTGAGGCCTCGGAATGAGGCGAAATGAAGTTATTAAGAGTTTATCATACAAATTATTTGTCGAAAACAACACAATGAAGACCTGCGGCGCAATTAAAATGTTAATAGAGTAAATCGGGCCATAAACAATCCGCTAATTGTCTTAAGGACAGGAAAAATGTGACATCTTTAAGTCTGGCCAGTTCTCTACTCGGGAGGGAGTCAGTGACTATAAATATCTGATTTTATTGTACATGATTGCACACATGGACCCGCGTGGGAAGTAGCAGCGGTAATTGGAATAGAGACGGAATTTTTAATTTGTGGCTGCACAACAAAACAAAAACCGCTTGTGTCATTTCGTAACAAATTATCAGCGCCACCACTTTAGTAATCGGCGTCCGAAATTGGGCTGACGGAATCAAATTAACAAGTGAAATGGGCTTTTATCGAGTGAATATCTCTAGGAGACGGGAAGCCGTAAATAAAGGTGTCCGAAACTCTGAAACTCGGAAACACTGAAAGATCGAGAAAGAGAGGCCAAATGCTGGAGCAGGGAGGCAACAATAATAATGTTATAAAGCACATACTTACGTGCACAAAAGAAGTGAAGAGAGTTGTTGTGTAATATACTCATCCCGGAGACTAACTGCTCGCTCGGAAGACGTCATATCGCGCATAAGTGTTATTTTAAACGAATAAAATACCGTCTGCTTCATTAAAATATCGTTGGGCGATGCTGAGTTTATTATTCTCCGTGTTTATCGCTCAATTCGCGTACCTGCGAGAATGGAACCTGCAGAAAGACCGCTAATCTGAGTCTTTTGGCCAGCATTGTTTCTCGAGAGGCTTGAGACTTCACGCGCAACAATAGAGAGCGAATTGCGGATTGCAGAGTCATGAAAACCTTGATACACACTCGTGCAGAAGTAAAAAGTAATTTAGTTTCAAGGAGCCTGCGCTGCATCGAGTGCCCGCTACGGTCTTCTCTATGTGGCTGGCGAGAAGAATGAAAATAAGACAGCACGCAGTTGCTGCTGGATTATAAAAATATGTTAATGTACCAAACTGGTTCATCGCGCGGTGGATTTATAATTTGAAAACATGAAACACTTACATTTAAGCGTATGTAGGCATGAGAGCGGCCGATGCGAGGCAGTTGGAGGTGTCAGAAATTGATACATACGTATGTGAGAGGCGAGTCGCGAGGTACGAGGAAAAAATTACACACCACCGTGAAGCAGCAGCGTCCCGTCTCGAGAACATTTTGTGCGAAAGCAAGTGGAAGCCTTTCGTGGCATCGAAGTCTTTATGTTAAATTGGGAGGGGCTTTCTGGACTGACTCTGGACCTAAGGTCTTAAACTAAAGAGCTGAAAAATAAAGGGCCTTAACCAAGGGGGCCTGAAGAGAGGTCTGAACACATAGAATCTTAAAAGTGGAGCCAGAAACCGGGCTCCAAAAAGCTTTTGAAAAAGAGGGGCTAAGCCAAGGGGAGGTGGGAATAAAGAGCTTGAAAAATAAATGAAGCTAATGGATCTGATAAGTGAGGGTCTAAGAGGAAAGGGCCTTAACCAAAGAGGCCTGAAGAGAGATTTAGAACATAGAGCCTGAATTAAAAGCCTGAAGAAGCAGAAAATGGATGAAAAAAGAAAGCTTCTGAGAAAAAGGACCTAAGACAAGTGGACCTGGGAAAAGAGAGCCTAAAATTAAAAAGCTTAAAAATAAAGGAAGCCAAGTGAGGGTCTAAGAGGAAAGGGCCTTAACCAAGGAAGTTTGAATAAAGTCTAAGTAAAGAGGGTCTGAAAAATTCAGCTGACACTTATAGCCAGAAAATGGACCTGAAGAAATTGGGTTTAAAAGCAAAGAGCCCTAAAAGGAGTCGTGAAAAAGAGAGCCTAAAAAGCCAGGGCTAAAGTCATATGGTCTGGTTTTAAAGAGACTTGAAAGGGCAACATTTAAAAAAGGGCCCAGCCCTAATACGCCTCTAATTCGTTGAGAAAACAAATTTCACAAGGTCGCAAAGGTTACAAAATGGTACTAAATGTCTGCCACCCATATACAATTATTAGCAATAAAATGCAAATCAGCCAAACTCGAACGGCCATTTATGGTGCTCCAACTTTTAATTTCCAATATAAAATTAGTTCCGACAGATTCGAGGCAGCTGGTAGGAGCGCCAAAGTTGAGCAAGGTGTCGTTAAAGTTAATTTTTTCACACAAGCCGCAGCCACTTGGGGGCGAGCGAGAAGCAAGAGCGAGCAGCCATCCGGACTAGTAAATGTTATTAAAATTATTCAAGTTCATGCGACTACACATGCTTGATCAGCTTAAATTGTTAAATTATTTCTTCTCATTTATTATTACCTTGCACTCACATTTCTTACGTTTTATATCCCGTACGTTAGCGTCAGCGTTCGGGGCAGGTTAAGTCTTCAGTTGCATATTGAATTGAATTTAATCTCGCGCGCACCAGTTGAGGCGCACATGCATGATGAATAATTGAGGATGCGAACAAAAGTTTGAACCTGCGAGAGAGCCTCAGAATATAAATGGGTGTGCAGAGCAAATTTGAATAATATGATGATAATACACAAAGTAACGGATTAATTATGGATTTAATGATGCAGAACCGAATCGTGATTGGAGTGAAATTGTGTGCATTCACCCTGATTAGTTTCGAGGTATTGTGTTCGATTGGGCATCCAGAAGCAGCAGCAGCCAGAGAGCGTGTCAGTTGGAGGGTTCCGCGACGCGAATTCGCGCAATTACATTTTGGCGCAAAAAAGGAGCTCCAGCCCATAAAAAGTACATTCACTCGGAGGGGAAATTGCACGAGCAAAAAGTGACATTAGTCTGGCATAAATTGCTGCTTTGTGTGTGTGCTCCTGCCACTTCGGAAGCAAGGTCTCCCACGTCGGTGACAACTCTTTCCCTGGCTCGTGCTCTATGCTGATGCCACAGAGCCGTCCCGTCGCATGCAAATTTCTATTTATTATACGTATGCTCTGGTCCCTTCGCCTCTCTCTCGGCTCTTTCGGTTGTGCCGCCGCCGCTGCCGCACGTTAGCATTATGATTAATAGCGACTTCACACGTTTCTGTGTGCGAATGAGTCTGAACCTTTTCAGGCTTTTTCTACACTTTTTGTGGAGCGACTCATAAACCCGTCAGTGTCGCCATTATGAGCGGAAACACCCGTGACGATGACTTTTGTGGAGGCTTTGGGGCTCAGGAAGGCAATTATTAGTTAGCGTTCTGATAACAGATGACCGGGAGTTAATGGAGGCTATTGTTTTTCCAAAAAGGTCAGTGAGTTGGTAAAGAATTTAATAATACGTCATTTGGGAATGGAGAAGTTATTTTACCTTAAATAATAGGGAAAGTCCTCCTTGACCTTTATGAGTCCGTGAGTTGTAATAAAATTTAATTATATGAGGCTTCTGTTTTTCCAAACAGTCAGAATAGTCCCAGAACGGTTCTAAAAGTTATAACTCCTATATTTCCTAGTCCGAGACTGCAATATAATTTAATTATATGAAACTTTTGTTTTTCCAAAAAGGTCAGAATAGTTCTGAGAGTCAGTAGAATGGAAAAGTCCATCTAGATTTTTATGTTACCTTTCCATGGCAAAAGGAAAGTCCTCCTTGACCTTTACGACTCCGTGACTTGCGTTACAATTTAATTATATGACAAAGTAGAGCAGTCAGAAAGGCCCTCTCGAAAAACAGCGCTAATAAAGCAAGTGGATGCAATGGGAGAAAATAAAGTCAAGAGAGAGGAAAATTCCGGAAAACTGCCTCAACAGAGCGCTTGACGTCTCGAGTGCTGGCAGCATTTCCCGAGACGAAACTACTTTCTCAAAAGGAAATGGGAGCCGCGGGAAAGTAATAAAAACCCACGACTCTCAGTGGTTCAATTAGAGCGCAAGTGAATGCCAGCATTAGAGAGACAAATGCGAGTTTCATGGAATCAAATAAAATTACGTATTCAAGCATTCCCAAATGTTCGGCATAATTCATCCCAGCAGAGCGATACTGTATTTCCCCATGACTGCTTCAAAGAAAACAAAAACTTAATTGACTTTTTAATAGTCTCTTAAATGCTTCGGTATCATATCAAATGTTATCTATAATGCCATTTACTATTTAAATGTTTCCACTTCTCGACTCCAACTCCGACTCCGACTTGCGAGCCGCGAAGTCGCTGGTCGGGGCAATATTTCGTTCTCGAGTCTTGCATGTGCTTTGTGTTTTATTTTTATATTGCTATTTATTTTATTTGCGGATTGCGGCCGAAGTTAAGACTACGTTTTTGTGTTGTTGTTGTTGTAGCTGTTGAGGTTTCAAAGCCATTCAATTGTCTTCCCTGCAGAAAGAGCAAGACGGCGACCAGACTGCACCAACCATAAAATATAACACAGTTTAATTGTATATTGTGTGAAAACAAACCATTCCATAATACTACTACTTCACAATTGTCTCTGCTTGCCTCCTCGGAGCCCGGAGTCGGTGGTAAAAAATCCAAATCAAGCGTCATGAGACTTTCGAAAGCTCAAATTGCCGTAATATATGTACGTCGGCGGCATGAGAACCTATTTCATTCAATTTTAAAGTGAGTATGTGTGATTTACGGCAGATCAGGTGCAGAAGCGATGCGCCAATGAATGAGAGGCGAGTAAGAAAAACAAGCAGTCGGGTCAGTGCATTTCCCGCAGCCTGCGAAAGCAACCCCGGGGAACAACCTCAGTCTGGCCGGGCTTGAGGCAGTGGTTTCATAAATATTGCAGGGGGAAATTTTGTTTTCCCTGCACACGTAGCTCCAACCCCAGCCCCCATAAGCATAAATCATAATATGTAAGCACTGCAAGGTGCCGTGTGGATGCCGAAAAGCGCATTCTCAAACAATCACCGAAGCACACGGAAATTGAATTGAATAAATATCAAAAAGAAGTTTTACGACGACTCTCTCTGGAAATAATAAAATATAAAATAAATACAATGAAAAAGCGCTTAATAAATGCGCCAAAGGTGAAGTAGGCAGGCGAGGAAGGGAAGTCGTATTCAGTTGAATGAATTTTGAGACTGATGCTGCTCACTGTTGCATAGGTTTCTGCACATTCCTTGCCTTCGTTTGACGTCGAACCTCGTCGCGACTGCACGGCTTCGACTCCGTGTGTATGGCGGAGAAATTTAATAACATAAAAATGTGTTAGATATTTTTTCTTGCATTTTTAGTGCAAACTTTGCTTTAATAAGCGTGTGTCGTTTTGTCTGTCAGTCTGGAAAATTCTTTTTCACTAAAGAAAACTCCCAAAATTGGACTTTTTCGATATGAATGGTCCTTTGTCACTTACAGGACAGACTTGGGTGGTCTGAAGCTTAAAAGTTTTGGTCTTAAAAGTTTTATTAAATGATGTGGTCTTAAAAATTCTTTTTAACTGAAGAAACCCCCCAAAACGGACTTTTGTGGTCTGAATGGTCCTCTGCCACCTACAAGAGCCCTAATAGAAGACTTGGATGGTCTGATAATTTGAAGTTTTGGTCTAATCAGTCCTCTGTTAGCATTGCAAGTCTAATTAAAAAAACATTTTTGGTCTGAGGTGTGGAAGTTTTGGTCTAAAAGGTCCTCTTTGGTCTGAGATCCGAAGGTTTGGTCCCTTTAAGAGCTCCTAAGGCCACCGTATCTTAATCTTCAAGGCTGAGGAGCCTTTATTACGATCAGGCTTTCTCGAAACGAGCTCCTTTAGTGTCTTCTCGAAGGCAAGCTTTGTGTTTGCGAACGCAGAGGTAGTAAAAACTGAAGAGTGGAGGTAATAAAAATACATTAGTAATATCAGGAACAACTAGCTCAGGAGAACAAAGCAGTGAAATGCAAACTTAGCAGCGAGGAATTTAATATTTGTTATGCTTGAATGCCGATCAACCTGCAAGCGAGCATTTAACGTTTCAACGGTACGAATTTGTTCGAGCAGCTAAGCACTTATTGCGTTACGCCGTCATCGACTCGTGCATCCCCCCGTGAATATCATTTCCATATGCTTTTCCGCATAAAAAGTTCCGGGAGATGGCTTGTCCGTCTGTTCCCCGGAATAAAAATACAAGACACCGTGACTGTGTCATTAAATATGTGTCATTCGTATCAGGCAATGTAAAGAGAACGTCGGCAATATGGTGAGGGTAGAGGGTTCCGGGGGTGCGAGACGGGGACACGTCGAGGACGAGACAAGAGAGCAGAAAAGAAAGAAAGGGTGTGTTTGCACGTATGACAATATACTCACATCAAATAAACCTGAAATGTAGAAGTCTTATCTCCAGGTGACACGATGTCAGGGAAAGGCGCAGGCAAGACACCAGAAAGCAATAAAACGACACTTTTCTCCAGGGACGTATTTCCCTCAATTCAATTTCAGTTAGAACTCGCTCGCATCGGCAGGAGAGGGATCACGGATCGAATGCGATAAGATCAGGCGAGAATGGGGTTGTGATACCTGCGGAGGGACTCCCCCGACGCCCTGCGAGACTTGCAGAATTGACTGGAGCCGAGGACGATAAAAGCAAAATAAAATAAAAATAAAATGCTGAAGAGACTCCTGGTGCTCTGCTGGTGCTCGGCTTGCTCTGTGTCTACGTAGTTTGTAGTCTCGGTTAACTTTTGATGACCAGCTAGTTCATGAAATTGTTGGGGATGCTGAAAGTTTCCTGACCCTTGAGATTGATTATTTTTATTTTATTTTAAGCTTCCAATTCCAGGTAAACTTTCCGTGCTGTAATTTTGCTTCAGTCTCGGAAATTTCCTCTTCAGAGTGTTGCCTTATCATCCGTGCTCCGAATCAATATTATAAATATTTCATTGATGCCGCACTACAGCAAGTTTTCACTCCCATCGTCCTGTCATTGACACCGTCCGTACCTCTTCACCAGCTTGTTTACCTTCAAAACCTCTGCATTAGCTAGTTTCCTGCAATGCAAATACCCAAGGTAGTCTCTCTCACAGAAGGGAATTATAATCAAATAAAACTTTTAATGTGTTTTCCAGGTAAACCGGAGCTTATAATATTGCGATTGGAAACCCGAGCAAACACTTAATTCCCATAAATTGCGTCTGATCAGCATAAAATTTTGCTGCTCATCTTGGTGTGGAAACCCATCAGTCAGCGAGAATGGTGGAAATGCAATTACGCTGATTATGCCACCTGAAGAGCGAGGAAAGCAGTGTTTTCCTCCGCGTCACTGCGTGCGGGCGGTGTCACTTGAGTTTGCAACAGTACCCAGAGAACAATTTATGCAATCAAAACCTCATTGAGCCGAATCTGGAGTGGGCACGTTATGGTCTGCCTTTCATGAACATGCACCAATTTGATTCAATTATAGCCTTTACGACGTCTCTCGCTCTGTGAGGAAGGTCGGACTCGCACTAATTGAAAATGGAACTTGCCAACCCCGAAATTGGCATAAACCGGCTGAAGATAGCTAATGTCATCTTGACTTCCTTTTAAGATCAATTTGCTGCGGTCTGGGCCGAAACATGGACTTTTCAGTCGGCCCCCCTTGGGACGTCCGGAATGACAGAGGTTCTGAAGGTTTCTTTTATTGGCTCTAATTGGCAGGCAGACAAAAGTGTCGTTCGACAGCCGTCATTTGATTTGAGGCTTTTATGGCTCTACTGTCTCATGGGACTTTCTCCGCTTTTACAGCTTCCATTAAGTGTCTTTCTCTCGCAAGCGTCGATGGAAGAGGGCCGAGGAAAAGTGGGTTGCCAACTTACTAGGCTGATAACTGGTAATTAATCCTAAAAGGGCCTGGGGAGACTATTTTGTGGCGAAAACTAATTTAAAAATTTGCGTAACTCCTCTACTTTCTCCGCTCCTTCTCCCAAACAGCATTTTTTCGGATCGCACGAGAGCGACGGAAAAGAGTTTTCCCAGCAGCAATGCAGTGGTGAACAAATAACGAATGCACAGAGTAAAAAATTCATTTAATTTTGCGAGATTTAAGCTGGCAACACAGCAAAAAGAGAGAAAAGGATTAAAAACATCCTGAACAGATTAGTTTTGCATATATAATGATTTGGTAGGGATATACGTGTGGAGCTTTGTTGGTGGACCCAACCGACGTGCTCAGTATCTGAAAATTTGTGAGGCACTTTAATAATAGATGGCAATGTGGAGCTGCAACATTGAGGCCTTTGAGTCATATGCGTAGTCCAGTGGCGTAGGTGAGTGAGGGCTGAACTGAAAAGGCGCCTATTTCAGCTCTGGGATGTCCAATTTATAGACTTATTGGCTCTAGGTCGCCCTTTTTCAAATTAAGGGGACGCCATTAGGGGCCCTCTATTCAGTTCTGGGGCTCCCATTTCGGCTTTGAGGCGACCAAATTTGCCTCTCAAGGTGCACTTTTCAAATTTAAAGGCGCCAAAGTGTTCTCTAGGGACTCCAATTTTAAATTTGAGGACATCTAATTTGAGTTTCGGGCGCCCAATTCAGTCTTTTGTAGGGACTTTCACTTTACCTCGGTGAGTTACGACGGAAAAATATAATAACCAGGGTGTCCAATATCCCATCCACGCCACTGACCTGCGTACTATGGGAACGGTCGAGCGCAACCCGAATTCCGATGTTTATCGTGCCAAAGCTGGTCGGAGCTGTGGGGCAAACAAAGCGTTTGAGTCGGTTATCAAATAGTAATTAAAAAGTTAAATTTTGAATGTCGAAATCTTCCGGTGAGCCGCCACACCAGTGTAAATATATTACTTGCAAACGAGCTGGGCCGGAAATGACAAAGTCGGAGCACAAACAAAGCTGTCAAAACACTAATTTACTCATTTCAGCGTTCGCCCGGCGAAATAGTTTCGCATGCACGAGGAGCGGGTGCGGAAAGAGAGGAGTTTGGGTTGACCTCGAACCCGCCATCTCATTCATCAAGAAAGTTTTCGCCCGACCCACATTTTTCATACAGCTTCCACACATAGTTCGATATGTGTGCGCAGTCATTGAATTAATTTGGATTTATTTTTATTGTGTGCGGTCATTTGTTAGGATTTATGCCGGGCATTCATTGATAAATTGTGGCAGCCTGATAACAATCTCGCAGATAAGGACGATATAAAAGTATCGCCAAATAGATATTAAGTGCGAATAAATCTCAACTCCTCGCCATTTTCTCGGCATTCCTTTTTTCTCTGGAGCAGTCTGAAAATTTTATGTTTTGAGCTGAAACTTAAATATGTTGTAGCTGGTTCTATCACCCAAAAGTAGAGCTCGTAATCAAGCACTTATCAAATATTTGAGGAAAAATACTTCATTCAAGCAAATATCAAATATTTGCAAATATTTAATAAAAATTTCCCCATATAAAACTACATTTAATTTTTAATACAGAATACATACTCTTTTTGAAGCTTATTTCTAATATAATATTAAGATACAATTGAGGTCGTTACATACAGATACATTTTGAAAGCCGAGGGTGGCAAACCTTATTTCTAGATACAAAATTTTTTAGGGTTAAAAATATTTGTTAATTATTTGAAAAATTATTAATCAAATTTGACGAAAATTATTTGATTTATATTTGTTTATTTGCAAATACTTGATAATTTGATCAGGAGGAAGGAAAAGAGGAAGGAGCTAGGGCTCCCAAAACAGAACAAAACGCTCTCATAAACTGTTAGAAAATCAGAAAGCCACTTCAAATTTCCCATCGAGAAAAATCTTAATGCAGTGGAGGGTTAAAGTCGCTCTTTCATAATTTTTGATGCAGAAACTCATTATTTAAGGCCGCTACAGAAGAATGGAAGCGATCGCCACACGTTAATTAAATAAAGGTCGCACTCAAATATTTGGTTTGCTCTTTTTGTTCCCCATTTTGAGGCTCGAACACACGATTAAAGCGGTGCAGTGCCAGCCAGAAGCGTCACCAGTGGCCGTGATTCCCCGGCTCCCCCCGTTCTAGTGCTTTTTTAGTTGAAAAAATAATACCAATGAGCTCGAATAAAGGAGAGAGAGAAAGAGAAGTCATGCATTGCCTAATCAAACTTCATTTGCATAACTGCTGTTTAACCGAAGCTGTTTGTTTTGTGCGCACACCGCAATGCTCCGTCCTTCAAATCGGGCGGGCATCATCTCTCGTCTCGAGGCAGAGGTAGACTGGCAGAGTCAAGGAAGGCACACATACTTGTTGACTAATTATGGAACAAACAGATCCACAAAGGCCTTGTTGCTTCAATGGATGAGTGCACAAAAATAGCTGTGGGAGAAACTTGGAGGTGAGTTGGCAATCGAAACCAACTTGACTGTCATCCTTAATTGAAACCGTACTCAGCAATGATGACAGAGAGGCGATCTTCGACGAACAAAAGGCATCGGGCTCCGCTTTTATCGACCATGTTGACATCAATTGAAATGCATCACTAATTAAAACGTAGATTCAATTTGCCCCGATTGAAGCCGAAGCCTCCCAACGCCAGCCTTGATTGAATTGCACGTCGCTGCAAGCCGGCACAAAAGAGGAGCGTCCTTGCTGAGGCATTACTCGGTCGGATTACTGTCCATCTGTCTATCATTTGCCACTTAGACTCTCGTGTATCCGAGAGTGGCCGCCTTCACCGGCCATTAGTCACCTTTTGATGAATCACACTCGCACAAGAGTGACGACTGACGAGAGAGGCGAGTTTGGGGTTTCATGGCGCGGAAAAACAATCCAGTAGCTTGATTCCGAGTCATGGAGCCAATCTGCTAGAGATTCTTCGATTCCACTCAAAAATTGCTCTTTCATTTAAAAATATCTCACTTTTCTGGAACAAAATCTCTAGAAAAGCGTCTATTAGTGTAAAAATAGTTATTTGAGAGTTTCAAGGACAATCTTTGAGAAAAAAAAATTTAAGCCAAAAATCCTGAAATTTAGTTTTATGAATGGCCATTTTATGAATTTCAGGTCAAATTTGATTTTCTCCAAAACCCAATTTTTCCACCAAAATGCTTTGTAAACGTGAATCTGGGGCTAAACTTAGCCAATTGAAGCCTTCAGGGACCATTTTTGTGACATCAAGTTTTTGGCCAAAAAACCCGAAATTGAGTTTTCGTCAACGAGCGGAGGTTTGGCCAATTTTAAAATTTTAGGTGAAAATGTTTTTATTTTCAAATTCCACTTTTTCGGTCAAAACTCTTCATTAACGTGATTCTGGGGCTAAATTTAGTCGATTAAGGCCTTCAGGCACCATTTTCGTGACATAAAGTTTTTCGCAAAAAATTCCGGAATCGAATTTTCGTCAACCAGCAGAGCTTTGGTCAAAAAGTTTGTTTCAGGTGAAATTTTTTCTTTAAGGTAAAATTTTTTTCTCTTATTCAAATTTTTTTGGGCCGGACAATTCCGTAAGCGTGTTTCTAGGGACAAATCTACTTAGTCGTTTTAGAACTGCAGGGACAATTTCGGTGACAAAAAATGTTCGGTCAAAAATCCCTCTCTAGAAAGTTGCCTCTATGCTCCGAGTCCTACAAGGCTCTGGCCGCAATCAAAAGGTGCATTTCAAACTGGAGTGGCTGGCGACGGTGCTGCGATACTATTAATATTTTTCAATCAACATATTTATGTGCGCGACAAGCGACATTGCCGATGAAATAGAACTGGTTCGTATTCATTTCGCATTCACCAATTCAGTCTCACAGTGCCCAAGCCTCAACGGGCAAACTAGAAATAGATAAAAGAATGTAATGAGAATGTAAATGCATTAATTCAAGTGTCAACTGCAATATAGTCGAAGCAGTTCCCTATTATTGCATTGCCCGCAATACACACACTTAAATATGCAGCACCGCGACTTTGAATAAAATACGTACGCCAGCGACGACGTGAAACAAAAAATTCGCAGCACAGCTACCTCATTATTCATTCCTTAAGGTTTAAGTACCCGTAGCAATAATAAGAATGCTACAAGCGCTGAATTTATAATAATTATTTTATCGATATAACAACGAGAGTGAGTGCGAGCTACGCAATGAGAGAGAAGTGCATACGATATTCGCAACAAGCTGCCCGACACTGAGCTCGGTGTAATTGGAAAAGTACCACGGGCCCAGAGCTTTTATTTCGCAGCCTGGTTGTGGTTATGGCTCGGCTCAATCAAAACTCGCAGCGGATATTTGAATTTCTGCGGAGAGCTCCTTCTCTTGCTGGACCACAGTGGACTTGGACCTGGTGGCGACTTTCAAATATTGTATTTAGGTAAACCATAGTGGACTTGGACCTGGTTGGAATTTTCATTGACCTTAAAAGCTCCTTTTTGGAGTGGTGTGGAGCCTTATTGACCCTTGAAAACGTCCTTCAAACCATTTAGGACTTTTTACCATGGCAGACTATTATTTACAAACCCTCTAAAACGTTTTCTATGTCCCTCAAAATATTCTTAGGCATTCAAACCATAATTTACTATATAATTGGAAGACCATAGTGGACTTAAAACAAATCCTGTGAAGTAGGTACTCTTTTTAAAAACTCGTAAATATCCCAGAAAGCCAAGATGCAGCAACAAGTTTGGGCCTTTCAAGTTAAATCGACTGAAATCCCACTCCCGACGTACCCGACCCACAGCAGACTAGGCGCTAGTTGGGTTGGTTTCTCAAGGCCGCGAATCAGACCGGCCCGGCTATGAGAGCAGACAGCCGTGGTGCCATCATATATTTCCTCTCTAACTGCCACATAGATTTCACTTTTATGCATGCGAGCGAGATATTTGGAATTGTATAGTCTTTGTAAGTCACATTCATCATAACAAAAACAGCTCCTCGTGTGCAGCACACACGTAGTCGGGAGGGCAGAAACGAAGGCAGCAGAGAGCAATAATAATAGTTGCACATTCTGCCTGCAGTGCCATGTATGGATTTGCATGAATTTGGCATGCATGCAAGTGCTTTACAGCACAACTGGATGCAGGTCGATCAAGCAATATTCCTTTTGCGTACGGCGAATGCGAGATGCGAGTGGCGAAGACAAGACACAACACAATAGAGATAATAAAAAAAATTATAAATGCAACTATAACTAACCATTAAAGTCATATTATTACATTTCGTGCAGTTTGCACTTGTCTACGTTGTATGGCCGTCTCTCCGTGTTTGAGTCATGCATCGAGTGAGAAAGCTGGAGAGGTATCCGCTCACATGTCATGATGAAAAATGGTGAAAAATATGCTCGAGCATGATTATATGAATAAAATATTAAATGTAAAAATGTTAATAAAAATGGAAATGAATGCGGTTCTTCGAGGTGCTGCTGTGTTACAGAACGACCTTACCTCGCTCGGTAATGGGCGGTGCGTTCGCTCCTCGGCAGTTATTGGTGTTGATCGAATCAATCGCGGTGCCAGTTTCGAGAGTCCATTTTCTCAGAAGCAGGCAAGCTGATCGCCGGTGGCTTCGACAGGCCCGTAATCAAGGTGCCTTTCATTATCGGGCTCAAAATTACACGGTGAGGCGCTTTTCTCGCCACGAAAACCCTGGTCCCTTTAATGTTGGCTGACCAGCGGTTGATTTTTGAGCTACCATTATCTTGAGAGATTTTTATTTAAAAAATCCAATATATTTTAGAAAATGGGTCACACGTTTCTTTGATACCAATAGTTACCAATAATACCAAGTTTATGGCAAAAAATATTTTCTTTCAAATAAATTTTTAATCAGAAGAATATTTTTAGAAAAATCTAAAATCTTACTTCAGGAGTTATAGCCAGTAAAGTACCGAATCAGTAGGTCAGACTTTTATCGATTCCTTGTTTGATTGGAGAGACCTATAAATGATGATTATGGTTGTGCGCTTTAATTGCATCAAATTAGTCATTCAAAGCTCCCCAGTGGAAACAATCAATTCGAACATCTGCAGCGTATGTGCCTCGTCCCTCCTTCATTTCCACATTTCCACCTCCCCATTCATGTGTGGGGGGAGCGCATAATAAGCTTACAGGATGCAATTTAACTTAATTAGAGCTAAACCATTCAGCATAGAACAAGGAGAGGATTATATCGGTTTTGACAGACGAGGGGGGAGCTCTGCAAAAAGTCGTGTTATTATCTCGGTTGGGAGAGAGAGAGCTCAGAAGAACATTCTGAAAGGAGCTCTTAATGCCGTTTTATTAGTCGGAGCGATCGCATCTTGATACGGACAAATCCGCAAGCCAACTTCTCCTTGTTCTTCTCAAACTCAAATTACTATCTTGAATTAAATATCAACGCGCAAAAGCTATGAAAATAAATCGCTTCTGCATCCTCTAACGTGGACTCTCCCGAGCGATAGTGAGTCCGCGGTGCGGCTCCGGACGAGTACGTAGTAAAAAAAGATAAATTAAATTAATGCTGCTCCCGAAGTAGTCAGCGTATTCCTGTCTTGCCTTCTGATGCACCCCATGTTTTGCAATTTAATTTACATACATGATACTTTAATCACACTTGATGGTAGTTAATATGCAGAAAATACGTACGTATAATTTACCTCAACTTAGTCATGTGGAATCTAGAAGGAAAGCTGAATGCTCGCAAGCATGCACATTCTGCACTGCGGCCTTTTCGGAGGTGTGAAAGTAACCATCACTTTTGTCCGTCAGTCTGGCGGTTTTCTGCGATATCTAGGGCACGATTGAATAATTCAGGCTGATAAGTGGGGAAAAGCTAGCCCTTCTATTTGATGTGACAGGCTCTACATTTTTTATACAACCTGAGCTTTTCAATCGAGGCTCTTGTGGACTTATGTCATTCTCTGTAATTGCAAACTTTTCAGACCCCGTCTCTTTCAAGCTTATTCATCGAAATTGTAAGGACTTAACTCGTTTTACTTTTCATGTAGAAGGAGAGGGATAATGAGCATCTCATTAACAGAGATTTTTATGCCTTATATGAGAAAAGACTATTTTTATCTCCAAAAGGACTCCTTTAACCCATTGGCTACCAAGATTTTCAAACTGCGTCAAGCTTCCTGAAATCGATTGTTTTGGTTGAAACAAATTTTTCATATAAATAATTCGTAAAAATTTAGTTTTTAAAAAATTTTTTGGAGAATTTATACACTATGCCCATAAATCAGAAATGGGTTAAATTTTTTGAAAAATATTCAATAAAAATAGTTCGGACTCAACTCTAAATATTGTAGAAGAAAAGTTTTTAAAATGATCACGTTAAGTATTTTAAACATAAAATCCAATATGGCGGCCAAACCGAAAAATTTAACGACTCCCCGCCTTTGCTGCTCCAAAAATCAACATCCGAAAAAGCTTATTTCGAGAGTAGAAGGATGAAATTAATTAAAAATGCATTCAAAACTTGCCCGGTATGAAATTAAGTGTCAAGTAGCCAATGGGTTAACTTTAAATTGGAAGACCCCCTCTTCTACCTACGCCTCTGGCTTAAACATTGAGACCCTAGAAAAAAACAGCTGACACACAGAAGGGCAACAATTCTCCGCGGACCTGCGAGTGCAATAATTAACATGAGCATGACCGCTCTGGGTATGTACCTCTCATTGCTACAATTACCTACGCAAATGAAAAACATGCAAAGACTGAAGCATCGATCTTTTCTCGCAATGTCGCTGAGCCGAGTTCAGCGATGTTGCTTTTTGTCAACGCGCAAACCTGCCAGACCGCAATTTATCTGTGCTATAATGTATATGTTCGAATCCATAAGAGAAAAATATAATGGTATTATTTGTCTATTATAATTTAATTGTGCGATTCACCTGTCCTGCACATGTTTCAATATAATACATTATATGGTAGTTACCTGTCGGTATGTATCATGTTACTGTGTTTTTGTTTTGAATGCGACTTTTTGCAGCTCTCTTGCGATATTCCCTTCGCACACCGACAGCATATCGGCCGCATGCACAACATTTTTGTATTCAAAGTACGCGTCTTGCATTCCCGAGTTAGATGGCATACTGATCAAATTTTGAGATTCGCCAGAGCACGCAATGCGCTGCAGCTGACCAGAAAAGGTACTGGAGGCGAAATGCGAGGTCCTTGAAAACCCGTTCGCAGGCTTTTACTAGGGTTTCCATTTTTTGAGTCCCGGGGCTTTTTCATTCCGACGATACCGGGCCTGAATCTTGATTATAATTAATTTAAACAAGGAAGTATATTTACGATAATTAAGGGTTATAGAAATTTGTATTTTATTTAAGCAAAATTGCCAAAAATTTATTTTTAAAAATCATCATCAATCTTTTAGATCCTTTATTTAATTTTTAAGAAATGAGCTACTGTGAAAACGGTTCTTAGTTTACGCTACAGGTTCAGGAAATAAGCTCCTCCAACTTTTGAAGAATCTTCGAATGACCTAACATTGAAAGAAACGAAATTTCTGCCAAAAAATTTAGCAAAAAATATTTTTTAAAAAGTCTCGATTTTCGGAAGCGAGATTGACGCAACTAGAGACCGTCTCGAGGCTCGACATCAAACCCTAGATTCGACCCCAAACGGCTTGCTCTCGGGCCTGCTGCCTGCCTGCAAATTGGCGTTGGGCAATCAAGCAACCGGAGCAATAAATGGTGCAACAAATCATATCTTACGCTTTATTAACACTGATTGTTGTGTTTTCCCCCGTATACTTTTCACAGTCTCGCCTCGCGTTCTCCGTGCCTGCTCGCTGCATCCAAGAGAGCCCTATCTGGCATCAGATGCCTCAAAACAGGTCGCTCGACGGTATAAATTTTCTCAGTCAGCGTTTCAGTAAACGACTTTAAGTAGATCAGCGCAATTGCTGCTGATTTATGGTGCTCCTTTTGTGCTCACTGCCACAGCGCTTTTGCGCGACTCGCTAAGCTGATTAGGGCCGCGCAGGTGAATTAATTGGATCAAAGTCGGGTCATTAACGATCGGTGTCGCTGCGGCCAAAATGGCGAGCTTCCGAGAAGCTGGAACGAAATAATATTTTGATTCCATTGAAAAATATGATGTTTTCTTAGGTGCGGCTAAATACCTTCCTAAGCAAACACCAGAAGTAACAATACTTATAAAAAGGAGAGATATTTCATTTTGCGGAGAAAGAAGCGGAATGTCAACTGTGTTTTTTTAGGTGGTCCATTAAGCGGAAACTTTACAAAGCCCTGGTCTGGAGGACCACTTGAGCTCTGTTAGCCGGGTGTAGACCACAGAGATTTATGGGCTAGGGCTGTAATGGAAATTTTGGAGCTGGTTCGAATTTTTAGATTAATGCGCTCTAGTCTTTGAGCTCTAGTCCTTGATTCTCTATGGTGTCAATTTTTGAGGGCTTTCTCCTTCCATTAAAATTTTTTGGGTTATAAAAGTTGGTCTCAAACATTTCTTAGAGCTCTATTCCAAAGCAATAAAAATTCCAGAAGCTCTAGATATGATTCTCTATGGTGAAAAAAGTATTGAAAGGGTATAGGAATTGTTTAAGAAGTCCTCAAGCTCTGAGGCTGGATTTCAAGAGGGTTAAGAGGGTAGCTCTAGTTCATACAGCTCTATGGTGCCAACTCAACGGCCAGCCAGCAAAGCATGTTCGCAAATGCAAATCACCTTTCCTAGCTGGCTGCAACTAAATAACTAGAGCAGGCACTCCGTAGGTGGATATATTGTCTGCCGTGTTTCGGCTAAATAGTACAAGAAAATGGTTTACCTCCGCACATATTATACATTCCTTTAATTATTGCTAAAAACATAAAATTTTTAATTTATGCTCGTATGAGCCAACTTTGCCGTGTTTACATGCCTCTGTCTGCCATGCCGGTATGCTTCGCCGACTATCGCTCTTGTATACACAACAATATGCTTAACCAAATATTGCACAACACATACACATACTCTCGGCACTCGACGGTCTGGGAACTCGGGTATGTTCTCTCGTATCTACGAGCAAAGTTATAAACTTCGCTGCTATCTGAGTTTTGGGTTTGCTTTTCGTGTAACTTTTGAAACTTTTGCATATTTATTTTTCTCCAAACTGTCTCCCTTATATGAGCCCGCACTCCCATATGGGCCGGGGCACGGTATGGATAGCCTAATCTGGCAGAGCGAATATTTCTGACAATTACATGGTGACTAAGAGATAAGCAAATATCCGTTTTAAAGCACTTTTAGGGTCAATTCCTTTAGAAGACTTGAATGAAGTAATTATTAGTCTTCTAGCCCCTTCAGAGCACGTACCTGCTCTGAGAATGATTCTGGGAACGTTACAAGGACTTCAAAACAACATTTAAATGACAGAAAGACATCCAACGAAGGAAGCACTCGTCAAAAGCACTCGAGGGACTTGGTAAGAAAACTCGTTCGCTCCCGTATCCAAAGAGTTTGCGGAGAAAATGATGTTTCAAGAGTGGCCTGGATCCCCACCAGATTGAACGCCACCGGCATCAAAGTTACGGCACTATTTAGCGCGCAGCAAAGCTCCACATTATCCAGTTTGGAACGTTCTGCAGCGAGTTGACTTGAGTTTTCTTCCATTGTCGTCATGTTGATTGCAGCGAGCAAGCACGGCAATAAACAACAAACACTTTATAAGTAGATTTACAAAGTTTTATAGTACTTTGTATAATTGATTTTCCATTCTTCCTTCTGCTCGCCAGCATTGCACACTTTGTGCAGCCTTGCAGCAATTTTCTCGTTCGATCTCTGGAGTTCGAGCCTGCACACTATTACGCTTTCCATTAATTATTTATTTACAGCGTCATTAGGGGCTTCGCGTCGGTGCATAGGAGATTTTTAATTATTCAGTGCTACTTTGCAGATGAACAGTGAGGAGGAAGGGCAGGCAGCAAATGGTCAAAAGTGTTTCAGGAGTGTAATGATTATAAATATTGGAGAGCGGGTAGCGGAGCCGAGTGCAGTGCAAAAAAGCATTATCCGGGATTTTCGCCTGATACCGTGTTTTCACCGCCGGACTCGCAAGTCAGCTGAATGAGTAACGGAATAACAAAAGGGATTACGGAGCAACAATAATCATAAGGCGATTAGCACCGAAGGTGTTTTCTTCCATTTTACGGCCAAGTGATCATCCTGGATATAAGTTTAAAGCGGTGCTTCCGCCTTTTGAGGTGGAAAACGGCAATTTTGCGGCCCCAGTTGCGAACAGCTGGACACGATCTCAAGATAAAAATGCAGCTCTGATTTAATCAGGCGTCCATTAGGTTTAGGAATTGGTAATTGCCGTGCTTGCTGAAACTGCGACATGCATGGTCAGATCCGGAGCTGGCAGGAGGTGTCTCGGCCGCACGGTCCCCACAGTCGGGTCCTCGGCACTGGCGTTAGCGCATGGCTGGCTGCAGCTGAACGTTATAGCGTTGATTTCATGATTTATTGGTGTTACACATAATGGTGATTATTAATCATAAATATGTACGCGATATCCAACACCTAGCGAGCGCTCGGGCAGCTTTTCAATTGCACTCAAAACAGGTATTGCGGGGCGAGTCAAGGAGTAATAATTAAATTTTACTGGTTTTGCCAATCACCCTGGAAATGGCTGATTATACTTTATGATTGCATATTCAATAGACGGATTAATGGCTATTTGGGATTGAAAAGTGCGGCACATGCGGAACTCGGGTCCATTACGAGCACTTATTTCCAGAGTGGATTTTTTGAATAACACATTTCGACCTTCATCGGGCTCATTCTAAACCCTTTGATGTTCCTCAGACTTTAGACTTTTAATTTTAGCTCTGATGGGATATTTTAGGCTATGATGGGCTTTGGATTCGTTTTCCTTAAAGGGGCTCAAGTTTTGACTCTTATGGGCTTATAAAAAGCCCCTAAATTAGCTGACTTAAAAATGAACGGTGAAATCAGGGGTTTTTTAGAGCTAAAAATTGAAATTAAAAAAAAAAAAATTTTGCTCAAAATGTTTGTTATTAAAGTCCATAAAAACACACAAAAAATCTCTAACGGCACTTGAGAAATAAAAAAAAATACTCAACGGCCCTTTATTTTCAAGAGGCCCAAAATTTCAGTTTTGATGGACCTGAGAGACTTTCTAGGAGTTTTAAAACTTCTTGAAAAATCGAAATAAATTTTTAGTGGAAGAAAAATCCTGAAAAAGTAAGATAACACAAATTTTCGACCCAGCGGAGACACCTCTTCCAGACACCAGCAGGCAGAAAAAGCAATTTACTTTGTTTCAAACGAGGCGGAAAAGCAGATCTCGGGCCATTGGCAGACGCTAATAAAGAAATGTAAATTCAGATTAGAAAACGAGTTTGCGATGCAGTTATGTGCTGCCATTACCACACATCGGCTAAATAATCTGCAGCAAGAAACCGACATCAATGCTCCGGTCGCCGACGTCTTCCTCTCTGATTTATTCAAAACACAAGCAGCCATCCAGTGAACGCATTTCATTCCAGAGTCCAGAGGAAATCACACAACATAGGCCCGAGAGTTGAATGACACGCATACATATGTTGGCCCGATCATGCATGTAGGAATGAATACGAGCGAGCAATCATGGTCAAAGCAGGTTAATATACATTTGCAACATCGTCTCTGTGTGTTCAATAATTGATGTAACCCAGACGTACAGAACACCAGCGCTCGCTCCAAAGCACTTGACTCTACTGGTTAATCAAGTTTCTCTCTCATCGTTCCTGTCCCTCGTGATGGCATCTTATTGATGCATAATATGGTGATGACCAAGTAACATGTAGATTGCGGAGATTTCGCTGCGCACCGAGAGCCCATGCGAGAGTGCAAAGAAGACGTGAAGAAGAAGAATTAGACGTGCATAAGCTTGTGCAGCAACGCTGTCAATTACCTGACATAATGGTCATAATTCAAGTTCATGGCTCGCTTGCCCGTACATGTGCGTGCATCCGCTGGCACAAAAAGCTTTTCTCGAAACGCGGGGAAATGAGACTGGCTTCCCGATTTTCAATCGCTACCCATCATCAATGCAGGTAATTTCATAGTCATCAGACAAATTCGAGTCTACCTACGAGATACCTTTAAAGCGCAACGTGTGACGAATCGCCCAATTTAGTCACGAGTAGCAGTCAATGCGGCATCGAGAGATAGGATTTTAATCAATTCCACAACTATGCCCCTAACAACTCAATCAACAGAAATAAAACTTTAAAGCATTTTAATTGAGTTATTTAAATAAACAAACTTCGAAAATTTCAGCGTCTCACTTCACACATCGAGACGCTCGCTGGCCCGGGCGGGCAGTAGCGTTGAAGAAATTAGAAAAGACCGGTTCTCCCGAACGCCCGATTATTAATGTTTTTGTTCGAAGTTCGTGCATCTCATTAAACCCCGGTCCAGCCATAACTTATCGCTGCAGCCCGTCGACTAGTATTGTAACTCCCAAGAGTGGTTATCAGGGCCGTCATGGGGAGACCTCTAAAAATACCCAGGAGCCTTAAAACAGCCAGTTTAAAAATTATACTGGTCATTAAAAATAATTTAGGACTTTAAGTGCCCTTAAAAAATACAGGAGCCCCTGAAAATTTTAGAAAATGCTCTCACATACTCCTAAAATTTATGCAGAAGCCCTTTAAATAATTTCTGGCTTACAGAACCCAGTTTAAAAATTATACTGATCATTAAAAAATATTCTTGAGCTTTAGAAATAATTAGGACTCCGTCAACAGTATTTTAGAGCCCTTAAAAAAAATTAGGAACCCCTAAAAATTTTGGAAAATGCCCAAAAAATTTTAAGAGTTTTCTTTAATTTATTTAGGAGCCCTTTAAAAAATGTCAGGCTCCTAACAGACCCAAGCAGTCCATTTAAGCAGTCCAAAAAATTTCAGAGTTCCATTTAAATATTCTAGAGCTCCTTTAAATAATCAAGGGCCCTTAAAAAATTCTAGAGGCCCTTAAAAAAATTTAAGACGCTCCTAAAAAATTCCAGGAGACCCTTTAATGTTCAAAAACTTCTCAAGTCCCAAAAATGACATCACGACCCTGGTGAATGGGCACGAAGCCACGCAACCTCGGCTGGAGATTCGAATAAATCATCAAAATATGAACTGAGAATAAGCCGATTGAATTGACTGCTTGGTGCCACTGTCCAATTTTTTCTAGTCGATAAAAAGCGCTAATAGAGGGCCTCTTCTGGTTTCGATAGAACTCTGACCACACCATCGAGAACGATGCGAGACGACCGAAACCAGGCCGGTCCCTGCTGTTCCACTTTGGGCGGAAATTACACCAGATCCGCATATATTAATAGCACCACGGAGCCACCGACGGATATATCCACGTTATTAAAAATTCTGGTTAGCAAATTGCCAACGCTCGCGATCCATAGGTTATCCAAACTTATCAAAAAACCATAAAATTTTAATTAATTTTTCATTACACCACACATATCATTGGTTAAGCATCGATTTATTTAAAAATTCGTTCATAAATATATCAGGAACAACGCAATCGTGCAGCCAACGTGCTACTCGGGCATATTCTGTTCCATTTCGAGGCTGTGGAGCAGAAGTTGGAGCGCGCACAAAAAAAGTTGCGGAATATAAATTGCTGAAATACACATTTGGGTGAGCAGAAATAATCCCATTCACCTTGAAGCACTTTATTTCCCGCTTTTATGGCAGTCTCACTCCCGGGCGAGCGTAGACCGACGGACACCCATCTTCTTCACCTCGCTGGTGCATTAATTAGTTTTTAATATCGACTTCTTGACACCTACGTGTAAAGCGGAGTGGAGTGCGTGGACCCCCAAGAATGGGCTATTAGCATAGAGGCTTGAACTAGAGGGGGTACTACTCGTCCATTTCGGATACCAAGGGAACTCAGCGCATTTCCAACAATGTAAAGATTAAATCTAAAATGATAAGCTATAGCATATAAAATAAAATTTAAGAGCCCCTAAATATTTTAGAAAATATTCAGAAATTTTGAAAATACTTCTAAAATTTCTGCGGAGCCCTTGTAAAGATTTCAGGCTTCTAATAAATCCGAACAGTCCATTTAAAGTGTCTAAGAGCCAGTCAAAAATATTTTGGAGCTCCGTAAAATAATAAAGGGCCCTAAAAAAATTTTAAAGACGCTCCTGAAAAATTCAAGCATCCCCTTTAATGTTCAAAAACTGCTGAAAACCCAAAAAAGAGGTCAAAAGAGGTTCTAAAATTTATTTGATCAAATCAAGTAAAATCATCAATGAGGCCTTTGATTTATAATACGAAACTATAAAAAATTAATTCCCCCTCTACTCCATCCTCTACGGCCATTAGCATAGAAATTCCAGCTTTTGGAAGTCTACATTGAATTTTATTGGCGGCCATATAAAACATGACTATTTTCGTCACTCACAGCTAATTGAGAGGGACGCGGTTGCGGCGCGTCGCGTCGCGGTGAGAAAAGTGCACGTAGGAAATGAAGCGAAACATGGAATGCTAATCTGACGTTGACCTGCGAGCATTGATTAAATGGATAATGAATTTAATGTCGCTCAAGGATGACAAACAGCCTACCATTTAGTAGCACTTTGGTGTGAGCAGCCTGGAAAAACATGAATGCGATCTCGGGATAGAAGTGGCAAACAAATCGCAATGTACCGCAGTTATGTAGTCGTGCAATGCAGATTTAAGACCTGTTGGCTCGTACATGCGAGCATCCGAGTGTGTACATATTTGCATTTGCCCGCATGCTATGCTGCTTTAAACGCCTTTGTGTACAAGTGCATGTGCTTTAATTGTCGGAGATTGGGCCCGCTGAAGCCCGGCGGAGACGAACGTGGGAACTGCGGACCGACGGAAACTGCAGAGTCGCACTTTGAGGCCCTTTACAGAGCTACAGAGGCTCTCTCCGTTCGCAAGCACAGTTTAATTTGCTCTAATTGCATTATTTTACACACTTTTTCCCTCCCGAATGCCACAACTCATGCCGGGCTGACGTTTCGGGACCCCTCGAGTTCCGGACCGCAAACATACATCACCTCCGTTCAACTCGGCTAATTGCGCTCCAAGACGGCTCTCATTTGAATATGCGGGATAAAAATGGCGGTCCTGAGAAGAGCAGTGGAAGTTAATTCCTTACATTATGGCCCTAATCCGTGGAGGAATCTCGTGCCTTATTCATAAATTACGCCACAAGAGCAATGTGTACCATCAAAATGTTAGTATTCATAATATCAACTCTGCCTATCCTATTCTTATCTCTAATCTCGAGTCGTCAGGCTGGTAATGAAACTCCAGCACGGTCGCCTTCATCACATTGTTGCCACAGAACACGCACAGGAGCTCACCATTCCGTTTCGTCTTAATAATATTAATATTTTAAAGAATTAACAGCACAACAAAATCTCGAAAAAAAGATTGGCCGATAAAAATATGATGATAATAATGTGAGGTAAACGCTTATGGTTGTACTCATATAAATTCAACAGGGCAGAGCAATAATGGTGCTTGTGCTGAATGTAAATGAGGAGCCAAACCTGTTCTGGGTCTCGGGAGCTCGGTCCCGGGATGTGGACAGCGGCGTATCGAGAATGGAGAGGGGTCATTTTCAAACTTTGGGGCACTCTAGGGGGCTTAACTCTATTTCTCTCAATTTTAGGGAGCTAAGTTTCCAAGATTCCAGTCCAGGAGGGATTAAAAAGGGCGTCAAGTTGAGTCCAATTCCCTTAGGTTTTACTTAAGGTCAAAACTGAGATCTTAGGGTACCAACTCAAATCTTTGTTGGAAGAAGATAACCCCCTTATCTTTGACCCAATTCAGATACGCCACTGGATTTGGAGAGAAAAAAGGCTGGCGAGACAAAGAGACATCCAAATGGTATTAGTTTTAAATTCTGAGTTATTGTGAAGCCTGATCTGGCCGTGTGAAAAGTCACGGAGTCTCGTTTGTTTTGGCAGGTGCTACGAGACGCGGAAATTTATTCGGCTCGAACCCGAGAGTGAGCACCGCCGACTACTAATTGCTACTAAATAATAATTCCAGCTTAAGGAGAACTCATTAAAAGTCAACGAGACGGAATTCTGCAAAAGAATGAGCAGAGTTGACGTGAACTCATAAACTTGTCAACGAGACACCATGACAAAGTTACTCCTGCGTCGTAAAATAAAAATTTTGTGGCTGACAGCAAAGCATCCGAGACCAAGACGGTGCGAGTTATGATGGACTCGTTCGCTGTCGAGAGACTTATTACGGTTTTATTATATTTATGGCACAAAAGTTTGTGTATCTCCCCGACGAGATCGTGCCTTCCGAGCGAGGTGTAAATTGTGTTTTCTCTCGATTTCTGAAAACTAATTTGAGCTTTACGGTAATTGATAATCGGGACTCTTCCTTGTAGGCACCGCCTTTCCGCCGCCGTCGCGTTCCAGCCAATAGAAGAAGGGCTCCCAGAGGTATCGCGTTACCGCGGGAACTCCGGGGATGCGCTCGGCCTCCTGCTCTAATTAATCATGGACGACTTCAAGCATCCTTGTTCTCCCTTTGTTCGGGGCAGAGCCGAAAATATGGTGGTGGTCGGTTGAAAAAAGTAATTTGCCACTTCAAGGTTCACTTACGGTTCGACGAACGTCAATTGTTTTGGAGTTTGGCTCCGCGTGAGCCCATTTGCAGCTGTCAGATTCAATGCGCTCGACGTCAATGAAGGAGTCGAATCAAGCACATGTTAAAAAGTTTCTATTACGCGCCAACAATACAGTTGGGTAATTAGTTTGTGTGAGTGAGACTTGCGAGACAGACCGCAAGGTTGTTCGTGATACTTTTGGGGTGTGTAGATAATGCAAAGCTGGCCAGAGTTTTGGAGCTCCGGAACGCGCGCCTTGGGGCAGAGATTCGGAGAATATGTAAGAGCAATAAACACTTTATTTGGTGAAGTGTGTATAATTAATCACAGACGCCCGCCTGTTTGCCCAATAAAGTCTTCAGTAATCACTTTTTCGATCGATTAGGTCGGACAGGTCCGCGCTCTCTCTGTATTCCCGACTTTCTCGGGCACACACGCACCTCGATTGTGTTGAAAATCGACTATAATCGCTCTTATTGTGGCTCTTTGATCATCTGGACTGGCGTTAATTGGAGGTGTTGCTTTTTTATTAAATGCAGTCCAGGTGAACTTTAATTTCTCTTCGCCCTCTTTCGGACAGACGAGTCCCACATAAGCCTAGACCCTGTTTGACACATTAACAACCTCATTTAGTCTCTCTAGTGGATTAGTAAAACCCGTAAGAAGCCTCTCCATTTTGAGTTCAGAGAAATTCTTCTGAATAGGAGGACCAAATTTCAAAATAAAGGGCTTGTAAGAATTGTCATCAGTTTGACTAATGATTGGAAAAAAATTTTAAAACATTTTCACGTGTAATTCAGAAAGTGTCAAATGTAGTTCATAATCCGTCAATTGCAATCAAGCTATTTCAAGTACTTTTCAGAATCCATCAATTGCAATCCAGTTTTTCCAAATGCATTTCAGAAAACGTCAATTGTAATCCAGCTATTCCAAATGCTTTTCAGAAAGCGTAATTTTCTATCCAGCTATTCTACATGCATTTTAGAACCTGTCAATTCCAATCCAGTTAGTCCGAATGCATTTAAGAAAGTGTAAGTTGCTATTTATTAGTAATTCCAAATGCTTTTCAGAATGCGTCAAAATCAAATCAGAAAGTAACAATACAATGAAGATATTCCAAATGCAATTCAGAAAATGTAAAATTCAATCCAGATATCGTTTACTCCAATTAATGGATTCTGAAAAGCATTTAAAATAACTTAATTGCAAGTGACGATTTCTAAATTAAAAGGCTAAAAATAAAATTTAAGCCCAGGGTAACCCCATCATTATGTAACTTCCTCAATAACTCCTCTGAACTGCCCAATCGAAAAATATGAGAGTTTTAAGAAACGGACCCCTGACAGAAAACGGGTTAAAGAGCCATAAAATGCACCAACAACGTAGATTGCGGTTGCAAATTCCACAAATTCCTTCCAAATCACAGAGCACTCAGGCACCCAGGCACTCAGGCCCGACGGCCGACGCCGAAACAAACCTGCAGTTTTATTGGGCTAATAGACGAATAAATCTCTATAAAGCCCCTGATAAGAGCCAACATAAAGTCTCCATTAAAGCATTCCCATCTCTCCGACGATTAAGTTCTCAAATGAGGTTGCAGGCAGCAGCGCTAACCAATAATCAAATGCATGCTTTGGGAGATTAATAAACAGACGATAGGCTGTATAATCTGCTTACAGGCGTCTACACAAATTGGAGGAAGCGCTGCGGCCGAATCTGGTTTTGATTTAAGACGCGACACTGTATCTAATGTACTTTTTATTGGATTTTTGTCATGTTTTCGGGGTGCATCGTCATCGCGTTAGATCTTTTTTACTGGGCCGTTGCCCTTTTGTTTGCGCCACTGCCTCGGGTAGACAGACTCTTAAGAGCTTTACGTCCCGCAATAAATATTTGATTTGGTCTGAAATCGGTGCCAAGTTGCGAGTTTTCCTGGAAAAAGCGTACCGTGTATTTGCACACGCTCCTCCTCGTCGTGCCGCCAGATTCTTAATTTACACTTGTCGAGTGATATGGAATTGCACACCGAGTCGGTTATCTGCCCATCAACCACTGCAAAGTGCGGAAGAGAAGTCGGTGAACGCCCGCAGAAAATGCACGAGCGGTGGCTCGGAGCTCGAGGAAGAAAAATGTTAATCGCTTTGGAGAAAGAGAGAGACGATTAACTAGTAATTATTATCAATTTATTGTTCGTTCGCGCACTTTTCCGTCAAACCCATCCAGTGCTCCGTAAATCATCGCTGTTTCTCCGAAAGACGCGTATGACGTAAATCAAGAGCACATACGCGAGCATTTTAAACAGCTGTCGAGCTCAATGAACAGCATGAGCAATTGGGTTTGCTGGAAAAGTTGCAATTTGTGGGGGAGGAGCTCGTTCACTCAAGGGGATTTTGGCATAAATTTAGCGATATGTAGATTAGAGGTATCATGTTTGGCTTAGCCTCGGTAAAGGTATACCTGAGACTCGAGTTCGTTGTACTTCCTGACTTTTCGTTATCCTTCTAATTGAAGGTTCCCTTGAAAAGAGAGCATGGCATTCGTCATTTCTTTTTGAATTCGCTATCCTTCTAGTTGGAGACCTTTAGTCTTAAAACTCTATAAGAACGAACCAAGGAAAAGTGAATAATTTGTTATCCCTCTAATTAAAGACTCTCCCAGTCGAGTTGTCTTTGGAGGGGATCTTCGAATTCAATATCCCTCTAGTTCATGAGTCTCTGTGGTAGAAGGCCTACGATTCGATCTGAACGTCATAAAATACCCCAAGGTAATGGTTTGTCTAGAATAGAATTTTTTTTCTCGATATTTTAGTCTCAAAATTCTGTAAAAACGAACCAATCCGTTATTCCTCTAGTGAAAGGGTCCCTATGGACCTTTAACATTTTGTAACGAGTTCAAGGTCAACTACCAAGGGTCCCATTAATTAAGTAGAGGGACCAGCTGTGCTCCATTTCTACCGAGTCAGACCCTAGCTACTCTATATTATGATGTTATGACTTGCTACTTTCGATTCTAAGTGTTTGTTGTCGAAAATGGGAATATTAGTAGCTTTTAAGGTTTCAATTCAGACAGACAAAAGGGCGCTCTCGCCTCTGGCATCCATTAGGAGAAAATGGAGAAACAAGGAGCAGTTGGAGGAACTCGTTTCGCGCTCCAGGAAGTCCAAAAATACGTGTAACACTTTGTTGTCGCCGGGATATGAGGAAAACACATCATTAACACCCACCGAGGTAGTTATTTATGGGCGCAACAGCGAGTTTTCCAATACGATCACAGCGAAACGCAAACAACCGAATTCTTTCGAAATGCTCGGAGTCATTAGCAATTACAACAAACTAATTAATATTAACGCTCTGCCTGTCAGCTATCTATCCATCCCGTTGCCCAACGAATTCTCGAAATTTGACAGGTGACGTCTGGTTCCCTCGCCGCTTCCTCGTTCGCGACGCGACGCATTTTTCTCAACCACAAATTTTAATGTATGCACGAGCTTTGTTTCTCCTCGCCTCGCCATCACTCGCAGCAGAGCGGAGAGGAGCTGGCACGCTCGAAACCAACTATCCGAGAACAAATAAAATATAACGAAGGCTAGCAGTGCACTAATGGAAGTGATGATAAGATACGCCATTATATCCATTAGGTGTCACATGATACGTTTCTATTTTAACATCATCAATGAACGGGCGAGTGAAATGTCTGTCTGTGTGTGATGTTTTACAACCATCCGCCTCCAGTGCATTGCTTCTATCTTTGCGCTTCTCTGCTCATTCCGGTGAGCTGCTGTAGTCCGCGTTGGTGGTGGTCTCCTCTCACAATGACATGTGTAATGTTGAAGTGGCATATTAAAATATGAGATTCCAACTGTCTTTGCCGTAGATTTATGAAATTTTTTGCCCCGAGGTTCGTTTTACTCCATTTTACAGAAAAAATTTCGGTCGATCTGGATATCTCACGTCGGCCACTGCGCTGGGGCACTTTGACCCCAGAAACTCTTTTATTCATATGTTTATTCGTCGGACGCATGGGAGAGGAATGCGAGTGACATAAACTAGCGACACAATAACTATTAAGTGCGGCACGAAAGACATAAAACCATTGTGTCAAGACCCGAAAATACCTGAGGGTTTATCCTAAGTGGTTTCTAAGCCTTCTAGGAGACTCAAATTGCTTCGAGTGAGACTCAACATAAGTCTGAAGTCCCAAAAATGGCTTAGAAAGTCTTTTCAGAGCTTCAGGAATTATCCTAAGGGCTCATTTCGGTAGACAAGGCCTATTTAAAGGTCTGAGGATCCAAGAAACTCACGATTTTTGGACTCAGGAAATGTTTTCAGAGCTTCAGGAACGATCAGGAAAGATACAACCTGTTAAAAAAGTCTGAGATTCCAGGAAACTCAGGAATTTGGACTCAGGAAGGGTTTATTCTAAGGAGATAATTTCGGGGATTATTCTAAGTCTTCGAAAGTGCCTGAAAATATAGGATTATTTTTGTCAGAATTTGTTTTTAGAGACAGAGATTATCCTAAAGGCTTAGTTTTGGTGTCAAAAGAGTCAAATTTTTAAACAGATTAAAATTCCAGGGGACTTAGACAATGCCAGGATATCGATTCTGAGGTTATAATTACTTTCTTCAGCACAATGCGCTTATTCAAAGAAAGGCCACAAAAACCCGAGTTGACGTGTAATTGTGTTCTATTATTATCACTGTTTCTCTCGGATTTTTCTTTAGGAAACACGAAGGTGGAGACCGAGGATCTGGTATTTGTTCCAATCATTAATTTTTGGTATTTGACGTTGGCCGTTGTGGGGGAACACAAAAGGTAGAAAAGAGCAAAAAGTGAAATGAAAAGGGCAACACCTACGTTATTAATGGCATCGTCTAGGATATAAAAATTACGGACGAGCGGCGCAAGTGAATGTAAAATAACAAAATATTGGAGATTCTACTAGATGTTCCGACATCTTAACACAAATGAATCAAACTTGATGCGTTCCCGAGACAGAGGAGCGATAAAAAATTTTATGAATGGACTGTTTTCGATCGATGGACCGATAGCAGGTCGCCAAGAATGGAGGTTTTTGAGGTAGGAAGCCACCTCCGAAGAGTATCATGGGATCTCCCGAAAATGATACACAACAATCAAGTATCATTAGTTTGTACTTATACGTTTTACGAGTCATTTTAGCGGGAGAAAGCGCAGTAATAAAGGTAATAATGGAAGAGGAGCCTTGGTGGAGCTATTATTGGATAAAGAGCCAGAAAAGAAGGTTCATGAATGGAACCAATTGAGGCTGAAGTGCTGTGAAATGCCGTGCCTCGAGTCTCCGGTTGTGTCAAAAACAGATCAATCATTCTGGCACGCAAGTGATTGCCGATGAACAAAATAAGGGAGGTACCGCGTGTCAATCGTTGATGAGATCGCTACAAGAACCATCATTTTTTGTGCTGCGCTGCGCTAAGCTGGATCCAAACAAGTTCAAAGATTATAAACAAACACACGGATGAGTGATGATCTTGAAATGATACGAAATAGACTCTGTCTTATTACCTGCCCTTCTGATCTCCTGATTGGGTCCCACTGTCTCGGTCTGGGAAAGTGGAGACAGTGGGTTTTTCCCAATTGAACTCCAGAGAAATGCGGGATTCTCAGGCACCTAATCCCCTTTTAATAGCTCATAATGAAGTGTCTGATAGGTTCGAATGGGAGCATGCGTTATTATGATTATTCGCGTAAACAATTATTCGTCTTCATAAATCATTCCCGCCATTTGGAGGCCTCGCTAGCCGGCTAGGTGGTGTAAATCGTGCTCTCGCTCTAAATTACCACGCATTGCATCTTCTACTTATGCAAAATGTGATAGAGCCGGCGTATAATTTAAGAGCTAGATGAATTGTGCAGGAGTAATTTAATGACGATGATGATTATGGCTTCCCCGAAGCTCGGCTGTAGACAAAGTACAAAATTTATCATGTTCACGTAGCCTTAAATGTGCTTTCTCGCGTTGATTTTTCACTTTACACAGCCAGCCGGCTTCGGAGTCGTAGGAAAGGGGGGCTCTTTTTGTCGTCTCCTTTATTCATTCCCGAGTACATTAATCATGCAAGATTGTGCTTAAACATTGGTCTAATTGCACGCGAAGCTCATCTTTCGCCATTCCGAACAAACACAATTCTTTGAAGACTCTAATATTTTAGCATAATGGAGCCTGAAATATATCGCAGAGTCGAGTTGGGGAAATTAAATTACTCGCATAATTGAAATTAGCAAGTCAGATTTTTAATGTGGAAGGCTTGCTGATGGAGAAATAATTGTTACAACTCCCGTTTGTTATTGTTTCCAAATATTTGCGCTCTGGATGGGAGCAGGAAGTGTATTGATTTTCCCAAGGAGCCTGGCGCTCTCGAAAAATGTTAAGGTATGCCCCGGAGCCGTGAATAATTGAATGGAATATAAAACACCTACGTCCTGCTAACCCTTCGTCTTATCGAGTTATCACTTGCCTCGACACGGATAGGCTTTTAAGCGATATCTCTTTTTCCCGTACCCCGAAGGCTTTACGGGTTTTGCGAACAGACGATTTTTCTCGAATTCTCATGCGATTAAGCTAAGTTTGATCGGCACTTCTTATAGTCATTAGTCGGAGCCAATAAGAAGTTTGGCTGAGAATGGAAAAGCTGTTGTTTATCTGAATTTAATCGGCTGAAGAAGCAGCGCCAGATTCCTTCCTCTGCCGCTCATTTTTGAGTTATAGACTGCGGACAAAAAGTCGAACTAATGGTGGAAACATGCTATCAAAAGTAAATTACCGATACGAGGCCGATGTAAACAAGGAAGGGGGCATGGCAGAGGTACAAAAAATTGCTTGCAGTGCGTTTTCAATGGTAGGATTAGTGTAGATTCAAAATATCTGAGTATGCTATCAAAAAGTTACGTATTACCGTAAGGCGGCGGAATTGAATGGAAAGATTTTATCTGCTCGTCGGACACATTTTACCTGAATCAGTTTAAATTGTCGTTCAACTTAGCTCAGCACCTAACCACCAATTTTGTGTTTCTCCATTTTCTCTCTAATGATGGCCAGTCGAGACTCTCGTCGGCTAGAGAGGTCGGGGACGGGGAGAAAGAACTTAAAAGTCATAATTATAGGCTTTTATTGTGTGTTTGATAGAGAGGAGCAAGCATAATTCTAGAACAAGGTCGGACTAGACAGGGATTATAGAAAACGTGTACTATATAATTGAATATTTCCGGCAATTACGCTTTTTCCATATGCGTTACGAACATTAACTCCAGAAATGGGTCTTAAAAGGTTCTCCAGGAGAGCCCATGCTCGTTATGTGCCTAAGTAATTGGACACTCTGGCCGCAAACAGCAGTTATCGCTTGAGTTGACGTGTGTAGAACATGAAAGAGCTCGTGTGACCCACAAAACCGAGTTCCACATACTCGAGTTGGGACTTTGTGGAATCGTAGAAGGTACTCTGGAGCTCTCAACCGACGTCCAAACAAACAAGAATTCATTCAATCCAAATATCCTCAAGGAAATCTCACTCAATTTGTCTTGTAAAAAGAATTATTAGTGGATATTTCATTTTTTCTCATTAACTTAAATTGACAACTAGCGGGAGACCCCCTGCTCGCACTTGCTACGCTCGCCAACACCCCGTTTCGCCCTGGTCATAACTTTTTTTCTAGAAGTGCTATCCAAGTTTTTTTCAAGGAGCTTTAAGAACTTATCAGACTTAACACTCGTGCCAACTGTCATGAAGATACCATAAGTGGTTTTTTATACCGAAATTCTTAGTTTTAGGTCCATTTTGTATAGGAAAATTGACCTTTTGGTTAATAAATTCCCTCCAGGGGGCGCTAAAAGTCAATCCATTCACAACCTCTCTTATTTTGAACCCATAAAGATCTGTGCAAGTTTTAAGAGCTCTACGTCAAGTGGTTTGGAAATGAGAGCCGATGAATCTGTCAGCCTGTCGAAACGCTCCTAATTTAATACTATGATATTTCGAAGTTATATGTTTAATTCTTCTACAGTCTTATGTTCACCTTTTCAGACCCTTCAGACCCGATTGTCTCCGCAAAAACGTGAAAGCGAACAATATCAGTCGATGACGCGACTCCTAACGGACCTCTCCGGAGACAGAAGAAGTTCACTAAAAATCACTCGAAACGGCAATAATGGGCCATTTGTGCCACTCAGAGAGGCATAGGCATCGTTTTGTACCAATTTGCCTCTCCATAGATTTGATATTCAAAATCGCGATATCAAATGTCAACGGAGTCGGTCACCGTTTCGCCGAACATCATTCCAATACCGTCATATCGTGGCATCTTGGCGAAATGAGTAACAATGGCGGGGGAATGTACATCATAAATGATAACGAGCCTCGTTTGGCAGCAGTTCAGATGTCGTACATTGTTATGCAAATTGCTCCGCGCTGCCTTTAAATTAGGCATCATGGATAAGTAACGCTTTTTATTTCAATTTTCCCGTGTTACTGTCAAAAATGGCGGCAGACATAAAGAAAACGGCACACACACGAGTTGCAGCTCCGCTCCATATATATTTGCGAAGAAGTGAAAAACAATACAGACGAGAAGCCCCCGCATTTCGCCCGTTCCGAGGCACTTCCGGGTGCGTGAGGGACCTGCCAGACGATTTATATGCACGACTGTTGGAACGTGTGATAGCGACAACGTTTTACTATTCTTCAGTTGTTGACGACTCAGCAGCCAGCCTTCTTTCACCGTACAAACATTTTCGCGCTTTTATGATTACTTTCATTGTATTGTGTTTCACTTAAGCCCGCTCGCTGCAGAGAGCACATACCGAGTCGGAATGTGAAATAAAAATGCTACATGTAACATTCAACTCATCCCCGGCCGCGTTTGTATACAACATCATCGTTCGCGCGCGATGGCATGCCGAGGCGAGACGAGAGCAAGAAGGTGGATGCGACAATATCTTTTGCTCTTTACACACGCACTTGTACATTTACATGACACGAATATTAATAGGCGTTTTCCTTCTTACCTATAAAAGTTGGTGGTAGATAGGCAGGGATGATAACATGATGAATATGTGCTAAGCATTTGTAAACATGAACATTTGATAGTGTCACTCGTTCATTGCCATCCAGGTCTTGTATCCTGACATGTTCTCTCGGCAAACTTGTAAAAATTTACTAACTTTGAGCCAGACACGAATGCGGGGGTGGAACGAATCGTCAAAGTTCCATTACTGCAGGCAGGGGCGTGCTTTGGGGTTGGATTTGGGTGTGGGATTTCCGGCCCAAATCTCAACTGGTGGAACCGGAAATGGGGCAAGTAATATTTTCTGAGTCACCAAATTTTTTTTCAGCGTTTAAATTATTTTTGAGCCTTTTGCAAATTTTCTTCGGTATTCTAAATAATTTTTTCAGCTGAGAAGATGTCTCTTAGATGAAAAAATAAAGGTCAAACTATACTTAAATGTTGATGTTTCTTCTCTTTCTAATTTGATGGAACCGAATATGGGGCAAGTAGTTTTTTCTGAGTCTCTAGAATTTTTTTGTTAAGTTCTTAAAGAATATTTTTACCCTAAAAAGACCTCTTGGATGAAAAGGGTTACCAAATTTACTTCTGAGTCAAAATCGAACCAAAAAACCGAAGCTTAAAAACCGACTCAAAGGCACGTAATTTTTTCCAAATCTCTAAGACGACTTTCTCAACCTCTAAATTCTTAAAAGACCCTACAATTTTTGTTAGGCTCTTAAATAATTTTTATCAGCTAGGAGAGGACCTCTTGAGGGAACATATAAACGCTAAGCAATATTTTTGGGCTCAAAAATGTTAATTTTTTTTAATCCACTTCAAAAACCCGACTCCAACCCGGTCAATAATAACACCAGTACACTCCTGTCTATGAACTAGCTGCGGTCGGGCTGCAGAAGCCTCACTCTCGGGGGAAAACCGACAGGTTCTGGGCAGTGCAGTAATTGATTCAAGTCAGAGGTTGACAAGTTTCCTATTAAATCAAACCGGAACTCGGCAATACAGACACAATCTGTCCATTCAATCTGCGACATGAAAGCCCGGGTAGCTGCCTCATGAATTGTCACCTCGCACTATATATGACATGAGCTATTCTTTGCATTGTGTGCAATCCGAGTGCAAGTATGCATAACAATATAAATTTCAGCTACCTAGCGGCTGGCTGGTGAAAGTTCCAGCTCCACTTCCTGCATGAGTGGCAGCTAACTGCATTGGAGCAATTGCGACATTTAATTAAAATGGATTAAAATCTTGAGCACCGGCAAAGAAATATGCCTCTTTTGTATTGCGGCTCTTTGAACCGAGAAAGCTGCACTCGGAAAGGCCTCGAGAAAGCGCGTTTGTTTTTGCAGCGGAGTCGAGGGCTCTCCGGTTGAAGATGGGCACAAAAAACCCACCCAGAAACGGACAGAATAGAGCGATTAAAGTTTGTTGGTACAGTTTGGGATTGCTTGGGATCTATTCAGGTTGTTTCGGCGCTCAATAAAATACCCGAAGGTCAATATCAAATTAAAACACGCAGATAAGGTTTAGTAGCAGCTGCCGTCTATTTACGTTTGAAGCATCTCCGACGTCTTGAGCATAAAGAAGCACTCGTCATACACAATTTATCCTAGGCTGAAGAAGGCCTGCGGTTGACATCCTCTCAATTTGCTTCACGCATTTTGTTGTTTCTTTTATTCCTCGTTCTATTTTTATTTATCGTCGTTTTCGCATCTGTGTGCTTTGTCTTCCCTCATGTGTGAATGCGTATTTACTGAACGATCTCCAGATCTCGAGATACGTCTACCTCAACATGGCGCAACTCACCAAATCCCTAAAACCTTACAATCTCTGAATCTCACATGTCATTATGTCATCCTATTTTTCTATTCACGAGCATTTTTTCGAATGACATTGTCATAATACGCATTTTTGTGATATAACAATGGAGGAAAATGGTCGGCGCGAGAGAGAAGGAATTCGAACTCCTTTCACGACAGCTTTCCATATCTCCCAGCGCATCTCCCCGCGCTCCAATCTGACTTGCACAACCTAATTGTACTGCGGTTTCGATGATTTATAATTATTGAACTGTCAAATCACGTCAGCTAGCATTAAATTTAATAAAACTGATACCGTCTGGGCGGGTGAATGGCAGAGCGTGCGCCAAAAGTACGAATCGGCCTATTTTTAGCGCGTTTCCTTCGCAAGAAGCGCTCACGAAGCTCACAGCAGTTGTCAGGTAACACTTGCGTATTTATTCAACTAATTTATGATGGGTTTAGGGGCCCGCATTGGGTGGAGTGACACTTTTATTGGCATTTGGCAGCACCCTAGGGTCTGAGCTAGGGGCATGTGGGTGTTTATCCAACATTTATTGCGCTTGTTGAGCCACTCGGCGCTTCTTTGAGTTTTTGCATGCACAAAGGCGGGCACAAGACAAATAAAAGCGCGGGCCAGCTGTTTATTAGGCATTTAGGGATTCCAAAATGCCCGCCGTTCGTTCATTTTGCGCGAAAGACAATGAAAGGAGGACAAAGAGGTTGTTCCAATTATTCAATCGCCAAAAGGGAGGTTCGTATCCTGGAAACAAAGAGAATGCCGGGGCCAATCACGGTTTCCGTCGGCTCAAATTTCACGGATTTGGTGGGAATCTCCGGAGAGAAGCCCCAGGACTCCGGCTCCCTCACCAGCTGCCTATTTCTTGAACAAAAGAAAACCACAGAGTCTGTCGAGTGGGCGGTTGTCCCAAGATTCTTATCGAAACCCATTTTGGAATTGTACCAAATGGATCCGAGAATCCGAGGAGAAGCAGTGATTAAGGCGAATCAAGTAATCAATGAAAGTAGATCGGAAAGAAGTGAATAGGAGGAATACGTATTTCTTTTACCTGCAGCGCATTCACAGGATATTTATATCAACCAGCAAATCAGATGACAATTCACAGGAATATTCATCAGCATTGTTCTTTCTTCTTTTTTTGTGGGTTTTTGCTGCACGTTCGTTTATTCAATATAATAAACATTAAGAGCAAGACGACAAATATGCCCATCGAAACCCAAAACAGTCCCACGAACTAGATTCTTGAATGTGATAAGACGAACTTCAGTGGGGACAATTGTGTGACATTCATTTCTTTCTCTCTTTATTCCTACATCCAGGAAAGACGCTGAATGCACATCCTTCCCTGTCTGTCAGTCCGATTGGCTTCGAATTACAGAAATAAGAGATGACTCTGATCAAAGAGAATCATAGTCTAGAAGGGGACTTAATATTTTTCCTCACATAAGAGACCATAGAGAGTAAAAATTAGAGAGGGACAAAAATTTTCAAGCTTCTTTCAGCCATTAAAAATAAATTCCCTGGCGTTTTTTTCCCTGACCATAGAAAGTGACAGCCTAGAGGAGTAGCAGGGGAGTGTGGTCAGGGAAGATGAGGCTCGAGAAGGCTTCAGAACCTCTCTGAAAGCTTATACCCATAGAGATGAATACGCGTGTTTTTGCTGTTAATCTGCCAGAAGTAACGTAATACCGCAAAGACGAGATTCTTATCACAAAGCCATTATTCAAAAACTTTAAGATTTTTTGCAGAAATAAGCGGGCTGCAGCTTGGAAGGTAAGATATGTATTTTCTGGAGAAAGAGGGGTATCAAGTTTGCGGTCGCAAAGAAAGTGGAAATGCCCTCATCATAATTTATCTCAACTTTTTCGCTCGAAATCGCGCTCTTCCCATCGCTCGCGAATGAAGATACATGTGCATGCTCGGTGACATAATAATATATTGTTATCAGATGCGGAGGCAACTGCAGGAGGACAATCGAGTGATTCAAATACGTAACAGCCGCAGAAATAATTCAACTTAAAACGTTTCAACATCTTCTTATCTCCGCTCCCGCTGTATTCATTATTTTTTCAGCGTTCTGAAAGCCACTTTGCATACGTAAATGTATTAATAAAGGCAGCTCGGAAATCAGACGCTCACAAAGAGTTGTTGAGTCACAAACAAAAAGCATTTAAAACACAGTCACAATGACTCTGCCGAGCCATTCCTTGTCCCAAGGCGAGCTATCTCAACGCGATATCGCAAATATAAAAATAACAAAATGTACTCGTATCTCTCCATCGATTACCGGGGAGCATTAAAAGGTCGATAATTAAATTGAATTTATTAATTTGTTTCCTTTTAATGTGTTTTTCTCCGCATTTCACCGTCGACGCGACGATCAAAGGCTACTGACGTCCACTTTTTCGCTGAAACATAGTGCCTGGCTCCACCGATGTGACTTGTGATAGTCAGTGGTGTGGATAGAGAGGGCTTATTTCAGCTCTAGAGGTGTCTATTTCGACTTTAAAGGCACTTTCTTCAGCCCTGGAGTACCCATCTTGGCTGTAAAGCAGTGACGGATTTACAGACTAGACAAGAGCCTAGGTCCTCCGCCAAAAGCAAGCTGAACTAGGCACTACCCTAGGACCTCTGCCATATCAGAAATCTTGAACCCTCAGTTTGCCAAATGTCCCCCACTCATTTCCTAAAACATAAAAGTGGTTATTTTTGATTCAAAAGGAGGCCCTTTAGTGGCTTAAAAAGGGGCCTCTTAGCCAAAATTGAGGCCCCCTCTGGCAGCTGGAAAAAGGGCTCCCTCGATCTCAAAAACTTAAAATTATTTTTTCTAATCAAAGAGAGCCTCTGGCAGCTGGAAAAGGGGTCCCCTCATCCTCAAAAATTTTTAATTGATTTTTTTGTATTAAAGAAGGGCCTCTGGCAGCTAGAAAAGAGATCCAATAGACCTAAAAGGTTAGTGAGACAAAATTTTTTTAGGGGGCCTCCTAGAGATTTTTGGTGGGCCCTCAAACATATTATGCCTAGGGCCTCCAAAAATTAAATCCGTCACTGCACCTATTTTCGTTTAATAGACTCTTTCGGGGTACGCCCTTCGTACTCCAGTTACGCTTCTGCAGTGCACTCGATCCTACCCCTTTTTGCGACGCCCACTCAGCTTTTTTTCGCCCCTCAAAACACACAGATTACCCGTTTCCATTGAAATTAGTTATTGCATGCATCAAATATTTAGAGATTTGTCGGGGCGAGCTCGAGAAGGGGCGACATATGTAAATAATACAAAAATATCGGATGAATGACTGTGATCACAGTAATCCATCATGGTACCGTAGCGGTCTCCATGGCGGCGCGCTGCTGGGAAATATCGAGCGCGTTTTCACCCAGGCTCATATTTTACGCGCATTGTCGCGGCTCGGCTTATGCATTTCTTCTCTGTCACTGAGTGATGAACGCCCATATTATTTATTGCGGCTACTAAAAATTTGATAAAGCGTGTGATAAAAAGCCCTGTCAAGCGATCCCATTGTCGTAGCTGGGAGAGCGATATTTACACTTGGCTGTGCGAGAAAACATCAAATACTTTGTCTCCAGCGAGCGTGTCTGAGTCGTTTGGAAATAATTTGTACAAAAGTCATAGAATATATAAAGAGAAGGTCAACGGGTTTGAAAATAACACCCAAACGCATGAAGTCGCCTTTGAAAAAAGTTTCAAATGGCAGAATAACACAACAAACTTTTGGAGCAGTTTTAGATCGGCGTCAGGAGAGCCTCCGGAGGACCCCAAAGGACGAAAAGGACGATGAGGAAGTTACAAAAAGGGGGGCTGAAGGTGCTCTGCTCTGCTTTTAAAGCAGCAGGGCCCTTACAGCCTCTCTCTTGGTGCTTGCCTTTCGACAAGAAAATGGAAAGAAGACGACGACAGTCCTCCTCTGAGCCTCCTCTTGATGCTTTCGGTTCGCTGTCGAGCCCCTTCCTGCCTTCCTTCGGATTCAAAGTTGCCAAGAAGCACGCCTCAGAAGAACCAAAACTTGCCAAAGTCCTCCTCTTGCTGCTTTCGGTTTACTCAGGCGCCGAACCAAAACTTGCCAAAGTCCTCCTCTTGCTGCTTTCGGTTTACTCAGGCGCCGATCTGAAGCCTTTTCCTGGCTCAGGAACAAGGCTCAGGAGTTGCAAGTCGTCGTCTTCTTTCTGTTTTCTTGTCGAAAGGCAAGCACCAAGAGAGAGGCTGTAAGGGCCCTGCTGCTTTAAAAGCAGAGCAGAGCACCTTCAGCCCCCCTTTTTGTAACTTCCTCATCGTCCTTTTCGTCCTTTGGGGTCCTCCGGAGGCTCTCCTGACGCCGATCTAAAACTGCTCCAAAAGTTTGTTGTGTTATTCTGCCATTTGAAACTTTTTTCAAAGGCGACTTCATGCGTTTGGGTGTTATTTTCAAACCCGTTGACCTTCTCTTTATATATTCTATGACAAAAGTACAATAATCGGGGAGCAGCGAGAGAGATGAATGAACCAAAATAGAAAATAGAAAAAGCAGTGTTGTTTTAAGTTTATTAAAAATACATTAATGTGTATTTTCTCTTCTTACCACAGAGCTACCAAAGTACCAACAATCACTCAAAAATACGTCTATTCGAAACAAAATAAACATTGGCATAATATTGTTATCTCAGAAAATACTTAGTCATCTTGACTTGCGTAGTTTTTACGGTGCTCATTCACAGATCGAATCAACAAAAACGTCTTTAACCTCCGCTGGTTGAGAAAATTTCTTCAGCCTTGGCCGGAGCTAGTTGGGCTTTAAAACGCGATAATTTTCCGGCAGCCACAAACGAGTCGGGATGGCAAAAACGGGCTTCATAAAGCGTGATATTTTCGAATCATTGCGAGCTCAAATCGTACAAATTAGTTTTGGGCGAATGATTTGTGTGTTTGGGAAGGGAGTGCGGATCAACGTCAAATGCAAAAGTCGGCGAGTGCACCGCTGCACTGGTGGGGAATAATGATGTTCATAATTATCTGGGATATGCACTTCAAAGGCATAAATTCCGAGTTTTCCATCCAGGCCGCCACCAAAGCTCAACTTTACCGAATAATTTGTCTTAATTTTATTTATTGCCATGGCAAAGTGCATGCAGTTGCATAAGGGCTTGGAAGCTGGGGGATTTTTTGGAGCCCGGGAAGCTCCATTTTCCTGCCCGGGAAGCTCCTTCTCCCACTTTTTCTTCTTTTAACGTCCGGAAAAATAATTTTCCCATTTAAGATGAACTTTTTTCTACCTGGGAAAAACCTTTTCTCTCCTTGAAAAATCGTTTTCTTACTCGATAAGCCCGGATCCAAAATTTTGAGACAACTTTGCGCCCCTAACAGACAGGAGTAGAGCCTGAAATAATTTACAACTGGCTGCGGATTGCATTCATCAGTCCCTGGCGCGCTCCAACTTACCCGATATGCACCTCAGACTCGCGGTGAGTATGCGGGTAGGGAGGTAAAAAATGACAGATAATTGCATGATTGACCCGAAATGTATGTTATTTAATAATCATTAGATTTTGTTTTTTTCTCCCGTACCCATCCACATATTGTCGTCTGTGCTAATGTTAATCAAGATCATATTTTTAAGCGACCCACGTTTTGGTATTCAAAAACAGCATTTTAAGGACGCGCTGAACAAGGATAATTGCGGAGAGCATAATGATAGTTTGATGGTTTTTTCAGCGTAGGAATTCCTGCGAAACATCGGAGCGGCGTAAAAACATGTTGAAGCCACATTAAAAACAATAAATAAATGGTGTTGTTTAATGTAATAATTAATAGACGGTTTTTGTTAAAACTATAATGGCACTGTGTTCGTGAAAAATGATGATAAAGTGTTCGAAATTGCCGGCAATCAGGGAACATGAATGCAACCGGAGTCAGATAAAAAAGTGCCCGGCCACGCATTTCGCGCTTGGATTCATTTGCATTCTGACACATGTCACGGAGATAATGATATATTAAGAATTTAAGAGGGGACGTTCTTTTTGAAGGCTGGGGCCTCAGGCTAAGAAAACTACATAGACCGAAAATACTAATTTCGGTTTTTATACTGAATTTTGTGGGGTTAACTCCATCGTCTCTCGTCCAGACATGTACTCCGAAGCTTTGGCCCAGGGTGGAGGGAGGGTTCAAGAGAGATAATTAGGGCTAAAAAATTCCAAAATATGGTCCAAACATGTTTCAAAAGAGCTCTAGTGAGGCTCAGAAGAGATTTAAGAGAGGCTAAAAAATGCCAGGAAATTAAAAAAGGCAAGGAGAAGTTTTTAATTTAAAGGGGAGGGGTCAGTCTATGTAGCACCTTGGGCTGAGGCTCGGGTAAAAAGATTCGATGTGACACTGCAATTATCGAGCGCTTGACAAATCGAGAGCCTCCCGAATCATGTGCTGGCTTCATCAATATTTATGACAGTATTCTTTAGGATGTCCTACATCGATATTCCCTCGCCTCTATTCCCACCCGAGCATTCCAGCACTCGAATAAATTATTCAAGTCTGCACAATTCAATTTGGAAAAATGTTTTATTCCGCCTCTCCAGGATTTCGCACCAGATCTTTGTCCTTCCGAAAGCAGCATTACTTGCGCCATGTCGAAGTTGGATCAAAAATTTGCTCGAGTTAAATTCGGATTCAGTGGATTCCAGATTAAAGTGATAGCTCCGTATCAGTGGAAATCGATTGGAAGGAGCAGCACCTAAATTATTCAAGCTCCTTTTAAAACAATGTAATCTCGCACAAATCTCAACTTTTATTGTTGTGTCGCGTTCGGGTGGTGCGTTGAAAAATGTATTGTTTCATTGATTTATTACATTCAAATGCTTATAAATAAATACTCGGTAGAACCAATAACACCCAGATCCGATACGTGGATATGAAAAATTGATGTGGAGCGTAATTGATCAGATGGGATTTGCAGCTGAGTTGATGGTGTGGATTGGGATTCGAGAACAAAAATAATTTCAAAAACATGAATGAGTCATCAATTTTTTCTCCGTCTCGACTCTCTCGGATCCAGCTAGGCTTCCCAGAACGCGCATGTGGGAATTCCCGTCAACTTAATTTGACCAAATTGAAACTGGGATGTGATTTTGCAAACAACGTCTACGGTCCCCGGGGTCCCGGAGTTTGTGGGAAACTCGAGCAGTGCCGAACTCTTGCCGATGACGGGGCTGTATCGGCCTGTCACGTCTGACTCTCAACTTTTCAAGCCAGAGGTCACGCCACGCGGGCATGACGGGCACTTTTCGGATGCAAAACCATTTTCTGACTGAAAATATGTGTACATTACTTTACTTTTATTAGCTGTTGTACATAAATCATTGCCTCCATGGCGCTGCAGTTGTGCGAGAAAATCGCCAACTCACCACTTTTTACCGCGCGCCTTTAATGTGTCATACAATATGGCGATGACGACACGTTATTGTTGTCAAAAACGGCACGGCGATCACAATGATCAATTTTAGATAGCTTTTAGAACGCTTTGAGGCATCTCTCGAAGCCGGGATTTTTTCCGCGTCATTCAATAAGGAGCGACTTGCGAACGGCCCGAGACAAATTGTTGCATTGTGCGGATATTAAAATTTCCAAGACGCTCTAAGCTCGCTAAATATAGGACTCGGAATTTCAAAGTCACGAGACACATGACGATGAAAGCAGGAAATATGCAGACTGACACTTATTTGAATTGGGGCTTCAGCGACTTGGGACCGGGGAAGTGGAATGAAATTTCGTGTAATGACACATTACTTTGGGTTTACGACATGGAGATGGTGCTTGTGATGAAGATAAATTGTTTCATCCATGATGCAACTCCAGAGCGTCATAATTTCTTGTTTTGAGTGCTTTTAATCCTCTCAGGGACGGGATAAAGTTTCGCAGATGGATGCTCCGGGCTGGTTCATGGTACGTCTCTGGGCTCATCTCGTTGAGGATTATTATCTAGAGCTCATCTTGGACCGTCTACTTAAATTAAGATTATACTGTTAGTCTTGGCTACAGTTCCCAGGTTACTTGAGAGACAGGCTCTCCTCTAAACTTTTTAGCTCTCTGTGGTTCATCTTGATGTTCTAGAAATGGGCTAGAATTAAATTAAAGTCTTCCTTTAGGCCTCATAGCTCTCTATGCGTCTTCAGACTTATTAAAAAAATAGGCTCTCAATAGCTCTGGGTGGTATAAAAATGTTATTAAAGAACAATGTTACTCATCTAGAACTTATAGCTCTCTGTGGTTCATCTTAAGGTTCTAGAAATGGGCTAGAATAAATAGAAGTCTTTCTGTAGGCCTCATAGCTCTCTATGGGTCCTCAGACTAGTTAGTTCTGGGCTGAATAGCTCCTTTGAAAGGCCTAAGAAATTGTAGAGAAATGTTATTAAATCTAGTCTTGTCCTTATGGCTCTCTGTGGTTTTCCTGCCACCCGAAAAAATAAAATACAAAATTTAATTGAGACCCCCCTCTAGTACCTACAGCCTTCTAAGATTCTTTTACACGCCCCAGTTCCAGAACATCTACTAGGCCGAGCTCAGAGCTCTGGAATGTAAACCTAATCTTGATCACGCATGTGGGGATTTTCTTGAGCCTAATCCGATCAATGTTGCTTATCTCCGTCTCCAGTCCCTCCCCGATACACTCCTCAATATTTCTGGCGTGGCGTGAACACGGAGGAGAAAAAGGAAACGCCAAAATAAACACGAGCTCCCACTTGAAGATGACGCAGAATGGAGACAACTCAATTCGTTTTGCTCGAGACTCGTAAAAAATTCAACAATTTACTTTTAAATATCTACAAATATACTTATAGCTGCAGGACGTCGCGCTCGGAGCACAAAAAGTTCGTGTGAATGGAGGATAGATGAAGCGAGAGACAAAAACTGAGCCGAACCTTTAGAGACACATAATCCGATTATAGTCAAAGATGTCTCCGCTCTTACCAGTGAATAATAAAGCGTGATTTAAATAAGCTCTCCTGGACCTGCTGCTCGGGGGTGCCTTCTCGTGATTGCCTTCGCAGCAGGACGCCGGTGTCCCGATTCCCGTAGACCTCACACCGGACTGACAGACACGCAGCGGCACTTTGCGGTCGGTGTGACTCACGCTCTCTCTCTCACTCGACGATCTCGAGAAAGTATTCATATTTAAATTTGGAGAATTTGTCAAAGGTGCTGACAATGTTATTAACGAAATCCAGCGAGGTGTACGCAAATGAAGCGGGACGGCGAACCTGAGCGGCAGCCAGATTACTCAAAATGCTACTTATAATAAAGAGAGAAGAAACAATATACACGAAGCGAGTCACAGCAAAACGAGCATGATTGTATCACACCACCGTGGAGGCTTAATTATTATTAATGACCATTTTTTTGCCTTGATTATTGGAGACCCGGATTGTATTGATACGGGAGGAGAGGAGCAAGTGAGTGATAAAGTCGTTGACCCACAATTTTGCCGACGATGGTAAGCGGCTTGTTAACAGCCTATTAGCGGGTCTCAGCGGCGTAACTGGGGTCTTAATTTCCTTGACGACTCCAGAGAGTCCATTTTGGGTCCCTAAAATGGACCTTTTTGTGTGCCCCTAAAGCCTCCAAACTAGTCTTAAAATCAAAATCCCCATTGCTAGCTACTCCACTGGCGACTCTCTTTCGGAACCCGACGTCCGAGTCCTCAACAGTAACAAATGAGTCATTAGCGTGGCTTTCGAAAAAGGCCTCCGAGGGCCGTCCGGGGAGCTGCTGCTTAGTATGCAGATACTGCCGATTACCATAACCAGCGTTATTGGCAAAGTCGGGTCGTGTTTCAGGCTCGAGGAACGAGAAGTCGATCGGCGCTTTAATTAACGTTTGGCGCGCCATTAGGAACTTTTGGTTCTTGCAACATTCGATGCCGTAATTGAAAGCCAAGTATGTAAATTAGAGCATATTTTAGCTCGCTGTAGCGCCTACATTGAAGCCGGCATTTAATAATTAATCAATTATTTCGATCAAAGGTAACGTGTTGAGCAACAGCTCCGGATTAGCTGCCCCTTCCCCTCTCGAAAGTATATCGTTATGGTCGTTATTAATTACTTCGTGCATATGGATCGGCTGCGGCTACCTTCACCTTCGTCTCATTCAATGGAACACGCACACAAGAGGTGCCCTTGGAGGTCCACGATTCCGGAGAAGTTATTGCCGTACTAGACCTGCAAGACAAACTAATATTTCTCGCATCGGCCAGTGCCATTAAAGCAATAAAGAGTCGAATTTACAGCAGAAATCTGAGCCAAGAACAACAACCTTCGAGCGCTCCGGTGCCGGTCCGTTCCGTTCAGTTCGTGATTATTATTTATTTAGCTACTCCCTCAACAAGGCAAAACTTAACTCTCATGCTTGCTTCTCTTTTGATGACATGATTTAATGTTTTTTGTCTGATGACACAGCAACAGCACCTATAATTTAATGCGAAGAACAGTTGTTTCAGATGTGTTTATTCACATTCACAGTCCATAAACACTAGAATGGTGTGTTATGGCTTCCGTGAGCTCCCTCAGAGTGGTCTTTAGGGGCGTCTTTCTTCGGCTAAGTAGTTTTTTGAGGGTCAATCACAGTCTGCACTGGATGACAAGGACTTTTTTTTTGGTAGTTTGATAATTTTTGGAGTGTCGAAATCGGTCACTGGAACCTGAAAGAGGCCAGCCTTCTAAGAAACCAATTTTCCCCGAAATCGGTCATTTTTCTTTAATTAAATGGCCCCTTTGACCCATTTCAGGCACGCGTTTTTCACCATCAAGGCTTTAAGAGTCGACAAGCCACATGTAACCGGTGTAAGGAGGCAGCGAGGCGAAATAACTAGTGAGGGACCGAAATTTGCGTAAATCAACAGTATATCGCAAACCGCTGCTGGGAGTTCAAGCGGCCATGTCCTGGAAAGTCAATTTCCACACAGCTCGGCGATTATATATTTATTCTGCCGCGTGTACGATGGCTATCGAGCTGTTTTGTGAACACAACTAATTACGTATTTAAGCCCATACGCAGTCGAGTGTGGCTCGGCAATTACTAGAGTGCAGGATAATCAATATCAGACATGAAACAAAGGCTAATATTTGAGTTAAAAGTTGCGGTAATTGATTAAATTCACCTCGCTTTCAACCTCATCAAATTCGGAATTTATTACCATTTTTCAGTAATGCCATACATGATTGAATTAATTCGATTCCGAGATGATATAACACACGCCCGGCTTATAGATAATATAAATTGTTGACAATCATTTGACTTTATTGCAATAATTGAATTTCATACGCATTTAAAACATTTATATGAACAGGTTTCGACACACATAAAACAATAACAGGCACTCGGATCGAGTTCCACAATTGGCTTTATGGCTTTGAGCAATTTAGAACATACTTTGAACGAATTTCGCGTTTTATTCCAATTACTGCTCGTTTGTGGCGCGACCTGGCATGGTTTGGCTCCGGGCAGAAAGCGAAATTCGACCAATATTGCGTATGACACTCGCGAGCTGGTCCATTCGATAGGGAGTCAGCTTGAAGGTTGCGACAGGGGCGTAGGTGGGATTTTTTTAGGGGGGGCTTTTCGAGCTCTTCTCTCGGCACGTATTTAAGGAAGTGGGAGGAGTATATGAAAGGGGGAGGAATCAATAAAAGAGAGAGAGGAGTCAAAAAAGGGGGAGGAGACTATAAAAGGGGTAGGAGACTATGAAAGGGGGAGGAGGCAATGAAAGTGGGAGGGGTCTATAAAAGAAAAAGGAAACTATGAAAGAGGGAGGAGACTATGAAAGAGGGAGGAGTCAATAAAAGAGGGAGGAGTCAAAAAAGGGGGAGGAGACTACAAAAAGGGGAGAAGTTAATAAAAGAGGTAGGAGTCAAAAAAGGGGAGGAGACTATGAAAAGGGGAGGAGACTTTAAAAGGGGAGGAGTCAAAAAGGGGAGGAGTCAAAAAGGGGAGGAGACTGTGAAATAGGAAGGAGGCTATGAAAGTGGGAGGAGTCAATAAAAGAGGGAAGATTCAAAAAAGGGGAAGGAGTCTATAAAAGAGTAAGAGTCAAAAAAAGAGGGAGGGGCTTACTTCAAATTTTTGGAGAAGGAGTAAAACCCCTTCCTGTTTAAAATCTTACCTACGCCCCTGTCAACAAAAAAGGGTGTTCATGGCCCCCCTTAACGAACGCCACTGGTAGCCAGGCTCTGGCTGGGACAGAATCTAATTTTATGCTCTTTAATCAGAGACTCAGAATCGCAGCAGGACTCGGTGCTGGGAGAAATAGGAGCAGCCGGCCTCATTGTTCCCGAGAGCATGATTTGTCCTTTACAGTTCCTCCGAAATCCGTAACGAATGATTTTATTCAAATTTGATTCCCCGAACGCTTTTCGTCTGCCGACCCGCTCCTGGGTTCGCCTTGAAAGAACGTCAGATTAATAAATACGGATCCCCTTGGTCAACCCTGACGACTCAGTAAAAGTACCTGAACGTCTATTAGTGAAGAGATTAGTTTCGGAAGAAGTACTTTTAATAATGAAATGAGTGTGTTCATGTTTGTGTGCTCAGGCATGATAGATTGGCATGTATCTGTCGGTATCTCGGTAAGTCGCAGTCGCAGCGGGCCGTGCATAATTACAACACATTTGTGAACACATAAAAAGCTAAAAAATGTCTTTTAGCCGTGAAATTTCAGTCGTAGCGATGCTAAATTTATATCCCTTATGCGCGCGCTGGTAGAACAGAATATTTTGCGCTCCAAAGACCGTAGCTAATGCTAATGCGAACACATATGCGTCAAATAATTCACTTCTACCCGCACTCCTCAACGTCATATGTCACCACGAGCAACTTGCGGTGCATCTGATATTAATAATCGAGCCAAAACAGCCAAACAACAACACCAGCATGCTCGGAAGAATGCACACTTTCTCAGAAATTTTAATTAAAACGCTTTATCCGTTGATTTTATGCATATTAAACATTCATCATGAGACGTGTTGACGACTGATGGCATTTGTTTCATCTTCTTTTGCCCAATTTTTCATTCTCTCGCCGCAGTCGAGCCAGACAAGGGCACAGCGAGGCCTAGTCACGGGAAAACGGCCGTAATCCGGGCATTGGAGGTAAGCGGATTAGCTCTAATTAGAGGAGTGAGTGACAGACAGACAGACAATGTGACCTCCGGCTGTTCCTGGAGCGAGAAAGCCGCAAGGCTGGGGCGTGGCCCACATATTAGTGACAAATAGCCGTCGTCTGGGAGTTCGGGAGGGCTGGCACCAATTTCATGCTCTAATCGGAATTTTACGAGCCCGTCTACCGCAGCGGTGCATCTGGAATCGGGCCTGGGGATGCACTAAATCCGAGTCCGCAGTTCCGCTAATTATGTGACACACACACGCGACTGCTGCGGGTCTGACATTCTACATCTGTAATTACATAATTAGTGAAGCACGTACACAAAGGATTAGAATCGTTTTTCTAGCTTTGCGTTTCACTACTAATTCACACTGACTTCTGCAGCAGCCTCTGCTAGAGAGAAAGAGAAACCTAGGCATGTGGCGTACTGGCGCATATGCAAATTGTGTACGCAATTACGACATGATGTCGTGACACGGAAAGGTAATTATGGCCTGTTACGCATACCGAAGGGAAATGCATATTGCAGTGGCACTACTGCAGTTCCAGCAGAGTATTAATCAATCAAAATTGAGTTCAATATTTAATCAGTTCGATTCGGGTCAGGATTTTGCCACTCCGCATTTCCGAGCGGTGGAGCCTTGACCCACAAAAGTCGGCAGCAGTCTGTAACTGTCTGTCCTACATATAGATATTTAGATCCCAGAGAGGGACTGAATTTTTTATGAATTTTGAAACAACCTGAGGGGCAAATAACATCTTTTGAGAACCCAAGGAATCGAGAATGATGGTGTAGAGAAGGTCTTAATCACCTTGAAAGTTGGTATCCCCTCTCGGTCACTTGTCTTTGAGGTTTCAAGGTCAAAAACCCTAGAGTGGTATTTTTTCGAGAAGCTAAGGAATCGATAATGATGGTCTAGAAGAGGTCTAAATGAACTCGAAAGTTTGCATAACCTCTTAGTCACAAGTCTTTGAGGTTTAAGGTCAAAAACCCTAGAGTGGTATTTTTTCGAGGAGCCAAGGAATCGAGAATGGTGGTCTAGAGGAGGTTTAAAACAAGTTGAAAGTTTGTATCCCTTCTCGGTCACAAGTCTTTGAGGTTTCTAGGTCAAATCACATCGCTTGAGAGTGATAAAGTTCCGTTGAAGTTTGCACCCCCTCTAGCCCACAAGCCCCCATAGTTCACCAACTCATTCAGCCCGCTTAATAGTGATCTATTCCCAGCCAGCGTTGCCACTGAAAGTTGAGCTGAGCAGATAATCAAAATTACTTCTGGTTCAGAATTCAAACGACTTTGATTATTCCGCATCACTTCCACTCCAGCACCACCATGCGTTTAGTTGGCAGTTTGCGAGTTTGGAATATGGAGTGTGGGCCAAAGCATAGCAAAACTAATTAAAAAACTTGTGTTTAGAAGCCTTAGCCCGGCATATACAGAGTCGGAATGAAATTATGCGGAAAACACACAAGTCTGACTCGGAGTTGGATATTTGGATTCAACCCTAACGTCGGAGTAATTTTGCAACTAAGTCAAACTAAAGCCGCACGACTACAATTTCGGTAATGGAGCGCAAAGGAAGTTGCTGCGGCGATGCGGGATGAACTTTTGTGAATTCAAATGAGCGTATGTCTTCTTCCTGCGTGGAACCCGACTGGGGGATGTAAAATTCGTAATGCATCAGCGTCGTGTCTCACATGTGGAGTGCCGGAAGAGCGGCTCTGGAACAGCAAAATTGATGATAATTCAAGTGCACAATATAATTTGATTCATTAACTTTGTTATTTTATTGTTATCAAGTGCAGACTCAGGAGCCCGTCGGGTCTGGAATGTCGAGCGCGGGGAAAACAATTAGCTTAGCTCGGTGAGAGATGGAGGGGAGAAGGAGGAGACAGCTCATGTCTGTCATAACGAGCGAATTTGTATGCTCCCGTGTCTCCGTTGATCAATATTAATTGTGAGACATCCAATTACGCTCAGGGATCAATTTTGCGTTGTCTTATGAATGTCACAGTCATTATCCAGGAGATGTCACAACTTTGTGATTTGATTCAGGTTTGGGGCTCCCTCGAGTGCGTGCCTCCGACACCCTCCCGGTGACCTGGACGGGCTTAACTTTGTGACAGTTTTGATTGCTGAAGGACGGCTCCAGTCGTCATAAATCTTTGCGAGTTGGATTGCGATTTCGTTCCCCTCATTAGTCTTAGTCAGACGAGGGGCAGCTGTTTTAAAGTAGGGTGTTCAGTCAGTCTTAAAAAATTTTCATGACGATTTCTTTTAGAGCTTTTTAGATGACTTTCTTGGGGAGTCTTTTGAAGGCTTTTTTGAAAGACTTTTTGGAGGAATCTGATTGGTGGACCTTAAGAAAAATTCTCATAAAGTAATTGACATTTTTTAAAGACTCTAGGACGTCTTCTCAAAGTCTTTTAAAGGACTCCTCAAAGAGACTTATGGAAAATTTCTTACTGGTCTCTTTGAAGAACCTCTGTTAGGACTTTTCGGAGAAGATTTGGAGGAAAATTCCTACTGGAAGTAGCTACCTCTTATAAAAGTCCCGAAGGACTCCTCAGAGAAGGTCTTGAAGGAGCCCTAAGAAGACCCCTTTGAAGAAAACCCTTTAGGCCTTCAAAGGGGCCTAAGAAGACCCCTTTGGCCTTTGACTCATTTCGGGCCGTTCATAGCTCCGCTCGTACGGTTTTGCTCATTTTGCTCGTATGAAAAATTTGAGGTCAAAAAATACATATCTCCTTATTTGGAAAGAACTTGATTTTTCCCGTGATGATTACTCTTAGAAAAAGAATTTGAAAAAGACAAAACTTTGGGGAATTTTCAAAAAATATGTTCGAAAAAACCCACTTTTCAAAAGCCTTAGAAGCTAGTTTTAAGAACCTCTGGAGACTAATTTCCTCCCATGAGGTAAAGACGAAAGATGAAATATTTAGTCAAAAAAGAATTCCAACCCTTGGCTCGAAATGGGTTAAGAGACTCTAAAAAATAAGAGAAAGCTTTTGCCCCACTCTTCCCACCGCAACTGACTGCCATAACGGGAAAATGATTGAGTGTCGGCAGATTTTCGTTTACGACGAGTCCCGGAATTAAATTTTCCAGAAACTTGCTACTCCCATCAATTGTAACTTGTACGCCATTAACTAAAAGTTGAAAAGTCATGTCATAATTCAGCTTTCAACTTTGCTGATAAGTATGTTATTCGCATTATTGATGGCTCAACATGTTGCTTGTTCTAAAGGGGGGAAATTATATAGCCCGCGCTAAGTGTTGCGTCATTATGTACGGGTGTTTGAGTAAAATTTGAATGCCAGGCAAGACAGCACGTGCGGAAAATTAACCTGCAGCAAGTAAGCAGGTCTCCTTGTTGACATGAAATTTCTGCACGTAAGAAACTTGCCGTCCGAGCAGCGCCTGCCTATAATTTGGGAGCTTGTCAGTGTCCTGTGGTTCGGGGAGCTCGGTGAAAGGATGATTTAATAAGGCAATCGAGACGCGTATTGTGCGTCTGTGGTACCAGGTCTAATTGAGACCTAATTCAGACATTCATGGACTTTATTCAAAGCGAGTGTGTGTAATGCAAAAGCAATCGTGTTACAAGTTTTTCCCGAAGTACGTGCGCGCCGTACGTTTTCCATTTTCTCCTTTCCTGGAATGAAGCAAGAAAAGTTTCGTATTTTTATCGCTCTGCGCTCCTTCCTTCCGTACCTTTTTTTTATAATATTTCCTATTCCTGCCCGTGTACTTTGGTCTCTCTTTTTACCCAGACGCCAGACCTTCACCGCAACTCGCTCCCCCAAAATCATACACGCTCCATTGATAAACATAATATGTTTGTTTGTGTCAGCCAGCCGTCAGGGTGCGGCTCACTAGTTCCATCTGCTTTTTCCGAGAGACTGCGAATCGAAAGTTTTGGGTGACTTTGGAGCGAGAAGCGATAGGTACGACCCCTTTTGCGAGCATGTTGTTCGCCCGCGGCCACCAAAGTTTTGCTAGGATACGCACATTGATAGAAAAAGCACCCCCGGGCAATTTTCCCGCCTCTGCTTTAGTGCTCGTTTTTATTATTTTTGCCATACATGTGCAGTCATATGGTGCGAGATTTGCCCCAATGCTCGGCCGAAATTACACCGAAAGAGCAGCATAAAGGGAATAATGACGTTAGGAAGAGTGAAACGTTGATCCAATTTAAGTCAATGTGCGTGAGCGCAATTGATATATGATAAATAGAGTTCGGAACGAGGTTTATGGGGGAGATGCGTATCTCGCAGTCGTTTTGTCCCCGCAGCTCTCTGACCCCATTCTGCCGCTCTTTTGATCTATTCCAACCTCCCACGGATGCTTTGTGGTGTGACTCAAAATATTATTCTAGAAATGAGTCGTTTTCGAGTGTGAGAAAAATGCTTTAATTTTTTTTCTGTTGGTCTTGAAGACCCCATTTTTGCTCCTTTTTTCATAAGAAAGCTTTCAGGAGATTCGTACTTTGAAAATTCGCCAAAAATTGAAACCAATCTGACTTGGGCGTCGTCATGGAAAGTTTGCCTAAAATACGACTTGGATGCAACAGTTAAGGTTAAGGAAACTTTCTGGAACAAAACATTCCAGTGAAAATTGGAGTTGGCATTTCCTTGAAAATTGAGCCGTCTAGTTACCCCGTTGTCTGAGACAGAATCACATTAAAACTGATTAAACCAAGCAGCCGGAAGAATTATTATGGAGTGTAAAATCTAGTTCTAATTGAGCAGAAAATCAGAGGGAGACTAATTAGGAAAGTTGGGCAATAAACATAAATCTCACAAAGTGCAAGATCCCTCGATGTGGCTTTTATCGGGTCATCCGGTCTCCGCGACACCAGAGTGAGGAATCTCAGTCTCCAGACGACGCACATTCTCGCGACGGTTCCGATGAGCGCGCGCTTTGACAAATTACAGCTGCTAAATTCTTGGCGTTAACACATGTTTTTCACTCATAAACTCGATAAATCATCCGCTCTCAACTTCAATAGATCTGTTGTCCATCGAAACAACTCTTCCGAGACACACGAGCTGGAGACATGCCATTTTTTGCATGCTGGGGCTGCTTTATGATAATAATGTTGCTGTTCTCCGCCCGACACAGTGTAAGTGCGCCTCAGAAGGAGCCAAGGAGAGGGATGGTAGAATTTATTGGCTTGCCTTGCTGCATATAGGAGGATTGGAGAGACGCAATTAAGAATCGATTAGTTGTGTATTACATGAATCTACATACTCATGGTCGTAAAGCAGAGCCCAACAATAGGCACATTATCGTTGAATAAATTTGCTTACATCTCAAGCTTGAATGAGTCAGTTGCTTGATTCCTTGAACCGGCTACTTACTAAATCAATCGAGGAGGCTTCCAGGAAACTGACTATTCTCGATCTAGATTCCAGGACAGGGGTGTATCAGGGGGGACCGAACTATTTTTTCAGGGCCCTCTAACACAAGTTTTATTTAGGTTCTTTTTCGGTCCAAAATAGTTGAAATTGTGAAGGTAACATTTTTGCTACAAATAAGTTCTCTAAAGAAAATTCGATTTCAGGATTTTTGACCAAAAATATTGATTCACGAATCCTTAAATTGACTTAGTTAATTCCCAGAGTCACGTTTTGCTGAAAGAAATGGCTATACAAAAATTTAACCTAAATTTCACTCGTTAAGAAAAATCTAATTTTGGGATTTTGGATGAAATTTTTTGTTCAAAAAATCGGTCTCTGGACTACTTCTTCTAGAATCACGTTTTCAACTTTCTTGAGCCGAAAAAGTAAGATCAAAGTCCAGTCCCCCTCTTTCAATACACCCCTGTTCCAGAGACGTACGAAGGAATGTTTTATGCTTGTTGCTCTAATGAATATTTTAAAGATTTATGCGGCCGAAGTTTATTGAAAGTTTGTATTTTCATGCTTAGCGAAGTGTGGCATTAAGTGTCAGGAGACGCAATTTTGGCTATGAGTTGCTAGCTAGGCCCATAATGGAGCTACTGATGTATGCAATTAAATCGGGCCTGGCGGGAGAATTCCTCGTTCCAGTCAAGTCGTCAGATCGGAGTGTTCGAGGCATCGAACAATGGGACGGAGATAAAGCATCGATTAGATACATCGCTCGGATTAAACGCGAGCCACGGCTTCATGACAATACCTTTGGTGTGATGCATTCAAGTACCAAGTCGAGTCCAGAACTTGTTCGGGTTTCGAGAAGACGCTTTTGTTGTCTTGTCTACGTCTTTTGTAATCTCGCGCCTTCAATAATATCTTCATTTTCCCAACAGGCCTCAAAACTGCTGAGTTAAGATTGGATTTGAAGCCAGGTCGATAATTTTTTCTCCCATCTTCGTCCGAGGAGACCAGGCCGGAGTAATGAGATCGGTTCCTGCGATGCTGGGAAACGGGGAATTGGGAAGATGAAATGTCAGAAAAACAGACAAATGGAAAGTGGTGCATTAAAAGGATTGCTCTACAAGTTCCCAATTTTATCATCAAATTACATTCTCGACCGCCCCGGCCGGACTCCTCTCCTGGAGGCGAGTGATACCCTGCATAGGAGTAGTTTAGTTAAATTGCTTATGACCACCAGTTCATTCACTGCATAGTGTTTTGGAGCGGCGCCAAAAACAAAAATTGAACACTTTAAAATCTTTTTGCTATTATTTAGAGCCAGTTCAACATGCTTGATGCATGTTTGGGAGAAGTGGGTGCTCCGGCACACGAGAGACGTACGAGAGTGGAGAGGAGATAAAGAATGCCGAGCGAGTGCGGACTTTTTATTGCGATTTCCTATTTCCACTCGGCATTCACATCACATAAAACAAATATTGATGATGAAAATTTAACAATTTTAATGGATTGAAAAGTCTACATCGCGTGAGAGAATGATTACTGAGACAATACGGGGGAGAAGTCTGCAAACTTGTTGAAAATGGCGAGTGCAGGCGCAGCAGCCACCCAAGAGACACACGACCGGACTGGTGTCACAATGTGTAACTAATTTTTAACTGATGGTGATTATACGACGTCCCGGAATCCGCTGGGAGAATACACAAAAAGTGCAAATTGAATAGAGGGACCGCAATTTGCCATGCATCTCAACAAAATGGAAAAGAAACAAAGTATGCTGGAGGCCTTTGTGTCGCCCTGCACGTCTCTCTCGCAGTCTACGTACGAGCGAATTAGACAAATAATTAGTTACGTACGGCATCATGGGAATGAGGGTGTAGCTTTTTGCTTGCGTGCGTCGTCTAGGGTGTCCCCACGAAGGACTTATTGCCTACACTTTGCAACATTCTTTCGCCTTTTAAGTCCGCTTTCGGTAACCCTGAGCTCAACGAGAGCTGTATTTCGTGCGGCCCACACTCATGAGAAATGTTTGGTATTGCATTGTGCATTGTTCCGTCCTTCAACAACAGATTTGATACACTCAGGTGGTCCAAATTTACGTTCGGAGGGAAATAAAAGGTGCCTTGGATCTAGATTCACAATGGGACTCGAATCAGGGTAGACCTCGAGGCGTTTTTCGAGACCTCGTTTGAGAGTTTTCTGATTGTCCGTCTGTCTAGAATACAAAGGCCTTGAAAAGAAAAGGGTTAGAGACTTAAGGTTTTACATCATGGAACCACCAATGGAAAATTACTTAATTGCTATTTAATTTTGTTTCAAAACACTCTACGAAAACACTTGAGATAAAGATGCAAGAAGCCGCTGGAAGTGAACCCGATAACCTGCAGAAATGCAAGCCGCTCGCTTATCTCCGGTCCTCGTTCGGGGACGGTCGACGGGATCGGAGATGAGAACGGAAGAAAATGAATACGAATTCACTCTCGAGGAAGTGTCAAATAGCAATAAACATCAATACTCATCGCACATTTCCGTTTCCATTAAGCGCAGGAAATCTGTGAGCCCGTATGAAGTCGTAATTAAGTTCGGGCAGCATGGATTGTTATCAAGGGTACTTTATTTATTGATTTTAAATTAATTTACTTTGTTCGTATTTCTCGTTCCAGCGAGAGCTCGGCTTCGCCTGGCTCGGCAAGGTAAAAAAAACTCAATTAACATTTTATAAGTTTTAATTCTCGTACTTCACTCTAGTGGGATTTGTTTTGTTCCTGCCTTACATTGTACCCTACCATGTTTGCAGCATAGCACTCTCGTACCCATGCATCATAACAACTGCATAAAACCTGTTCTAGTTTATTATGGTATGCATGTATTTGCGAGTCGCAGGCCGCAGCATATCCAAAGTGGCTCGGTGCAACAGCTATTGGCGAGGCAGAGGGAAATAATAATAATAATGAATTTTTTATTGCCTTAACTAGTTCAATTATTTATTGCATTTTACGTGGCTGAATGCTTTCAATGCATATTCATTAATTGACGAGAATTCAATTTGGAGAAAAAAGGCATTTTGCCCGCCAAATTGCGCTATTTATTGCCGTGCCAGAGCCGATGTTCATTCCACTTACATCGATGGATGGAGCTCCTGTCGCACACCGAGGGAAAGCGTGCGCCTGATAAATCACACTTTCTCATTATCCGATGTTTATATGCAAAAGCCGCCACAATAAGACACGTGTGAGAAAGAAATCGCAGAATTCCCCTCTGATAAGGCACTAATGTTATTATCTATAAAAACGCCATTAAAGGCTATCCATCTCCCATAATAAGACAACTTAATCTTTATATGCTCGCCGAACTCCGCGGAAAAACGGCATTGATTGCGCCGCGGCAGTCGCCGACCAACAACAAGATACGTGAGAAGAGCCTGTTTGAGACTCTTTACGAAGGTTTATGGCTTTATGGTTTCCGGAGCATCAAAAGAGCCTGTTAACCAGTCGAATCACAGCTCTGATTGACTAATTCCTTTATTTTCTTATACACTCTTGGGTATCTTAACCAAGGGGTATGTCCTGTTGACTCTTCACTGGACTAGCATGGGTTTCCCAGGGCTTCCTAGACTGGATAATGAGTTCTCCATATTGGTCGTATAATTTACCCATGAGCATCTTAACCAAGGGGTATGTCCTGCTAATCCTTCACTGGACTAAAAAAATAACTAAAAGAGAATAAAAATCTTTCTAGATTTGAAGATGAATTCTCCATACGGGTCATATTTTTACCCATGGGTACCTTAACCAAGGGATATTTCCTGTTAATCCTTCATTGGACTAAACCATGGGAAAAGTAACCGAATTAAAATACTGGGCTTCCTAGACTGGAAGATGAATTCTCCATAAGGGGCATATACCTATCCAAGAGTATCTTAACCAAGGGGTATATCCTGTTATCCCTTCACTAGACTAAAAAAAGTAACTAAAAGGAAATAAAAAGCTTCCTAGACTGGAAGATCAATTCTTCCCAATGGTCGTTTCATTTACCCATGGGTAATTTAACCAAGGGGTGTACCCTGTTAACGTTAATAACGGGTAAGAGTGCGAAATTTAGGCTCAAGTGGGTTTGGAGACAAACAGACGGAGGTAACGGGAAAGCAAACAAGCCACAGCGGGGACAGATTCACTTTTTCTGATCAAGTGGAGTTAAACAACAGAAATAAAGCACGGGAAAGGAGCAAAAACGGCTGAGAGTACAAATAAATTACGGGTGCGAGACACTTAAGCGGTCTGTCATCAAGATAGATGTCGAAATCGACTTCATTTGGTTAATCTTATCAAGGCTGCGGGGTTACGGTGGTGGCGTGGCGGCGGAATGAAAGAAATTATGTGGGTCAGTCTAATGAACTTGCTCATGTTCGACTGTTCCGACTGCTCCGAGAGAAGAGGCAAGGAGCCCGAGATAATGGCGGAGAATCAAAAAACAGCGTCAAGGAATGCCGAATGGGGTCGGCCGGAGAGTCGTGCAACAGAGCGTTAGGAGCCAAAAAATAAGTTGTTTAGATAAGGGAAACAGATAGGACATTCATCTTAATTCAATTCGGGTGGATGAAAATATATATTTGTATAGTGGAGGAATTTTCACATAAATTTCATCGGTGGAGCCACTGTCACTCGGCCTCTCGAGAGAGGGAAGCGGGCAAACAGGAGATGTGTGTTTGCTCTTCATCAGGAACGTGGCACTGATTGATCTCTCTTTGTTTTAAAAGCACACGGAGAGTCCTGCGGGAGACTCAAAGGCGGAGAGCATGCTGAGGTCAGAAGAGACAATGTCGCATTATTATCAGGGACAAGACTGTAAATAGGTCCCTCATTGTGTTCCGACTTCTTTGCCGAAATGCCGACGAGCTGTCGAATTAATCTCACGACACAAACACCGCTTTTGTCTCTAGTGTGAGCCTTTCTCTTCGCCCTTTTGTTCGATAGAGGCATCAAAAAGCCTAATTTTGTTTGGATTTTACGACTAAAAAGCCAAACGTGCCGCCTTGTTAGAGCCTCGGTGTTAATTGAAATATTGACGGAGAGAGGTTCGAGCGGCGAGGGGTCATATAGTTAATTGCGTGTTTATGCTTCCGTTTGTTCTGCCCCTTATTTCGAATTCTTGGGATTTTTGAGGAGAAGAGGAATCGAGAAGCGGAATGATAAGAAGCGGCACTGAGAAAGACTCTTTACCAATCTCGAGGTGCCCCCCGAAGTATACCGGCTAGTTCTTCAGGTCTCTCAGGGCCTAAATGGTGCTCTTTTAACTCAACAAATCAGCTCCATAGTCAGTGAGTTGGCTCTCTTATTTAAATAATACGAGTTTGAAAAATCTCCAAAAATTTTTTCGACCTTCTGAAAGCCTCAACAGTGTTCAGGTGGCTTTATAAGTCCCTAGTCAGTGAGTCAATTGTCCTATTTTAATTATCAGAGCCGAGCTAAGTGGAAAAGCAAGCACAAACAAACACCTCGGAGTCCCGAGCCCAGCTTCCTGAGCTCCAATGCACACACTTGAAGTCAATTCTGGGAGCCAGCTCGTTTTGTTCGTCCTCTTCGTCACACTCCATACCTCCTCCGCATCCACGAGCCGAGCGGAATTTGAAACACATCAAAGATTTGTATCTCAACATGTTCAGTCTGTCAAGTCGAATAAGCCTGAGCTGGGGTGAAATGCTCTTCCAGAGCAGTGACGGCAAGCAGGTGCGTAAACCACAAATTGCTCCGGCAATGGCATTACACGGGTCCCCCTGTACTCCATAAGCACTTGTGACAGCTTAGCACCAGATTAAGTGTCATTACTCATTATCATCTTGGGCATGATCACAAACTTTGGTGTCTTGCTACCAATTAGCGAAAGTCATGTTTCGAATCACGCTACTTTCCGCAAAAGACTGCGCGTACTGTCGCTACTATTTATGCTTTGGCGGGTAATCACGGAGCTGCAACGCGCTTTACGATCGACTAAGCAAATAAGTAATCTGATAATGTCGTAGCTGGAGCAACGGGTGCTGAATTAATTGTGGGTTTTATTATTAACCCTCTACTGCAAGGGGGGTCTTCCTGATGCTTTCCCAATCCAGTCAAAACTTTACCATGTTATTACTGAACTCCTTATCATTTCAGAAAGAAGAACTAGGGCTTCCCAAAGTCAATGAAAAATTTCTTTGATCAACTGTAATTTTTTAACAGTTCGCAACTTAAATATAAGCCAGCCTAAAACTTACCTCCCACAAAAGATATCGCAAAATCACTTCTTCAAGCATGTCTTTGCATTAAAAAATATTTGTGTACTAACTACTAATCCTCACTGAAATTGGGCCGGTGGTTTTTGAGTTCCGTTGCCGCCAAACGAAAAAATTGCATTTTTGCAAGGAGAATTTTTTTCCCCCCCTTATAATTTTTTTTCTAGAAGTGCTATCCAAGTTTCCGTCAAGGAGCTTTAGGACCTTGTCAGACTCAACACTCATGCCTGGTTTCATTAAGCTACCATAAGTAGTTTTTTTATACCGAAATTCAAAGTTTGAGGTCCATTTTGTATGGAAAAATTGACCTTTTGGTTAATAAATTCCCTCCAGGGGGCGCTAAAAATTAATCCTTTCGCAACCCCTCTCATTTTGAGTTTAGAAAGATCTGTAAAAACTTCTAGAGGTCTATGTTAAGTGGTTTGGAAATTAAAACCCCCAAATAGTCAGTTTTTGGCCAAAAGGTGACACCACTCATTACAGGGTTAAATGCAAATGTCGCCGGGGGCAATCAGAAGGATGATTGTTCGCCGGTGCATCGGAGTCAAGTGCAGCGACGCAAAATGAATGACATAATTGTTAATTTGGCGGATTGTTGACTCATTAGTCGGTTACTGGAACCGCATTTCTTCGTCGCGTCGTCGTCGGTCGGAGCCCGATTTTCAACGCTTGCTTTTCGATTCCTCCTCTCGCCTCGCCTTGGCTCACATAAATTTTGGCAAACACAATATAGCAATAACGTAATGTGAATTCATTCGATATGGATGACTGAAAACGTTGCATCTGCAGAATTACGAGTGTGTATCGCTCGAGCTAGATTCCCGATGCTTTTGTGCTGCATTTCACCTACAACGTGCAGCCCGGCTCTCGTACACACATTAAGCTGATATTCCAAAATTGGAGACGAAGCCGACGGTTATCGAAATGGCTCGTATGGAGGAGAAAGAGAGAGGTATCGAGCGGAGGCAGACTCTGTAGCAGTATCATAAATTTCAGGAAGCGGCAGTAATGGCAACGTTCTGAAAAGCTGCAGTGTTGCGATGGTAATCACTTGATTGTAAAAAGAACGGAGTACGGAGCTCGGAAGCAAAGTGATATCGTCCCTCCGTTGACATTTTGCTCCATTTTATGGATACAAGCTTCACTTTTGAGTCTGCCCATGTGGCGTGCCGTTCAAAGGCTCAGCGGAATATCCTACTTTAAAATAACGAGAACCACCTCAATCGGGTCATGAACCAATTACGCTGGCTCTTGACTGAAAACTGGGAGAGGAAAAATCTCATTTTTTTGCTCGTTAATTTTTCGTTTATTTTTAGCTAATTAAAGGCTCTTAAGCAAATGGGGAGGGTGCGAAAATTCTCACGACCGTGTCTCCGGGTTCTTGAACCCAATTGCGGCTAATTCAACGAGCTCCAGCTGCCGCAAAGGCGTCTGAGGCAATTCTTGAGCAGATCGGAAAACACGAAAAGCAACAGACTGAAAGTAATTGTGATGAGGAAAGGTGGTTGCGGTGAAAAGCCCGTATAAAGTCAATTTTTTCGCTCGATCCACGCGTGCCTTTGCTTCGTTTACGACTCTCGGCTGCTCCACTCCTCTGAAAAACTAAATAAAGGCGCCCGTGTGGGCTAAGAAGGATAATGTTAAGACGAGCACGGCAACTCCTTCTTATATGACTACATTGAATTGTACTTTATGTGCACCTGCAGCTACATTTTATATTTTATTTTCTCGCTCCCCAAGCAGCTTATCTCTCGAACATTAGAGCACAATTTCATGTCAGGTCGCTGTTTTGTAGCTCTTTTTATTACATATTTTGTTATGAGTGTGCGTCAAAAAAGGGGCATGTAAGCAGTAAAAAAGCAGCTACTGTGTGGAAGGGAAGCGGGGGGAAAGCCTTACGACAAACAACAGCACATTGGCTTCCACAACTTGCCGCTTTGAGGAGCGAAATAATGGATCTTTTTACGACTTCTGTTCTGATGAAAAAACAACGCGCTTGTTCGCCAATCGATTGCGAGTATTAATAAAATATAACGACGAAAAATTGCCAAAAAGTTCCCCCGACTGACGAATCTGACCTTAGCGCGAGTTCCCAGATGCAAATGTCCGAGCGAGACTGCGCAAAACCATTAACTTCGCTTTATCAGTTAAGAGGAATACGAGATTTAATAATTTAATTCGCTTGAGAGCAGAGGCGAAGGTAAGGGGGGGCTAACTGACACTTGTTTGGCCCCCTTCGAGCATGGAAATTTTTCAGGTCGGTCGCTTTTTATATGGAGTGGACAAACAGAGCAAAATTTTCAGCCAATTTTCGTGGAAGTTTGGATTTGAGAAAACTTGGATCTCCCAAAGTACTTAAGTCCGGAGGCTCATCTCTTGGTGGCTGTTTCTAGGGGTCCCTCTAGTGATCGTCACCAAAGATGGGAGCTCTAGCCCCCGTACTTTGGGAGCTAGAGAAAATCGAATTTTTGTGAAATATTTGTATGGGAAAATTTCACCAAGATTTGGTTTTCTCTAGCTCCCAAAGTACGGGGGCTAGAGCTCCCATCTTTGGTGACAATCACAAGAGGGACCCCTCAAAACAGCCACCGGAGCCTCCGGCCTTAAGTACTTTGTGAGATTTTTTTTCGATCCAAGTAGGTCTCAAACCCCTACTTCCAAGAAAATTGGCTGAAAATTTTGCTCTGTTTGTCTACTCCATATAAAGAGCGACCGACCTGAAAAATTTCAATGCTCAAAGGCTAAAAGTCCATTTAAAGCTCAAAAAAATTTCAAAACTGTCTAAATATTTAAAAATTCAAAGTTTTCTTTCAAAAACCGACGACGAGAGCTCCCCTTTCTAGATCCTCTAAATCTTAAGGAGAGCCCCCTCAAAGAAAAACGCCACTGCCCAAGAGTATCAACTTACTATCAGCAGACCACCATCTAGCGAAATCATGACCCGTATTTCAACTGGCTTTTTTGACTGGCTCAAAAGTAAATTGTTGCGCTTCTCTTTGCGATATATTCTTATATTTCCAAGCTCCACCGGTAAAACATTCATAAAATGCATTTTAAATGTCATCATTTTTTGTTAATAAATCATCTGAGGCATTTGTTGCTCGCTGTTCCATCAACTAAGGTTGTGTGTTGGGGGAAACAACGCGCATTGCAGAGTTGCAGACCGAGATAAATATGTATGATTCTCAATCTTTTGTTTTTAAATAATAATAATTTTTGAATTTTATTAATATAAATATTTTCGTGTACCGTGAGAAGTGCCTGCTTGGGTTTTATGGCTCTAATAGTGGTGCTGAGCTATGTTTGACGAACAGACAGATCAGGTTTCCCTTCCCAGTAATGCGCCTCGAAAGCCGGGTAAGAGGCAAAATACCGCTCAGCGTAATACATTTGATAAACATGTGAGTCGCGTCCCAACTCCAACTCTTTTCTATGCATGCCGCAAATTCTCATAAATTTCTCATGATGGCGGCATTCTATGCAATATTCAAAGAAATGCAAAGATAATAATGCGAAGAGCAAAAATACATTTTCGCTTCTAATTTATTAGCTTTCCAGGACTGCACTGCATTGTGATGCATTCAAGCACGACGGTTTGCGCGACGTCATTATTTGCGCGCACCAGCACCAGTTACATTATTAAAATCGCGATGACTTTCCTTAAAATTTATTGCATCTCGCCGAGTTGCCTGCAATTCACTCATCATCTCTTACGATAATGTCTTTCGGCACGTCACTGCATGACCCTAATAGTTGTCAGTCACCTCAAATAAGGGACATACGGCGCTTCAATGGACCCCAGTTGCGGTCTTGGTTAACCCTCTTTCGCCAGTTTTTATTCCTCCATTTTTGCAAGCTTCACCTGAAAGAGCTGACATTTGAGACCGACTTATTATGGAATAACAATATGGGATTATCTTCCAAGAAGGAGCATCTAGAGTTTCCCAAAGTGCCTTCCATGTTTCCTGTTATTTTTTCTGAAGAAGACAACTTTTTAGATCCTGGATAGAATGAGAGGAAATCTGAGTATGTTGTAGCTGTTATCATAACTAACAAGTCATGGCAATACACTATGATCATATCATCTTAAGAGGAGCAAATAGGGCTCCCCGAAGTTGCCCTATTTTTCCCTTTAATTCTTCTAAAGAAGATAACTTTTTTGAGCCTGGGTAAAATGAGCTGAAATTTGAGTATGTTGTAGCTGTTTTAATAACCAACAAATCATGGAACTAGTTTATGACCCTATCACCTAAAGGGAAGCAGCTTGGGGTCCCTAAAGTGTCCCTATTTTTCCCTTTGATCCTTCAAGAAAATATAACTTTTGTTAGCTTCATCTAAATAAGCTGAAATTTGGGTATGTTGTTGCTGTTTTAATAATCTACAAATCATGGAACTATTTTATGACCCTATCATCTAAAGGAAAGGAGCTAGAGATCCTCAAAGTCCCCCAATTTTTGCCATCAATTTTTCAAAAGAAGACAAAGTTTTTAACGCTTATCCGAATGAGCTAAAGTTTGGCCACGCTGGTTCCTCAAAGTCAATTGTCACTTACCTACAGTCCACGCTAAAAAATGTAAGTCATAATAGCTATAGAAAGCCACATAAATTATCCGTTTATAGCTAAAGCAGGTGAGGGTTAAATGACTCGCAGATAAGCTGCTTGTGTGCGCGATTTTCGAATGAAGCGCACGGCCCTAGAAGAAGAAGACTTTCATTATTTAGCCGTGCCGCCGCCGAGCCAGCATCTTTTATTCACAACAGCACGGCAACAACGAGAGCAAGAGCAAGTAGGAGCATGCAGAAACAAAGAACAGAAACTTATCCAATTATGTACATATATTATTAAATTGGTTAAACTTTTGATATATTTATGATATAAATATATGCAATTTAAAAAATACTGTTGTTTGATTTATTTCATAGCGAGTGCGGAACACGAGGCTGGAGAGTTCGCAGAACAACAATATATTAATAAAATATAATGATACGGGGGGTTTAGGTTTAGGTTTCTGTAACAATACATAAATGCACTCTGACGCGAAAGATGCAGATCGCAGAGGTGTATCGCCCGAGATGCCGCCGTCCAAGGCGTCCCGGATTCGCGTCACGTCCCTGGGAGTCACCTTTCTCGATTGAATTGCATTTCTGCATTATGCAATGCTTATTGTTCCCCCACTAACAATGTACACGACGATTTTCCCACTGATTCGGTGCAATTTCGATAAAAATCTCGAGAGCCCGTGCAGAGAATGGCATATTTAGCTGCATTTCCAATTACTATCGGGCCCATAAATTCCGGAGCCATCTGATACAGGGCCGGGAGTGTCACTCGCTGATTCATCTCGGATAGTCGGTGTCGACGAGAGCTGCTCCGGAGTCTCGACTCTCGTACGAAGGTGAATAATGGGCTCAATTAATAAACGTGTCTAGTAATATTATTTATTATCTCCAACACGGAGCAACCGGAACTTTCTTGGCCGGAGAAGGGGGAGAGAGGAATAACGATGTTCCTCTGCTGAATCTAATTGCTCAATTGCTCAGAATAGATCGATGGTGGATCCGATCAGTGCCGGTCCGGGATGTGTTCTGGGATATGAAAGAGGTACAAGACGGATTGCGGGCCGGGTTGCGTCATTAATTGGCCGTATTTATGTAATACTCGGGCTATTCAGGCGGACGCTCATTGTTCATTATACCAGCATTGTTCGGCTGTCGCTGGGTGACTCGAGAGGTGCAAAATGGCTTTCGGAGTGGCACACTTTTCAGCTCACCTATCAATAGTTTCTCTTTTCTTCACAAAACTCTTGACAAAAGGCAGCTTAACTTTCGTGGGCTCAATCAGCAATTACTCTGTGCTTGGGCGATGCACCAACTCTCGGATTCTCGTCAAAATGAGAGAGAGACAATGGGAGGCAGTATCAGTGATGCAGTAGCTCCCCTGATCACAAGAGATAGCGCGCCGATGATGATGTTGAGTAAAACCGCAAGACCATTATCTTCCACGCACATTCACTTGCGAGATTTATTGCTATAATTTGGTAAACCATGATTTAATAATACTCCACATATACTTGCCTCAACAATGAAAATGTGCAGTAAGCAGCAAGATCATTACGTGCTACCACTTAATTAAAGACCTCAGATCAATTATTTTTCCACTCGTCAATTGTTTCACACTACTTCAAACATCCATGTTTTTGTGATCTGCAACATCTGTTGGTGGAATTGTGGTGTAGCGTGGCATCACAGTGAACGTGCTTAACCACATCCGTTCGATATCGATCAATTTGTAAAATTACTACAATTAAACTAACTGTTGGCTGAAACGTGCCGCAGCTACCTTTTTTCTCGCTGCTGCTTCGGTGAAATTTGTTTGTGCGTGACCAGCCTCCTCCGAAAACATCAAATCAAACTCATTTGATAGCGATTTCCACGAACAAAGGGGTTCTGCTGCCTGCTGCGTGGTGAAACTGGCGAGGTGAGATTGATTTGGCAGATAAGATCGCCAGAACTCGGAGAAAACCATAACCAAATTAGCGAGGCAATTAAAGACAAACAAAGGAATTAGCGGAGCCTAACCAGGTCAGCCCATTTTCAGAGATAAGAAATTTTCGGAGCGCTGTCAAGTTGTAAGATTATAGACCTTGGCTTCAGCTTATCCAGTTTGTTTTCGCTCAGCAACAATGTAGGTACAGTGTTTCAAATATTTCCATCGTGTTTTGAGGAACGTTTTTTTCCTTCCAAATTTGGTTGGAGAGAAGAAGAGTAAAGCCTGATTCATGAAGGATTTTCAAGACAATGGAAGATGGTCTCAAAAATAGGTCTTTAAATGCAGTCTTTAACTATCTCCTGCTTATCTAGAGCTCGCCATTCCCGAGCGCTCCAAAACCTATTAAAAGTAACGCAAGTCACCGGGACGGTTCTTCTTCTCACCTCTCGACTATGCAGTTAATTTAGTTGAGGAGTCCTCAGCGCCTCTGCACATATTTATTTAAACGTCTCTCAGGAAGTCAGCGAGGGCACAGACACTGGCACCGGCATGTACTCGACGTATTGTTTACAAAACACACTTGCATATTTACTCAAGCGTTCCAGTCGGGGATCATTATTAACCCAGCTCGCACATTAAACATCCACAGCAGGCACGTCAGGCATAAAACAATTCTTTGTCGCTTTTTGAGTGTTTTATTAGGACGAGCGAGCGAATCCTATATTCCTGCCAGGCCGTCAGGGTCCGGGGAGGACGAAGATAATGCAAGGAGGAAGGTTCAACAGAATGACACACTTGATAGGCAGTAGACAGCGCTTATTATATTTTAATACATTCCAGTTCGCAAGATGAGTTGTTTGGATAGCTGGAGATAAAAGTCTGGCGCCTAAATCAGATGCACGAGCAGCTGGGTCCACCCGTTGCTTCTTCCCAGAACTGCTTATCTCCCTGAAATGTCTCCCAAAACTATTAGACCTGACGTGCAAACTAAACGAAAGGCATTTATCTGCGATGACCCGGCGCTTTTGTATTCCAAATGTTAATTTATTCACTTACTCATTGTGTAATTCTTATTACACCCTTTCGTATACTCGTCGAGGCTCTGTTTGATTAAATTCGAAGTAGCAGCTCTAAGTACTGGTCTTAAACTTTGTTTACCGCTGAATTTATCACACGCCAAACCTTGTTGACTGGGGCACTAGGTTCACGCGCCAGTTCGCTCCTAGGCTGAAGGCATAGGCAAATACACGGTAGCGGGAGTGCCGCCTTTGAACGCGCCAAAATGTGTACGGTGAATGGAAAAATCGTGAAATATTTTATCGATTTGCTTATCGTCCCGAGTTGTTGCTTTGCTGCGCTCTGAAATGCCGCCTACGTAGGTGCTCCTCAGCAACCCGGCATCAACCTTTTCTATCCTGGTATTTATCTAGAGGAGGTAGACAACGACAAATGTGGGACAGCCGCAAAAACAATTAATGAAAAATAAACAAAATAATGGTCTACAAGACAAGACAAACAGGCCCTCGCCGCTCGCGTTGACTGGATCGAAAATTCGTACCCCTGTTTTCTTCTGATTACAATTTCAAATGTAACACATGTGGCTCGTGTTATCGGAAGAACCGCATCGCTGGCTCAAACAACTCGATTTATTCATGCAAACATCAAAATAACTAAAAAACAGATTGAAATTTAATCGATTTGTGTACATTCAGATCAATTCTGGCAATTTTGCATTCTGTATTAGCTCGGCAAGCGGCAAGCCTCCGTCGTGTACACGTACCTTTTCAGCCAGTCAGCCAGACTACTGCAGTTATTGATGGCATACAATGTGAAAAATTGATAGTCCTATTGCTGAACGTAGACACATCAAATATTTTGCATTAACAAAATAAATTGAAATCGAGCACAGAAAGTTTTTCCTCGTGTGTAATATTTTATTTGATGGCGATGGCGACTCGTTTATTCAGAAATATGCATGCAATTCAAATATTGAGCCGACGTTTGTGAAAAATATTTTGATTAAGGCACAGCTTTGCGTTTTGTCATGACTCCTCCGATCCGATTGGCGAACGATGGCACGAAACACCGGTGTTTATCGTCTCATTATCCTCGTTCGTCCTTCGACAAAAGGGACACACAAAGAAACAAACTACCGCTGGGCTGGGAAACGAGCAAAAAATCGATCTCTCTTCAAAAGTTGCTAAAACAATCTCTGTTGGTGTGGTCCGCTGTCAATAATTTATGACATGTGTACATTTGGTCCCACTTTTTGCCTGCCGCTTCGCTTCTCCAGTTCTCCATGTTTGACGTGACTTAGCTCTGGCCCGTCCAACTGTCGGCTTTACTGGCTTTTGCTGCATTTACTTCCACTATGCGAGGCGAATCGCAAAATGTGTCTTTGTTAGCACCCATGCGAAGTTGCTATTCAACACGTCCTTCAAAATAACGAACAAACAGGCTGAAAGTTCATTCGACTCGTTATCGCTCGTGTAACAAATTTGCTAATGGGATGTGATGCCTTAAAAGTGAGCTCGGCAGCGTTACCTGGCGTACGAGCGGACCCCACGTGGCACTCCAGACTCGTGTTCCGTAATCTGTCACATGGATTTGCTGCGAGAGGAGGGAAGAGTTGTGGGCGGAGATAATCTTCAACTCCAAATTAGTTTTCTGTGAGCACAAAGGGTGTTTGACACTTCATGTGCCTCTAGGTCGCCTCTATAGTTTCAGTAATTTTTTTAATCATCTGAAAAGTGTAGAATTCCTCTAGTAAAAGACGCTCTTTGGTTAAAATTATTCTTCTAGTAAATGTGACTCTTTGGTCCTCAAATACTGTTCCTATGAGCCTCTATGGTCGTAAGACTCAGAGCCTATGAAGTTCGTTGGAGACAAAGATGAGAATTATTTTGCTCAATGGTCCCGAAAGTTTGCTCTAGAAAAATCTAATGAGCCTCTATGGTCCGATTTCTTCTAGAAAATAGGGTTCTGTGGTTCTCAAATCCTTTTCTAATGAGCCTCTATGTTCTAAGCAAATTTTCTATGGGCCGAGAAAAGCTGAGAAACACATTGGTTTAAATCAGTCTTCCAGTAAATGTTACTCTATGGTCCTCGATTGTTGTTCCTATGAGCCTGTATGGTCGTACTCCTCTTCAATGAGCCTAAAAAGTTTTAGAGTCTGAGCCGAGTCTGAGTCATTCGTATTTAATGAGCCTAAAAAGTTTTTTAGAGTCTGAGAAAAACAGAGGTTTGAATTATTTCGCTTTAAAATGAAGCTCTATGGTTCAAAAATTGTGCTTTAGAAACGTCTTGTGCTCTATGGTTCAGAAATTGTACTTTAGAAACGCCTTGTGTTCTAGAAAGAATAATAAGCTTCTATGATGAGAAAATGGGGCTTTGTGGCTCTAAAATACGTAAGTCAGTGAGAGGCTCCCAATTTAATATATCCGATGGAGCATATTAACTAGATGAAACCCGGTCCACCGATTCCACGAACGATCTATGATGGCAGAGCAAATCGCTCGGTGCAAATACGCAGGATTACATAAATTCATGAATTGAATTAATCCGACAAACCGGCATCTAGGCAAATCATTTGACATCCAACCAGTTAATATTCGCGCGCTCGCCGCCTGCTTATCGAGGTCTGCGAATCCCGAAAATTTATTGCACTCGCGCGCGCCGTGTTGGTGGAAAATCGTCATCTGCAGCAGGAGTCATCGTGATGCATTAAAATCAACTAGGTGTGATAAAGCGGGCATTTGTTCCCGAGATACCCCAGCAGGCTGTGTACACGTTATTACGCGTCGATTGAAGTTGTACTGTGCCGAGGCCCCACTCGCACGAGCGCGGGAGTGACATGTACCAGAAAAGGTCGCATGTGCAAAATTAATTCATCCAATTCGACAATATACACGAGCAGCAGGCACCCACCGTCGCTGATTCTGTTTTTGCGGCCAGCATTGGAGGGAGGACAAATGAAAATTGGACATTCGTATGCTCGAGTCCGTCCGAGAGATTATCGCCTAATTTATTCATGAGCCAGTTGGAGCCCTGGCCGAGCCTGACGCCTCATTTCCTCCTTGAACGAAGAAAGACCCCGAAGAAAGACACGGCTTTCGGGGAGAAATGTGCAACTGAACCATGCTGTTCTATTCAATTTCTTGCACTCTGTTGACTCGACTGTGTGTAACGAGCAGGAAATACGACTTGTGCTGCATTTTCCTCCGCTTTCCTGACTCGCTGTTGCACATTTTGTATCTCTTGCGGTGCATGCGAAGAAGTCACACAGAAAGAAATGTGCCAGAGAGCAAAGAGTAAGCCGCAGTTCAGCAGTACAATTATTGTTTCCTATCCAGAGACTTCGGCACCGGCTTTCTCCCATTTGTGCCGCAAATGTCCGGCTTTCGGCAAAGATGTTTCAGGGGGAGCACAGAAATTTGATTACTGAGCTGAAATATGGCTCACAGAGGAATTTTCTGATTGAATTATACTTTGAGATCTTTTAAGGAACAACATGAGCACTTTGGAGGGCCTATTTTTTGCTTCTGACATGTCAAAAAATTATTGAGAGCCTCTTTGAATTTCAAAGGGCTCCTAAAAAGTTGTGCTGGGGCCCACAGAAAATTTAAGGGAGCCCCGTAAAATTCCAAGAGCCCTTTTAGACATTCTAGGGAACCATCAAAATCTTCTCTTAAAAATTCAAGGGGGCCCCAAATCTTTTGGTTACCTTTCAAAAGAGTCCCGGTGTAGGGTTAACAGCTTTGCTATCGGCAGGGAGAGAAAACTCATTTCAGGCAGAAGACAAAGCCCTTATGTAAATTGAGGAGAGTTCTCATAGCCAGCATCCATCTCCATTGTTAACCCTCCAGTATTGTATTGTGATCTAACGAGTTAACCCATCTTCATCAATATTGCATCTGTGAGGTTAAAATGTCTGTCGTTGTGACATTTTACGAGAACGCTCTTGATTTTATCGTCGGCATTACCGACAGCTAGCGCGCAGGCGAGCGTCTTTTCATTTAAATTTTATCTCTCGGATGGCTACGGATGAATCTTGTACATTCTATTTCAATGATTATGTAAATTTTGTGTATGTTGCGACTTGCGACTGTTGTTTTATGTCGCTCCACTGCGCACTCAACCTTATGGTTTAACAGGCACTAAAACAAAGCACAATGTTGATGTTGGCGAGGAGAAAAAATAATAATACAGCAGCAACAGCAAAATCAAGCCACAATATTGAATGAATTGGATAAAAACACACAATGTTACTATATTTTTGTAAGCATCAGTGATTTTATTATCTCCCAACGTGTTTTTTATGTACACGCCATCATATGTCGACATAACATTCAAAACGGGTAGCGAAGCGAGTGACATAAGCTATAAAGAGGTTACGGATTGAAAAGGTTAAGAGAATGCTTCCTTTAAAGCGGAGGGGGAAAGGCAACAGGGGGCTCCTAGTGTTGTCGAGGAGACCTGCGACCTTTGGAATGCTCTTGGATGGGATTTCAGTGACGGAGCTGTGCTCTAAATTAGCAGGGCATTTCAAAAAGTTACCGTTACAGGACGTTACAAATCGTTACCATACAAAACTTAAATGGCCTGCTCCTTTGACTACTTTATTTTTTTAGTGCATTTTCATCAATTTTGAAAAAAATGCACTTATGTGTCCGATATGTCCGTCCGTCCGTCCGTCCGTCCGTCTGAGTCGCAAAGGCTCCGAAACTACAAGAGCTAGAGACCTGCGGTTTTTTGCATGATGTCATGTATGGTCTGGAGGGTGGTGGAACCACTTTGCTTTTTCCGGAAAACTGCCTGGGGGGTAATTAAGGGGGTTTTCCCGTTGTATGAAAGTTCCATATACTTCATCCGATTGAGCTGAATTTTGGATATGTTATACATCATGTCAAATCTAGCAAATCATAGAACTCATGTTTGCCCCTATCACTTAAGGGGGTGGGGTGAGAGGCCTTCGAAGGGGGGAAAAATTTAGTTGCTCCGATTGAGTTGAAATTCAGAATGGTCATGTAAAATTACAATTTAAGCAACTTTTGTTTCGGGTCATATACAAAATATAGACAAAATATTTTCACTTCGACCCAACTTTTGCAACAAAGCGAATTGAAAATGCACTCAAATGCGTTCGTCCCCGACTAAGCTTTAAACATGTTTTTTTTGAATGTCAACAATACGAAACATTACAAATCATTACACACTGTAAAAGACCTTCAGTTTCCCTAAAATACCACCATTACAGGGCGTTACAGTACAGTACGCCCCTGTTTGAAGGCAAGTTTCATTCAAGAAGCCGTCTTTCCTTGGAAAAATTCCACTTCTTCTACCCTACCCCACCTCCACGCTTCCGTCCAAGGTTGAATTTTAAACAGACACCTTTTCGGCTCACCGCCACACAGCAGCGACACCGAGCTCCCGTGCCAGGTCCGGCGAAATCTGCAAAAATCTGATTTTTATGGCCCATTCTCTGGAAACCATGTTGGGAAACAAAGCCGAGATGCCTCTTGCCGTTGTGTCTGAAAACTTTTCGTGTGTAAGGATAATCATAAAACTTTATATCTTAATTGCTCTTTTTATGTTTTATGATTATTATGCTTTTGCTCTCACAACAGCGCTTACTGCTTCATCTTCTTAACATTTTCAGAAGTCACTTTCATGCCGGCGTACACAACAATTATTATGGTGCTATGGGTGCAGAGAAAGAGCGGCATCAAGCACGTTTCCAAGTTTTATAATCCTTAAAAAAACACCGAGATCTTCAGCACTCATGCTTCCCCGATTCTTCAAAAATAATTTGAGCAATTTGACGCTGAGCCGTGACTCTGTAGCAGATTTGTGGAGAGCGTGAGTGGGAGCCGGGTGACCCCCAACAACCCCCATTGTGGAATCGCGCGAAACCGGGAGCTCTGCTGAATGCTGTTCCGGTTCTCCGCAACCTTTTTGGTGCCAACAAACGATTCAAAGGCACAGGCAGATCGATTCAACAACACGCCAGCCCGACCGACAGCCGACACAAAGGAGGGATGCATGAGCGGACGGTGTAACTTAAATACGCAGTCGTCAACAGCAAAGCGCTCTATCGTGTTGTGTAAAAGGCCCGAGCTACGTATCGACCTGGAGCCCAACGGTATCTGCAGTCCCAATTGATGTTTTGACACGAAACTAATTAGTACATGTGGGAATGCGCTGGTAAATGGAATGTTTCGTGGGGCCACAATACAATTAAGCCGAAACTTGGCTGATAGTGGGGCTCGCCTCGCGCCTAGTTCTAATTCCGAAAACACGAGATAATTGCACGGTTTTTAATCATTCGCATGGCGGAACACGTTTGCGAAATTGAATGCAAACACAAACAAAACAATATCGTTAGCGGCCAACACCGCAGATAGACACCATTTATAATTGGGTTCTGGGAGGGATTTGCCCAAAATCGACCTTCGGCCTCGTTCTCGTCCTCCACAAAAATCCCCACTTGCCTATCAAAAATGTGTCACTGCAGATTATTTTATGACGGTTCGCAAAGTTTGATTTTGCCGCTTCGCTTCCATGCGAGCCTGAGAGGTTATTGCGGCACGTCGAGACCAGCAATGATTTGGTGAAATATTTATTACCGGAAGGGAGGAATGTCTAACTTTTAATGATGTGTCATAAAGTGGCAACTCCATAGTTTCGCAGACTTCGGAGTGTCTCGGATTTGCAGGCTGCCGAGTTGTGGAAAGAAGGTCTATTCGGAAAATATGGTGCTAAAGAAACGTTTACACTTGTTGAAATTCATTCTTTAAATTTTGGAGAACCGTTCCAGGAGTTCGAGACTTCTAATGAATTTGAAACTTAAGGCTTCTGGTCGCTTTTTCTGTGAAATGTTCTCCCTGTGTGAACTCACCTTAAGAAAACAGTCTCTCAGACAATTTCAAGGAATCTCACCTTCATGTAGACCTTCTGGAAATTTAATATCTTACTCAATGACTCATCATAGGACCAATACCAGAAGCAATGAAGACACACCCTAAGCCTGCCTTCCAAGAATTTCGTTAAACGTTCCAGGAGATAAGACTGACAGAAAAGCCTGCAACAAAGTCGTTTCTCATTTCGAATCACGGGCTTGGCGAGAGAACGGGAAAAAAGCGAATCTCTTAATTCAGCAAATCCGCGATCAAGGGCCCATAAAAAGCGCACCAAATTTATGGCCGCGTTGCAAGCAGCAATAACAAAAATAACTTATTGACGGATCTCCTTTCGGGTTTTTGCATGTGCTGCGGTACTTCCAAATTAACTTGTCAATTTACTTTTTGTTTGTCATAACAAAACTGCATATTTTTGCGCCGGGAGAGAGATGCGAGACTGTGGGAACCGCACTCATCAGACACCTGCTTGAGTTGCGGCACGACAGTCTAAGTTTTGCGCAACACAGGTGTTAAGTGGCGAGATAATCTTCCAGATTTGGGCCATTTTGACTGTCTATCGGTGCATTCTGGACACTTTTCGACTAACATTGGCAGGTACTCGGGAGTCTGACTTCTTCATTAGCGGTCGTGCATGCAAGCGGTGTCACTACAGAGAGGTACCGAGGAGAAGCAATTACAGGCAGACACTAATTTGATGGAGGAATCGTAATTTCTGCTCAGAAGATTATTCCTTTGAGGGGCTTTGGCACCATTCCGAGTCGTTGCTCCTGGGGACCGGGGAGGCGAGTTCTCAAAGCCCTTATAATGCGCCGTAAAATTAATATTCATATACGGTTTAATTTTCATGCGGCTCGGACATATTTCGTTTAGCCGGACGGGGCAGGGGCCGTATTGGATGTGGGTCGTAGTAAGCAACTCATTACTAAGCCACATTTTATGCGTTATTTAAATGCAAATTCGAGACACACTCGTTTCTTGTGTTACAATTATAACATGCCAAGTGATAAGTTACAAGTTTATGAGTTCCCTGGTTAGCTCAACTAAACGAGACCGCATTTCAGAGCGAAACACGAGTGTGTCAACGAGCATGATTTGTTCTGCAAACTCGCCTTTTGAGGGCGAATAAACACTCTATTTGGGGAATTTGTGACTACACATGCCGATAACATTCAGTCCGAATGGCGAACGCCGGTTGTCGGGTTTGGAGGCTTCAAAAGAAGGGACGTGCGAGATACAATCTGTGCTGCTCCTCAAAGAAGACTTTTTAATTCGGTGGAGTACCTCGTGCGAGTAGTCAGAAGGGGGGAATTTCCAGGGGCGTACTTATGAGGGGCGCAGGACTTTCCATCCTGAAGTTCTGTCATATTTTTCGGCTAGGTGTCACTTTTCTGACTCAATGGTGTCAATTTTCTGACCCAATGGTGTCAATTTTCTGACCCAATGGTGTCACTTTTCTGACCGAATGGTGTCACATTTCTGAACCAATAGTGTCAATTTTCTGACCCAATGGTGTCACTTTTTTGACTCATTGGGGTCACTTTTATGACTCATTGGTGTAACTTTTCACTCATTTTGGGATGAAATGAAACTCCAGTACCCCAATATTAAAGGTTGTCCCCTCGGCAAAAATTCCCAGAAACGCCCGTGATAATTTCACGCTCGACTTAGATAAACAGGAAAATTTCCCTGCGCCTGTTTTATTATGCATGCGTTTTCAAGTTATCGCTCGGCTGTATCTTTTTAATTTTCAGTTAAATTCATGCAATGGCGTGGCAACGCTACCCTTTGGATCCGAACTCTTTTCAATCTCTCACAGCAAGCCATCCGCTATCGCATGTCCTTAGTTCCTCCCCCTCCGGCCTCCCCTTGAGCTCACAAAAGTGCCTATATGACATTTTCTTCGCCTTCGCCTCGCCACGCCATGCCACGCCACACCAAGTCGAGGCATACATTTCAAAAGCGAGGACGGGTTTATCCGAAACCTCATCAATGTTGCAATAAAGTTTATGTCGAGACTTTGAACATGCACCTAAATTCGGATTGAAAGGATTTCTTTCGTTGACTTCCCTCGTGCTCTCCATATATCCCATTATGCTCGTATCTCCCAGCGACATTCTTAAGCCGTATATTCTCGCTTGAGAGGGTGCTCTCGGTGAAATTTGCTACTCCGTTCCATGTGACCCAATTAACGCTGCGCTAATCCGCTGCCACATGTCATTACACGGAGACCAGATTTGTTTTAATCGGGTAAATCAAATATCCAGTGTAATCAATGTGCTTTGCGTCGCTCGCTAATAGGTTTAAAACAACTAAACGGAGTGCAGAGAGTCGACCGGGTACTCATCACCATTATACGCGAGGAGACCGAAACAAAGGATAAACCTTAATCACTCTCATCCGCTTTTCCGTCAATTTACCTCCACACAGCTCGTCGCTCGAGCATATGGGCGACTGGTGAAAATATTGCTGCACAAGCCATCATAAAGCAGCCACTAGCATGCATACGTACTCCTGTAGTTACATCACCGCTTCGGAGGGCTTTCGACGACAGATACGAGTTAACAATGAGGCATGTGCTCTGAGGAATAATTTAGTCTCGGGCGAGTTTTATCGACTTTGTATCCGCCCAGATGCGAACACATGTAACTGAGGACGGACATATTTCGGTTTCGTGCTGGGCTTCTGCATCCCCCGGTTCTGGGGAATTTTAATCTCCTGAAGCCAACTACGTATTTGTTGGGAAGCTGGCTTTTTAGTTGACCATTTTAAATAGCTAACGTGATGAAAATTTCTCAATAGAGATCTTTTAGGGTCGATTTGGTTGGTAATTTAATGGAATAATATTTTAGGGGTCTTTGAGAGTAGTCAAGAATTTAATGGGGCAAGTTTATGTCCATTGATCTTAGCTCCCAGGCCACATAGAAAAGCGCATGATGGCTTAAAAGGTGCGGACACTCTTCAAAGTATAAAAGAGCTATAGTTTGGACCTGGTTTCTGCAGGGTCCCAGAGTTCTGGGAGTTCCCCTGGAGGCCTATCAAAATGCCCATTCTCCACTATTTCCCTCTGGATCTCCAGATATTATACTTTTCTAAGTCTTGCCATAGAAAGCGCTAGCTCCGGGGGCTCCTTCTATTTTTTTTCTGAAAATTAATTTCGCGATTTTTTTATGATATGTGAGCTATCTGAGGGTGCTGTGGCTCTTAGGATGGTCGCAGCGAGCTCGTTGACCACTCAAAAAGTCAGGAAAAAATTCGAACTAAATTTTGAATACACGTTTTTGGGTCTAAAACGTCGAATAAAAATTTTTTCTTGAAAAACTAAAGCCCACACTCCAGTTGCATCTCCTCCTGCCAGAGACATGGGAAAAATTCAAATGAGCACTTTTTGGAAGCCCACATATGTTTTTCTTAAAGCTATATCTCGCTTTTTGGCTTAAAAATCCCGTTCTGGAGGTTCTAATGGGTCAAGGTCTAATGGCTACCATGACCTCAGCAGGCTCAGCCCCAACCTCAAGAGCCTTTTCAACCTCCCAAACAATTTTTTGGGTCATGGATTTTAACCAGAATGGCGCCTAAGAAAGTTCATGAGCTAAGGTAATGGTCTCCTTCTTTGGAGGATATATCTAATCAACCTCTAAAATCTCGTCTTTTATGGTTTTCTAGGTGATTTCTTTTTCGGCTACAAATCTAGTCTCAGCAGGATGAAGCCCAAGTCGGATGAGAGACGTGGGTTCGAGGCTTTTATGGTATTTAGCACAGACCCTGGGGGCCCTCCTACACATCGCCGTGCCACGGGATCGCTCCATCAATCCCAGACAGTCTGTAATTTGTATCGCTGCGCTTGTTTGCGAATTAAACCATTTATCAATTTGCAGGGCGATCGCAATTAAACGCACGTTTGTTCCGATACCATCCGCAAACACGGCGCTTAATCATTGTAAAAGTTCTCAAAATGTGCACGTAGCCATAAATTATTGCTTTAGAGAACGAAAAATTAGTTAATACGATCGTAGTATAATGGCTGATAAGTGCCTTCTCTATACATAATCGCATAATTTATCGCTCGTATTCGTTCGAGTTGTCTGTTTGAATGTAGTACACAACGTTTCTTGCGCGCGATCAGCGATCAGCATCAAAATCATAATTTACGAATAAAAGTTATGATTCATGCCACTGATGGGGCTCCTTGATGTATATATTTTATAAAAACGTATCTTCACGAAGATCGCTAGTCGGCTAATTATAGATAATAGCGTTCAAAGTTTGACGTCAATTTTATGCACGAACCCACGAAATTCCTTTCGGAGCGCGGGCCCGAGCTCGAAACAAGGCCGGTGGCGGGGAAAGAATCGGAAGGCGAACGCATTGTCTGCATAATATGACACAAAAACAAGGCACATAATATCAAATTATTATTAATTCCCTTTGTGTCTCCCTGTTTTGTTCTTGGTTCCCGTTTTCATGCCAACTTTCCACCGCCTGAATGAATGTTAAGGAGCAATTAATATTGAGTAAGGTAATGCGGAATGTTTTTGTGCCTTTTTGGGTTCAGAAAAACGAAAACGGAATGTTTCGTGCTTGGGAGCCCGGCCGACTAACGTGTCTTGGCGCACTGTTATTCAATCGTCATAATCAATAGGGATGAATAAATAACGCGAATGAATAGAGAATTCCGAAACTGGCAGAAATCGAGGCGGTGTTCTGGGAACCTGCTAAATTGATTACTTAAACTGAGGTAATGGCACTAATCGATTATTGTGTCTAGACCGAGATTTTTGAGATGTGTTCTTTTATCCCGAAATGATGAGTTTTGAGAGCTGCCAAGGGATTCCGGGAAGAGATCAAATTTTGATATTCAAAAACACGAACTTTCTAGAGCAATTATAAGGCCAATTTTAACGATGAGCCAAAATAGAATATTTTTAGGATTTTTTTTTTCAGACAAACAGATTTATTTTTCACACAATAGAGCCTCCCTTTTCTACGTCAATCGATGAGGTGAATTTTTACGCTACAGGAGACTCCCCAAGAAAATGCACTCGCTCCGGGTGGAGGCGGCAAAGGAAGGAACGAGAAACTTTTACCTTGCGCACTTTGTAAGCTTGAAGCCGTAAAGAGATGAAAAGTACATAACTTTTTCTGGTTCTTTGAGGGAGGCGCATTGCTAAGGCAGCACAGCACGGCGTGTATTTTCTTTGCCGGATTCAAGAAAGGGCGAAATGTAAAGGAGATAAAAATAAAAGAGGGATTCCAACTCGAGTAACGATATTTTTCAATTAACCAAAGTTGCCTTCAGGAATAACTCACCCACATGTATTCGGAGCGCTTCCTTGCATCCTAATTCCAACTTCTGTTCATCCATGATCCATAAAATAAAAGTTGAGCCATACGTAGGACGAAGCTGGGTCAGCCTAGCGACGAATAAATTCGAGTTTCAGCCAATTACTGCTGTGGTAATTACGTGAATTAAATAGCAGAAGGCCCAAGTTTTTCACTCACTTTCCCAATTCCCGATACGCTCTTGACAACGTTCTGGCGATGGCGTTTCTTTGTCTACTGAACAGCTAGAGCATTCCAGTGGAAATGGCAAAGTTTCACCACATTCTTCTCGATGTACTTGCTCATACTTCCTCCCTAAATAACTGCTGCTCACATGAGAAATTCCTCCTGAATCGACTCCGACCACAACTGAAAACAACCACCCGAGATTTCGCATTGTGACAATTTCCATGAGAGAACGGAGACTGAACTGGGAAAGTTTCATGTAATTCGTGCACATTATCGTGTCGTTTGAAATAGGAGATAGAGATGTGTGCTCGCTGCACTGGCACACATCGTGTTTACCTTTCAGTTTCTTTTGTGTTCCCGTCACATGAGCTGTTTGCAGTTACCTTGGAGGAAAATCCCAGTGACGTAGTCAAGAGGTGGTTTTAAGGGTTGTCACTTTCTTGACTCAAGGACTTTGTTTTTAAGAATTTTTGGACGTCAGTTTTTTTACCTCATGGTGTCAGTTTATTGACCTGAGGGCGTCTTATTATGGACTCTACATAGGGTATTCTTTTCTCTAATCCTGGAGTGTCACTTTCTTGACTCAAGAACTTTGTTTTGGACGTCAGTTTTTTGACCTCATGGTGTCACTTTATTGACTTTAGGGGTCACTTCATGGACTCTAGGGTGTCCCAGTTCCGAACTCTGAGAGAGTCACTTTATTGACACGTTCCTTTCCGGCCTTTGAGGCGTTTCTGTTGAGTCTCAAGGGTGGAGCTACGCCTCTGACACAAATTCCCTTTGTCACCATCGCATTCCTAAAACTGAAAACGGATCACGCACTGGCGAGGGATCAGCAGGTCGGGCGGGGGGCGGAAGGAGGGCCCCCGGTGCTTCTAGGAACCCGGCATCTTGGCTGAGCGAGCGAGGATACCAACAGTACCAAGAAGAACACAAACGCACGAACTTGCTACCTTGGGGCTGGCTGTTGTCGTTCAACAATTTGTGCCTTTGTCGGTTGTCCGCCTCCTTTCTTGCGTTTGTTGTTACAGAAAGCGCCTTTGGAAAATTGTACTGAATTGTATTACCAAAACTGTGCGTTTCCGTGTGCCAGGGTCTTGCCGCTTGCCATGTAATAAGATTGATAACGTAAACGTTAGTTACAACAATAATTTGGGTACATGTTCCTCTATTCTGGGCAACTGACATGAGCAGGTTACAAGTCATCCAAAGTAATTGAGGTAGGTTGCAGAGGGCTACGTGAGGCTCTAGGAGAGGTGTATCGGTGTCAGCGGCATATTGGCAACTCGCGGCGAGCGGAGAGCAAAAGTGCAAAATAAAGGTAAAAATTATTACGTGAGAGATAAAATATTTCCGCATGCTTCAACTCAATTACTGAAATTGCCATGATAAATTTAGGAGTAATTAAAAAATTGTTCGTTATCGCGTGGAACGTTTAAGTAAAACAAAATATATAAAATACATTTATTTCCACATTCGCAGTCGTACAAGAGGAGCAACAACACCATATGCAAATTACAGCGCGCTGCCTCAACTGCTGCTGCCTTTGCTGCATCAAATTTAAATAACACAAAGTGAACAAAATTTATTCCGTAGCAGTTCTGCTCGTTTTGATTTTTTCAGGGCACTTTTGTTCGCGGAAAAGTGCTCTCATTGGTTCCTTTGTCCGTCTTGCTTGTTGAAGTGCTTCCTTAATTGGGCTTCTATAGCTTCTTGAGAACAAACTAACTTAAATAAGTTTTGTAAGTCCCTGAGTGTCTTTCTCTGGTCTTATTCGGAGTCCTGAAGGTCGAATATGGTTTTTGTTAGTCTTTTGAAGCTCTGAAGTTCCTCCTTTTGGCATCATTAAATTCTTAAAGGTCAAAAGACTCACTTCTTAAGCTTGAAACGGAACTGAAGTCATCATTTTGAACATCCTTGACCTATTATTTGTTATTTCTGAGGCACTAAAAGGTACTAAGGTTCTTTTTCGAGACTCTAAAGATCACAAAAGACTCCCTGTTTGCTCAAAGAGTCTTCCAGTAGCCCAAGAATGCATGAAAATCTGGAAGATGAGACCTCAAGAGGCTCATACGCGAGTTTCCGTGGCAGAATCGAGGGAATATGTACTGCAATGGGCATTTAATTAAGAAACAAAACGACCAACATAAATTTTCAAATCATTTTATAAACGAAACAGATCTTTCCACGAAAGGTGTGCAAAGAATGTGTTAAAAAGAAACACAAATAAATATTTTTGATAAGATTTCGCGCGTCTCTATGCCATGCAGCAGCGAGGTGGAGGCCCGTGAGACTGCGAACGCCGTGCCAAAAGTCTCCTTTCCTTAATCTTGTCCCGTTTAATGGTCTTCTTTAATCAATTTAATGATCTCGCTTAATGTGCACGTTTATCTTGTCAACTGCATTTGATTCGCGCCACGCCACGCTATCCTGCAGGTGTTTTCACCTCCGACTGTAACTCAAACCTGGATTACGGGCCGGCTAGAACATGTTGGATCTAATCATTAACTTCTTGCTGGTTGTAAGCAGTAACATTTCTATCTATTGCATGCGTTTTTAATGGGCGCTGGGTGGAGCTAGTAATCAATAAAATTTGAAAGAGGCTCGCAAGGCACACGGGCAAATATTTACATGGAATCACGCGAAGGCGTTAATTTATTGGACACAAGTCGAGAAAGAATGGGAAATGTAATACGTCGCAATTGCCTTGCGAGGCGGTGCGATGGGTAATGAATTAGAAAGCAATCATGTGAATCGTCGTATTGATTGCTAAATGCCTGCCTCGCCAGTCTGCCCATCGTCCGGCGTCCACCGTGCGCTCTCCTGCCCGGCCAGCGAAACAATATAAATTAGAAATTTTGACCTTTCGATAGACGCCTGTCTTCCAGCCTTCCGTGTGTTCGCTGCGCCACGAGAAATTGGGTGAAAGCAGGGACGTAACCCAGCAGCAGCTAAGCCACGACAGAGCAAGTCCCAGGTACGTCTCTGGACGTAAAAAGTATCGAGGAGAAGTCGAGCGTTGAGGTACAGTGCGCTCTGTACGAGTAACAAGCGGAGTCAGAGGTCATCTTCTTCGCTTAAAAAAACATTATTCACTATTTTGCAGTTACTAGCACCGCCCATCGGACCCGGAGGTGTCCATTTCAGCCTTTTTTGTAGCTCAGTCGTGAACTTGAATAATTGCGGCTCGCGGCTCAAAGAAAGTGTGATTGCACTAATTAAGTAGCGAGGCACTGGAGTCTTATCTCCAGCTTCCTCCTCCTCGCTTTGTACCGAAATATTGCAACTTTTCGCAAATTCCATGAATTATTAACCAACACCAAACAGTGTAGTCGACAAGTCTCTCAAATTTACTAGCACTTCTCACAAACTCCGCGCGCTTTCAAACGAGCAGCAAAGAAGTTTTTGCACGAATAATCAGTGCACAAATGCGATTTGGCTGTAAGAAAATATGAAAAAGCTTGGAGGTAAACGTGCGCAACTGTTTGCCTTCTTGCTGCTGTGGCAGCATCGCTATAATTCTGCTTCGTAAGAAACGTATGATTAAAATTGGGGGATACTCACTTACTTTCAGATTTTTAGAACCTAGAAAACGGTCATCAATTTTCCGAAGGGAAATTTGAAGGCCTGAGTTTGAAGGTCTGAAGCCGTTTGGAGCCGAGGAGTATTGAGGAGTTTGATATGATAGTCAGTAAGAGCCATTTTTGGACCTCATGGATTCCAGAGACGACCCTAGAGGTACTTTGAGGTGGTTTTCAGATACCTTCAGGGTTAAGAAAATTATTTAAATAATGTTTTTTTCTGAAAATATCACCTGGAGCAAAGAATGTTTCATAAAAAGGCTAGCTGCTGGTCTGTTTTGGCCCCATGGGTTCGAGGAACGACTCTAGGGCCTTTAGGTAATTTTCAGGAACCTTCAGGGCTAAGAAAATTATTTAAATAATGTTTGTTCTGAAAATATCACCTCCCAAAAATTGTTTAGGGGGTCAGAGAGCGATTCCAAGGTTTAAAAATACCTCCAAAAAATTTCTTTGCAATAATCTCGAGAGTAAAAAATTTAGGCCACTAAAATCCCGACAGAGAAAATTCCAGAAAGACCAGATTTCCGTCTCAAAGTCAAAGTCAAAGGCTTAAATTTTTCACAGAGATTGAATCTGATTTGGCCTCAGCTGTCCGAGTTGTCTTGTAAGCTGATAAATAGATAAGCGCTACAGCGAGCGAGCGGCCGGCGTGCGGGGGCCGGCTCGAGATGATTAAGACTGAAGAAAATTTTTTCGTGACCGCAAAATAGCAATTATTTTAACAATGTGTGAAATTATCACGTGACATCTTAAATAACTTTCGTAGCGTTTATTAAAGTCGTAACTTAATCATTTAGTCTTTCCCATATTGCCATATTTATGTGCCTCAATACGAGTTCAAGCGGCTCGGAGTAGAAAATACGGTCTTTATTTAGCTGAACGAGATGAAATTTTCCGATTCCGATATTACACAGCCTCACAAATACCTTCATTCATTGCGCAGCCACTTCACCATAATTTCTAGTTCAAATAGGTTATGTGCCTGGCTTTCTTTCCCGATAGTCGATACAATAAATACAATTTTAGCTGCAAATCATCGGCATTGTACCTCTTTCACAATAATAGAATCATCACAGCCACTAATAATTGGTGTTTCGAATTGAGAATTTCCTTTGTTGTTTTCGATTATGTTCTCCTTTGTTCTCTCTTCTCATTATTATTCTTATTATTGCCGCTCATCGTCTCGTTTGCGAGAAGCAATAGCAGCTAGAGAGCCCCGTACGGTCCCGATCTGGTCTCAACTCTCATAGGAAGTAAGTCAATTTGATAACTTCATTTCAGCGCCGTACGTACATTAACAAGGTATTAAAGTGCTGCGAGATGTTCGAGCCGTCGAGAATAATCGTGGAATCGGTTGTGAGAAGCACGACTTCATTTAATTTTATCACCGTGTCTCCCGATGGCTACCTGCTGCCTAGATCTGGAGCTGCGATAGGCTGCGTCAAGTGCTCTTAAATATTATTGTAACGATGATAGTAATGAATGTCACTCTGCGCGCCGTCGGACTCAAATGTATGTACATAATAATCGAAAATTGCAGCACAAAAGGCATTATCAATTGTTCTCGAAGAAGTCGAGGTTTGGCTGGCGATGAAAGGCGAATTCAGGAATAACTTACTCGTGCCTTTTTTGCGCCGGGAACGGGTATTCTTCTGCGTTAATTGTGACTTTAACACACCTTAAATCATCATTAGGGCGGTCGACAAAATTGGCTTTTAAAAAGTTTGATTTTTTGAAGAAAAATTTTTGACTTAAAAAATTCGTCTGAGCTTAAGCTTGAACTAATCTCTTGAGATGAGATGTAGAGGTCTTTAAGAGGCCTTGAGAGCTCTGAACGCTTAAAAGGATTCCTAAAAGAGGGTCTTAAGGTCTTTTAAATGGGTCTTGGGTATCTTTGAGTCTACAAAAAAGAACTTGAAAGCCATAAAGGCTTGAAAAGAGTTAATAAAATAGGGTATTGAGATCTTTAAAAAGGCCGTGGGGGTCTTGAAGTCTTGATAAAGGGTCTTGGTAGTCTTGAAGGCTTGAAATGGGTTCCTGAAAATGGGTCTTGAGGTCTTAAGAAGAGGTTTTGAGGGTCTTGAAGTCTCAAAAAGAGGTCTTGAGAGACTGGGAGTCTTAATAAGGTCTAGGGGGTTTTAGAGCGGGTCTAGGGGTCGTCAACCAGAGCCTTAGGAGAGTTGAAGTATGTTAATAACTATAAATTAGAAGGAAAAACTCCCTCCCACAATTAGACTTTATGGACTTTTGGGTCGCCCTAGTCATCATATTATCATTGCGTATGTTTAATTTATGAAGCATAAAAGTTGCCGCGAGCTCTTACTTCGCCAGAGCGAGTTTTGTGCGTCGCAGAACTTTTTTTCTGCCCGAAGCCCTTCACTCAGCTCGCACTTCTGAGACACTTGATTTTTCTGGGAAGCCCGCTAATCGCTATTATTGAGCGGGAAAGCAATTAAAATACCATTTGCAATCGCATCATCTCATTGATGAGCGATACATTTAATTAATAAAATAAATTTCAAACGTCCAATACTCTTAAGATTCCACTCTGCAAACACCATCAGCATCTAGGCTGCCACTTAAACTCGGTCCAGTCATGCAGGCTCATTGAATTCACGCGATGTTTTTGCACCTTATGTATTCTCTTCTCCCAGCCGATACACATGCAGGGAAGGGAGTCAAGATATTAAAAACCTAAGGCGATATTAAAAACCTGTAACGTGCAAATAACAAGTAAAGTAGCAGGGGCACAATGAAGTATGAGGCTCGCAATCTTCATCTCTTGCATTACGTACTTCGGTCCCTGCATCTCCCAGCAGCAGCAGCAGCACGAATTTCGAGCCGTGGCATGTGCATTTTTGTGAATAAGAATATCGTCGTTATCAGGGCTTACATGAAAATTGCATGATTGCCTCACTTCGACGTCTTAATTTTTTGCTCCCTGCTCGCCTCGCCTCCGTATCGGCGCAGTGCGAGAAACGCTGCCTTACAATGTTTTCCGCCGCGTCAGCCATCAATCGGCCGAAATACCGCTGCAGCAATAAACCTCCCGGAGGATGTCCGTCCGTCTGTCCGTTTCCCACCCGGTCTGTCTAGTTTGGACAGCTCTGCAACCAATTTTAATGACCCAATAAACTTGGAAGCATTCCACCACTCGATGAGCCCAACATAGACACATCAATGTCCGGGCCGTGATTCATGGTCCCACTCGCGCCGAGCGTATCTTTACGGCCAGCTACATTCAATAAATAAAATTAAAATTTACAACTGCCAATTACAGGCACAGAAAAATTGAGACCGTAAAACCATGAAAGCGTCGTATCATTTCGCCTTCCCCGGCTTCTTCGTCTTTCCCTTACTGTCCCGTCGAGGTGCATCCCATACATAAATTCCGTTTACGATTTTCCTCGCCGTCTGCAACACCTGAGAGGCGCTGGAACCCGATTCGGATCAGCTCTCGCGGTTGCAGCTCGCAACGCCGACGCGGAGGGAGAGCAATCATAATAAAATTTAGGAAAAATAGCGACGCATTACATAAAAATAAACGTCAGATTATTGATTGGGAGCCGGAGCGTGTCGTCCAACTCGTTTAATGTCTTCGCTGCTGCTTTATAGCTTCCCAAACTCGATGTCATTTGCAGACGACTCGCAAACTCGCAAACTTTTGCTATCACGGAACGTCAGATGCGAGTCTTTATGGCAAAATAAGGAGGGCGGGGGAGCGAGTATATGAAAAAGTTTGATGAGCAGGATCATTTTATCGCAAAGTCGGAGGCTGAGTAGTTTCGCTGCCGGGAAAACAAATTGCGTGTCTGTAAAATAGTTGTAAGCAAGCAGGAAAAACACCCGCAGCAAACTCGGGGACAGTGACAAGATTAACGTCAGGAAGGATGAGTCTCAGGGGAGATGATAGCTCGTAGGTACCTCGAGTTTCCAGGTGAGGATTTAGAGCGAGCTTTCCACACTTTTCAATTCTGTGAAGTTTATTTCTGTTTAACGACCACCTTGACTTGGCTTAGTGGTTCTTAAAGCCGTCCAATAATTTTTATAGGCTCTTAAGAATTTTTCGAGGGCTCAAAAAAACTTCTACGCCCTTCCAGAATTATTTTCAAAAATTTCTTAGGCTCTAAAAGGAGGCTTTAAAAATATCTAGGGCCTTGAAAACTCCAAAAACACATCTTTTCGGACCCACGAAAAAATCTACAGCCCTAAAAGTACCTACAAAAAAATGTTTCCAGCGGCTTCAAAATTCATTTGAGGGTCCAAAAATATTCAAATGTAGGCCAAGGCTCTACAAATATAGGCCAAGGCTGAAAAAATCTTTCTCTCTATCCTAGAAAAGGTCTCCCAAGGCCGTTTGACTCACAAACATCGAAATCTGATATGACAACAACAACTGGGCTAACAATAACCCCTCTCAACTACGCCTCTGGCTGCTTCCACATACACGGAATGGCCCCTTATTAATTGATTCCATGCATCACTCCGTGTTCTTTGTCATTATGACTGACTGACACGTCACTTCTCTCGGCCTAGATGTCACAACACCATTGATCCGAGTTAACAGATTGAAACGTGCGGATGTATCGAGCCATCATCAATTTATCAACCTCATACATAGGAGCATCATCATGAATCCTTCTGCTCACTTTTTGCCACTTATCGGACGATCTAAAGCGCCCGGTTTCACATTTCCACTCACTTTTCTCGGTCAAAACAAAATTACAAAAAAAATTAAAAGCCTCTCTCCCATGTTGGATGTTTAGGTAAACACGGGGGGAACAACGGGCCGGGAGCGTAAAAATGAACGTCAGACAAAACGTTGGAAAACTATATCAACCAACATGATTTATTGCCTACATCCGTCCATTCGAAAAACGAATTACCTCCACAACGCCACATCCCATCACGAGCTACTTACTCTCGGCGCGAGACGAGAAAACAACTACTGCCACCATCAGTATCAACAGTAATCACTTACATATGTATTAGAGAAGCGGAGGAGGACGGGGAGCAGTGACAGCTCTGAGAACCGCGTCCCTCAGAGACTGACGGACACGTGTCCGCCTCCGGACCCGATTTTCCCCGATTTTCCTCGATTTCCCCCGATTTCATTCGAGCCTTTTTTCGCGTCCACAAACCATCACTCGCCGCTCGGAATAATTTACAAGTTCAACACATTGACCACTAACAAAACCCCAAAAACACTCAATCTATAGTTCAATTAAACTGGTATTAAAAAGCACTCTCATAATTCTCAATTCAATTAATTTAACGGGATATGCACGTGCACCTCGGCATCCGTCGGCGTCCATGCCGGCACCGGTGCAGCCCTCCTAAAGCCTGATGAATTTCATTATTATTATTGCTGGTGTTTATAGCTGCTGCCTCCCGCTCAGCATATAAAAGGATTGCAAATTATCACATACATAAAATTAGCATATCGCGCAGAGCAGTAATGAAAGCTGCACGAAAACAATTAGCTCTCCGTTCAAACAATATTCCATTCACACATAATGATGATGAGGAATTGGGAACTGGGCGCTGCGCTGAGACCACTCCGAGGGTGCTTATCGCTTAGGGGTACCTCGATGCAATTAATTATGCCGTTTTTCGATATATTTTCGGCCTCGTCATAATTCGGGCTCGTAACCATTTCACTTTGTGCTGTGCCCTGTGCTGTGCAGGCTAATGGGTTTTATTATAAATATAAAGTGTCCACTTCATTACGAGACTCCATCTGGCCGGACTAATTTTTCATTATCGTTACTAATTGGAACGCGGATTGAAATTGATTCGTTTGTTTGGACTCGAGAAACTCGTTGTCTGTCAGTCTGTCATATTATTTTCCTTATTGATACTATTTTATCAACTATATTAACCGTAAAAGTTATATTTGGTTATTTTTTTTATTGAACTATATTATTTTCATGTTACCTATGTATAAAAAGTGTTTTTGTCCGATATTATCCTTATTATTGAAAATTTAGAGTTGTAAGACTCGATCAACTGGTCAATACTTCCTTATTTTCTTGATTGAATTATATTAATTATTTTATTTTCACGTTATAAATCCATACAAAAGCCTTATTTTTCGTTATTTTTCTTATTTTCGTATTAAACATAAACATTGGAGTAGTCAGAGCCGATTAACTGGTCAATATATCCTCATTTTCTTGAGTGAATTATATTATTTATTTTATTTCCATGTCATGAATATATAAAAGAGCCTTATTTTCGTTATTTTCCTTATTTGCGTTTTAAATAGAAAAATATTCGATTAACTGGTCTCTATTTCCTTATTTTCTTGACTGAATTACATTTTTTATTTTATTCTCGTGTTCTGAATCCATTCAAAAGCCTTATTTTTCGTTATTACCCTTATTTGCGTTCGAAATAAAAATATTAACTAGTCTATATTTTCCTTATTTTCTTCACTACAACCTTTTACGTCTTGGCTAATTTCCCGTTTTATGAAGTTGGAATTAGAACGCCCACAAACCCTGCCCTTCGCGTGCCCCCGTCCCGCCCCTGGCTCGCTGATGAGTTTCTTTCGCAGCTCTCGCGTCTCAAACGTTTCGGAATGCATTTTCATTAAAACACTATTCCAGCCGCGAACACCAAGCAGCAAGCGGGCCCAGTAGCCATGCGGCCATGAGACAAGCTGGCTTCGAGACCACTGGAGTATAATGGCTGTGGGATAATGAACGAGTAGAACAGCGAGCAGACAACACGGCGAATACAATGTATATCGCAAATTGGGGCATCAAAGGCGAGCCAGCAAAAAGTTGCAAAGTGGAAAATTACACAATTAGGTCTGTTAACGCGGAGTAACCTGTAGCAGAAACGGCAGGAAAATTGCATTCACTGCGGCTCTAATTTTTTCAAGGACCTGCCGTCGAAAGCCCCAATCATCCACGGATCAACTGCCATCAGTCATCTGCTTTTGTGACAAAAACGAAATTAAAATTAAATCTGTTTATTTGCGCTCTTCAGCCTCTTCGTCGTGCCATCACATTCCGCCCCACGTACCGCGATATGGTGAGGCAAAACCAGCAATTACACGGCACTACACAGCTACAGGGCGCTCGGAGAGCGGGAGAGCCGCTCGCTCCGGAGAACACGTCTCTAGTACGCCCGTGGAGACGGATCCGGGAGACGGATCCGGGAGACGGATTCTCGGGACAACAAGTGGATGTATCCCCTTCCCAGCCCTCCCCGTGGCTGTTTCCCAGACGATTCCCAGACGCCGAGCTGCTTCCTAGGGCGCGCAGTTGCCGATCACAATATTGCGCTTTAAAACAAAAAAATAAATAAATTTTTATTACTTTGATATGTGTATTACATTTTCCCGAATATATGCCGCTGCGACTCGCAAAACGCGACCTGCAAGAGCTCATGCCGGAGCCGTACATATGGGTTATTATTTATGATTGCATTTGATACACTTTTTCATTCTCCTGCACATACTTATACCTTCTCGCTGCCTTTTATAATTCACAATTTTCGTTTCCATGACTATGACATTTGATATATTATTATGTGCATTGATATTTATTTTTTATTTATTGATATACGAGCATTGTTTCACTACTTTCCATTGACTCTCTTGCTGGAATCCTCGCCCCGAATATATATCGTACACTCTCGCGTTACGGAAACGTTTCGCAACATGCACAATTTATTCGTCTGCCTGCGCCGGTGTCGAGCATTGAATATTTGTGCTATATTGTAGTACCTCTGGGACCGGCTCGAACATGTTACTGCTGTTTGTAATATTGCGGGGCATCAAATATTATTAATAATGATAATGTTATGTTTGCCGCCAGAAATTTAATATGTGTGCTGTTGTGTTCCGCCGCGGCGGTACATGAAAGTGGCTCGCTGACTTTCGATGTCTGATTTCAAGACTGGTCTCAAGTTCAACTCCCTTGAGGGCAAATAGAACGTTTTGGGCTAGCACTGGAGAGAGGTCAGAGAGGCCTCTTTATCAGGCAAACATGCAACAGGACTTTTAACCTCCATTTTCCCCTTTAAAATCCTCTTCAGTCAAATTTTTTCAACCCCTTTCTGGATTTCCTTCCACCTTTTTGAACCTCTCCTTCATTTTAGACCCCTCCCTTACGCTTAAAGATTCTTCTGTGGGAACCCCTTTCCCCATATAAGACACCTCACTGAAGAACTGTTCCTTTGGAGTCCCCATTTCGACCCCTAGTTCCATCAAGCCCTTTCCTTTTTAGCACATTTTTTGTTTATAAAAAATGATTAGCACATTTTTTATTTATAAAAAATTTCCGTACGTCTGTACGTCCGGATGACTGTACCTAATAAACAGAGATATAGCTAGAGATGTGCACAGTTCCAAACCTGATCAAAATTAAACCCGATTCGAGGCCATGCAAATCTTTAACTATTTATATTTAATAACCGTTGAACGCAAGTGGAACGTAGGTCTCCCAAAACTCATGCCAAATCCATAAACACCCATCTAAAATCTTTTAAAAATTACCCAAAAACCCATCAAAACTTCCTATAATCCCCCCAAAACTCCTCAAAATTATTCCAAAGCTCCCCAAAACTCCAAAACTCCTGCCTGTGCTCTGAACAGGCTTTCTTTAATTTTTATTTTTGTATCCCAAATTTTGAACTTTTTTCTCCTCCCTAAAATGAACGCTCATCTTTTCACCTCCTCATTTTTGGACCTTTCTCTTCTTTTGGCGCCAAATTATCTACGAATCGCCTTTCTATAGGATTTCCTCGTCAATTACTCCCCATCTTGAGACTCCTCATTCCCTACTCAGTTGCAAAATGGGTTAAAGAGCCCGTCTGAGATCTCGAAATAAAGCTTCAATTTGAATAAAGTTCGCAGGTCAATGGGGGGGAGGTGAAGACGAGAAGAGACGAGAAGCACCTCTTGAGCCGGAGAGGAGGAGAAGAGCAAGCAAACCTGGGAGACCACTTTAATTAATATGAATGTCAAAAAGGGAAGATGGAAAGTGCAGCATTTTTGTTTGCTCAATCTTTCGATATCTTAATGAATCGAAGCATGCAATTTGGCCGAACAGTGAACAAAGCAGTCGTCGTCGGTTGGCGAAAGTTCTTGATTTTAGCCTCAAATTGATGCCGCAAGCAGACGACTCTGTACACTCGAGATTGTTTTGAGCGAACGATAAGGATATTGAAAGCAAATGAATATGCAGGAGAGGGAAGAAATGAACAGTGATCATCATAAAGTTTAAGTTTATTTGAAATTGCCGGAAGCCTTTTAAAATATTTTTGTTCAAATTATTCCGAGTCATTAAATTTATCATCTGCGCTCCTCTGATGGATGGCTCATGAATCATGATTAAAAGCGTTTGTAAGTGCGTCTCCACGACCACTCCGCTCCTCAGCAAGTTTTATTGTTTCACAGTAATATTTCCAACATTTTATGGCTTTTTTAGACGCGCTAACCGTCAAGCTTGAGCTTCAACCGGTGCCGTCCGTTCTGCCGGTGACTGCTTTAAATTCTCCCTGGCTCAGCTTGCACTCTCCGGAGCTCAAAGCATTCCCTACATTCCTCAACTTACACTGGCACGAGACCGGGCTCTGCAACCATATACGAAATTGAAATAGTTTTGCTACTCCATGGAAGGGGAAGAGAGAGAGAGAGCCCATCACAGTCCTGCAGGTAGCAAACATTTGGCAAACAAATTGTGTAGAGTTTGTATAAAAATTTCCTGCCAGCAATGGAAACTTTTCTGATGGAATGGAGTCCACACATAAATTTCTCGAAACTTAGTTCACCACCGAGCACCGACACAAATGCATGCAATTCAACGGGGTACCTGGATACTGGCGAGCACCTAATTTGGAGCAGCATGTGCATAAAAATGGATTTTAGAGCATGTAAACAACGGCGCGGGCAGGAGGGAGCATCATGCGGAAAACTATTCAGGAAAACTCGAAACTTTTCATGCATACACAGGCAACGTTCATTACAATTTAGCAAAGTTTCGGCTTATGTATTTATGAGTAAGTTGCAGGAAATACGAGTATCTCAGGTTAATCCGACCGAAATCCGTTCGCAGGGCTCTGAGTACCCGCAGGCTCTCAGCTGAGCTGAAACTTGTGCTTCTGGTGCCCGCGTTCGTCGATGAGAGCGAGCCAGCAGACGGATCGACTTTGCGCATTAAAACTGCTACACATGGCTGGGTGGATACTTGAATCCAAAAAGTATTCATTTCCTGCCACAAAGTTAGTCAAAATTGAAGCTCAACATGGATTTTTTGGCTGAATGAAATTCTCCTATGCAAAAAACAGGAATTTTCTGGTTAAAATGTGAGTTTAAGAAGGCTTATTTCTATCTGAATGAGTCTTAAAAGCTTTTAACCTAAAAAGAGGTTTGTTCGAGTGAAAAATCGGCCTAAATATCATTCATTTCAAATGAGGCTAAGGAGGCCTTAAAAGCCGAAAAAAGTCTTTAAAAACTCGTAGATATTAATTAAACATTCCTGCCCACCCAAAGTCACCCCCAGCTACTCCTCTGCCCCTGTGTAATATCCGCTGTGGGAATTTAACGTTTCATTTGCAAATTTGAGTACAAAAATGGTGTAATTATTTGGCCCTCTTGCCCTATTATGCGAGCGGCTCGTATCTCAAAGTGAAACAATACGAGTCAGTATCACGAAACTTTTATCCTCTCATGGGTTCTGCATCCTTCAGGATTCAGTAGCGAGTTATATTGTGCATATGAATCCTCTTATCGAGGCCATGCAAGGTGAATTGTTCGTCGTCATCGTTGCAGGATATATTGCCACTATATGCGAGCACAAAAGTTTTGTTTAACAAAAGTGACAATATCATTTGCTGCTTCGCCTTGAACGTGCACGATGCCACGTACCTCCCATATAATGTACTTGAATCTATCGCAATGAGCCAAGTGCTCTTTTGTCATCAAGCGTATGTGAAGGAAGATGCGCCAGCCGAGCCTTACTGACACTCTGTATGGTGCAGCAGCATAAATGTTCTAATGCGCTATGATACCGACATTCTCTCCCCTCGACTCTACTCGACTCGACTCACAAAGAGTGCGGAAAATCATGTATGCACTTGCAGTCTCCCGTACAATAAGTCGCTGGGGCGAATAAATTTTTAATGTTTGCTGCTTTGGATAAAAAGCCTAATACTTGACACCAACTTTCCTGTTTGAGACGACAACACGGGTTCCTTCCGTCACCCGGACGAGGACGAGAATAAGGCCACCTCTGTAAGCCAGTGAATTATTGTTATTTTAGTGCTGATTTGCTCCCCTTAACCCATTTCTACCAGCTTTTTTCCCCCCACTTTTTGACTTTCGAAAAAAACAAATTCACTAGACTCCCTGGAGGCCGTTGAAAATTTATCACACAAATTTTCTTATTCCCTGCTAATATTTTTATATTAATTTTTTGACTTAACACCACTACTTAACCCATGATAATTCGCAGTGTAAATTTTTTTTGCAATTTTATACGAATCACAATTTTTTTTCCAACTAGTTTCATGTCAAAAATACTAGTTTAAAGTCTGATAAAAAAAAAACTCTCATTTGCCAGAAAAAGTCAAAAAAGTCGATGGTCGGGAAAGGGATAATCCTCATTGCCATTTCATTAAACGCACTGACCGGCTCCGAGGGCTCTCGAAACTCCGATCACCGCTCGAATTGGCCCATTCGGGGAGATATTATTTTTACTTTTACGGCTGGTTCTTGGCACGGCGCCACATAAAAACCAGAACACAGAGCCAGAAGGGTGCTCGCCAAACTTTTGTAACTTTTGCCTTAATTCGACTTGATGCTGCCTCTGAGTAATTTATACACATTCTGGGGGAGACCCGCCACAGAGAGGGAGAAAGAGATAGGCCGGGCAAGTTGGTCACTACCTGATTATTGCTGTCTGGCTAAGATTGCGCGTTCTGCTCCATTCCGCACCGCCACAAGCAGCTCTCTGTGCCTTTTAATTCCCCTTTTGCCGTCGCAATTTCCCGATTACGCTACCGCTCCGTGGCAACTGGCGAGGGCAAAAAATACGCGCGCTGTACATATGCTCCGAACTCGCATTCGATTCGCCAACAGCAGTCTATTTTTCAACCAGTATCTCTCGGAATAAATCTTTATTGGCTATTAGCCTTTGAGATAAGCAGCAAACTAATGCTCAAGCATTATACGACTTTTTCCTGTGAATTAAACAGCTTTGGGTTCCGTGGACGCCGCTGGAATAAATTTGACTTGCCGATTCTTTTTCAGGTCAATGCTCTGCTGTTTGTTGTTGTTGTTCCGGCTGACATCTCCGCATCACAATCGATTGGGTTTTAATTGTTTAATTGAGTGGCTCTCAGAACGTTCAATTTGCCTTTCTCGCCGACTATAGAGTGTGGAGAACTTCCCTACACACGTCACGATGAGCCACGAGGAACCCCACGGCAGCACATTAGGAATGGAATCGGAGCAGGGGGAGCGACTGGCATAATAGACGGAAATCCTGAGTGGAGGGTATTGAGATGGTTAAGCGAAACTCCACCAAAAATTAGATGTCTTGAATTTTATGGATGAATGGAGTGATTGGGAGTGGCACTGTTTCTTCCCTCAAGCTTTTAAATGACATGGTTTACTCAACGCATCACGATACCGGTCTGAAAAAAATTAAAATTGTAGAAAAAAGTTTTTCAAATAAAATTCAGTGGAGTCTTGTTTACAAAAACTCGATTTAGGAATTTTAGAAAAAAAAAGTTTTGTCGCAAATATGATCCCTAAGGGCTTTTAATCGGTTATGTTTAGCCGCAAAATCACGTTAACGAGGCGTTTTGGTCGAAAAAGTGCGTTTTGGAGAAAGAAATTTTTTCACCTGAAATTTATGAATTGGCCAAACCTCCGTTCGTTAACGAAAACACGATTTCGGGATTTTTGGCCAAAAACTTTTTGCCTCGAAATCGGTCCCTGAAGCCTTAAAACGACTAAGTTTACTCCTAGAAACACATTTACGAAGTTTTTTGGTCGAAAAGTGGGTTTTGGAGAAAAAATATTTTTCACCTAAAATTTTAAAATTGGCCAAATCTCCGCTCGTTAACGAAAATTCAATTTCTGGATTTTTGGCCAAAAACTTGATGTCTCGAAAATGGTCCCTGAAGGCTTTAATCGACTAAAATTAGCCCTAGAATCACGTTTTCCGGTAAAAAAAAACAGTAAAAAAGTTAAGTAAAATTTATTGACTCCATCAAGAGTCAGTGAGAAAGATGATTTGAATTTTAAAAATACGACGCGAGCAGAAGTTTCTCCATATATTTATTTACTCCCGATCCGTAATGTAGTCATATTAATAGATATTTACAAACCAAGCGCAGAAAATGGTTGATTCCAGCAGGAAAACATGTTGCATACGAGGGAGCTTTGCTCCCGAGTTTTGCAAGTTTTCCGTTGCTGTACTCAACCATTTAGTGCGCGAGGTTTGTATTCTATTTTCCCTTGCGAGCACCACGCGCGAATTTCCCTACTTTTGAATATCCTACGCGGCTCCATTTCAACATGGCACAGTTCAGCCCGCTGAGTAAAAATGTGATTCGCTCTCTTCGTGGTATTACGTCTCTAAATTAACAATTATCTTAACCTCACCAGCTTATCTGCTTGCTGTGATTACTGTTCATCGTAGATTAGGTCGTCAAAAAATTGTGAATCATAATTACCGCCGCAGCCAAAAATATTCCCTCTGAATCCTTTTCTCCTGCATTTTGTAAGAAACACGCCTTCAAATGATAACACGACTCATTGTGATGACAAATGATAACATTTACTCGCACATTTTTGACTCAAATGGCTCCAAAATATCGCCAAGGTTGAGATCCGCGAAATTCGGCAAATAATAAAAAATAGATTTTGAAAATCAGCTGAACCAAATTCTCGTTGCGCACCACAGTACGCTTTCTGGCTTCGAGACCGATAAATTTTTAAATAATTTGAAATGTCCGTTATCGGCTGATAATCAAAAATTATCAGTAGGGCGAGAAAAAAAATGGCCCATAATTTTTTTTTTTTGACCCGTGTGGCTCCAAGTTCATCTAAGTTAGATTACCTGCTTGATTAGTTAACATTCAATTTTAATAATAACGCATAAAATACAGATAAGCAAGCAAAAATTTTGACTTTTTAGACAAAATAGCCCCATAAAAATTGTTTAATGGTACATATTAAATTAATTCCACAGTTGAGAAGATGTTTTGCGGTAAAATATAAAACAAAAAACTTCTTAAGTCGCAATTTTACACGTTTAAAGCTGTTTGTAATTGTACCCATTTTGCGAAATCTAACTTTTTGATTTTTATTCACCCTACTTCGAGGCATGAGGCGGCATCTGATGTCGCATTTTAGGCTTTTTCTACGGCAAATTTAAAAACGTTGCAATGTAATGTTGACTTTGACACTTGTCAATCGGAAAGAATTTTCGCTCTGGATCTCTAAGCCGAAAGAATTTTCCGCTTAAGATTACATCACTGCTGGATAAGAGGATGTGTAAAACTTGGTTTTCCGCTTCCTCAGCGGAGTGGAAAGTGCTTATTTTCTGGTGAGAGCGAGGGAAATCTCTTTGATTTACGGTTCCAAGCGAGTGTTATATCCGCTGCTTAACAAATCAGCCGATTTATTTGAGTTATTGTGTACTTTGACTTCTTATGCTGCGCAGGTATGCTTTATGCTGTCCAATGCCGTCGTTCGGAAACGCGCTCTCATCGGGCAAGAAACTTCATATGCTTTTTATTCACACTTGTCTCGAAACTAATTTTGAACAATGCCGACGCCGACGAACGTGCCACGCCGAACTCCATTCCGTGTGTAGGCTTACAAGTTATAAGACAGTTGGAAGGTTACAGCTCGTATCAAAAGCTAAAATCAGGCGTGTTAAATAATATGTACATTTTAATTATTGCCTGCGCGCATTACATCTCTCTTTCAACAGAGCCGGTCTCGCGTCTCAAGTCGCTCTATCAGGAGACAACAAACAATAAAAATATTTTCATTCATTCACACTTTAGACAACACATAAATATGCCACAAACTCGTACGCGGAGAGATAATTGCAGCTCTGCGATGATATATTTACGAATTATGCCCGCAACAATTACAGTTGTTTAAATGATAATTTATAAGAGAGAGAGATGGAATGGGGGAACAAAGCGGAGTTCGAGGAAGGCCGAATGAGTCGGCCGGACGGACGGACAGAGGAGATATGAGGGGCGTTGGAGCTGTGCTAGAGAGGTTACGCCAGAGCCGTAGCCAGGGGGTCGCTAGAAGGGGCTGAACTGCTCTGAATTTTAATTTAAAAAAAAATAATTTTAAAGTTTCTGGAGTTTAAAATCTCCAAAATTAGTGGCGAAAAACAAACTTAAGGAATTTCTTCCAAAAATTCAACTCTTAGCACTATTTTCAAGGTCTGAACCTTATGAACCCCCCCCTAAACCTCGATCCAGGCTACGACCCTGGGTTGCGCGCGTCAGAAAGGCTTAAAGGCGATTTCATGCATTTCAATCAAACGCCACAATTGGTGCCTTTTGAAGGTGATGAAGGTCTTTATCAACACCTTCGGGTGGATGGGCATGCCAAGGCTCCACGGCCGGTGTTTGAGTGAGGGCAAGTGTCCGAATTCCTTCATTTCGCAACGTTCCCGAGCTCCGCACCGCGACGCTCCGGAGTGGAAGGATGATTGACAGTTTGCGAGCCGCGAGCCGGTCGGATTAAAGGCCATTCGTCACGCGTTCCGAAAAACGTCTCGCGGATTCCAGGAAACGCCCGATATCGCTCTTATCAGAGATGGGGAGAGAGGCTCGGTGAGTAATTAATTTCTTCCGGGACTTTGGAGCACCGCCGACGCGACCTCCGCAATCGCAGGTATGTAATTATTACACTCCTTGCTTTGCCTCGAGTCGACAACCCATCGAAGCTGCTAATTACAATACTTAAGGCGTATCATTGCACATGCACAAGCTTTAGCAGTGACGGAGCTGGGGTCAGGGGTTTTGGAAGGGGGCTCAGAAAAAAATCTATAGCTTAGAAAAATATCTGCCATCTTCAAAAATTCTTCCTCACGAAATTAGAATTTTTTTGAATAAAAATTCCTTAAACATCTCTTAAAACTAAGTTAAAATTTTTTTTTGATGTCTTCCAACCTTCAATGTTCGTCTCTGAGTTCCACCTCTGAAAAAAATAAGAAAAGGCAGAAGATCAAACATTTTTTAGCCCAAAATTCAAATATGTTTTTAGGTTTTTATTTTAGGAAAAACTACGATTTTGACCTAAAAAGCCAGCAAAAAATTTCAATAAAGTTCTCAAGCGCATAAAAAGCTCCAAAACGAATTTTCCGTTAAAGAAGTCTGACCCAAAATGATTTTTTTTGGCTTTTTTATTCAATAAAATATTTTTCTGAACTTTAAAACTGTCTTAGATTTCAGCCTAAAATTTTCTGAAACCCTCAAGCCCGCTTCTGAGCTCCACCACTGCTCCAAAGAACGTGGCAAAGCTTTTCTAGCGAGTGTGATTGCTAATGAAAACATCACAAATATCATGTTCGTGCCTCCATCCATGAGGAATCCATAAATTGCACTCCAGAAGGCTCTAATTAATTGTCTGACGCCCTCTGCTGTGTCAAAGTCGATTCGCGATGAAAGCGTGGCTCACCAGAGTTAGCATGTGGTAGTCGAATAGCTAGCTAGTGGCGTGCAAGAGATCGGCAATCGGGGGGTTTCGCATGAAGCCGAGAAGACGCGCGGTGCAGCGCAAATTACAAACATTACAGCCTCCTTCGTTGGATCGGCCGGAGAGAAAGAGGTGCGAAGACACGGTAAGAGCACATGTCAATGCCAGCATTCCTGATTCCCCGCAGACCGGGACCCTTTTCACGCCCCGTGACGAGCGACTTTCATGTCCATTCGTCAGAGTGAGAGAGTCTGGGCGACGGAGAGACTCGCCTCGAGGAGGGTTCCCAAAATTGTTTATTCAAATACTCCATCCCCCCAAATGGTCCGGATGACGACATCTCCACGATCATGTCGACGACGAACGAGAGGAAGCACGACGAAATTTAATCTCACGAAAGATTAATCTGTGTGATGGGTAGGTACACCTTTGCATCGCATTCTGAGAGAGATTAAATTGTCTTTTGTCTGCAGCCTCTCGTGCGACTCGCGCTAAGAAAAGTTATTATCGCTTGGAACCTCAGACTCCATCTACTACCTAGATCATGTACATGCCTTTGGGGCTTCCCGAGAGTCCTTCAGGATGCTTCAGATCACGGTTTGGAAGCTCCTGGTTATGAGCGAGGAGTTTTGAGCTGAAATAATCGGGGTCTGGAAGCTACTGGTAGGAAGTAAGGCAGGTTTTAGGAGGTCTGGGGAGCATCTTTACTGAGTTATGCCTCTTGTGAACAGTAGGAGATGTCCTCAGAACGCTGCTACTTAGAATAAAATTTAAAAATGAAAACAATGAAATTTTGAATGAAAAACCTCTTTTATTCGGGGGCTTATTCACTCCGTTGAAGTCTTTGAGAACTCGTCAAAATCTGCCTTGGTCGCTATGAGGTCTGAAATGTTCAGAAAGATGGTTTATGGCAGCCCTTTGGAGGCTTTTTGGGTCAAAAGGTTGAAAATGAAAGGAAAAGGTTGAAAATTCCGTCTACGAAGTCTCTGGGTCTGAGCCCAAACAGGTTCGGATGCCCGCGCTTCGGAATGCAAGGTTGGCAGAGGCTGCAAGGGGGCGAAAAAGCAGCGATGCACTTGCTTGCATTCCATTATGCATAAAAGGTCCCCTCGCCATGTCTTGCTTTGTCTACAGCTCATTAATTAATGCGCTACACTCGTCGGCTTGCTCTCCCGTGAGTGTGTTCATGTGCGGAGGTTGACAAGCGACAAGGCGGCATGGCAGGAGAGGAGCTATCTCGGCGTTATCAATTATTCAGGGCGTTCCATTTCAGGACTGCTGTGATGGCGGTTAAATTAATTGTGTTTCGCAGCACACAAGGGTTCCGTGCTCGCTGTAATCTGGATAACTGCATTTAGGTTTTATAATTAGGCTCGATTGTTGTTAAACGCATGTGTTACATTTTTAGTTACGCTCTGCAGATGTGTCGTCATGTTCATGAATTATTGCCGATTGGTTTCGGTGCAATTTTCCCATCCATGGCTGGGGGCGGACATGCAGCTCCACTTTAATGGCATGGCATAAGATTCGAATAAAGATCCACCTCAGATTTATGTCCGGCCGTCCCTCTGATGGGGTTGTAAAATCTCAAATCGTCATAATATGGTTACGAAATGGGCCATTACGGAGTTGAAATCTGCTCCGATGATATCAATTGATTCATGAATGAACTTGGCTCGTTATACGGGAGTTTGTAGACTCGTCTAGACCGGAAAGTATCGCCCAAATAATATCTCTATTTGAGTCGTTTGTTGTGCGCAAAAAATATTTTTCACCAGCACCAGCACCTGTCCGCCATCATGCATGCCGTAAACATTTAAATCGATTCAAATTTTTCATGTCAAACAGCCGAGTCGTGAATATTATAGGCGCGACTCGATGTAAGTTGGCGCGGTGGCAAAAGGGGAGCTGCTCAATCACACGTATGGCAAACTCAAATTATTATGTACACACAAGACAAACCAATTTCGGCATGCCTCGTAAAGACAAAGCGAATTATTCTTGGGAATGGGAACCAATGCGAGGCGAAAACGCATAAAAAAGAGAATGCAGCAATAATAACAAACTTGCGTCGTACCTCGCTGAGTCTCAGTCTAAAATGCAAAAGCAATAGCCCTCTGGCACAAGCGAAACGACAAAATTAAAATAACGAACAGAGCCTGTTTGCTGTGGTCATTTCAGAACATGAAAATTCAGCAGTACGAATCAGTGATGACGAGGTGATAAAGCATATTCATGCCAGCATGCGTTTTTTCGTTGACTTTTAGCTCTCTCGGGTCGAGCATGGGGGCGCTGTTTTCTCGTTTCTTTCAAGCAGGGGCGTAGGTAGGGTTCACTTTAAGCTGGCAGCCTTTCACAGCTTAAATTGACGCCCCCTACCTGAAATGGAGTCTTCAACTCTCCAATTGGAGCATTGACCCATTGGATACCGAGGGATCACTGGTGACCCATCAACTTTTAGGGTTAAGGACAAGTTTTGGCTATTTAACCCATTTCTGATTAATGGGTATACTTTAGTTTTGCATTTTTAGTGTATAAATTTTCTAAAACTCTTTTTTTAATTTAATTTTTTTTTTAATTTTTATTTTTTTTTATTTGTCTATTCGTACCGAAGTACATAAGGGACGCGAAGACATTATGTCCCTGTTAATTTAATTTTTACGAATTATTCATATTTAAATTTGTTTTAACCAAAACCATCGATTATAGGAATATGATAATCTTGGTAGCCAATGGGTTAAGAGTAAAAATGGGCATCTCTTGAGCCAAAGTAGGCCACTTTAGTACTGGAAAAAGCCCTATCAAGAAAAAGCTCTGCTCCCACCACTGCGTTTACTCTCATCTCCTTAATGAAAATCCTCATTATACAGACGAGCCCAAGAGGTTCATCACTCGACACTTGTCGGCGAAATTTTCCACGAAAGGAAAACATTTCAGGCTCTGGTTTTCGGCACTCGCATCCCAAGAGGGTAAAGGGTAGCCGATTTCAAAACAGAAACTTTCTCGAATTAATGATACATCCTCATTACTCTGATTACAGCACCATTTCCTCTCCTCCTCAAGTGTATACGCGTGCAAATTTTCACCGAGATCAGAAGAGTAAACATCCCCTAATTTTTTTCATTCACTCCATCATTCAACACTCACTCTCCTCATCCTTCATCTCTCGGTAAACATTATTAAAGATGCAAATTTTAATCAACTGCGTTTCATTCTGCGTACACTGGCACCCTCCACAATGTACAAACTTTTCCGCATACACCGATTCCATCACGCTCGTTGAGTATATTATGGGGATCGCAACTCGGAATCAGAAAAACTCTTCATGAACCATTATTATTAATGCTGAAAGTTGTGGGTGCACGAGAGTGGGAACAAAGTTCACGGTTCTATGAAGTTTTCCAGCGACTTTCCCCGCATTTCGAAATGAACCATTCATTACGATTTCCTTTGAATTGCATTCGTAGGGAGTTTTGCACGTTTCTAACGCTTAAAATTTTCAATTTCGAGAGCTCTTGTGTGCTTAAAACTGCGTCGAGGCTCAATTACCCACGCAGGCATTTTTCACCAGGTACAATAGCTTTGTTTCGTGGCTTTCAAAACCCCTGAACTAGCTCAGGTTTGACCTATTTCCAGGGCTTTTGGGGGAAGTGGGCTGGAAATTAAACTCGAACAAAAAGCAGAATCGAGCAAAGACGAGATGAAATTGATTTAGGGGGAGTCCAGGCCGGTAATGACTGATGGAACTGCGATGAACCAGGGCACATTTACTTACTCGGTCTCTAAGGGGTCTGCTCAATTCCTCTTCACTCGAACAAAGCACGTTCGCGTGCCGTAAGCAAATTTAAATATTTACTTCAGTGCAATGTTTTCCCCCGGCGTACAATAAGCAAAGAGTTGTTCAGAAATGTCGCTCCTATACCCTGTCTGCCTCGTGGAGGAGCTCTCCTGCATGCATAGAAATATTTAAAATAAGCGCACATGCCTGCAATTCTTTTCGTACGGCTCCTTTCCCACTGCGTGTTCCTCGCAGTCTCTCATTGTTAAATCTGAGTAAGCATGCATCACTAATTTACGTGGAAGGGGTATCTGCATGGTTGAAAGTATAGCAAGAGGCTGGGGGAACAATATCTTTTGTGCTTAAATCATAAACCGGGGAGACACTCAATTATGGAGAGCGAATTCAGTGCATATTAATGCATATCCGGGAAGACATTAGTGCACTTTAAGAACTTCTTCTGGGCTGTCTTGTCTGTCTGTTGGTCGCCGTTTTAATTAGTTCTCATTTTTTTAGGTCTCCAAAGGTACTCTGGAGTTCTTCGAAGGCTCAATTTAAAGGTCCTCCGAGGTGTTTTCTAGACAAATATTCGAGAAAGGTGGACCTTGGGTCCTTGTAATTCCTCTTAAGGGCACTAGAAAGAACATCTGACCCTTGAGGGGGCCCCTGGGCACTTTTGTCCCCTACACAAATTTGGGAAACATATTTATAAGCTCCTTGACTCAACATTTTTCGTAAATTAAAATTTTTCGGAAAATAAACACTTTTGATAGGTTACCAAGAAACTTGGGGGCCCTCTTGAATTTTTAAGAGCCCTCTTTGAATTTTTAAGGGGCTCCCAGATGATTTTGAACGCTTCATGGAATTTGAAAAGGGCCCCTTAAATTTTTTGCGGGTCCCAGCACAACTTTTTAGGGGACCCTTGAAATTCAAAGAGGCTCTCAATAGTTTTTTTGACATGTTAGAAGCATGAATTGGAAACTTTCATATGGAAACTTTCGTGCCCATATGGTAAACGCGGCCCTGCATCAAACAGATCATCTTAGGTTCTCTTAAGAGATCACCTAAAGGTTCTCTGATAGAGGTCCATCAACTTAGAGGTCCTTCGAGAGTCATCCAGTAGTATCTCTAGAACAGTGAGAAGTCAAAGACGGACACCAGGTCACTAGCACTTTTTTAATTTAGCAAGAAACCAATGGCTAAGGAGAATATGCAGACATTACTTCACACAATAGGCTTTTAAATTTTAAATCTGCCGAATCAATATGCGTCCCTCACTCGCTCACCGCCCCCGCAGCCGTTTGCGTTTGCCAGAGAGAGAGGAGTGAGGAGCGACGACCCAGATAAAAGGCTAGATAGGCTAAATTATTCAAAGCTCAATTTGTAATCGCTCGAAAGTTGTTTGTTGTTGCTACGAAGGAGCAGAACTATGCAAAAGTTTATGCAAATTGGTGCAGAATCTGCAGAATCAAATCGAACAACAATCTCTCAATTTGAATTTTGAAAACAAAATTTTCCAATGGTTTGCACAATATTCGTATCCGCACCCTTCGGAGCGGGAGTGCAGTGGGATAATTTACTTGGAACTCCATTTCCTCGGAGCTCGGAGGCAGACCTGAATGCACGAGCGAGCAGGCCGTGCTGGTAAATGAACGAACGTAAATCAATTGAATTGTGCAGTAGTCAACAAAGTTTGTGTGATGATTCATATCATCGACAAGATATGGATGATAATAGGAAATTTGTGCAATATCCACTGCGGACACGTACAAATGGTATCTATGACTCTGTGAGTTGTGAGTCGGGCTGTCGGGCTTCTGGGATTATAAATTGCATTGCATTGGACGCACTGAGTTCCAGCACATGTATCACCATGGGATGTAAGTTGTGAACAAACATTGGTTGCCGCTAGTTACTCATTCTCTCACTTTGTTCCCGCATTGGCCGGCGTCCACTCCGCTCGACTCTCTGCTTCGGAACTTTTAACAATGCCAGCTTACCCCGAGTGTATATGCAGAATCGTCCCTTCATCCCGACTCCATTCAATTATTTTCCTGTGCCTTGCATTATCCTCTGGACTTGGCACTGTTTGAAATGGCTGATTGGAAAACATGTGGGATGGGAAGGGAAGTGGGCACTGTCACCCGTCTTGCAGGCAGATCTGCCGTCGATTTATCTCCGGACTTTTATTAATAAATTGGAAATCTTTGGGGAAAACTCCTTCTTCTCCGGCTCCCTCCCTTCCTCGCTGTCACTCACGAGAACGGGGAGTAATTAATTGTGACAAAACGCCGCTACACGCGATTTATAGCGTGCTATTTTACGTCAAAGTGCAGTCTTTAATTAATCAAGTGTCACGATTGTCGTCCTGGTGCCTAACGAACCCTTTTTAGAGCTCACCACAGGCCCCCACGCACGAGGGAGCTACAACGCACATGAAACGCCAAGTTTATTAATCAAAATTATTAATGCCGTGTACGAGCAGTGGCGTAGCTGGGGCTCACATCCCGTAGTGTCTCGTGATCTCAATAAGAGCGCCTCTAGAATTTAAAAAGGCTGCATTAGGATTGAGTTAGGCACCTCCAAGGCTGAAAAAGGCTCCCTCAAAAGTAACTATGGCGCTTTCAGAGCTCTTACAGGCGCCCCAAAATTGAAATGAGCGCCCCAGTGCAAAATTAGCGCCCCTTTGAATGAATTCAGCGTTACCAGATTAGAAATGAGCCCCCCTAGAACTGAAAAATAAGCCCCCAGAGGAAGTTAGTGCCCCCCAGAAGACATGAGAGCTTCTAGAAATGAATTTGACCCCTTCAGGCACTCCCTGGTTTGAATGGTCTCCCTCAGGACCAAAGTGGACTTTTCAGAAACGAAATTCGCGCCCTCAAAACGAAAGTAGACCCTCCAAAGTAGAGGTCAGCCACCCACTCTGACCCGTCCCCTTGCCCACGCCACTGTGACGAGCAACACATTTGCTCTCTCCGAGCCAAGCGAGACGCAACCTTTGTCATAATACCCCACCGCACCGTCATCATGTTTGTAATCATTAAATTAATTTAAGGCAGGATCGCTACGCGCCCGGGATCCAGAGTAACACCGCAGTGAGATGCAAAAAACCACATCTTAAAACCAGTGGAAGAATGTGGTGTAGTTTGAGGGGAGAGAATGTGGCAGAGACAGAACATGTCAAGCTGCTACGGAGCGAAGACGCACGGCAGAAAACATATTATTAGCTCGAATTTATGGGAAGAGAGTGAATGTGAGGCATCGCAATAATGATGGTACGGCGAGGAGGGAACTTTTGTGTCTCAACGGCTTATGAAATAATGAACAGTGTCATATTGCAGGGGTTTTTCGTGTGCTCCGGATGCGGGTGATAATTTTGTGAAAGGTGAGGCACCTGCTCACTTACAGGTGGCTCCGAGTCTGCCAACTTTCCAGAGGGAAATATCCTATTAAGGCAATTGCTAGAGACAGCTGTTCGGGAAAGCCGCAATCGGAGTTTGAATTAAAAGCAAATTAAGGACGTCTGTGCCAATCACAGTCTCGCAAGTCCTATTGACAATCGGGCCAATAAACTTTTCAACTCAATTATGCTCATTCGATTTGCGTTACTCAGCCAGTGGTGGGTCTAGGGTGGAGTAAGATTGCTTGCTGATTTTTTGTGGACCCAAATTTCAAAGTAAGCAGATTTCTAAGCTTCAAAAAAGCTAGTTTTTCATATTTAAAATTTATCTCCAAGTCTGGAAACCTTTGAATATTTTACTGTTACTAGTCTAGGTTATTTTATCGAACTCTAGATACCTTCTCAAGGCATCTCTCAGTCTAGGTTTATTAACTGAACTCTACACCTTTTTCTTTTGCAATTCAGAATGTGTCAAATGTAATTCAGAAAGCATTAATTGCAATTCAGATATACCAAATGCTACTCAAAAATTATCAATATCTGAATTGCAATTGATGCTTTCTGAAAAGCATTTGGTATATCTGAATTACAATTGATGCTTTCTAAAAACCATCTGGTATATCTGAAATGCAATTGATGCTTTCTGAAAAGCATTTGGTATATCTGAATTACAATTGATGCTTTCTAAAAACCATCTGGTATATCTGAATTGCAATTGATGTTTTCTGAAATGCACTTGGTATATTTGAATTGCAAGTGACGCTTTCTGAATTATAAGTGAAAAAGGTGTAGTTTTCCAATTTTAAATGAAAATGTCAAAGTCTGTAAAGCTCCACCTTTTTCCGAGTCCAGGTCATTTTTAGGCTCAAGCCCCATAATCCAGCTCCACCCCTGCTCGCCCGCACTCGCAGACTTCCAATTGCGCTAGCTAGATGGTAATTCGGTTTGTCACAAAGTAGACCAGATTACATTCCGCCAGCGTGCTGCAGCCCATTGTGGGAATTGAAGGAGTCTCATCTAGTTTGATTTCAATAACCGTGACGCCCTAATCCAATCTGCACAAGAAATTGAGTTACCGCGAGTGGAGAAAAAATTCAAATTACTTACTCGCTCCTCCTCGGCACGCCGGAGTGGTTTAATATTATTCGCAATATAATGTTGTGCATATTCGGGACATGTGTTTCTCGTGACTGAAACAGTAAATCATGTCATCACTCTAAACACACATTAAACCGTTCCGGCAGCGGCGCATATGAGATGTGCTGTGTTCCCAAAATGTCTGATGATGTCGTCGGAACAGAGTGTGGAGGGAGCTAGCTCTCTCTCTTGGTCGGACGCAACACGACGGAGACCGGCACAGAGCAGCCTTTCATCGAGCAGCTCCTAGCGCTGTTTGAGCATGTTTTGGTTAAATCCATATCCCCGCACACACCGAGACTGGGTGTCAGGAGCTGAGTGCTGGTGGTGGCGCAGGGAAAATATTTGTGAACGTTAAAGTCTAAAGTGTAGACGATTGGGGAGGGGGAGGGGAAGGGGGGTGTATAAGCACATGGTGCAAACATGAATGCAAACAAATTAAGACCGATAGTTGGAGCATTGTTTGTGCATCTCTATTCCCCACATCCACATCGTCTGGCTTAACTGCTTCTGAGATACGTAATTTTTATGAAAATCGAGCCTCCTCGTGTGACCTGGTTCTGCGGGCGGCTCAAAGGCAACATCTTGGGAGACACGACTGCCCTGGAAAGCGATATTCCTGTCGAGGAAGCTCACAAAGGCACGTAATATGAGAAGTTTATTATGATTACCTTGACTCGAAGTCGTAATTTGCTACTTTGGCGCGGCAATTTACGAAACCCCATCCGTGCATGGCAACACGACGATGAAAAATAACGAGATATTTCATATTTCACCTATTTCCCGCATAAATTCATTCAGTCTCCCCAAATCACAGACTGCCACGGGAGAGACTGCACACACATAAATCTGTGTAATAAAACATCGCTATGCTACCTAATAATTTTAACGATTTCTCTTGTTTTGCTGAATGGGCGGGAGTAGGTACCTGAAATGCGAAGAAAACGAGGGGATGAAGGGCGACTCTGAATTTCTTGGCGCGCTCAAATTTGACGATGGAAAATAAAATATCAAAAAGCATGGGATGCGGAGGAGTAATTGGAAAAATGAAACCAAATTATTCATCTTTCGCCTGCCTGCCTGTCCCAGTGCCTCGAAAAAGGGTACGACACTTTTTCGTCGTCTATTTCGAGCCAATCGAAAACCTCATCAATTTGAGATATTCAGTTCCAATGTGCTTTAATTTAACCCAATTGCTTTAATGCTACTTTTTATGGTACCGTAAGAAATTTATAGCAAATTTTATAGCAACACTAGTTTATGTGATTTTGGTTTTATTTTAGTACAAAAATTATAGGTTGTAGAATTTTATTTCTATGCAAAACTAGCTATAGTTTACCCGCAAAATGGGGACTGGATACTAAAAAAAAAGGTTATTAAAATTTAAAGCTGATTAAAGGAGCTCTACACTAGTTTATGTGATTTTGGTTTTATTTTAGTACAAAAACTAGCTGTAGTTTACCCGCAAAATGGGGACTTGCTACAAAAGAAATGTTACTAAAATTTAAAGCATTGGAGGATCGTCAACTCGCTGATTAAAGGAGCTCTCACGATACAGGGGTTTGTGGGAGACAAAGAGGAATCGTGTAAATCAAGTAGGGCACAATGGTTATTCATTAGGGCTGGAACGGAACGACACCCCATCTCAAACCCTATGCATAAATTACGGCGAATCACGACCTTTTCGCTGGGTGGTCGTTGAAAAAAGCGAGACCTTCTGCCGTGTAATTATGACGACTTCTGACACAAATTCTCCAACATTTTTCTTTGATGTTCCGTGCGATGTATTTTTCATGAAAGCATATGGCAAACAATAAGCCGCTCGTGAATGTGACCGTGCATGAGTCAAGTGCGCTCTAATCCTTTAAAATACCAACCAACCTCTCGCTTCATGAATAATCCGAGCTCGAAAGGTATTATGTGATCGATTGAATAAACAATTAGACGTGGAGGAGGGCACTTGTGTCGTTGAATACAGTTAAGCCCTGTTGAAAAGTTGGAAAATGGCTCACTGCTCTCGGATTTCCCCCCTTTCCCACACACACACACTCGTGGCATTTGTTTTGCCATGCCCTGAGAGAGCTCTAGCAGTTCCGAGAAAAGCCCTTTCCCCGGCAAAATGTCATCCGGCCGCCACATTTAGCAACTTAATTTTATACTTTGCCGAGCGTATGCAAATTGCCTCCCCGTTTCCATGCGATCCAGTGTCCAACCTCATATTTGCATGCATGAGGGGCATAAAGAAACGACTTGTCTTTCCACCTCTATGAATATATTTGTGGTAAAAATTGAAGTAAATGTTGGCCATTTGAAGGATCCTTTATTATTGCGGCTCGTGTGGGAATTGGGATGGAAGGCAGAAAACGGCCATTTGCTGGTTGCTTTGTTGCTTTTATGAACTCCCCAGTCCGACAAATATTCATACATTTTTATGGAGTTAGCGCAGCACTTTCGAATGTCCAGGATCGTGACCCGATAGTCTACGTGACGCGGGACCAGACGGACGGACAGAATAAAAATTGTAATCTGACGTTGAACGAAATTGCTTTTCAGGAAATTTGTGATGGGAAAAGTTGCGTCGTATATCGATTGAGAGTAATCTGCTTAATGTGCGGAGCAAGTTGTGTGCAGTAAGACATTTCCGAGAAAGAAACGGGGGCTTCTGAGTCTGCCTGAATATTTAATGCCGCTGAAAGTGCTAAGACAATACAAATATTGTCGTAAACATGACACTGAATGTTCGTTAATAAACATTCCGGTGAATTGCAATAAAAGAGGCCTGGGAGCTCGCGAGAAGAGGAAGTGGGGGAGGAAGAAAATGAAAGGAAAAATTTATATTAAAACTTGCATGTCCCAGCAGTCGTGTGGGCTCCAGCTCGCGTCGCCCGCTCGGTGTGGCGTCGAATGATGGAAAAGTGATGTTTAATGAGTTTATAATGTGATTCGAAACGCGCATCTTGCGTCACATGTGTGCCTTTTGCGTAATTTCTTTTTCAATATGCCTTTTATCGAATTCGACGCGCCTCCGCCACCACCTCGTGGAGGATGTCGCAAGTTTATGAATTCTAGATGATGCTGATGATAAGAAAAATGACTGAGGTTGGGTAAATTTCGTTATAAAAATTCCACTGTTCTCTTATCAGGCACGCGGGATGGAGTCTTCCCCAGGTGCGAGGATGATGAATTGATTTATGCTCCGGCGTCGATAAGAAGCGAGCCGATATTCAATGTATGCGGGGGAGGGAGGGAGCCGACTGCCAAGGTCAGGATCGAAATTGGATTTTTCTTTCATCTGACCCTACTTTGGCCGTCGCCACTGCCTCTGCTTGACCTTCGGGAACCAGTTTCTCCGAACGGAGAACAATTTCCACGAGATTGGAGTGAAACGGAGCATGCAAATACGTGGTATTGGGAAATCGGAAATTAAATTCACCCACCAGCTGCTCCACAGCCACGTGTGCAGACAGACGGACTCGTGTCTTGTGGGCTGGCTGAGGACGATTACAACCAGGGGGTATTTTGGAGAGCGTGGGCGTCAATTTAAGGCTGACTTTTTTGACTCAAGCACGTCATTCTTGAGCCTCTTGAATTAAATGTTTTTGCTCTGTAGTTTCACTTTTATGGCTCTGAGAGTCTGAAACGTCAATTTTTGGACTCGAGGATGGCAATACTTTGACTCTAGGTTATCAAATATTTTTCGTTGGGGCACCGTTTCAAAAAACAAGCTCAGGAAGAGATATTGATTGAGAAGATTCCCTTAAGATAATTCCGGTCACGCCTTCTGCAGAGACGAAGGCAGTATCACACCTCGTCGTCGACTTGAGTCGTAATAAAATTATGTTCTGTACAATTAATTTGAGCGCCAGCAGCAGGAGCAGCTTTACGCTCCGCCAACTTTCATTACTCCATCCATTAGGCGAGATCCAATAGACTTGTCGCACTTGCCGGGGTCCCGAGTCCCGCTCCGATGTAATTAGCGGAGAATAAGAGAAAGTCGGGCGAAAAGTAATGCTCGGAATTTTTAAAATTGAAACAATGTCAGTTTTTTTTGCGCGCTCACTCGCTCCAGTCTGGTCCCCCGACACCCAGAAGTCGTCTGTGTACCTTGCTTTATGGTGAGAAACGAGCCAGCACAAATAATGCGCCGTGACTGCCATTTATTTCCAACAAGGGTGTGATCTATGACATTAAATTCCTCCACACTCATTTCTGTGCACTTTTTCTACGCACCCACCGCCTCAACATCGACACTCGCTTTTTCCATTATGACTTTTTTATGTTCTCTTCCACGTCAACGTTTCCGCGCTTTTCATCTCGCAATGTGCGGTCCTCGCATCTCTCAGATAAGGATGCCCAAGTACCATAACGAGATTAAGCTCGACAAGACTCGATTGCAGGTTATTCATTATTTTTGCAAGAAGGAGCACTTGTGTGGTGGAGGAGGCAGCGAGGAGGGAGAAAAGCTTTCAAAGTAAACAGACGAAAATAATAGCTTAATTATGGTTATTGGCTTGTTTTGGAAGATTTTATTATCCTTGTTATTTCGAGACACTCGCAGATGATTGAATACACAATCGCTTCTTTATGATCTCCCGGAGCCTCCCCCTCCCCCGCCGCGCCGCGCCCGTCCCGTAATTAATGGCAGCCATTTTTCCTTGTCATCGAATTTTAGCGCAAACTACAAACTAATGATCACTACAAAGTTGCTAGTTTTCAGCCCTGCAGATGAGCGAAAATGAACGAGATTGATTGAAGCAATTTACTTCCGTGTTGCGCACTTTATCACTCGCTCAAACTTCCAGATTCCTCGATGATAGCGATAATGTTGATGGAACTTCTTGATTCTCTGCAGGGCCGTTTCTAGGGGGCCTCTGTTGGTCTTCAGTAGCTATAATGAGGCTAGTTGCTTCTAAAAATCCAAAATAAGGTCTCGAGAATTTTTTTAGAAAAATTAGAAAATTTATTTCCTTCCTCTAAAAATATTTAGCTTTTTGGGCCGTTTCTAAGAGGTCTTTGTTGGTCTTCAGTCGCTAGAATAAGCCTGGTGGCTTCCAAAAAATTTCAGAAAAAATGGAAAATAATTTTCCTTCCTCTAAAAAATATTTAGCTGAAAAATATTGGGTTGAAAAATAAATTAAAATAAAACGATTGATTGCCCCTTAAAGTTTAAAAAATAACCCTTTGAATCCCAGCTGGAAATAATAAAATCCCGCCACTGCATTTATCGGAGAAATGAAGCGTCTGAGGTTGAAAAATGTGAGCAGTAGTTTATCGAGTCTCACACTTGTAATTCGAGATCGAAAGGCATTAGAATATGAATAAAATATGCAAATGAAGCTGAGAGAGATATCGCGTTAATGGCACTCGTTAGTGGGATGAAATATTGGGTGCTAATACGAAAATTATAAACTTTAATATCTTCTAGCTGCCCGGGCCCCGGTTCCAGAGCGCAGCACGCGGAAGGTTAAGTAAGAAGTGGGGACAAATAACAATAACTCCGTTTCCACCTTCGCCCCACATTTCAATTGCGAGCACGGGCGACACATTAAAGCCAATGATGCGTTAAATTAAGTGGTAGCAACTCGGTTTTAATATTCCATTCCGAGCCCGGGCCTGGCTCCTTTCCATGTTTACAAATGTACATTTTGGCTGCGGGACATGCAAAAACACTAAGCAGCAAAATTAGATTCAGATAAATTAATTGAAATTTTTGTCCCCGGAGAACAAAACATTAGAGAGCGAGGGAACTATGGTACAGCAATAATGGAAGAGGAGGATGTTGTTGCCAACATGATAAAAAGGACGTTTTTTCTCGCATGCGGCCATTTCGCTTCTTATTGCTCCGCTCCACTTTTTGCCCCCCGCTCTCTCTGCGTTTTTGATCCGGTTGTGTTGCTGTTGTTGCTGCAGCTCGGAGCCAAAATTTTCCCATTTGCACATTGTTCCCTCCGGTCCAACGCCACACTGCCACACACATAAGATAATCTGATCTAATGGGAGGCTGCTCCGGCTTGTAACCGGTTTGGGCGAGAATGATATTAAAATGCTCGTTCTCGACCAAACATAAGCAAAATTAATTGCACGGGGACTCGGAGTCCTCACTTCAACAATACACACTCGGTTGGGGCAGAGCTGACCAAATTTATTCATTAAGCCGCTCCAAAAGAGCACTGTTTATGATTGGAGAGCCGAGAAAATAAATAATTGTAGCCTTAATTGGGGGACCCTCTCCCTCCCCCCCCCCCTCATCTCCAAAGGACTAAAGCCAGTTAATAACCCCTTGATTACGAATTTTATTCCCTTCCCTGCATCCGCAATTTGCATTCTCCCGACATGCGTTGCAAATTTAATGGAATAACATGTAAGTGAGTTAAAACTGCTAGCAGGTGGGCTCCGAATTATTAATTATTTTATTGCCATCGAGCCATTGTTGCTCCCCCTGCGCCCATAATTGAAGTTAAGCCAACACGAAACGATAAACGCCATGAGCCCCATGGCATGTTCCAATAATTCCTCAGAGCCCCGGTGCCGGAGTGTAAATTTATGGCGGTTGCATGAGGATGAGAAATTCATCTACCGAATCCTGCCTTTGCTGCGTCAGAATACCCTTCCAGATGCCTGAGCAATGTGTGAGATGTGTCGACATAGCATAAATACTCTATTTTTGATACGTGGCGCCGCTCGACGCCCCATGGAAAGGCATTTTTGTACGTTTCATTTGTGTGACACATCCATAAATAAAAAGTGAAACTCGGAACACTGGCATTTGCGCCGGATTTCCACAAAAACTTGCAATATTGTCGGGAAATATGACAAAAAATTAAAGAACCCCGCATGAATGCGTATCTCGGCTAATTTCTGTTGGCATTTGAGGACTCTGGAATGTGTTTTGTTCCATATCCATTTGTCATTGAATTTTGTCCGTCTGTCTAGTCCAATTAAACCCATTGGCTACCAAGATTTTCAAACTGCATCCAGCTTCCTGAAATTAATTATTTTTGTTGAAACAAATTATTCGTAAAAATTGAACTTTCAAATTTTTTTATGCAGAAGTTAGACACTAAAGACGTCAAACAAAAATATGCTGGGTTAATTTTTTTTAATCAAGAAAATAGTTTGGACTCAGAAAGTTTTTTTAAATTAGCATGTTAAGTATTTTTAATGATTTTTCAAAAGTTAAAGTTTAAAATCCAATATATCAGCTAAATCGAAAAATTTTACGACTAGCTGCTTTAGCTGTTCTATAAATCAAAATCTAAAAACGACTACCAAAAAAATTTAGCAAATTTTGAGAGTAGAAGGATGACATTGATTAAAAATACATTCAAAACTTGCCCGGAAAAAATTTTAAAAACTTGGTCGGACTCCTTGGAAGCCAATGGGTTCAGAAGAACTCCTGAGGTCTTCTGTGGAAAAAGATTTTACAAACCAAAATTTGTAACCTGACATTTTTTGAGACCAGAAATTGACAATTTTCGGGGACAAAAAGCCCGCTTTCTAGTCTAGTAAAATGCAGAAGTGAAACTCGAGCCACCTCCAGCAGATAGTTTTCGTGAGAGAGAATCATTAGTTCCCCAGAATCAGCCCGATACGATTCTGGAATTGCCAATTTGCGTCTGTGAAAAAGTGTTCCCCCAAACAATATCCCGAAACTCCCCTCAGAGCGAATAATGGACCGACAGACGAACGGCAAAAACCGCCAACAATAGCGATACTTCTTGGCCTGTGGAGATGTCGGGGTGAAAAAAACGTGCAAAAGAGGAAAACACACTCGGGAAAGCGGCGCAAAAAGTGCCGGACAAAAGATAATCGAACATCCACGTCCTGTCCTCGCTAGATTGCTTGTTTTCTTTACAAACCCGAGAACAATGGAGCGGGGTACTGCCGAGCCGTCTGGAGGTCGACACCTATTACATAATTCAAATTACGATCAACTCACGATTCAATTAGAATTCAATGGATGCTCCAGCTCTCTCTCTTTCTTGCGCTGTTCCCGAAAAGTACCGAGGGAAATACAAATTAGACTTCCATTCATTCAATAACCGCCGGCTCGGGCGCGTATTCGGACTGCATTTTTCGAAAACTGAAAGCATGTTGAACAAATTAAACCACTCGGGCTCCCGCTCTCGAGTGCCGATGCCGTTGCCGTTGCAGGAAAAAATTTAATAAAGTGGAAATAATGAAGATCAACTTTTCCGTGCCGTGCCTTGTCCGTTTACTTTACACAACAATTCACAATGCCGCATTGATTCTACGGTGCCTGCGAGCCAGCAGACTGCCTCAGTTTGCTTTTAATAGTTTTTCTTGCTCACTTGGCCTGGCTAGTGTTCTGACTTTTTTTTGTCCGTCGGTCTAGCACCGCTCCAGATGTAGCCAGCCACCATTAATGGGGAGAATTTATCTCCCAACTTTCGTAAATGAGTTAGCTGAAAGGAAACAAGTGAGCTGCACCAGCTAAATTTCGCTGAACGGCGGGCGAGTCGCAAGAAATTTTGACATTATCAGCAAATGCAATCTCGAGTATGAAAGGAAAGCGGGCGGGGAAGAAAAACCCGTGAGCAGCGAAAAGAGACATCTCTATCGTCGTTCCGCGTTCATTAATTTATCATCTGATAATTAACTTATTATGTTTATATCTCATTTCGGTGCCGTCAGCGTCAAGTAAGAAGGCAGTTTTTCCCCCGCCGGCTCCCCCGAGTCCCCGTCTCCGAATTTGAATTATGAAACCCATCAAGACGAGTGTTTCCCTTTCAGACACTGCACGGAACATCATAATCATCGCGAGTTGAAACAGGAATCTTTCGCGGAGGAGCCGCCCAAAGTATTATAAACTCCGAGTCAGAATTATATTCACATTGTATGAAATTAAGATGGGGTTTGAGTTGTTATTTTATAATAAAATATTTTATATTTTATTCAAACAGATATTACCAGTGCCAACGCCCGCCTCCACCCCCTCATTTCAGCCGTTATGTTATTGTGGAAAGAAATTATGCCATAACGCTGACACCAGAGGCGTAGGGGAGGGGAGGCCAGAGTCCTCTCTAAGATTTTTGGGTGTCTCAGGAGCTCTTGATGAGTCTCTCGAAGAAATGGAGGACCCTCTTTTGGGTCCTTTTTCGAACATGGTGATTTCTTAGATTTTATGGGGTTTCTGAGGATCTCCTCTGAGGATGTCTATAGGGGGCTTCGTTTTTTTTTATCGAGGGGACCTCCAGGGCTCAAGGGCGCAGGTTTAAGAAATTCCAAGGAGGAGGAAAATTCTCTGGGGTACCTCAAGAGGCCCAATTTTTAGGAGTGCTCAGAAGAAATAGGTTCCTTTCTTGAAAAAGAGTAAAGCCCCTATTTTGAAGGTAAGAGGGTCCCTTTTTTTGCGACAAAAAAGAACCCCTCTTCTCCTTCTCCTTCCTGACTTCAAGAACTCCCTTTTCTTGACCAAAGAAGCTGACCAAAGGATCTCCTACTTACACTAAATGTCTATAGGGGGCTTCGTTTCGGGGTAAAAGGATCTCTTTAATGAATGAAGAAGCTTCATTTTTTGCCACAATATGGAACCCCTCTTCTCCCCTCCTTTCTCGACATAAAGAACGACTTCAAGGGGGGGGGGGGGGGATTTTCGAATAAGAAGGTCCTCTACTTTCACAAAATGTCTATAGAGAGCTCCGTTTTATGGCTGAGGGGTCTTCCAGGGGTCAAGAGCGGAGGCTTAAGAAATTCCTGAGGTACCTCAAAAGACCCGATTTGTCTATTCCTGGGGGTCATAAATTCCTGATTCCAAGAAGAAAATATTCCAATCGTGCCCCTCCTTCTTTAAACTCTCCCCTCCGCCTCTGCCTAACGCACACGTAAATAGTACGCGGCAGACCGAGTATACTATAATTTTAATCCAAATCTCGTTCTCTTTCCTTTTGTGAGACTGAGGACTGCGAAGTAATCACTTCGCAGAAGGAGGAGACGGAGGCTCCTTTCGCCCCAAGTTTTGCGGCTTGCGAGGGACGGGATGGGAAAGCGAGAAAGGCAGAGTCAGAAAACGTAATTGAAAAGTACAATCTCTTTGCAATGAAGATTATGAAAAATGATAAATTGAATAATGTAATTCGTCGTCATTTTCAGCACATCGCGACTTTTTTGTGGTAAGTCATGATTGAGCGGAGTGCGGGAGAGAGAGCATAACCAGAGCAACGTGCCGACTGGATTTGACGAGGACGAATAAGTTTCGTGTTTCACAAAAGAGATATATTTTCCATGAGATTGAAAAGAGCGATAATGATTTCTCCGTTGACAGCGCACTCGGCGAGAAAGATGAGGATGAAAGTGTTCCGGAAAATTGCGACGGAGGCGGCTCGGGGACGCGGCAGAAATGTGTGTGTATCAAAGGAAAATTGCTGACAAGTGGCTTGCACAATTAAGCATGAAATGCGTTGGTGGAAACTCGATAAGGACCGGAATTGATTTTCAGTGCTGCAGCTTCCACCTCCACCGCGAGAGCTGGTGGGGCTGCGGGGGCGTTTTTCTGGCACCCGGAAATAAAAACTTTAATAAATTGCTAAGACATTAATAACGTCAAGGCTGTGCGCTTGAAGCTCGCTCCGCTCCGTTCCCTGTCTCCGTTGGATGCCAAAAAGCGGGAGATAAATTTCCTGGCGCAACAGAGTGGGCTAAAGATTCTGCTATGCAAAGACAAAAAATAATAACACCGATTATTAGACGGAGCACATGCTCTTGACACTTCATAAATTTCCTCTGTATAAATAAAAATAATGAAAGACTGTAGTGAACTGTGTTCGGGTGAAAGTGTAGTATTTATTCATGACTTCGCACCCTGCGTGCATTTCTCGCAGATGCCTGGCCGGGGATAACTGCGGTCTGCCTTTGTTTCGGGCCGGGACTTCAATTGGAGAGATTTACCAGCCATAGGGGCCGAGATGAAATATTTTCTAATCAAACTCGGTCACACTTTTGATTGCTTTGATTCAATTTATGAACTTTAATTAAAATTGAGGCCATATTGAGGCCAATTTGTGGACTTTCGAGAGCTTCGTCTCCAACCAAAAGTTTTGTCATCTTCTCCAATTTCTACTCTTTAAGTAAAAGGAAGCTAACCAAGCCATTTTAAGCCTCCAAAAGTTTTTGAAAAAATGTTTTCACCTAAAAATCCCGAAATCGAGTTTTTTTTTAACGAACAGAGGTTAAGGCATTTTACGAATTTCAGTAGAAAATTTATTTTCCTCCAAAATCCACTTTCTCGGCCCTCTAACTCTAGAGACGTGTTTCTAGGGATAAACTAAGTTGATTGAAGCCTTCAGGAACCAATTTTGAGTCACAAGATTTTTGGCCAAAAATCCTAAAATCGTGTTTTTCTTAACGAGCGAAGATTCGGTCATTTTAATAATTTTAGAGAAAAATTTTTTTTAATCTTCAAAACTAAATTTTGTGGTTCAAAATATTTGAAGACGCCTTTCTAGAGATAGACGTAGTTTTTTAGGCTCTGGGAGACTGATTTTTCGACAAAAATTTTTATAAAAAAAATATCTAAATTGAAATTTTCTTAGCGAGTCCAGGATTGACTAATCAACTCTTTTTAAGGAGAATTCTTCTCTGGAATTTACACCCTAAAACTCTGAAAATGTCAATCAAGGCTCAAATCTTCAAAAAAAGGAACTTTCTGAAGACAGACAAAAAACCCCCAAATTGCATTTAAATTTGAAGTCAAAAAGGTAAAGAGACCTTTTTTTACCGACCGACGGGATTAAATCCATCTCACTCCGGTCCATGCCAAGGGTCTGGATGCTTCGACCTCTCACGCCCGCCCAAACTCCAGTCCACGTCTTGTTTACTTAATAAATGTTCGTACATCGATTCCTCAACTAATGACTTCATATGCGATGTCGTGCCTTATGGTGCCACTGACCACACTTATAACAACTCGGGGCAGGCAAGGTGGACATGACAGCCAACAGGGTTGAGGGAGTAGGAAGGCATTACGGTGCAGTTTCGAAAATTGATGTGATAAAGAATAGCGTGGCGAATATTTGCAACAACCGCAAGACTCTCTTATGCAAAATTTAATACGTTTTTACGGTAAATTTATCGAAGGCAGGCAAAGCGGATGACCATTAAAGGGAATCTGAGGATCCATTCACGTTCGAGCGGGCAGCTAAGTGATTCGGCCTTTATTATTTATGGGAAGGCACCAAATTGGACACTTTTCACAGTTACTCGGGTTTCAGCAGGTTTTTCATCGGTCACCGGTAATCCTTCATGTTAATTGCCTCCGCTTACTTTTTTGCATCGCGACGACGCACCGACGGTTCTCCACATTCGCTCTCAACAGGAATTCGATCGTCATACCGCACCGCGGATTGGGTTACCGTTTACTTTTCGGGCTTCGCTCTTCCTTCGCACGTCTCTCGAGTGGTCGAGAGTGAGTCACTGGAGTCAATTGGTCGCGTAAACGCTGCGTTTCGGTGATGAATGTGGTAGCAATTCGATCTTCCACTCGATTTGCGATCTTTCAGTTCGGATTTATGCAAATTATTTATGGGATGAGGTTTTTGTGAGTAGAGCTTTAGGACTTTGTCAAACTCAGTACTCACGCCTGGTTTCATTAAGCTACCATTGGTAGTTTTTCTAGCAGTTTTATGCCCATTTTGCATGGTAAAATGGACCTTTTGGTTAATAACTTCCTCCCGGGGGGGGGGGGGGGGGGGGCGCTAAAATTCAATCATTTCACAGCCTCTCTTATTTTGAGTCAAAAAAATCTGTGTAAGTTTTTAGAGCTCTACGTTAAGGGGTGGGTCCGTCTGAGTCACTTAAGTTCCGAAACTGAATGAGTGAGACATCTACGTTTTTTGCAATTTCTCGAAATATCTTAGGGGCGTAACTAGCTTCGAGCATGGAAATTTTTCAGGTCAGTCGCTCTTCTCATGGAGTAGACAAACAAAGCAAAATTTTCAGCCAATTTTCGTGGAAGTTTGGATTTGACACCTACTTGGATCGAAAAAAAATCTCCCAAAGTACTTAAGTCCAGAGGCTCCGGTGGCTGTTTTTAGGGGTCCCTCTAGTGATTGTCACCAAAGATGGGAGCTCTAGCTTCCGTACTTTGGGAGCTAGAGAAAACCAAATCTTGGTGAAATTTTCCCATACAAAAATTTCCCAAAAATTCGATTTTCTATAGCTCCCAAAGTACGGGGGCTGGAGCTCCCATCTTTGGTGACGATCACTAGAAGGACCCCTAGAAACAGCCACCAAGAGATGAGCCTCCGGACTTAAGTACTTTGGGAGATCCGAGTCATCTCAAATCCAGACTTCCACGAAAATTGGCTGAAAATTTTGCTCTGTTTGTCTACTCCATGGGAAGAGCGACCGACCAAACAAATTTCCATGCTCGAAGGTAACCAGTGAGGTTTTCCTGATGCATGAAACTTCCATACACTTCATTCAATTAAGCTAAAATTTTAGTATGTTTTAATCAGTCTTAAAACTAACAAAATATATGAGTAGGTACATATTACCCCCTACCTCCTCCAGAAATAGGGCTAGAGACCCCTGAAGTTCATGTTCCCCTTATTGAGCTAAAATTTGAGCATGTTGTTAACCTTGTAAAACTAAGCAGATTCTTATTCTACAGATTACTCGTACAAGTCCCAGGGACTGAGCTAGGGGCACTTTAACTTTGGGCAGTAACGGATTTTGGGACACACAATTTACAAAAATCCCCGACTAAGTTTTTATTATGTTCTAGCTTGGTTTGCAAGGCAAACAATAGAAAACCTTGTTTATGAGTCTTTACTAGACGTGAATTAAAGTCATACTCATACTTAGTCAAACTAAAAACGTGCATGGTGGTCAATCCATCTTCGATAGGTAGAAACACGGGTAAAAACTCCAGATGTATACTCTCCTCCACACTCTGCCCCATGTGAAGTTATTCCTATTACAAATCCGTTCCATGTCATAGGTCCTCCAGAGTCTCCGAAGCAAACACCTACACCTTTAGATCCTGCGCAAATATTGGATGGAAAAAATCGACCTATCGTCCCATTTTTTGTACAATATCCTTCAGTCTTAATAGGAACTTCAGCGGACTGCAGAACTTCTGGTTTCTCGTATATACCGTCTCCTATAGACTAGATAAAAATCTGTAACTAAACATGAGTTTTTTAAAAAATCAACCTACCAGGGAACTTCCCCAGCCACTAACAACAGCGATGCTTCCTTCAGGAATGACCAAATCCGGAGGAGGTAATGCAATCGGCTGAATTCGATTAGAAAAGGTTAAAGAAGTTTCAAGAAGCGCCAAAGCAATGTCGTTTTGTTTGAGCAGATAGTCCTCATGGATTATATACGTTTTTATAGTTATGGGTTTTGTATCTGGAATCCTGAGCGAAGTTCCAACATAAACCACACTTCGCCTCACATTTTGTAGCGCGAAACAATGTGCTGCAGTTAAAATTGTAAATTGGCTTATTATAACACCTCCGCAACCTGTGGCTCCGATTACATGAGCTTGGAATGGCCTTTCTGTTATATCAGTATCATGACCTCCAAGCACACGTCCTTTTTTTGATAGGGCAACTTTGGACCCAAGTAGGAAACTCAGTGCAAATACAATTTTTAAGTGTTTGCAGCAAAACATTTTATAAGAAGGAAGTCAAAACTTGATCTGAGCTTATAAATGCGACGGTAACCTTAAGGTTAATTTTCAATGTGTAATTTTATTAGTTCCGCTTAGTCACACGTTCAATAAAAGATAGACGGTTTTATTTCAAACAAGCTTTAATGTCAATTATTTTCGTTTGCTCTCAATGGATATTCAATCTTCGTGGCTCATATTAGTAGTAGCTCAAATCCATGATCTAATGGTTCCAATCAAATTGTGCTAAGATTTTGAAGTTTTTAATTGTCTAGTTGTCATAGTATCCCAGGTAAGCTTCACATCTCGGGCAGTAGTGGTGTTTCCTTTTACAATAATTATTAAAGTAGGGAATTAACCCCATCAGGCAGCAGAAAACAAACATAAAGAAGGCTACAATGTGCGTTTGAGTATTGGGCCGAGGAACGATACGCGAGGTGATTTGTTGATTGCAGGATGGACAAGTTACTCGCACTGGATCAGGCCCCAAAGCTGCGGCAGAAGGAACCATAAAAGCTTAGTTCTAAACAAATTTTATTCCGGATACCTAAAGTTACTATTTCTGCAGGTCTGAGATTAAACTGTGACGTTTGAAGCCTCGAATTCCGAGCCTCAAAAATCGATTTTCTAGGTTATAGTGTTTTCCTTTAAATTTTGAATGAAGTCGTAGACTTTTAGGAACGCATATGTTGGTCAATCCACTGCCGATAAGAAGAGACTCTCGTGAAGACTGCGGAAGTATAAGTGCCCCCACACTTGAGGCCCCAGGAGACGATGCCAATCACCCCCGCACTCGAGGTCAAAGGACCCCCCGAGTCTCCGAAGCAAGCACCACGACCAGTGTCTCCCGCACAAATCATGGTGGGATCGACTCTACCCATGGTACCTCCATTTGTGCAAAAAGTTGCATTCTTGACGTGAATTTCCGCGGACTGCAGCTTCATCGGTGTGATTGGGTGAACCTAAAAGAGTCTTTGGTCATCCCTGTATTGCTAATGAAGAAGATAAACTCACAGATATTTGGCCAAAACCACTGATGAAGGCAACTGAGCCCTCCGGGATGACCAGGTCGGGAGGAGGCAGGGCGATCGCCTGGACTCGCTCAAAGAATGTAAGTGGATTTGCCAGGAAAACCAATCCAATGTCGTTTATGATAGCAGGTTCCCCTAGGTAGGTGTTGCCCCTCCTGTAGCCCTCATGACGGCGGAACTCTTGGATCGGGAGGGCGGGTGTATCTGGAAAGCTGTACGAAGTCCCTACGAAAGCCACCATGGGTCTGAACGGGGTGTACCACAAGCAGTGGGCTGCCGTGAGGAGCGTGGAATGGCTGATGATAGTGGCTCCACACTTGGCCCCTCCCAATATCATGGCCTGGAAGGGTCTCTGAGTGATGTCTGTGTCCACACCTCCCAAAACGAGCATGTCATTTTGAGTCTCAGCTGCCTCGGAGGCCACCAAGACGGTCAGGAGTAAGAGGGGCTTCTTGAAACACATTTTGACAGGCAGAGGGTCAAGTGGAAACTGAGGGCATACGTTCGAAGCAAGCTTTAATTTAATCGGTCTGTGCAAATCGAATTTTCATACGCTAGAAACGAATGTGTTGGTCGATCCAGTCCCGGTAGGAGGAGACCCTCGTGAAGACTCCCGAAGAGTAGTCGCCCCCGCACTTGAGGCCCCAAGAGACGATTCCAATCACGAATCCGTTCCACGTCAGAGGTCCCCCTGAGTCCCCGTAGCACACTCCGAAGCCAGTGTCGCCCGCACAAATCATCTCTGGCTCGACTCTGCCCACAACTCCTCCAAAGGTGCAGAAATAGGCGCTCTTGACGGGGATTTCCACCGACTGCAGTCTTATCGGCCATCTTTGGTTTTCCTAGAGGAGTCTCATGTCAGCTTTTCCACCTTTTAGAGACAAGCAACCTCACCAAGATTTGACCAAACCCACTGATGACGGCGATGGATCCTTCTGGGACGAACAGGTCGGCGGGAGGCAACGCAATCGACCGGACTCGCTCAAAGTACTCGACCCGGCACGGGAGAAAGACCAAAGCGATGTCGTTTATGCACGAGGGCTCCCCCCGGTAGACGTCTAGGTACCTGAATTCCTCGTGACGGACGACCTCCTCGATCGGGAAGGGCGGGGTTTCGGGTTTGGTGTACGAGGTCCCGAGATACGCCACCATGGGAGTCGTCTCGAAGCCGTCCAAGCAGTGGGCTGCCGTTAGCAGGGTGACCTGACTGATGATGGCCGCTCCACACGTCGTGTTCCCCACTATCTTGGCTTGGAAGGGCCGCTCCTGGATGTCTGTGTCGTATCCCCCAATGACGAGCATGTCATTTTGACTCTCGTCTGCGTTCGAACCCAGCATCCAGACGAGCAGTAAGAGTTTGCTGACGCACATTTTGAAGCTCAAGTGGAAACTGAGGAGAGTAATTCAAAGAGTTCTGGAAATAATTTAATTCCTTGAAAAACCCACACCAATGAGAGGGTATTAAAAATGAGCTCATTTGAATGTGACGTGGATTTCGAATGTACTAATTAAGTCATGAATCAAGAAGCGGAATATGCGAGCAAAAAATATGTCTTAAGAGCCACAAAGTAACAAAATACCTCCTCGCTTCACTTCCTTCAAGCCTGCTTTGGACTCGCAATAAAAGTGTGCATTTTATTGCGGCATTCAAGATTCATATACACATTAAGGTACTGCGGCAAGACAGCAGGAATTCGCAAAACTCGCAAAGCTGCAACCTGTGAAAATATTGAGCTATTCCCACAATTAATGTGTTATGCAGAGTTCAACAGTGTCTGCGGTTCCCGGCTTCTCGCTTAAGGAGCTGCGGACGTAAAAATGTGCGCCACTTGAAAATCTGAATTTGCGGCGCGATGAAATGAATAATTAATTCATAATTTGAGCGAGCGGTCAGGATTGGTTGCTCTAAAATTGATGGAACGGGAGTACTCGGGCTGCCGTCGTAAACCATAAAGAGTCATAAAAACGGGTCGAGAGGCTCCTTTCTCTAATTTTTTTTCTACCCGTCGACGATTCTGCGTACCGATTTTGCGACAAATTCTGCTGAACCGCGATGATGGTGAAAGCAATTCCGGAAGTGACCGCTTCATTCAAAGAGAAGTGAAAAAATTCTCCGACGGGTTTTTTGCGTCCTGCTTTTGAAACATCCAGACAGGTCATGTAAAAAAAGGTTGCTCGTCGTGTCGTTTGATTGAGCATCAAAAAGCAGTGGGAGGCTTTGGGAACTCCAGCGGACAGTGAGAGAGACTGGGATAGCTATCAAGGCCATTTCAATGACAATTACTAAGGCTTTCTCAAACATTTTCTCTCGTAGGGCCAGAAATATTTAATAAATTGTGCTTAAAATGGCCTTTTCAAGGACACATTCATAAGTCATGTATGTATTATTTGTATTTTGAGATATTCAAAAATGTGAAAACACGGATTCAATGATACTCCTGGAATTCATTTCATTCAGTTCAGAAAAAATCATGAGAATGTACAAAAAAAATTTTAGTGCATTTTTAGCATTTTGGAAAAAATGCACTAAATATTGTGGCCACTTTGCCGTCTGTCTGTCTGTCTGTCCGAAATTTTATAACTCGAGAACCAGAAGAGCTAGACGGCTGCGGTTTTTTGCATCGTGTAAAACCTGATCTGTAGGGGTGCAGGCTAACAATTTTAGACCCCCACCCTCTCTTGGGGCGGAATAGGGGGTGTTTTACGTTTGTATGAAAACTCCTTATATTAAATCCGATTGAGCTGAAATTTTAGTATGTTGTAGTCTGTGTCAAACCTAGCAAATCATGGTACCACATGTATCCTCTGTTATGTACAGGGACGGAGCTAGGGGCCCTCAAAGTTTGGTCTCTCGAAATCTTTGAAAATACATCCTTAAGCTTAATCTCCGATTTAGCTTTTTATATATTTTTTGAAATTGTTAGAAAAAGACTAGATAGGACACAAATTAACCTTTTTAAAAGGTCTAGGAATTACCTTTCCCCTGTAACCAGCAAAGTTAAGCAAGGACTAAATATTCTATTAACGGCCATTCGATGTAAGCAATTTTCAAAAGGGTCGACCGTCTTCCAGTCTAGGTCAACTCCAGTTCCTAAACGTAAACAAACCCGCGAGCGTGAATCAATTTCGCAAAAACTCACTCAATTTGCGTATTTTGAGAATGTTTACGGCAGCCAGGCTTATCAGAGCCAGCCAGAAACTCAACTTGCGTGCAGCGTCCAAGTTTCCCTCCGTGTCAGCCCAAATCAGCCCGGCATCGCTGAGAAATGTCGGGTCTTACGAAACCACCCGGAGGCTCCTTAGCACGCAGCAAGCCACAGAACCCTTCCATTCCATTATCCGAGACAACGAGAAGGTTGTAGGAGACGCCGACAAGCACGAGTTCCAGGCAGAGACGCGGATGCTGCTGGACATCGTGGCCAAGAGTCTGTACTCCGAGAAGGAGGTGTTCCTGCGGGAGCTCATCTCGAATGCCAGTGACGCCCTCGAGAAGTTCCGGTACGTGATCCACAACGCGGGGGAGAAGGAGAGCGAGTACGTGGAGGCCGACAGGAGCCTCGAGATCCACATTGGAACGAACAAGCAGGAACGTCTCCTGACTATTCAGGATACAGGCATCGGAATGACGAGGGAGGAGCTGGTCTCGAATCTCGGCACCATCGCAAGGTCCGGGTCGAAGCAGTTCATGGAGCAGCTGAAGGAGAAGGACGCCAAGGCGGAGAACATCATTGGCCAGTTCGGGGTGGGCTTCTACTCGGCCTTCATGGTCGCAGACAAGCTCGAGGTATTCACGAGGTCCTCAAAGGCGGGCTCCAAGGGCTACCGCTGGACGTCGGATGGGAGTGGAACGTACGAGATCGTGGAGGCTGATGGAGTAGCGGTCGGCACGAAGATCGTGATCCACCTGAAGCAGGACTGCCGCGAGTACTCGGACGAGCAGCGTGTCAAGGAGGTCATCAAGAAGTACTCGAACTTCGTTGGGAGCCCGATCTTCCTCAACGGCCACAAGGCGAACCAGATCCAGCCGCTGTGGCTGATGGAAGCGAAGGAGGTGAGGGATCTTTTTGGGCTGTTTTTGGGAGTCTCCAGGGGCTTGAAAATGTCACCAACTAAGCTTTAATCATGTTTTCTAATCTTAGGTTACTCGTGAGCAGCACAACGAGTTCTTCCGGTTCGTCGGGAACACCTTCGACGTGCCCAGGTTCGTGCTCCACTACAAGGCCGACGTGCCCCTAAGCATCCGAGCGCTCCTCTACTTCCCCGAGGGCAAGCCCGGGCTCTTCGAGATGGCGCAGGAGGGCGAAATTGGAGTCGCCCTGTACACCCGAAAGGTCCTCATCCAGTCCAAGACCGAGAACCTGCTGCCCAAGTGGCTCCGGTTCGTGAAGGGAGTCGTCGACTCCGAGGACATTCCGCTGAACCTGAGTCGCGAGCTGCTCCAGAACAGCGCCCTCATCGCCCGGCTCAGGAACGTGCTGACGAACCGTGTGCTGAGATTCCTGCATGAGAGATCCACGAAGGAGCCGGAGGAGTTTGCCAAGTTCTACAAGGAATACGGGATCTTCCTGAAGGAGGGCATCATCACGAGCCAGGACCACAAGGACAAGCAGGAGATCGCCAAGCTGCTGCGATTTGACTCCAGCAAGCACGACGCGGGCACCAAGGTGTCGCTGCCGGAGTACTGCGAGCGGCTGAAGGAGGAGCAGAAGGACATCTACTACCTGGCGGCCCCCAACCGCGTCCTGGCAGAGTCCTCGCCCTACTTCGAGGCCCTCAAGAAGCAGGGCATCGAGGTGCTCTTCTGCTACGAGCCCTACGACGAGCTGGTGCTCATGCAGCTCGGCACCTTCCTCAACCACAACCTCGTGTCCGTCGAGAAGGAGATGCGAAGGGACACGGCCACGACTGAGGAGGTCCTCACAGGCGAGGGAAGTCTCCTGAAGACGCAGGTGGACGACCTCATTGGCTTCTTCCGGGCCAAGCTGTCGGGCAAGGTGGCGAACGTAAAGGTCACCAGCAAGCTCGACAGGTACCCGTGTGTGGTGACGGTGGAGGAAATGGGGGCTGCAAGGCACTTTATCAAGACACAGGGACACCAGATGCTCGAGGAGAACCGGTTTGCTCTGCTGCAGCCTCAGCTGGAGATCAATCCAAAGTGAGTTACTTTTCAAACCCTGAGTCTGGATTTAACGAGGGTATTTTTTTCAGGCACCCAATCATCAAGAAGCTCCACAAGCTGATCGAGGTCGACCCACAGCTGGCAGAGATGCTCGCCCAGCAGCTCTTCTTCAACTCTATCGTACAGGCGGGACTTTCGGACGACCCCAGGACGCTTCTCACGGGCCTCAACGACCTCCTGGAGAAGGTCCTCGAGAAGCACTAGAGTACCCTTTTTGTTCAAAAACGGTAATAAAATTAATGTAGATTCCATTTTATGAGGTGTCTGGCTTATCAAGTTCAAGGTGTTGATAAAGAGGAAAAGGCAATTTTCGTAGGAAAATTTTATTAGCGAGTATTCGTGTTTCAGCTCTCTTCCTTGAGCTCAACCTTTACCCCCTTCTGGTGCGTCTTGAGATGCTTCCTGAGCCCCACCTTGGAAGCACAGACCCTCTCACAGCCCCTCTCAGTGCAAGCAAAGACAGCTGGACTCCGGTGCTTGATCTTTTCGTGCGTGTTCTTCTGTCCCACCGTCGCGAAAGTCTTCCCACAGCCCTCGAACTCGCACACAAAATCCTTCAGCCCCGTGTGAGTCGCTATGTGGGCCCTGAGGTCGCGTGTCGCAAAGTTCTGCAGGCAAATTGGGCACTGGAAGGGCTTCTGGCCCGAGTGAGTCCGCTTGTGGTTCGTCAGTGAAGTTGCACTGGCCGTCCGGAAGGGACACAAGTTGCAGCTGTAGGGCTTGACGTTGGTGTGGCTGCGCACGTGGATCTTCAGATGGGTGGCTTGCTTGAAGCTCTTGGGGCAGTGAGGGCAGGAGTAGGGCCGGGAGTTCGTGTGGACCCGCATGTGGGTCACGAGGGTGCTCCGGTGGGTGAACTCGGAGCCGCAGACGTCGCACTTGTGGCCCTTGGTTTCGAGGTGCGTGAGGAAGTGCGACTTCAGGAGTCTCTTGTCGGCGAAGGCGTGGCCACAGTCGTCGCAAACGAAGGGTTTCTCGTTCGTGTGCTTTCTCAGATGCACCACGAGGCTGTACTTCTCCCCGAACTCCCTCGAGCAGGTCGCACACTTGAACCTCTTGGGCTCCACCACGTTCAGGTGTCTTTTGTAGTGTCTCGTGAGGCTCGCCGTCTCGGAGAACGTCATCTGGCAGTGCCGGCACTTGAACGGTTTGCTCGAGAAGTGGGTCTTGATGTGACGCTTGAGACTCTTGATGTTGGGGCAGAACTTCTTGCACTTGGCGCACTGGAAGACGTCGTCCTTAATCTGGTGCACGGTCCCGTGAAGCTCCAGGTCCTCTTCGTTCTCGAAGCCCTCCAGGCACACCGAGCACTTGAGGAACACAGCCTTGGAGTCGCTGAGGTCGCAGGTCCTGTTGGATTCGCGGTGCTTCCGCAGGAGGGTGCTGTTGGGGAAGCTCTCGCCGCAGATCTGGCACGCGAACTTGCCCTTCGGAAGGCTCTCGGGCTCCTCTACGACCTCTTCAATGGGGTCCATGTCGAAGGCTATCATGTCCGAGTTCACGTCCAGGCCCTCCTCGTCCATGAGGGTCAGGTCCAGGCCCTCCAGGATAGGCTCGTTCTCGTCCAGCTGAAAGCCTCTGAGTTGAGCATCCACGGTCTCCACTTGGCGTCGGAATCTGTAGATTTGCCTGAAAAAGACCAGATTTAGAGCTTCGAATGTGGCTTCCTGAGGCTCTTACGTGATGATGTCGACGCACTCCTGGCAAATCAGCTGGGGCAGGTCGTCCTCGAGCTCTATCTTGACTGCTGAGAACGAGGCCACGATGTCCGGGACGTAGGAGTACTCGGAGAAGATGTCTTTGAGGTCCAGAGAGGACGAGAGGCAGGTTCTGCAAAGGAGACAACTTCATGCCCTGCTTAACTTTAGGATTTGGGGGTTCGTACCTGCACATTCGGTCCACGAGCTCCGGCTTGTGTTGGAACACCTGAACGTCCTCAAGTTCGTCCATTTTGGGAGCTAAAATGTCCTTAAGCTTTGCACTAATTTATAAAAATTCGAGACAGACTTTTATTTTCAGCGTAAACAAAACTATGGGGTCGTTCATAGAAACTGAGTGGACATCGCCATTTTTGTAAACAAAAGGGCTGCCAGACGACTCACGTGCGTTTGTTTTGAGTTTACTTTCGGTCGCGAAAACATGAACACCGGAAAAAACGACTTATTTTCTAGAAAATTAAGACTCCAATAGAAGTAAAAGTGGTCAGAAGCAGTTCAAGATGAAGTTTTCGTACAAGGTGAGTCAAGGACGTAGGAAGTTCGGTCTAAAACCGTGGAATTCCAGTTCAACAATCTCCTCGGGACGGTCTATCGGCAAGGAAACCTCGTTTTCTCGTCCAACGGCAACACCGTCATCAGCCCCGTGGGGAACCGCATCACGATTTTCGACCTGAAGAGCAACAAGTCCCAGACGCTGTCGTTCGAGAGCATGTACAACTACACGGCCCTCGACCTGTCCCCCAACGGGTGTCTCCTGGTGGCCGTGAACGAGAAGGGACAGGCCCAGATGATCAGCATGATCTCCCAGACCGTCATCTACAAGTACAAGTTCAGCGCCGAGGTCAAGGCCATCAAGTTCAGCCCGGACGGGTGCTACTTCGCGGCAGTGAAGGAGAACTGGGGTGAGTTCGACCCGTCTTTGGGGGTTTTCCGCTAAAGCAACTATTTTCAGTGATGATCTTCAAGACTCCGGGAGCCGACAGCAAGGAGTACGGCTCCTTCATCGTCCACCGGGTCTTCCAGACCGCCTTCGATGACTGCACCTCCATAGACTGGAGTGACGACTCGAAGCTCCTGGCAGTGGGCTCCAAGGACAACTGCACGCGTCTCTACGGCGTGACGTGGCTCAAGAACTTCCGGCCCTACTCCATAGGAGGCAACTCGGACATCATCAGAGGCGCCTTCTTCAACGAGGAGAGCTACGACCTCAACACCATAAGCAGGAACGGGCAGCTCTGTATGTGGGAGTGCCGCCAGGAGTTCGGCCAGCTGGGCGGCTCGAAGGAGGAGGAGGACGAACCCAACCAGAAGAGGACAAAGGAAGACGAATCTGACTCCGACGAGGAAGACGACATTCCCACGGACAACCCCCTGGAGAGACACGTGGACCCGGAAGCAGCGGCCGAGGAGGACGACATGGAGTCAGGGGAGGAGCTAGAGGAGACCAAGCCGGACCAGCACCCGTTCTCGTACAAGCGACTAGGGCGCTACTACCTGGCGGACGAGCCTCGGAAGGAGAACCCCCGGGCCCTTCTGACGACCGCTGCGTACCACAAGAAGACCAAGGTGCTCATAGTCGCCTTCACGACGGGCTCCTTCTACCTCTACGAGCTCCCCTCCGTCTCCATGATCCACTCGCTCTCCATCTCCGAGTACCAGATCGACACGTGTGTTTTCAACAACACCGGGGACTGGCTGGCTCTCGGGGTCCCGGGCATGGGACAGCTCCTAGTGTGGGAGTGGCAGAGCGAGCAGTACATCATGAAGCAGCAGGGTCACTCGAACGAGATCAGCGCCCTCGCCTACAGTCCGGATGGCCAGTTTGTGGCTACGGGGGGCGCCGACGCCAAGGTCAAGCTCTGGAACGTCGTGAACGGGTTCTGCTTCGTGACGTTTCCGGAGCACACGGGACCCGTGACGGGGCTTTGCTTCAGCCGCAACAGGAAGTTTCTGGTGAGCTCGTCTCTGGACGGGACTGTGAGGGCTTTCGACACCATTCGGTACAGGAACTTCAAGACCTTCACTTCTCCGAGAATCGTTCAGTTCGCTTGTGTTGCCGTGGACTATTCAGGTGAGTCTTTCTTATTCCTTAAGGCCACTGTCTGTCGTATCTGTTGACCCTAGTAGACCCCATTATTGACCCCAGTAGACTCCATTGTTGACCCTAGTAGACCCAATTGTTGACCCCGGTAGACCCCATTGTTGACCCCATTATTGACGCCATCGTTGACCCATTTTTAACCCTTTTGTGGACCTGTCTGTCTGTCGTATCTGTTGACCCCAGTAGACCCCATTGTTGACGCCATCTTTGACCCATTAGTAACCCTTTTGTTGACCTGTCTGTCTGTCGTATCTGTTGACCCCAGTAGACCCCATTGTTGACGCCATCTTTGACCCATTAGTAACCCTTTTGTTGACCTGTCTGTCTGTCGTATCTGTTGACCCCAGTAGACCCCATTGTTGACCCCTTTTTGACGCCATCGTTGACCCATTAGTAACTCTTTTGATGTCCTCATATGAAACCATATTTTGACCCAATTTTTGACCTTAAGTTGACCCCATTTTCAACACCAAAAATGTACTATTTAGCGCATTTTAAAAAGTATTATGTTTCTAGGAGAGCTGGTGGCTGCAGGAGGACAGGACGTCTTCGAGATCTACCTGTGGAGCGTCAAGTTCGGACACCTGCTGGAGGTCCTCAGCAGCCACGAGGGCCCAGTCGTCTCGCTGGCCTTCTCGCCCATCCCCACGTCTACCACGATGATCTCGGGGTCCTGGGACCAGACCGTCAAGATCTGGAACTGCCTCGAGACCACGACCATCCACGAGAACATCGACCTCATGTCGGACGCCCTGTGCGTCGCCTTCAAGCCCAACGGGGAGGACTTTGCCGTGGCGACCCTCAACGGCAACATAACCGTCTTCAACGCCAAGTCGGGGCAGCAGCTGGGGAGCATCGAGGGTCGCAGAGACCTCGAAGTGGGCGTCTCGGAGTCAGACCTGGTGTCGGCCAAGAAGAATTCGGAGAACGCCGCATTCACCTCGATCGAGTTCTCAGCGGACGGCGAGTGCATTTTGGCCGGGGGCAAGTCCAAGTTCGTGTGCATCTACCACGTGCAGGAGGCGCTGCTGCTGAAGAAGTTTGAGATCACGCAGAACCACAGTCTGGACGGGATGTGGGAGTTCATCAACCGGAAGGCCCTCACGGAGTTCGGAAACCTAAACCTGATCGAGGAGCGGGAGGAGCTGGAGGGAGGAAACGTCAAGATCAAGCTTCCAGGAGTCGCCAAGGGAGACATGGCGGCTCGCAGCTTCAAGCCAGAGGTGCGAGTGCACGCTCTGAAGTTTGCTCCGTCGGGCCAGTCCTGGTCTGCGGCAACCACTGAGGGCATCCTGGTGTACTCGCTGGACAAGGGCGTGGTATTCGACCCCTACTACCTGTCTCTGGAGGTGACGCCCAAGACGATCCGGCAGTGTCTGAGAGCGCAGGAGTTCTCGACGGCCCTCGTGGTGGCCCTGAAGCTGAACGAGCAGAACCTGATTCAGGAGGTGCTCGAGCAAATTCCACATGAGCAGGGTAAGAAATTTGGTGCTGAATCGATGAAGAACCGGAAAGCCCTTGAACTTGGCGATGCTCCTTCTTGCGCGCGTGAAGGCTCCGTGGCGCCAAAGCCTCTGCTCGGCAATGAAAGTGTAATTGACAGTATCGTGTGTGGCGGCCGGGCAAAAAGGGTCCGTTCGTGAAAAAATTCACCTTGCTGCATTGTTCAGTCGCCGCGTGTGCTAATGAGGACCTGGCTTACTGGGGGAGGTTTTTGCTCACTTTTTAAGCGAAACTTCAGGGAAGGAATTCCATGGAAACTATTTTCTTTGAAACCTTTTGAGTCTGTCTGTATTGTTTTCGCACTCTTTGGTTGAAGTATTTTCAGTCTGAATTGAAAAGCTGAGGTATCTGTTCTCAATCGACCCACTGTGCGGCGGGTTTTTAGGCCGGAAAGCAGCAACCCAATACCATTTCCGTTCGAGGTGATTCCGCCAGACTTTGATCGACGTCTCCCAAACCACTGACGTCACTGCTTCAGGCCCAAATCAATACCCCCCATCACTCAAGCCGGCATTAAGTTTTCATACGTTTTCCAAATGTATAGATTTGATGTCGTGAAAAATGCAAGAGCGCATAAAAAAATAAAAATTGCACCAAATTGGCTGAGCAAAGAAAATTGAAGTCAATGATAAAAATCGGTCGGAAAATGGTAGAATCACGGAAATAAGTCGGTCAATGTTGAAGAACGGGTGTGCGCCGAAAGTTGTTTGGCTTTAATTGACAGTGTCTATGAGAACGCGAGGAGCAGAGGGCGTGTGCATGGACCTTCGTGCAACAAATGAGTGTCGAAAAGTGGAAATAAAAAGTCTGCTGGCGCAGGAATTTGATAGTTCAAGGCGTTCTCTTGCAGTGAACCTCATAGCCCCATCGCTGCCGGACGACTTTGCTCACATGACATTGAGTTTCGTCGCGAAAATGCTCCAAACGTCGCCGCACATCGAGTTCTACCTGATCTGGGGCAACGCCTTGCTGACCTACTACGGCCAGAAGCAGGGAGTCATCGCCCCCCAGACCCTCGTGGCCCTCCACCAGGCCTACAACATGAGATACGAGTCGATGAGGAAAATGTAAGACCCCTCTTTGAACTCCCCCCCCTATTTCTAACATTCCCTCCGTAGATGTGATTTCAACAGATACACGCTGCAGGTGCTGAAGAAAATGCGAGACATGAAGCCCAAGCCAGTCTCCAGGGTGGTAGGGAGTGAGGACTCCGAGGAGGAGGACGAGAGCGGGCTGTTTCTGATGCGGAAGCCGGTCGCCGAGGAGAGCGAGGACGAGCCAAGTTCGGCGGAAGAGAGAAGTTAGTTTGGCGAAATAGAGAAATTAATGAAATGAAAAAGTATTTTGCATTCTAATGAAGAAAAATGGAATATAAAAAGGAGTTCCCCTGCCAAAAAGTTGCATCCGAGCGGGCAAATGTGAGCATTTGTTTATGATTTTAGCTTTTTTGTTACTGACGAAACAAAAGAGCGGCAAATCGGCGTCGAGGAGCTTGCCAAATTGGGCTTTGAAAGGCGAGTTAGAGGAGGAAAAGAAAAGCCAAAAGTCGCCCATTCAGAGAGCTCTTCATTCATGGGGCTCTGATTGAGGTACGTCCATTCATTGACCGGATTCCAGAGGGAGGGAATTTTTGGCGCCAAACTAACAATCGAATGTTCCAGGAGGTTGGAGTCAATTTATGATTTTTTTTCTGAGAGGTCACTGAGAGGGCTACTGCAGTCAGACTGACGTCTTCTCAACCTCTTTTGGGCCCAGAACTTCTAGCTCCAGGAAACGAAAATGTGCTGTCAAATAAACATGTCGTCTTCCCACACCCCAAATGCCAGAAAAGCCGGCCCTGAAATGCCTCAAAACTTACCGCTCGCGTGCCAAGAAGAAACTCCAAAGTTGAACATAATAATTAATGTATTTGATATTATGAACGCCTTAATTTATCATAACGTTAGGTACTCTAGACTCTAGAACTGCAAAACTAAATTTCTCTTTGTCATAATTTCCTTAAAATTTGTTAAAGCCTTAAGATTCTGGTATCACCTTCAATTCAACGAGTATATCCAAGCGCTTTTGTGCAATTCCGCGGCTCTTAAATAGGTCTCTGTTACAAATATGTCCCTACAAACGTGCAAAAAGCTAACGCAGGCGTCCGGGGCTGGGTTTGCCGGATGATAGCTGAAGAGGTTTATACAAAGTACGAGTAATAAAAACTATGAAGAAGACTTGAGAAGCAGAATGGGCCAGTAGATGACGACGAAGACGAGAAAGAGGGCGGGGAAGATGACGCGGGACATCTTGTCGATCTCGCGCCACATGATCTTCTCGACGCCCGTGTCGGCGTCGGTCCAGGCGACGCTGAGGATGGACTGGCGGCGCATCGGCTTCGGGGGCCCTCCGTTGCCCTGCATCTGGCTCTGCTGCGAATGACGAAAAGAGGGTCGTTAGTGGGGGCTCTGGAGCGACAGGGGGCGGGGTGTGCGTGCGCGGGGAAAGAAAACGTGCAGAAGCAATCTTCGGTATCTACCTGTCCAGGTGTAGTAGCGGATGTGGGCGTCGATTTTCTAGCCCTAATCGTGACATTACCTCCGCCCTCCCAATTAGCTACTGTCGGACACTGACCCTTTTCCATTGCACTTATCCTCTGCGTATTTTGGTGCATTTTATCAGCGGCGACGGTGGTGGCAGCAGTGCAGGGCATTCACAGCATGAGGAGGATGTGCAAAATACAAGGCAAAAAGGACTTTAGTCATACAGCGATCTTGAAGCTAGGTTAAGCTAATTCAAGAAGGTCATTCAGAGCCAAATGAAGGTTTCAAATCCGGTCGCAAGTCGTAGGGACTTTGAAATCGGGTTATTTGTACAATGATGGCATGTAGAAGGCGAATACTAACCATTGGAACGGGAACTTTAGGCATTCTATTCACCTGGAATTGGTACTGTACGTCGAGCACCTTGACAACCACGAACTCGCCCAGCGCGGCGAACACGAACACCATGCATCCCGCCATCCAGAGGTCCAGGGCCTGTGAAAGTCGGGAGTTTTGAGTTGGGAAACAAAATCGAAGATCATGTGCACTTTCCAAGGTCTAAATTTCAAGGGGATTTCATTGGAATTTAACTTCAAAAATTCTTTAAAATATATAAAAAAACTTTTGATTAATTTTTTAAATTTTAGAGTTTGAATTTAGGCTTTTGGACCCTTTAAGCACCCTTTTGGACCAAAATCCACACAATACAAAAAATTTCAGGTTTTTGAGTTTATAAGGTTTCAGACGGACAGACAGACATTTTGTCTTTATTTAAAGGAAAATACGTACCTTGACGTAGGCCACGGGAGGAATGTCGGCCCTCAGCCCGGTGAACATCGTCACGAGCGTCAGCATGCAGGTCACCAGGAGCGTGACGCGGCCAGGGATGGCGTCGAGGCCGAGCCAGAAGCTGAACCAGGAGAGCGAAACCACGAGTCCTGAGGGGGCGAAGGTCTGGATCAGATGGTGTCCGATCTGGCGCTCGAACCGGAAGTACACCGCCAGCCGGGAGAAGTTTCCTGCGGAGACCAAGCGGGTTCAGAAGGTCCTGTCTCGAGGAGTCGCTTACCGTCCTTCTCCGGCATGTAGCCGTCGCTCTCCTCGAGCTCCAGGGGCAGCCCCAGGTTGTACTGGAGCAGCTTCAGCTCGGGGTTGAGCTTCACGCCGGACTCTGCCCACTTTAGACGCACTTTCGAGTTGCCGTAGCTGAAGCTCTCCACGTAGATCGGGCACACCTGGATATCCATGGGATACATCTGGAACTCCATCTGACAGGCAATGATGGCGTGCATTCGAGCGGCGTACCGGATCGTCTTGTTCCTGAAAATCGTGACGGACGAGAACTTGTGTGTGAGCGTTGCAATTTCTAGAAAAACAAATGAGAGGCTGGCGTTAGAAAGGGTGATGGTTGGAGGGGGGAGTGAGTGAAAGCCAGACGAGAGACGCACGCATTCCTTGGAAAAGTTCTACAGAAGCGGGACATTCCACTAGAACCGGATTTCGATCGTTCGTGGGTGTGGGTTGGAAAACTGAAGCCTCATTCGGTGCTCTGGTGCAGTCACAGAAAACAGCGGCTCTACATTTCACACACGTTTGCGTTTCGTGCATAATTTGAGTGTACTACAGAACTACAAATCTTGTCAATTTGCACTCTGTAATACCGGAAAAGGTCCACTCGCTTTTCCAAAACGGCCAATTTCGGTGGTTTCGTTTCGTGTGCAACTTAAACGCGCGTGAAGGGTACCGCCGCCGCCGACTGCCACGAAATACAGAGTACAAATTGAAAAGAAACGGACTGAGAAGCTTTCAGGCGAGTCTATTCTAGGAGTTAAAACGTAAAATTTAACAAAATTCAATTGTTCTGCTCATCAGGTTGGACAAAACAATACAAATGTGTTGTGTGTGTTGCTTCAACTTCTGTACCAGACTTTGTTGGTCGGGTTGACGGCTGTCGCTGCTTTATTTGGTTCTTTGTAAAATATCCGTATCCTCCGCGCCGCATACTTTTTGAACTCAAATCATAATCCAATTCTTTAGCATCGTGGAAATTGGTGTTGAAGCCTGGACGTGGTCGGGAGGGGGTAAAGATAGGAATAAACTTTAGTCTCGAGGCCACAACGAGCTACCAGACGTCTCCTTTGGGGAATTCGGTGAGAGGGTATTTATTTACATGCAGCTACTCCGTGAAGGCTTTTGTGCTACCCCTCTTAGCTTTCGGGGCTGTTTTTCTTGGAGCTAAGTAGTTGATATGTACTTGTTAAATAAATCAAATTATTTACTAAAATAAAACCAATCAAGTAAAAAGAAACCAAGTAATTCATAACTAAACAAAACCTAGTAGTTGATAAGTACTTGTCAAACAAACCAAATAATTCATTTTCAAATATAATCGAATAAATCAAATAAATGGAAACCAAGCAATTTTTATCTACAACAAACAAAACCAAATATTTGTCAAGTGGTTGATTTTGGGGTCCTATGTTAGGGGGTTGAATTTCCCTTCACTAAAAAAGTTGTTGTCTTGCAAATGAATGTGAAAAAGCTCAAGCTGCCTCTACTCTCATGACATTGACGGGTGCGAGAAACACTGAAAGGCTCTGAGAAGCGGGAGTCTAGGGCTTGGAAGTCGCCGGGACCGAGTCCTTCATGTCGTCAGAAGCCGTAAACTGGAACAGAATGATCAAGTAAGTGGTGCTGGCGCCTGCAATCTGATAATTGTGTTTACTCATTGCGACCTTCGTGAGCAATTAGAGCTTCTTACAGTAAACAGCAGAGTGCCGTCGACGTTAAACATTCCGAAAATAGTGAATTGGGGGTACACGTGGATGAGCTGGAGGGCGAACTTCGAGAGCAGCTCCTTGGCTCCGGGCGAGAGGTTGTCTCGGTAGAGGAGCTCCGAGACGGTCCAGGAGATCTTGCGGGCCTGAAAGAGGGGGGAGATGAGGGCTTTTCCGGGGGAGTTACGGCCTGTTACGGAGCGAGTCACGTAGGAGCAGGCGCAGACGATCGAGACCATGTCCAGAATGCACCCGAAAACCTGAATCCAGAGGTACGGGATGACGCGGTTGATGATCTCGTGGGACGTGTTGAGGTTGTTGAAGATGAGGATGTAGTACATGAAGAAGACGATGCCGAGGAAACTGTTGAGGGAGAAGCAGAGGATCTGCAGCTGGAAAATCTGTTTGATGAGGTTGCAGGCGGAGCAGAGGGTCTGGTAGATCTCCATGAGCTGCGTGATAACGTACTCGGTGCTGTTCTTCTGGGGGTCCACGAACTTGATGGGGGCCACGGGAGAGGTCTTGGTGGGGGGCGAAACGAGCTCCTGGAAGTGGAAGGCCTTCGAGAGGACGTTGGGCCTGAACTCGAGCGCGTGGATTTTCTTCTCTCCCGAATACATGCTGGTGGTCGACTGAGGCAAAAACCAGCTTCGTCAGTCTATTTGAGTAATGAGTTGGGGCTCCCATAGGGCTTGAGTGGCCTCCTGTGATTGCAGGGGTTATTCAGAAAAATAATCAGTAGAAGAGACGTTTTTCAAGCTTTGAGGGGTCAAAACAAAACCTCAACTCCCCCCTAGACCCGCCACTGGAAGTCTCTGGGGAGTGATAGACACGGAAGCTCTGGAAAAAATTTATTGAGTACGAAAAGGCTCGTGAATACTTGATGAAGGTCTCGGTCAGATAGCTATCTCGGACACATTGCATGTCTCCCTCCATCGATCGGGAGGCTCGCGCCAGTGATGAAGCCCGCAGCGTCGTTGCTGGCCAAAAACGCGATCGCCGTCGCCACCTCGTCCACTTGCCCGGGTCTGCCCATCGCGTGAGTCGTCTTGGAACGCTCCAGGAAGGCCTGGTAGGCGGCCTCATCCATGCCTCCTCGCTTGTGAATCTCGGTGACGATGACTCCCGGGTTGACGGCGTTTACGCGGACCTGCTTGGGGGCCAGCTCGAGGGCCGTGCAGCGTGTAAACTGGTCCAAGGCTGCCTTTGACACGCAGTACGCCAGGACACCGGAAAACGCCCGGAGTCCATTAACAGATGACACGTTCACAATGTTGCCTCGAGTCTGCACCAAGTACGGAACTGCCAGCATTGTCAAGTGATAAATTGAGCGCACATTGGTGTTCATTACTGTGTCGTACTGCTCCAAAGACGTATTCTCGATCGATCCGACCCCAATGACGCCCGCATTGTTCACCAAAACGTCTATTTTGCCGAACTGCCGGACGGTATCGGCGATGATTCGCTCGACGTCCGGCTCCTTTGTGACGTCCGCCGTGATTAGCAGTGGTTCCTTGCCGCTTCCGGCCTCCGAGCACCTCACGCCGACCTTCTGGAGGTTCTCCGTGTTGCGGCCCACGAGCGCCAACGAGGCTCCAAGCTTCGCTAGGTACTCGGCAGTCCCGGCTCCGATGCCGCTGCTGGCGCCGGTGATGAGAACGACTTTATCGGTGAAGTCCATTGAACGCGACTGGCTCGAAAACAGCTCAGATGTTGACTGAATTACTCAGACGAGCGAAATGTCGAGATAAGAGTCGCTCTGACGCGAGCTCGTGTGGCGTAATTGTGTGTTTCGAATGACCAAAGACGTCTGCTGGCTCTCACTCACACGCACCATATTGCAGGTAGACGGAGATCTTCACATTTCAACGTACGACCGCCTGTGGAACGAGTTATTGTAGTCGCGAGTGTGCCGGTAGCTTTGAAAGGGGAACCAATGGGACTTTTCTCTCGAAAATGGGATCTGAGGCACCATTAACATTTTTTTTCGATGACCTTAAGGATTTGAAGGACTTGGTATATCTTTCAGGAAGATAAAATATTCTTCTAAAAAAATTTTAAGGCCCAAAAAATGCTTGAAATCCTTAAACCTTGGGAATTCAAGAACCTTAAAAAGTTTAAGCCCTTGAAGATTCCTTCTCTCTTTCGTTCCTCTCCCAAAGAAAGTCACCAGAAGGTCACCGTACGAGGTCTCAGTGTCTCACACGACACAAAACTATTAACATTCGGCCGGACGAGTTGTTTACTGCGGAAAGTTTATTTAAGACATTCTCACGAAAGATTTGCGCGCCAAGATTTCTGATGGCAGGGTTGCGTCGCAGCGACCTCTCATGAGCCCTCGCAACTCGCCTTTTTGGACGAATTGGTGGAAAATCAATATCTAAAAGTCGTCTTAAAATAACTACTTCCGACGACATGACTTTGAATGGCGGCGCAGTGGTGCTCGCGGGTCGCAGAGAAAGTGCAGAAAACCACAATTTATTTTCGTGATTACAGACAGGGGCGTATATCGGATTTCGGATCCACTCTAGCGCCCAAATAAACACACACAAACACACACACATGTATGTCACAATTGCCACTTGAATCCTTCGATGGGAGGCTCCAATCGTGTGGCTTGGGAAACGTGGAACCGGATCTAAGACGTCTGCTATTTGGAGTGCATAAATCTAGCGGTAGACTAGCTAGCTCTAGCTGCAGGAAAACAATGCATAAATTACGTTTACTTGGGGGTGAGGGCAGAGAATGGCAGTTATGTAACGAGAGATAAGTTCGGGCAAGCAGCAATAATGGTAATGAAAAGTGGGTGAGGAAAGCTGGCGGGAAAGTTATCGCAGAGTCGAAATCAAAAATCGCCTACAACACCAACGGCAACGTGGGAGAGAGATCCGAAACTGATATTGGGGGCGGGAGAGTTTGGAAAGTTTGAAGGGCGCCAACTCACCTGATATTTTGGAGTTGAGGAAGTACGGGTCGGGCTGCCAGAGGTTGTCGAAGAACTCCGGCGGAAGCGTCACGTAGTCGTCGCCCTCCTCGAAGATCTCGTCGTGAAGGACCAGTCTTGACTCTACCCACTTTTGGTGCACGAACATATCTACTCTGGAAGGGAAATGGGTTTGTTTTGAGCTTCGATTGTTTTTTGAAAAAATTCCCATTGTATAGGTAAGGGTTGAAGTAAGTAAAATATTTGATTTTTCGGTAAAATTGAAAATATTTTTTTAGGGAAATTCGTCAAAGAAGCCAACTTACCTAAAGTCCATATCTTCTACGTTGATTGAGTTAATATCTACAACAAATATACTAAATTCGACTGTGACTGGGGTGCCTTTTTTCGATGGTGGACGAACTTCTGCAAGGCAAAAAGTCCGAATTACAGCGTGACAGCACTTTCGTTGTCCGCCCTACTTTTCGGCGGGGTCCCTCGAGCTCTAGTCCCAACAATAACAATCATAAATTAAGAAACTGCATGTAAATGGCTAAAATTACCCATGATTTATCGATCCTACACCCGTAAATAATGTTTGAAAAACATGCAAATTAGACACACACTGCAACCCCGCCGGTTCCATCAATGACACATTTCTGGCCAGCTCTTTTTCACGTCAACCAGCCACTAGACCCTGCCCTGCGGCCTGGCGTGTCTCAGGATATCCCCTCACGTACTTCCTAATGAAGCCAGTAGCTGCAATAACATCATTATGACACGGGGCCTTCTGATGCACTTTCTCGTGGAGTCGTGGGGGAGAGAGGAAAAAAGTAAAGTGGGGGAAATTTGCATTTTTATGTCGCCTCGCGGGCTTTGCGGGCTTCACGGGCTTCTAGGGGGTAAATATAGCGGGTGCAAATTGAATTGCCCGAGATGAAGGGTGCCTGATAGCGAATTGCGAGTGACCTTCCTGAGGACGTGATTTGTAGGTGCCAAGTGTCTAATTTATGAATATTTAATTCCATATGGGGGCAAAGTGGGTTAAGACTTGTGTCATTATGACGTCCGAGTGGGCCTTCTTACAGCCTTTACAGCCACCACTCGCTGAGGCGGCTTACGACTTACGAAGGAGAGAATAATTAATTTTGCCCCATTGGTGCTGCATTAGAGGCGAATTAAAGACTTCCGGTGGACGTGCAGGGGGCTCTTGGGGAGGAAAGGAAAGCTCACTTTTGCGTTTCCGTAAACAGTTCTTTTCAGTCATACACTTCCTGAGACTCACCTTTGACATAGCTTTCTGGTAAGACAACTCTTGGTTTTATTGTGTAGTTTTTCCGTGCGTTTGCTTCGCAACTGTGGGCACTGGAACGGGAACGGGGGAGAAATGAGCGAAATTAGGCGTCCCGCTATCCCATAAAGTATCTCTGAAACTCAACCCGCAACCCGAGCTCGGCGTAACCGGAGCCCTGTGGCATGAGGCTTCAGTGCTTCAATTATGGAAAAATTCGCAAGCAGAACAGCTGAGATAGTATCCTCTGGGGGCGGGCTGTGTGGTCGATGTGTGCTCCGTCACGAAGGTGGGGTCCACTGGCTCTGCATGCGTAGGTTAGTGACTTCGGGGGATTGTGTTTTGACGCACTTTCGTCACTGTAATTAACCCTTACAGCTTATTTTTCGACCTGTTTTTAATTTTCTTTCGACTTGAAAGGACTTTTCTTTGGACTTTCTCTCGTCAGAAAGACATTTGAGCTGCCAGAGGTTGAATTTGAACCCTGACATGAACTAAAAGAGGGGATTTAAATTTTTTCTTGCAACTGAGAGGACTTTGCGTGCTTTTCTGGACCTCAAGTTTGAGTTTGAGTCCTTAAACTAGACCAGAAAATTTTATTGAAGCTTCCAAGCTTTGGAATTTCTTTTCTTGTAGGCTCTTAAGTTTCTTGGACCAGTTTGGTCTGAGTTAAAAATGTGTATTTGGGCTTGGACCTCTGAAAGTGTTCTTTTTCTGTATGATTTTGTAGAAAGCAGCCAAAAACGAAGGCTGACCCGACCTTGAGAACGCAGCTCTATTTCCAGCCGGGCCGTAAAAATAGCTGGCACTCTGTCTGACGCGCGAAAGCCACACGCCTTTCCTTTGAAGTGGAAATTAACGGCAGTTTGACCGACTTTAAAGCCCGCTTTCATGACGGAAAATTAAAAATAAATCCGGGGAATTACATAACTTAACGCAGTCAATGCCTTTCTTTGATTTTGACCGCTTTTCGCCATCGCCATAAAAAATTGCACTGCAAGGAAACGCGAGTGGTAAAAGTTTTATTGTTCGTGACTCCGTGCACTCATTAGTTATGTCAGACGTTGATGTTTTTGATAAAGGAGCTGCCGCGTTCGGCATTTTTATGTTGTTTTACATAAACACACTCCCTCCGCGGTGCTCTCTCAAAACTTCTAATGACCTATTTAGGGTTGCACGGTGAAGAAGGTGGAAAGTGGAAGGTGCAGAAGCAAAACTTTTCCCGCCCTTTCCATCGCATGCTCGTTCCGAAGTCGAAGTCTCATGCCACAATTAAATTGCGTTAAAAAGTTCCGTAATGAATTCATTTGAAAGTGCAATAGTTACCTTAGCAGCAAAAGGCAAAAGGGGATAATGAGATTACTTCCGGGTGTCACCATGATTTCTGCTCGTGTGGATTATGTTCATTGTATGTTAATTGGCTTCCTCACTCTCGTCTCACTGCGATACTGCGTTAGGGCGAGGGCAGAAAATTACATGGGGCTTTGAACCTGCCTCTCGCGAGAGCTTAATGACGTCATGACGTGTTCCAGTTTGTCGCGACACCCCCGAGCTGCTTGTGTAGGTTTTTCGCCTTATCTTCCACCCCAATCCTTGCGCCTGATGATGTCTTTTACGCGCCGAAACATATCATCAAGTCAATTGGCTCGAAGCTCATAATCTGCCGTTTGACTGGCTCGAAGTCGCATGCACAGTTGTGGCGGGGAAGCACGCCGACCGGAGGCTGGACATTGCAGAGCCACACTATGGGTAATTGAACACTGTTACTGCAGCTCTAGTGTAATTTTCATCACTCGCACGTATCATTTACTCCTTATGGCTCAATCACCGTTTTCTTGGACACGTTAGTATCAGTTTTTCCGCTTTTCTTATCACCAAATGCTTTGATAAAAATCCATTAAAATGTATTGCCCCTAAAAGTATGCAATCCACATGTTATCTCTTCCCCAATGACGCCCCTGTATGATTAATTACCATTATCAGACACCTATAAATAGAGAGCCCCAGTCCGTGGCTGGAAATTAAAACTTAACTAAATGCGAAAGGCAAATTCCGTCGGGCGCCACAGAGTCTAAATGCAATTACGACTGTGGAGCGCCACGAAGCTTCCGATTGGGGAAAACAAGGGTGGAAATCGCTAGTAATTCTAAACTTGATTTGCTTTGGAGGTAAACAGTTGATTGATTAGGTGTAATTGAACCTTCAGCAGCGTGCAGTGTCACGGAGGCAACTTTCGTTTTTTAATGGGATTTCTAATGGGCCCCTAAGTATCACATATGTTTTGAGATCCACTGATTTTCACGGCTTTCTTGCGAATTTTTCGCACTTTTGAACACTTGAGCTATCACACTTGTTAGAGGGGATTCCAGTGGAAAATCTAAATCACAGTCAGAAAGGTTAAGTCCAGTTGTGATGTGTGGTTCCGCCTTTTGGTTTTTCGAGCTTAGTCAACGGCCGCCAATGATGAACTGAAAGCAATAATATCGTACAAATTTGAAATGGCAAACACAAGTACGGGCAAGCACTACGAAAAATTTTCATTTTTCATATCATACATGCATATGCATACACCGGAGCTGCTAGCTGGAGCAACATTACATTCATAGTTGGATTTTCCTCGTCAACACGGAATACGTGGGAATGCGAGGGGCAAACGTAGGGAAAGCAGGCATGAATCAGCAAGCAGCGGCGTGGTGAAAGGCGCTAGCACAACATCAAAAGCCGAATGCAGAAGTGTTAGGGTGGAAAAACGGAAAAGCGCGCCTTTTGGCCTGTGCAACAATGTTGCACCTCCTGCAGCACTGTTGCGAGTCGGATTTCGGTAAAAAACGGGTTTATTCGCCTAAGTTAACAAACACTAATCCCCTAGTCTGTCTTCAGGAGGTCCTGCTTCTTCTTGAGCTCCTCCTGGTCCTTCCTGTAGTCTTTGTACTTCTTGATGTAGGCCTCCGTGTAGAACTTGCCGAAGAGCGCGATGAAGGACAGCATGTAGGCGATGAGCGTGTAGTGCATCCACAGGGGGAACTCGCAGTGGATGATGAGTCCGTTGATTCCGAGGGCCAGGGCGGTCACGAATTGGATCTGGAAGGCAATTTTCTCAAAATCTGCTGAAAAAAGGGATCTAGACTCACGATTTGGATGATGGTGATGTACTTCTTCCACCACAGGTACTTCACTATTTTGGAACCGAAGACAGAGAGGCAGTAGTAGCCGTACATGAGGACGTGGATGAGGCTGTTCCCCATGGCGGGCAAGAAGGCTGCAAGAATCGGGACTCAGAGGACGAGCTTTAGGAGAATCTCGGAGGAGACTTACTCGTTCCAGTGGGCACCCACTTGATTCCGATCCACCAGAAGAAGAACATCGTGGAGTGGTGGTAGACGTGCAGGAAGGAGAGCTGGTTGTCCTTTTTGCGCAGGATGAAGAAGAAGGTGTCCAGAAACTCCAGCAGCTTCGAGATGTAATACCACCAGACGGCTTTTGCAATCTAAGTCGAACATGATATTGCATTTGGGCGTGCAAATTTGCATAAGTGAGCACTTAAAGGCTTACCTCCATTTCATCGAAGCTGTAAATTTGACGACATGGCTCGCAAATGTAGCTGTAGCCGAGACGGTACGAGTGGAAGAAGAGGCGCATCGAAATGTAGAGGTTGAGCAGCAACATGAACACGTTGTAGGCTATGAGGGTTTTGCGCAACCCGAATGGCTTCAAGCTGCAAGGGAAAAGAAAACTTTTAGGCTGTTTGCTGATTTTTCTGGGACTCCAACGGCTTCTATTTCGATCTTACGGGCCTCAAAAACAGGGAAAAATGCTTTTGAAAAACTTTAAGAGCCTCCAGATTTGTCTTTTCAGCTCCTAGAGTGGCTTTAAAAGTTTTATCCCAGCTTCTCAAGGGCTTTGAAGTCCCTCAAGACGAAAGAACAGTTCTCAAAAGCCTCAATAGTCTAATTTAATCCAAAAACTGGCTTAAGATCTTCGTTTTTTAGCTCCTGAGTTACATCTTAACCCTCAAAGTCCTCAGATCAGTCTTCTTAGGGCTTATTTTAGCCATTTTTCGGAGGGGAAAAATCCCAAAAGTCTCATTAGTAGCTCCTGAGTGCCTTATTAGTATTAGTCCTCTTAGGCCCCATTTCAGACCCTAATAGTTTTTTCAAGCCTTATTTTATCCATTATTCTGAGGAAAAAATCTCAAAGTCTCATCTCTTTCTCTTGAAGAGCCCAGAATAAGCCTCTAAGGCCCAATTTCAGACCCTTAAGCCTTATTTTAGCTCTTTTTTTGAGCAAAAGTCCCTTATTAGCCTTGAATAGGTCCTCAAAATAGCCCCAGAAGTTATCTAAAACAGCCCCAAATTGTAAGAAACGCCCACCCAATAGTCCAAAGCTGCATTTCGCGTTTGTTGTGAACTCAATTCGGAAACCCATGCTAATTTACACCCGACCAGAACTGCAGAGTGTACAAACATTTCTTTGTTTTGCATACACAGTGTCGTCATGAGTCATGGCCATCGAAGACATCGCCGTGTTACGCGACGCATTGGGGCCGCTGCGAAAAGCACCCCTACGGTCGAGGCCAACCGAGTGCAAGACGAGATTTTCCATCCATGATCGAGCTCGGTGATCATTGGCTATGATTGCCACCGATAATTATCTGCATGTTATAGAATGTTGAACCAGAGTTCCAAGGTGTAATTTAGGCTCCTAAATTGCACCTTGCGGTGGACATTAGCTAAGCGACTACGCAGCCATACGACACACGGCTAATGTGGGTAATTAAGGCGGATAATTGAGCGCTCTAGTCGCACTTCTTTGATGCAGAATTTTTCCATTTTTTCTTGTCGCTGTCTCGCGGGAGCGGGGGTAAGTATTTATGCCAAGTGTTTAAAGCAAGATCAATTTTCTTGCGGGGTCTACAATTATGCTGGGGCTCAAGGCCATAGACTTACTTTTTCATAATCTTTGGACCGACAAATACGATCGACAGATACAGAGCAATGAGCAGCAGAGTTGGAGAAGGAGAATCCACAAGCATCCATCCCTGAGTCCGCTTGTCGGAGAGACTGAGGGTCCACAGATAGTAGTCGTAGATTCCTTGAGCCACATTCTGGGTGTCGTTGATAGAAGCGGCCATCTTTCGAGTCCTCCCTCCTGATGACTCCCAATTTATTTCACACACTTTTGCTTCGAGCTCACACGTATGGGAGCGCCTTAACTTTGTGACTGATCACCTCGACGATCGCGACTGCAATGTCTCGAGAACTGCAGCGCGAAACAATGAGGTGGAGCGGGCAAATGCACTGTTGCACATGCATTTTCGCGAGCGTGGACGTGGACATCGGAGACTCGGGTGCTCTGGTCTCTTGGGCTCAATATGGGTGTCAATGCGAACCAGATACCAGCGATCCGGCGAGCACAAAAAATGCTAAACGGAAAATTCAGGTCGTTGAGCGAGCTCGAGGTCCGATCGAAGTTCGGCTGCCTTGGTCCCTCTCACCACCAGCCCTCGAACTTGATGCTCTGAGCCCTCGGAAATCGCCTTTCAGTCAGCTAACAGTTTGGTTACAAATTGAGTGAGCAAACAGCGCTGAGCAAACAGATGGCTCGAAGTAGCTCTTGTTTGCGGGGAAGCCTTGCAGTGACGAGAGTTTGCTCTCTAGGCGTCTCAGGTGGAATTGGGGCGTCTTTCTTTGTTTCTTCGTTGGAAGATGGAGGTCAAAAAGGGCCTTTAGTGAGATTCTCGTTTTTGAAGGCTCTAAAAGAACTCAAGAGTGACAGATTTCAGCTTTTTCAGGCTCAGAAATTCGTAAAAAAGCTCAAGAATTCAGAAAATGACCCTGGAAAAGAGCTAGAGAGCCCAAATGAAGATTCAAGAGAGGCTATAGACTTCCATCAGGTAGCTAAACGACACTGGAGATCAACGATCGCGCAGCTTCTGCGGTTCACAGTCCGCAACAGCTACAAGTGACAATTAATAATGCAGTTTTTACGTCAACGCTTGCCTCTTTGCCCCCGTCCCGATGATGACCATGCAAAAGCTGCAAACTCGTCTTGCAAGAGCGTGCTCGCATCGAGGATCCCCCACCGAAATTAGCCGAGGCTCGAGTCACACTTTTGCGACCGATATATTCTAGCAAGAATAACGACTCTCTACGATCGACCTCAAGTAACGTGCTGTGGTTGCGCCGGAATGCTACTTTGCTTTATGGATTTTATCATTGTCATCGTTTGCATAGTTCAGGGTGAATGAAATTGAAATCGATCGCGATGGAGGTGCCTTCTTGCATGACATGTTCGCGGTGCAGTTGCAGGAGCAGCAGATAGGCAAACAAAAACAGGTCGATATGCCATGATGATGGGAAAGTGAGCAGGTAATTAGGGCGCCAGTGTCTGGATAAACTTGGAATGGGTTGTCCTTTGGTCTCTCGATGGAGGTATTTTTAGCCTCAAGGTTGAATTTTGGACACAGCTTTTGGCTTTTTGGACACAGAAAACAGCCCAGACTCTGGGGGAAGACCTAGGATCTGAACTCTTGAGACTATTAAGAATCTAAGAGGCTATTTTTTCGAGAGGGAAAAGTCCTCTTTTGGGCTTTTGGGAGAAGAAAATCAAAATCAATTGTGGGTTCTTGGGAAGCTTGTCGATCAGTCAGAAAAACTCCGAGTTCCTCATAAACAGTTCTTCAGTTTTATTTCTCGCCTTTGCCTACTTAACATTCACGTTCTTCAGAGTGGCCGCCAAAATAGGTCCCTTCCCGACCACCTGCAGCTTAGCGCCCTTGTAGCACGCCTCCAGGCTGTCGTTCGTCAGCAGATCCGGTGCCACCGTCTCGAAGATCTTCTTCTTCGGGTTCATCTGAGCATCGGGCTCCCGCGGATACCCGTCGCACTGCACGAGGTCCCCGGGGGCGCTTCCTGGGGGCGGGGCCAGGACCTCCACTTTCTCGGGCGACGAGGCACACATCACCATGGCCTCGGACGTGATGCCACGCATCTTGACGGGCTTCAGGTTGCAGAGTACGACCACCAGCCGGTTCTGCATCTCCTCGATTGGCACAAACTTGACGAGGCCCGAGATCACCGTCCGCGGATTGGGCTCCCCACAGTCGATTTTCTCCAAGTACAGGGCGTCAGCGTCGGGGTGGCGCGACACCTCCACGATTCTCCCCACTCTGAGGTCCAGTCGGCGAATGTCTACTGGGGGCTCCTCTGCTGCCGGCTTCTCCTGCTTCGGGGCCTTCTCTGGCTTCGGCTTCTTCTCCTTCGCTGCCTCCTTCTTCTCCTGCTTCGGAGGAGCTGCCGCAGGGGTCTCCGTCACTGACGAGGCCTGAACCACTGGTGCAGCGGCTACCTTCGCCTGCCCCGGAACCGGGACCTGCTTCCGTCCAGCTGCCGTTTCTATGGCGATGAGATGCTGCCTCTTGGCCTCGACTTCAGCCCTCAAAGCGGTGTTCTCGGCCTCCAGCTCGGCGATGTGCTTGGCGATGAGCTGATCTTTCACCAGGGAAATCTAAAGGGCACAATTGAAAATTCCGGCACTATTTTCGCAAGTCGGCGAGCTCTTACCTCTTTCTTGAGTGCCGCGATCTGGTCCTCGACCAGCTTGTTGGTGGCGATGATTCTCTCCATGTTGAAGCGGGAAATGCGGGAAAAAACTAAGGAAAACGGCCTGAAAATGGATAAAAGTGCACTCATCCACGCGGGCACTTTTCTCTGCTTTGTTTATCTGAGTGGCGCTGTTTCGGAGCGGCGGAAAGTGGAAGCTCGTGTTTGTTATAAAAACAATAGAAAATTTAAGGCTCCGATTTCTTCTCCGATTACACGACTTTGGAGGCTTTTCTGTTGCTGAAACAGACGATTGCTGGAGACAAGACTGATGAGCACTTGAGGAGCTTAAAAGCAAGAGAAAAATCGTGAAAACTTTGGAGAAACCGAGTGAAAGCAGATTCTGGAGAAAAACAAAATGGCCTCGACAGACGAAAGGCAGATTTACGCCAAACTGGAAGCAATGAAAGACATCAGGTCTAAGACGCTGCAGCTCGAGAAAACGAAGCTGCGCATCGTTCGGGAGGTGGAGAACGGCGACGCTGAGGAGAAGTGTCTGGCCGAGTACCGCCGGGAGTTGGATCTGCTAATGCAGGAGAAAATGTCGCACGTCGAGGAACTGAGACAGATTCACGCAGACATCAACGCCATGGAGACGGTCATCAAGCAGGCCGAGGAGAACCGCCAGAGGTCGGTCCAGATGGCCGCGAGGTTCCACGAGGAGTACCTTCCACTGAAGATGGAGATCGACAACATGCGTCGGGAGTATCTGAATCTGGAGAGACTGCCGGAGCTGCACGAGGAGGAGGGCTCCATCATCACGCCGGATCGCTTCCAGAACAACTACTACGGGGCCAAGAGCAACCCCTCGTCGTTCGCGAGACCCCCCATGACGAACCACTCGATTGCGCCCCCCGAGGCCTCGGTTCAGCTCCAGCCCTCGGCTCCCTCTGGCTTCCTGCCGCCTCCAGGACCCATGCGGGCCATCAAGCCCCCCGAGATCAACCGGCTCCAGAGCTCGGCCGCGACCATTGGCATGGGACATCCGACTTTCAGGTCTGATTTTAATGTCAATTTGAGGTGATTTTTTTGTTTTCTCTTTTGTTCTCATTTTTAACTTCTGTTATTCCTAAATCTTGGTCACTAAAATGTCGTGTAAAAATTTTAGCCGTCAGCAGCCTCCCCCGATGAAGTCCTGCCTGTCCTGCCACCAGCAGATTCACCGCAACGCTCCAATCTGCCCACTCTGCAAAGCGAAGAGTCGTTCGAGAAACCCGAAGAAGCCAAAGAAAAAGGAGCACTAGGGCCAGTAAGGAGCTCGGAGGACATGAGAGACGATTCGGTAGCATTTAGGCGGCGCATCTGCGTCCTAGCAGTAACGTTATTCAGTATTCCAAGATGTGTTGTGTAAGCGTCTTCGAGCATGGAAATTTTTCAGTTCGGTCGCTCTTCTCAAGGAGTAGACAAACAGAGCAAAATTTTCGTGGGAGTTTGGATTTGAGACGACTTGGATCTCCCAAAGTACTTAAGTCCGGAGACTCATCTCTTGATGGCTGTTTCTAGGGGTCCCTCTAGTGATCGTCACCAAAGATGGGAGCTCTAGCCCCCGTACTTTGGGAGCTAGAGAAAACCAAATCTTGGTGAAATTTTCCCATACAAAAATTTCACAAAAATTCGATTTTCTCTAGCTCCCAAAGTACGGGGGCTAGAGCTCCCATCTTTGGTGAAAATCACTAGAGGGACCCCTGAAACAGCCACCAAGAGATGAGCCTCCGGACTTAAGTACTTTGGGAGATTTTTTTTTCGATCCAAGTAGGTCTCAAATCCAAACTTCCACGAAAATTGGCTGAAAATTTTGCTCTGTTTGTCCACTCCATGAGAAGAGCGACCGACCTGAAAAATTTCCATGCTCGGGGCCTGTTCACATATTACGTAACGGTGAAAATCGAGATTTTCGACCCCCACCCCCCCCCCCCTCTGTCACGGTTTGTCCTATATAACAGTACTTGAGTTTGTACTGACTGTCACGGAGCAGCCGACACCCCCCCCCTCCCTTGGACCGTGACGTAATATGTGAACAGGCCCTCGAAGGTAAGCGTCCAGTGAATGGCAATTTAAATTGAGATTAATGGCAGGGCCAGTGAAGCTCCCCAGTATTGGCTAAGTTAGATCATTTTCTACTCAGAGTCTCGTTAGTTTTAGTTTAGACCTGTAAGATTGTGTCCAGTATGTATCTAAAGTCTGATTCAATAAAATATTTAGCCGAAAATAATATCGCATAAATAATGCGGAACGCAAGCCAAAAAGTGCGCACATGGCGCAGTCTACTGGATTTTGAGCGCAGTCTACTTGAGTCGCTCGCCTCCATTTTTATTCAGTAAAATTGTTCGCTCGCAGTTTATTCACTTTCTGAACGCCAAAATGACAACATTCATTCTGAAAATCTATCACGAACCAGACTTGCAGCAGTGAAGTGTGCGGGAGAAGTGGAGATTGTGGAAAATATGCAGTAAAAGCGGTGAAAAAGGAAAAGTGCATTGTTGACTGAAATTGGAGAAGTCCCGAGAAATCCAGGCACAAAGAAAGGAGATCAGTGAAAAATGGAAAAGTGGGCTCGAACCAGCATGGAGAGGAGCGCAGAAGAGTGAAAAATGGGAATGTGAAATCCGAAGCCAAAGTCTTGAATTAGAATTAGCCATCAAAAATAAACACAGAATCGAGGCACGAACACAAACAAGCGAGTTAATCAAATATATAATGTGCAATCGTAAAAAATAGTTAATCATAACAAAAAAATAATGATGAATCGAGAACCTGAAACGTTTGATTCGCCATTATTCATGCAATAGGTGAGTAAAATGCTGAATATTCTCGCTCACGGGCCGCCAGCCGCGAACCCGACTCCCCTTGCGTTCCGTGTAGATTATGTGCGTGTGTGCTGGCTTTTCAATGTCTCCAAAGCCATTTCATTTGCATAAAAATATGTCGGTATGGGAATGGGAATGACTCAAATTTCTTCACTCGAGCTCTCGGGCAGAGAAGCGAGTTTCTGACGCAAGGAACAAGTGAAGAACGACAGACAAGAGCGCCAGTCGCCTTACAGAAATTAATTTGACAAATTCCCAAAATAAATCGCTCCTCCAGGGATCGTGCAGGAATCACCCCCCGGTCCCCCTTCGGCGTCGGCGTCGGCGGAAATTGTAATCACCGGGAAGCGTCAGTGGGCGGGTCGGAAATCCCCCTCGTCACGCTGTCAAAGCGTCAAAGGACGCCCCCCGTTCCCAATCGCTCTACCTACCCGTCGAGCTGCCTATCTGCCTACCCATCTAAGCTACATGACACCCGGAGTCGGGCATGGCTCTCGCGAAGATATATGGGCTAATGTGTATGAGCACGCCAGAACGCTGCAATGGCGTGAAAGACAAGTGATTTTAAATCAATTTATACTGCTCTGTTGGAATCGCATCTCGTTTAGCTGTTGTCTCTCTGCTGTGTTGAATTTTATAGAGTGGATATGGCCGAGTGTAAATTCAGGTTCCGCAAGCACATCAGTTTCTTTATTTATGATCTTGTCTCAATCATTTTAGTACCGTGGTGGACATAACAAGGCGATTATCCGTGTCGTTAGGGTATTCACGACTCATTTCGCACACTCGTCTCGCTTCTCATTCACTCTCGGTTGCAGGTGCAAAGGCCAGGCCGTTTCTGGAGCTTCTCCGAGGGGTGATTAATTTTTCCAGTCGGTTTAATTCAGGGCGAAATTTCTTCATTGTTTTAATTGAAATTTATAAGCTTTAGAAATTTTAATTTAGGACGATGATGAAGCCACTAGCTTAAAAATAAAAATAATTGAAGTTTTAGTGAAATATTCGAAAAATATGTGATTCAAAAATTTTCAAGTTTTGGCTAATTTTACTTAAAGTTGTCATCATAATAAAATATTTGAAAAGTGTTTGATTGGACAGGAAATTTTTTCGCCCGTCATTTGATATAAAAATTTGATTTTATTGGCCCCTCTAAAAAGTTTATCGCCCATAAACGTCGCATCAAATATTTGATTTAAGGCTCCTGGTCGCTAAGCAGACTGACAGACATTCCAGGACGGCTCTCCCCGAGTCGGAACTCGGAGCAGCAAGTGCTCTGGGATTTGTGTCGAATCATCTTCACTCTCTTCATCAATGCACTCATTTACAAGTGCTCGACGTGGTTGTCGCCCTAAACACACATGCTGAAGCGGGATAAATTGAGCCGGAGCGCACTTCTGGGATTCGTTATTCGTTTTTCGGGAGCATCAGCAAGCATGATGTTGCAATCTCTTACTTAGGGACTGTCAATTTAGATCTCGAGTCATTCACCCTCAAAGTATGCACAGATTGTGCGATTCCCATCGCGTGAAAGGGCGGATTCGGCGCAACTGTAATCTAAATCCATTAAAGTCGCATTAGGAGAACTATTAATTGTCGTTATCGGGTGCCTTTTGATGAGCTACGAGCCTCCCGATATCGATTTCTTAGGTGTTTGAGCTTTTTTAATGGCTTTACTTTGCATAATGTGCCATTAATATTAATTTACGGGGGTTTTACGAGCCCATTCGTCATTTCTAATATTTGTATTGAGAAATTTCTCTCCAAAAGATAAACTTCTCGGAGGAAATTAACGACCTGGTGCCCTCTCACCGGTTATTTATCGGGTTTGTGAATTGGATTAAGTTGTTAAAAGGTTCGAGTCCGTAAATCAGAGGTTCCTGGTCAACTGCGAGACCTCCCAGCCCGGGCACGGAGCCTTGCGGTCGAAATTAGATCTTAATGCGGCCGTAAATAACCTCAAAACGCATATAAATATAGCAGCGAGAGACAAATTTCGACTCAATTCAGCTGTAAGTCTTCCGCCATACACCAAAAGACGCACCGCAAAGTGATTGTGATTGACGAGAAAGAGAAAAAATTGTAAAAGAGACGGTGTCTTTGAGCCGGTAATTGGCTTAGCCATGGTTTTCGATTTGTTTGCCTTTTAAAAACGAGCCCGGGTATACGCATAGACAATCAATTTGTATCTGATAGAGACACATGCTATTTTATATTTGTACCGAATGTAAATAAATAAAATATATACATAATAATGTGAATCGGATCACGTTACTCGAGTGTGCGTTTGTGTGTGGATTACGGCGTGCTGAAAAGGAGGAAAACATCTGCGACCAGTTGTTGGTTTCGCTAGTTTTTTTGGACCCCTTTCGTTAAAAAAAGTCTTAAATGTTGTTTGGGGTTTCGAAGCAGGGCCAGGGGTGGCGCCTTAAGGTCTTGAGAGGGTAGAGTCATAAAAGTCACCATAGCTCCTTCTCTGTTTTGTTTCATATTTGGGTTAAAATCGAGGTTTGATTTGCATACACACTGGCTTATCTCCATTATGATACCTATTCATAGTTGCCATTCATAAAGTGGCCGAATCTCGGTAGCGAATGCGAATGAGAGACGACGGCAAATCAAAATCCTCAGCTAAATACACAATTAATTAGCATGTTATTAAAAACGACGAAGCGACACTCATTATGGGATTACAGAGGCAAAGCTGCCCCATAAGATAATCGTAATTGACTCGTCTCAACTCGCATTCTGACGTCTCTTGACGTGAAAATTAAATTCCCGGCCAGCGATCGCCTCTCAAGTGATAAATGCTGGAGATTAAAGACGTTACACGTATCTCGAAATAGCCGCAGCTTAATCCTTGTGTGATTTAGTCATCATACCGCGTCATATCCAGTTTCCAGCCTCGTCACTCACGTGTCAGTTGGCATCAGAGGTGTGGCAGAGCTACTTGAAAGGGTGTGACTAATTTTAGAGAGCTTCAGATGGGTCTAAGATTTTTTTTCTTTCACGACCAAGCAAAAATGATAGCTTTAAAAAAATTTAAAATGGTCCCTAAAACCTCTTTTCTCCATTTTCTCTTTGCAGAACCCAGTGATTGAACAAACGACGCATCGTGAGAATTATATTTATCATACCTGTAAGAGCTATTAGGAGTAAAGTAGGAGTAAGAGATATGAAGGCCATCGAGAGAAAGTCGCTGCTCGCGACATCGACGGCCGTAATTGCCATACTAGTGATAGCTCGGGGGGTCGCCGGCGACAACAGCTTCTACGCCGGTGACCACCACGAGAACCCCACGAAGAGCCGGTGCGAGGAGATCACGGTCCCGATGTGCCGTGGAATCGGGTACAACATGACCACGTACCCGAACGAGTTCTTCCACGAGACGCAGGACGAGGCGGGCCTGGAGGTGCACCAGTTCTGGCCCCTTGTCGAGATCAAGTGCTCGCCCGACCTCAAGTTCTTCCTGTGCTCCATGTACACGCCCATCTGTCTGAAGGACTACCACAAGCCGGTCCCAGCGTGTCGTGGGGTGTGCGAGCGCGCCCGCAACGGCTGCAAGCCCATCATGGAGCAGTACAAGTTCACGTGGCCCGACAAGTTCAACTGTGACCTGCTGCCGCTCCCAAACCAGGAGCTGCTGTGCATGGAGAAGCCCACGAACATCGATGACGACGACGACGAGATAATCTCGGGGTCCACGCTGTCCCCGAAGTCGACGAAGAAGCCAAAATGCACGAAGAAGAACCAAAAAAACTGCGAAAGAGGCCCAGAGGGAGGTGCGGCAAGGGAGTGCGACTGCAAGTGCAGGGCGCCGCTCATTCCTCTGGGCTCGGAGAGCCACTGGTACAACACAAGCGTAGGCACGATAAGAAACAGCATCCAAAACGTGCCAAACTGCGGCATTCCGTGCAGGACCCCCTTCTTCACCCTCGAGGAGCAGAACTTCGCGGGTCTCTGGATCGCCCTCTGGTCCGCCCTCTGCATCTTCAGCACTCTCATGACCCTCACGACCTTCCTCATCGACACGGAGAGATTCAAGTACCCTGAGCGGCCCATCGTCTTCCTCTCCGCCTGCTACTTCATGGTCTCGCTCGGCTACCTCACTCGCTTCTTCATCGGCCACGAGGAGATCGCCTGCGACGGGCTCTCCATCAAGTACTCGGCCACCGGTCGCAGCTCCTGCACCCTCGTCTTTCTCCTCGTCTACTTCTTCAGCATGTCAGCCTGCATCTGGTGGGTCGTGCTCTCCTTCACCTGGTTCCTCTCCGCCGGCCTCAAGTGGGGTAACGAGGCGATCGCCAAGCACAGCCAGTACTTCCACCTGGCCGCCTGGATGATCCCCACCGTGCAGAGCGTCATGGTCATCATGAAGCCCGGCGTAGACGGCGACCCCGTCGCCGGCATCTGCTACGTCGGCAACACGTCGGCTGAGAACCTCAAGCACTTCGTGCTGGCCCCCCTCTTCGTGTATCTTGTGATCGGGACCACCTTCCTCATGGCCGGCTTCGTCTCCCTCTTCCGCATCCGGTCCGTGATCAAGCAGCAGGGCGGCATCGGGGCCGGATCTAAGGCCGACAAGCTCGAGAAGCTCATGATCCGCATCGGGATCTTCAGTCTGCTGTACACCGTGCCCGCAATCCTCATCCTGGGCTGCAATCTGTACGAGGTTACGTACCAAGAGGAGTGGATGGCGCGACTCGCCTGCAACTGCAACGTGCGTGGCGACATACAGACCTCCCCCATGTACTCCGTGCTCATGCTGAAGTACTTCATGACCCTCGCCGTCGGCATCACCTCGGGCGCCTGGATCTGGAGCGGCAAGACCCTCGACTCCTGGCGTCGCTTCTGGAGCCGGTGCTGTGGCAGTCCTCTCCCCGAGGAGCGCGGCCAGGCCCTTATTAAGGGCAACAGGGCCCCCGTTCCGCAGCCCTACGCCGGATCCGCCGTCTCGCACCACCCCCAGCAGGCCGTATCGACTGCAGCTACCTCACTTCTCGCCACCCCCCACGGACAAACGCTCGGCAGTGTCGCTAGCAACAGCCACCACTACCTGCCCCATCACATGCTGAAGCAATCTACGACCCTGAGCCACGTATGACCTGACGCTTCCACGCTTCCATCCGGTGCCGGTTCAGTAATCGATCAGCGCACAGCCTCCGTCATGGTCGCCGTTCCGGGTCAAGCGTTGAGTGACTATGGTCCCATCTAAGGAGAGTGTAAGCCCTCTTGAAGCCAACCTCAACCTACCTAATTTCTACGACTTTTCTAAATTAATCAGTAACCTTTTTACCGTCTGGCGCGCGCGATAAAAGTAAGCCCGGAGTACACAAAAAGTAAATTATCTGTAATTGAAAATCAAACAGAAACGTCGTTACGAGCCGTGCAGCAATCCGGGATCTTTCTAGGTCCCACTTCCTCTTGATTTTGCATTTATTTTATGTACATAGCCACTTCCTCCTCACCACTCACTGTGTCACATGCTGCAGAACGCGTAATGTAACGACGGATCGATTGAGCCAATATTAGATTGGACTAAATTGTTTAGCCACGAGCCCGTATGGGGCTCCTTAGAAGAGAAATTAGGTCGCTAAGGCTAGATTAAGATTTTTTATGGTCAACGTAACACAAAAGAGATTTTTAGAGTCAGTTTTCAGGCCTGCCGGAGTCGCAAAGTTCATGGAATTGTCGGGAACGGTAATTAGGGTCTTACGGGTACTCTAAATGTAATGTTTAGGACTGAAAAGCAATTTTAAGCCCGAAAAAAATTAGGGGGACCACGGGGTTCTCAAAATTTTGATTTGAAGACAAAATTGTCTGAAAAGGATATTTAAGAGGCTTGGTAGCAATTCAGGGTTCTCAAAATAATATTTTTGCTGAGAAAAACTCCAGTGTCCGGAACTTATTGACCCTCCAAATGCAAAATCGGGGGTTAAAAGAACGAAATTGTCTGAGAAAAAATTTTAAGAGAGGCTTGAGAGCTAACTTATTTTCTATTTAAGGGCTGGAAACTTATCTATGAGAGTTTGCGAGTTTTCTAAATATTTTCTTCTTAGCGAAAACTCGAAGGTTCGGGACTTAAGAGCTCTCCAAAATGTCAAAGTTTTAATTCAACAAAAATAAAGTCATGGTAGCCAATATCAAGTCCCCTTGAGTAGCAGATGTCAAGATACGGGTCATTCACCGGTCCCCAGAAACGTCGTAGAAGCCCGCCTCGTTCCCCGAAACGCAGTCCCGCGGTCGTTTAGCGCGTGCAAGAATCGAAAACTTTCCCGCTTGTTGGGCAACATTTGGATATTCCCGCGTATTCGAGTAATGTAAACAAAGGTGAAAAATGTTGGTGCTATTATTTAACGCTAACGCTAACGATACCCCTTTGCCTCAGATAAATCGTATCAAACGCCGCGCGCGATATTTATCTGTGGCAGTCACTGTGCAATGATTTTCAACAAGCAACCACCACCTACTCAATTACCTCGTTTACAATACCAATAAATATAGTCTCAAACACCTACTTACTTACATTTTTCTGTTTTTAATATAATATAAAATGTATGTTTGTTATGGGTCAGATAAAGATACCGCGCGTTCCGTAAAACATAATTTGGACGGTCGACGAAGTTTACAAAACCATGAATTTTGTGCATTCCGGCGATTTCACACACTGCAGGCAGCTCTCTCCCGGCACGCGAGTCCGACTCCGCGCGGTGTCTGGCGCGGCTGGGGAGCAGGAAACAAGTAATAGAAGCAGCTCTCTCATCTAGTCCAACACACAAATATATAATGATAATGATACAAGTAGAATGTATAAACTAATAATTATGCGCTAACCTTATTATATCGATATGCATATGACATAATTGAGTAGCAAAAGTAGGGAAAAGTATCGGGGTGACAAACTCCGAAATGTAATTAAATTTCAATCAACTTTGCAATGCGTTTAATCGTAATTAAATTTCTTTCGCTTCCTGTAACGATACTGCAATCTATTTTTATTTTAATTACACACATTGTGTTAGTCGTCCACCCATCCTCCGGCGCTCGCACTCGCACATCGCCGTCAGCCGCCGATCCAATTTTGGCACTTGTGCAGTTGCAGAACTAATGTAATTTGCGGTTCTGCTGGGTGCGAGCATTTAACGTTCGGCACCGAGCGAGTTCATTAAGCAGATGAAGCGAATTTGCAGCCTGCAGTAATTGAATTAAATGCCCTTTTTGGGAGCCATTAAGCATTTTTCGTGGGAATGTGCTTTTGTCTGTTTGTCCTGAGATTTGCAAGGAGCTATAGAAGTCTATGAGTTCACCATGAGGGTCAGTAGCTCTACGAGTCTCCTGCCAAGAATCGAATGCCAAACTTGAAGGTTATAAGACGCCAAGGGCTCATGAAGACCTATGAGTCCAGGTATCTCTCTCAAGAATCAAACTACGAAGTCGATAAGAGGGCATTTATCAAGGAAAACTACTAGAATAAAAACTGTTTTCAGAGGGTAATGGGTACCAAAATACCTCAGGAAATCCTCCTCCAAAAATATCTCAGGAAGAGCAAAAGAGCTGACACTCAAGCAAGCTTCAATCACTTCCCGGAGCAAAAATGTGGGAAATCCGAAATAAAGTCGCAAACCGAGGTTTGTTTTCTCCATCGTGTGCCATAGATTTACAATTTATTTGCCCGGCTCCCGATTGCGTTCTACTGATAAGAGTTCTTGATTCATGCACCTTTTACTAATACCCTTCTCATAGATTAGATTACAGTCCGTAATGGTGCTCACTCACACGTTGGGCCTCCCGAATTCCCACTCAGACCCTCGGTCACGCAGACACGCTCCAGAGAACGCTGCATTGAAAGAAAAAAAAATGAATCACTGTGAATTAAAGAGGCGATGAAGGAGATAGCGAGAGTCGAAAAACGGCAATGAAACGATCCAGACTCGACGAGCTTCGAAATTAACAAAAATGTTATCATGCTCGGCTCATTGACATGTTTGCGCAATAAAAATGCGAGTGTGAGACTGTTTGCATTAATAAATCGGCGATGAATGAGGTTACTGATTTGTTATTGCGATTCAGAGACGGGCCCCGCTCTCCCTGCCCTGCTAATAATTTGCATCAAAGCAAACGAGAACGCCTTTGAAGGGGACGAAATGTGCAAAAGAATGTCGGTGCAGGCGAGGCGCTCAAAGGGAATTTCAAAGAACCCTTAAAACATCAAAAAGTGGAAATTAGCTACTTTTGAGGGGCTTTCTAGGGCGGAAGGAGGAGGAGCAGGAGCAGCGTCGAAAAGAATGAATGCAAACAGGCTATTGAGTGGGATTTCGCATGAAAGAGGAACCTGCAGTGCGGGTGCTTGATGTCGCGCCGCGTCGCTGACGCGTTAGCAAAACAAAACTCGGCTCGCTCTCCCGCCCGAGTGATCTGACGGAATACGCGCGCTGTTTATTCAACAACTTGCGGTTTTTATGATATTAAAACAACGAGAGGAGCGCACAGACGATGATGATGTTAGTCTTGAACCGAGAGCATGGAACATCAAAGGTTTTCAACAATGGCAAACATACTTTGTGTGAAAGAAAACAGTACTTTATCAGCATATCATGCATGATTAGACTTCTCGTTAGGTAGGTCGCGGAATGATGATGAACTCTGGCTCTTGACGGCGTACGGGGTCCGGGAAAACCGGCACATCGTCCGAAGTGCATGGAAATTTGAGTGCAGCGGCTCCAAATGGAGTCATTGTTCGACAGTCCCTCATTCACGGTGTTGCTCATAGAGAATCGCCGACTAGAGGCATGACTAATGGACTTTCCTCCTTTGTGAACAAGTCTCTGAACTCTTCAAAGACTGTGCAGATTGTCCTTTGGTCTAGTCAGAGCACTTCTGAGAGAGACTGACAAGAAGAAGGTCTCCAGAAACCTTTTCCAGCTTATCTGAAGCTCTGAAAATGGGATTGAGCTCGTAACCCATTGGCTACCAAAATTTTCAAACTGCGTCCGGCTTCCTAAAATTGATTGTTTTGGTCGAGGCAAATTTTCCATATGAATAATTCGTAAAAATTAAATTTTTAAAATTTTTTTTTTGGAGAAGTTACACGTAAAACAAAAATATGCCCATAGTTTAGAAATGGGTTAAATTTTTGAATTGTTTTTAATAAAAAAATAGTTTGAACTCAAGTCTAAATATTGTAAAAGAAGGTTTTTTGAAATTAGACCGTTAAGTATTTTTAATGATTTTTAAAAGTTAAAGTTTGAAATCAATTTTTGAGTGTAGAAGGATGACATTCAAAACTTTCCCTTAATTTTTAGTTTGCCCGGAATAAATTTTTGAAAGTTGACCCCTCGGTAGCCAATGGGTTAATCAGCTCCTCTTTGCTTGCCTGAATTCTCTACAACAAAGAAATCAGTCAAAAAATTCAGGACTAGGAACAGCAGTACTTCCGTTATGCCTCTAGTCTCTCGCTCTCTATGGTTCTGCATAGCTTTTGTTCCTCCTCATTGTTGCACTATTTTTGTTACTTCACGCAATATTGATCAAGGAAAGAAATGAGCGTCTTGAGAAAAATAACAGCAAGACGGCCGCCATGCTAAATAAGGTCTAAAAATAAAGGGAGGCAGCGAAAATGGTAATAATGGCGGCAATTATGCATGGAGAGAGAGGTGTACATGTGCGGGGAAAACTAACAAACGGCTGGAAAACTCAGCTAGTCCCAAACGAGTAAATCTGGCGCGGTAATTAAACACCGGTAGAGTTGGCAGGCAATTACCGGGAATGTGGTGTAAAGTAGGAAAATAAACACTTTTTTATTATCTCTCAACTTTCGATAAATATATTTCTTCCCATGCGCCATGCCAGAGCCAACAAAGGCTCCGTATGTGCACGCGAAGAAAGGGCCGGGGCCCAGAACCATAATTTGTATAAATTAAAATCAAACAAGGGACTAAATTTTACAGAAAACACGCAGTGGAAGTCAAAGAGCTGCTAATTGATAGATAAGCAGTGGCGTTGACATCCAAGGCCAACAACCTCTGGCGGCTTGAGCCGAAAATTTCCACTTATCCGTCGTAAAAAAGGGAGAAAATAACGAAAACACTGCCGAGACACAGCCACATACCTCCGTACACCTACTTTATTGAATAAACATTTTAAATCAAAAAAGTTTATGATGAGTCAGGCGCAAAACAGAGCCGTCGACGGGCGCAGATATGCGGGAGAGTGCTGGGATCTCGAATTTATGGGCCAGAGACGGAGTTGCGAGGCGCAAGTTCGCGAAATGACAGGTCTCGGGACGCGTCGCTGGGCCCAAACACAAAACGAATGGAATGAAACAGAGAAAACGTGTGGAAAAGTATCTTGTTCTCACAAAAAGTGGTAACTGTGGATAAGCCGTGGGGTGGGACGGCCGACGGAGGGAAGGCAAACAGAGAGCGACTGCTGTTGAGTAAACTGTAAGCAAGAGCTCGGGCTGTAAGACGGAAAAATGATGAAAAATTGAACAGAGCGGGGAAAAATTTAATTTCAGGGACGTTGCTCTCCTTTCAGTCTCAGCGAGTTCGTGTCAGACCGGCCTTAGACCGCTGACCCCTGGCCGTCCGCGCAAATTGAAATTTATAGAAATTTTTAATTAATGTAATCAGCACTTGATTCATAATTGCGTTTCGCTTCCGAGGCCCTCGAGATAATTTCAACTACACATGTGCTCCAATTTGTAAGAGTTAGTAAAATTTTCAACAAACTCATTAATAATTCTAATTGAAACTTAAACACACAATAAATTCTGATAAAGGGCGGGGAAGGGAAGCCATTTAAAAAGAAGTGGAAAGCAGACCTCGAGAGGGCCACCTGTCTTTCGATTAATTAATTTCCCGTCGCCGCTGCACATTCTGAACGCATAAACATTTCATCGGGAGCGCCATTTTTAGGGCATTTTCAGCAATTCCAATCAAACTCTCGTATGTACGTTTCTGTCTGTCTGTCTGAAGGGCTAGAGCTTTGTTGATTTTTTATTGGTTCCAAAATTTTTTCCAATTGACTTCAAGCATGAAAATTCATTTTTCAATTTTCATATGAACCCCCCATGGGGTCGAAATCGAAAATTAAATTTCATGCTCGAAGCCAATTGAGCTGAAATATTTAGCTAAAGGCCGTCAAAGTGTGAACATTTTAATAAACTGAAATTCGAGTAAACTCACCCCCAAATAAGCTTCAAAAATGCCTAGTGCATTGCCTTTTCGTGAAATGTGCCGATTTTTCCACGCGTTTTGCTCCCAGAGTGATCTTGCATTTTTTTTTCGAGTCCCTCCATCTTCTAATCGAGAAAGCCATCAATCATGAAAAGGTGCAACTGCGGGAGCCCGACAAAAACGGGCGGTCCGCCTAAATAACATGCAAATGCATATATAAAATGCGAGCTCATTATGCTAAAGGCAACAATGAGTGGCGGTGACATGCGGGGAGTATGCGGTAAAAAATTCTCAGAAGCATGAAAATTGATGATGAAAAGAAAAACACACAAAGAGCGTCACATGAACTAACTGTGCATCGCGTTGGAAGGAGGAAGAGACGGAAAATTGGAAACGTAAACAATGAAGAAGAAGACAGTTGGGTGCGAAGAAGCATCGAAACACAACATTTTACTTACTCGAGAACCGTCGTGATGCGCTCTTTTTCCACTCTGGAGCGCGTTAAAAAATTTAAACAGATTATTTTTTGTTTACGAAAGGCATTTAGAGTTTTATTATGATAAAAACAACTAAGAAAATACGTAACAATATTGTAGTACATACCGTTTTGTGGATGTTTAGATGAAGAAGAAGAAGAACAATGTGTACGTAGTTAAGAGTAAGAAGAGTCAGAGGCAGAGAGACCCAATAAAGTAATGATGACTGTATACGATTAAGATTTGTAATAAAGTAAACTTGAATACGCAACAGAGCCCTTTCAATCTTCATCAATCTCCGCTCACGCGACGCACTTTGGCAATTTCTGCTTCCTTTTCAGAATTAATTTGGTGCGAAAGGCGCGTGCACGCCCATCCCTCTCGACTCACGAATCAATCTCGTTCAATTTCCATCACAAAAGTGTCCTTTACCTCCACTTGAGTGTCGACTGTCGCTTGCTCTTGCAGCAGAACACATCCAATCTTGCCGTTCAATTGACATCGTCCACATTAAAATTTCCCTCTTTTGACACCCACAATATGGATTACTGCTATCTCAATGGAGTCTCGCTCTCATGTGTCACATGCTGCAGAACCGAGATATGGTAGGTAAAGCCCAGAGGTGAGTGGATTTCAGACATTTTTCATGACATCATTGACTTTTGAAGCCTAGTTTAAGCCTTTGAAAAGCCTTATTTGGGAAGAACTTGATTTTTCCCGTGATGTTTGACTATTACTCTTTGAGTCATAAAAAACTCAGACAAAAATTGGAAAAGACGAAATTTTGGGGAATATTCAAAAATATATGTTCAAAAGAGCCTATTTTTAAAAAGCCTTAGAAGCTAGTTTTAATAGCCTCGGGAGAAAAATTTTCTTCTGAGGTAAGGACGAAAGATGAAATATCCAGACAAAAAAGAATTAGCTTTTTATCTTGTACCGTCTAGTACCGGAAATCCGACCCTTGGACAAACAGACAAAAATAGCCATTTTCAGACAGACACCCTTGAGATAAATTCGCTCAAGAGCCAAAGCCACCTCTTACGCTACTGCTGCCAGAATTGAAGGAAACCAAATCTCATCATCCCACATCATCCACTCGAATTTGATTTTATTTTTCCGAAATCACACACCGACAAGGCGGAAATTACATTACTTCAGGCAAAATACGAGTATGTGCGACTGTAATGTGACGCGGCGCGCTCGCGAATATACGGTAGTGCAGGCTGTCGCAGAGGCACGCAATTAGAAAGTGAGTCGGTTGTCTGGAAATTTCGGGACATCAGCTTGTGCGACGAGTGACGAGAGAGGCACACACTTAGTGATGAAGGAAATTTCTAATTGAATTTCGTGACGCTCCGAAGTCTCTATCAACTCTCTGCACGTCGATGTCGAAGCGGATGTCGAGAGAGTAAACACAAGTGGTGCCTGCCAGAGGGGGATGTTTGCTCTGTAACACCCCCAAACAGGAGTGACATTTCAGGCAAAATGGGAAATTGAATATGGAAATGAGGTAAAGTTGGAGCACTTAATTTATTCCTGGTTAGTGGAAACTGAACCTTTTGGTCGTTCGTCTAAAGCTACATCTTTTTATTTGTCTTAGGGGTAGTACAGAATAAAATTATATTTATATATGACGAAGGTAGAGGTGGAGAAACGATGAGTCCTTTGTTGTCTCAAATTAGCGGTCTGCCTTGTCGCCGTCTGGGACCAGGGCGTTCTTGCCGTCGCAGGCCACGATCTTGACTTTGTCTACTTTGGCGAATTCTTGCACCTGGAATAGAAGTGAGAAAGCTTTTTAAAGAACCTCTTAATATTTAAGATCTTATGACAGTCTTCTTGGAAAATCCCCAAAGCATTCTCCCAGACAGCTTAAAGTACTCTCTGAGAATTCTTCAAATCTTCTCAAAGGACTTCCAAAACTTCTGCGAGAATCCCCGAAAACGTTTCTGGACGTCTTTGAAGCCACCCCAAAACCTTTCTGAGAGGTCTCAAGGACTTTTCTGAAAATCCTCTGAGAATTTTGCAAGTCTTCTCAAAAAAAAGACTTCTGCGAGAATCCCCCGAAAATATTTCTCTGAAATCCACCCCAGAGCCTATCTGAGAGTTCTCAAGGACTTTTCTGAGAATCCTTCAAGTCTTCTTCGAGAGTTCTTAAAGACCTCTGAAAGAATTCCCAAAGGTCTGGACAGACAGACAGAGTGGTCTCAATAGTACATTTCTCAAAGAAAGCAAAGTCCCCTCAAAGCCAAACAAAGGTGACTCAAGTGGGAGAAAGTTTCGCCTCTCACCTCTCGGAACTCCACGTCCTTCAGCATCAGCGTCCAGACATTATCACAGAAGCGATATGTGTGCAGCTTGCCCGCTTTGAATGTGACTCGAGACTTGACTTTAGTGCTGAGAGCTGCGTTTATACTCTTGTCGAATTGTACGAGAACCTTCAGCGCTAGCTGCGGAGTTATCTGTCCGTACTGGATCAGCTCGTCCAGGCTCTCCTGCAGAGTGTTGCCCAGCGTGGTGTTTCGGTACAGCTGATACGACATTTTCGCGACGGAGCTCTCAGAAGTGGCTAAAATATGTTGGCTTGTTGGCTGAGTTCTCGCTGCTTGTTTTGGATCGGGGTGCGAAATAGAAATCGAAATAAATTTGACGTTTCCATTTCGGTCAGCCGGAATGTTAGTTTGCTGACTTCAAGTGTTGAAACTCGAGCAGTGAGAAGCCGCATTTTGTGTATTTCTCGCAGTTTTAAGCAATTTCATCAAGTATTTGTGTGTGTGAACTGTCTGCCAAGCAGTGTTTCTTTCGAGTGTGCCAAGGGATTTCCCGAAATTAGCTAGTTTTCGCACACGGAGTAAATGTCTGTAGATTTAGAGACCTCTGCGCCGCCAGCCAAAAAGCAGAAACTTCTAGCCGTTGAAGGTGAGTGCAGGCGAGAGTTGGGCATGGGAGGGCGAAAGGGCTCTGGAAGGTCACCTGGAAGGCCTGTGGAGGGCCAATTGAGTCTCCTAATATAAGCAGTTTCGGTTGCGATTGAGCGCAGTTTTGGTTGTGCGCGCAGTCGGGCTGGAAAGGTGGCCTTCCGATCGGAATGAGGGCCGGAATGTTCAGTCTGTCTTTGGATTGCAGTTACGATGGCGAACAATGGAGAAAATGCCACAGAAATCGATGAGAGCCTGTATTCGCGGCAGCTGTACGTCCTGGGACACGACGCTATGCGTCGCATGGCGGCCTCGGACGTCCTCATCTCGGGCCTCGGCGGATTGGGCGTGGAAATAGCAAAGAATGTCATCTTGGGCGGTGTAAAATCTGTGACTCTGCATGATTCAGCGCTTTGCACCATCACCGACCTTTCGTCCCAGTTTTACCTGAGTGCCGAAAAGGTGGGCCAGAACCGGGCCGAGGCGTGCTGCAAGGAGCTGTCGGGTCTGAACAACTACGTGCCCACGCGGGCCTACACCGGAGAGCTGACGGAGGAGTTCTTGAAGCAGTTCCGAGTCGTCGTCCTGACGTGCACCTCAGACAAAGAGCAGAAGCGCATCTCGGCGATCACCCGCAAGCACAACACCGCCCTCATCACGGCCGACACCCGGGGCCTGTTCGCCCAGGTTTTCTGCGACTTCGGCGAGAGCTTCACGGTCATCGACCAGACGGGAGCCAACCCGCTTTCTGCGATGGTGGCGAGCATCACCAAGGACACCGACGGGGTCGTGACGTGTCTGGATGAGCACCGACACGGCTTCGAGGACGGCGACTACGTGACCTTCACGGAGGTGGAGGGCATGACTGAGCTGAGTGGGTGTGAGCCCCGCAAGATCAAGGTGCTCGGGCCCTACACCTTCAGCATCGGCAACACATCGAGCTTCGGTACTTACGTCCGTGGAGGCATCGTGTCGCAGGTCAAGATGCCGCGCCAGATCGCCTTCAAGCCTCTCGAGGAGGCCGAGAACGCCCCTGAGTTCATCATCTACGACTACGGCAAGTTCGAGTCCTCGGCCCAGATCCAGGTCGCCTTCACCGCCTACCACCGCTTCGTCGAGAAGCTGGGTCGTCCCCCACGTCCCTGGAACGCCGAGGATGCCGAGCAGTTCTTGGGTGTCGCAAAGGAGCGCGCTGCCGAGCTCCAGCTCACTGTGGATGAGAAGCTCCTCACCACTTTCTCGAAGGTAAGGAACGCTTATCTCGTATTCATAAATCATAGTTGAAGGCAAAGTACCGAAAAGGTCACAGATTACGTGAGTTAACCCTCTAATGCACGGTGTTCCCAAGATTTTATTTTTTATTCACTTTTGGGAAGCTCTAGCTCAATGGGGTCATTGTGATATTCTATGATTTGCTAGCTTCGTTACCAGCACAAACATTTTAAAATTTAAGCTCAATCGGATGAAGCATTCAAAAGTTTCTTTAAGGTGAACTACCTCTAAATCGAGAAATAACAATCAAGTTGGGGGTTATTGGTTTCTTTAATTGATTAATTAATGGATGTTGTTTCCATTTCCGCTGTTAATGGCCTCAAAGTAGGCAAATATGGCCCAGTAAAGAGCTCTTAAGGTCAGCAATACTGCAGGCGCCGAACGGAAGAGAGAAAGTAGGCGCCGTCTGGTTTACACACTCTTGACAAAGACCAGCCTTTGCGAGAGTTCCCAACGCCAGAGAAAGCAACCGAACTGGGCTGTCAGGAATGGGGCTGAGCTCCTTTTCTAGTCGTCCAGTTTGTACATTTATTTTTTTAGGGAAAAAGAGACCTCCTTCCACAGAGGCTGATACTAGAGAGGGAACAAATTTTCAATAAAAGCCGAAAAAGTGGAAATTTTCGTCCCCCCTCTACCCTGAATTCCTCTACTCCCTTCAAAAGCTAACCCCAGACTCGAATTCCAGATTTGCGTCGGAGACTTGTCGCCCCTGAACGCCGCCATCGGAGGAATCGCGGCCCAGGAGGTCATGAAGGCCTGCAGCGGCAAGTTCACTCCCATCTACCAGTACTACTGCTACGACGCAATCGAGTGCTTGCCCGCCACGGACCCCTCGGAAGCCGACTGTCAGCCCATCGGATCTCGCTACGACGCCCAGATCGCCATCTTCGGCAAGCAGTTCCAGGAGCGTCTGGGCTCCCTCAAGTACTTCATCGTTGGAGCCGGAGCCATCGGTTGCGAGCTGCTCAAGAACTTTGCGATGCTCGGAGTCGGCACCACGGCCCAGGGAGGCGCCATCTTTGTCACCGACATGGATTTGATCGAGAAGTCGAATCTGAACCGGCAGTTCCTCTTCAGACCCAGTGACGTCCAGAAGCCCAAGTCGCGATGTGCTGCGGAGGTCATCAAGCGCATGAACCCAGACACGAACGTTGTGGCTCACGAGAACCGAGTCGGATCAGAGACCGAGAAGGTCTACAACGACGAGTTCTTCGAGCAGCTCGATGGGGTCGCCAATGCTCTGGATAACGTCGACGCCCGCATCTACATGGACCGTCGTTGCGTCTACTACCGCAAGCCTCTCCTCGAGTCCGGAACTTTGGGCACCATGGGCAACATTCAGGTACGGTTTTATTAGACCATAGTATTCTACCTTACGATTTTTTTCCTTGAATATTTGAGCATGATTCTGACGAAAATACGCAGAAATTTTGGAACAAAATGCGCCTGTATAAAATTTCCACTGCCTTTTTTCGGGCACCTAGCCCGAGTTTTCTTCTTATTGGGCTTGGAAAATTCAAAATCAGAGCCCAAAACATAGCATTTTCGAACCTTCCAAAAATATACCTCTTTATCCAGGTCGTGGTTCCACATCTCACGGAGAGCTACAGCAGCAGCCAGGACCCGCCAGAGAAGAGCATCCCGATCTGCACGCTTAAGAACTTCCCGAACGCCATCGAGCACACGCTCCAGTGGGCCCGGGACGCCTTCGAGGGGGTCTTCCGCCAGAACGCCGAAAATGCAGCCCAGTACGTGAGTGACCCCAACTTCATCGAGCACACCCTCAGTCTGTCGGGCGTGCAGCCCCTCGATGTTCTCGAGAGCGTCAAGGCGGCCCTCATCGACGACCGCCCCAAGAGCATGGCGGACTGCGTCAAGTGGGCCCGTCTGCATTTCCAGGAGCAGTACCACAACCAGATTGTCCAGCTGCTCTTCAATTTCCCGCCGGAGCAGACCACCTCCTCGGGACAGCCCTTCTGGTCCGGGCCCAAGAGGTGTCCGGCACCCATCGTCTTCGACGTGAACGAGCCCCTGCATCTGGACTACGTGCTGGCGGCCGCCAATCTCAAGGCCGAGGTCTACGGCATCCCGCAAGTGCGAGACCGAGCCGTCATCGCCGACTTGGTCGCCAAGGTCGTGGTACGTATCGATTGCCCTGCGCTCAGTGTCGCCTCGGTAATTGGATTGGCCCTACCGAGTGAGTCAATAGTGTGTGGGACGCGCTATTTTCGTCTCTCTATTGACTCATGGAAGTCTGATGAAAAATTCATAGTTTCGATAATCCAATTGCCCCTGAGGCGTCGCTAATGGGCTATTGAGCCGGTTTTTCTCAACCACACATTCTCCATTGTAGGTGCCCGAGTTCAAACCCAGATCTGGAGTCCGCATCGCAGATTCTGACGCTGCGTTGCAGAACGAGCAGAACAATGGCGACTCCATCGATACGCAGCGCGTGACAGACATCAAGAATGCCCTGGCCTCGCTCGGTCGTCCCGATTTCAAAATCACCCCGCTGGAATTCGAGAAGGATGACGACTCCAACTTCCACATGGACTTCATCGTGGCTGCTTCGAATTTGCGTGCTGCAAATTACAAAATTCCGCCAGCCGACCGTCACACATCGAAACTGATTGCGGGCAAAATTATTCCGGCCATCGCCACCACAACATCCTTGGTAGCCGGCTGTGTTGGTTTGGAGTTGATTAAATTGGCACAAGGGTGAGTTGTGGGAGGAAGTGAGGGCGACCATGTCCTTTTACCAAAATGTAAATTTTAAGTGAAATTTCCCCTTTTTGGCCCCGAAAACTCTGGGAACGTGTTTCTTTAGCTAAACTTAGCCGTTTTAAAGCTTCATAAGCCATTTTTGCGATAAATAATTTTTGGCCGAAAAATCCGAAATTGAGTTTTTCTTAACGAGCGGAGGTTTGGTAAAAATTTAAATTTTAGGTAAAAAATTTTTTTTCTCGTATTTTCATTTATTTTGGCCTCAAACTTGCAAACGTGTATCTTCTGACTAAACATTAATCATTTGAAGGCTAATGAGACCAAGAAAATCTGAAAAATGCGCTTTCAAGCAAGTTTTTTAAAATCTAGTTTTGCTTGCAGATTTAACACGCTGGACCGCTTCAAGAACGGATTTATCAACCTGGCTCTCCCCCTTATCACCTTCACGGAGCCCCTGGCAGCAGCGAAGAACAAGTACTACGACAAAGAATGGACCCTGTGGGACCGATTCGAGGTGCAGGGCGAGATGACGCTGACCGAGTTCCTTGACTACTTCAAAAACGAGCACAAGCTGGACATCACGATGCTGTCACAGGGCGTGTGCATGCTGTTCTCGTTCTTCCTGCAGAAGTCGAAGCGGGAGGAGCGCATGGGCTGCCTCATGTCCGAGCTCGTGAAAAAGGTTTCGAAGAAGAAGCTCGAGCCCCACATCCGCGCCTTGGTGTTCGAGATCTGCTGCAACGACACGGAGGGAGAGGACGTCGAGGTGCCCTACGTTCGCTACACGCTGCCCTAAAACACACCCCCGCCCTCCTCCTCTTTCGAACCAGACACTGCATAATTTTCATTGATTATTGATTAATTAACAATTACCATGCCCGTACAGCTCTTAATTTATTCATGTTTTGCTCACACTTTTTCTACCCTTCCTACCGTTGTCCCTCTTTTACGTCTTAGATACAGAATACGTAGCCTCAGAGCACTAATTTTACATTGCATTGCAATTCATAGAATGATACTAAACAATTTTCATAATCAAATAGCAAATAAACATTTCAAATAGAGAGAAACTAACTGAAACGAGAAGAGTTTGGTAGAAAGTGCTGGAAGAAGCTTAATTTAAGAGTGTATGATTAAAACTGTACTTGAAGAATTCAATTGAATAAAAAATTACAGAAAATAATTGCTTGATTTTTTGTGTTAAAGGAAAAAGTTCTTGACTTCTTAACACATTGCGAGCCCAGGATCGGAAAGCTAATTCTTTTTCTGTCTTAATATTTCATCTTTCGTTTTTACCTCATAGAAGAAAATTTTTCTCCCGAGGCTCTTAAAACTAGCTTGTAAGGCTTTTGAAAAAGTAGGCTTTAAAAATTCCCCAAAATTTTGTCTTTTTCAATTTTTATCTGAGATTTTGATGACTAAAAGAGTAATAGTCAAACAACGCATCGCCTTCAAACATCTTTCTTAACTTCTTAAATTGATTCAAAGGCCTTTAAATCTTCTGTATCATCTAATTTGAAGCCTCGAAGTTTTTCCTGAACCCTTTGGAGCCCCCAGAAAACGTGAAGTCTTGCAGTAAAAGCCCAGCTGACGGTTAAGTATCATTTATTTTATTCTACTTTATCACCTAACATTACCATTACAAGTAGTACAGTGAAGTACATAATATTTTCACATAGTTTCATTATTTAGTTTTATTCCATGCGTGTTTTATCGTTATCACAGTCTGCACTGACCACTCTCACACGGCTCGGCGATTTTCAAAAGTCCCTAAACCTAAGTCAGTGCTTCGCAAGAAAACTCCATTTCTTCTTAAGAACATCTAATTGGCTTTCTTGCAGAGCGACCCCCTCCGGAGCCGCTCCTTGGAAATATGTAAGAGGATTATTCTAAGTTACAGTTTTTACATATCTCGAGGGGGAAATTGGATCTTGTAAAATGTTTGTGTCACTATAATTTTGGGAAAACCCGGGTCAGGCAAATTGCACTTGAGTTGCACAACATGAAGGTTATTTTCTTGATATATATATATATTATGCATGTATATCCTACGTTTATTATCGTTTCGGTATGAGAACGGCCTCGTTCGCAGAGAGTCGGAGTGATGTGGATGAGAATGGCGATGTCCAATGAACGGCGAGATGAAGAGACAGGTGAGGTGAGGAAAGCGATTTCGAGATTGTAACTACGGAACGTCGATACTTTGAGCAAACTTATTCTCCTCTCCGGACACGATTAAAGTCAGACATTGAACTACGTATGTTTTATTTAAATCTAGGGAGTGGGGGTGGCAGTGGGAAGGGAGAAGTCTAACTTGCGGGATCCTCTATAAATTCATGAAGTTTCAGTTCTAAGCCACAACTGTGTGAATCCCCGGGCTCGGCGTGTGTGAGACCCGGCCCGGAGGGGAGTATAGAAAAATAAAGTGAGGTTGCATCTCTACACGAAGCAGTGGATATCTGCGTACATCGACTTTAAGATAATTTAATATACAATCCATTAAAAGTAAGCTAAACTCTACGAGAAGCTATGAATCTGGAAAGCAAGAGAAACCACGTTAGAGCGAGGCGACTCGGGCGCAACTCCTTACCTAAAATGTAACATTGCTAACACTACTAAGTAAAAGAACGCATGATGAACAGTTGGAAGTGCAGTGGTCGTAGCGCTGGAAGTCTCGATTCCGGCATCGCCGTCGTCGTCGTCGTCGAATTCCGACACGAGCGGGAGGCGGGGGGCGTCGGCGTCATCCATGTGGGTGCACCCCATCCACCGCTGGGCCGAAGACCGCGGCTTCTGGTGGGCCACTCGCATGTAGATGTCGTTGAACTCCCAGTACCCCTTGCCCTTGAAGAAATACGTCTTCCCCTGGTGCTGGAACGCGGTGTCGATGTGATATCCGATGCCGCGCCACATTGACATGTCCCGGGGGTAATCTAGCTCGATACGACCAACTTCCTCATCAAACCTGCAACGGAATGGACACAGTGTTAGGGGGACTCGCTTGAATTGGACAGTCTCTCACCTCCAATACATAGTTCCGCTATAAAAATAAGTTCGATTATTATGGCCCCAAACCAGCGCTGCGTCTATTTTATTTAAAGAAGCCGGAAGACCAAGCTCAGTAATTGGTTTCGGATAACCAGGTTCTAATGTATGCGTATTAAACATATAATATTGCTTTCCTGGAATTAGAAGAGAAAATCGTTAATTTGAGGCTGAAAAGAGGAGAAAGGGAATTTTCTCGTCCCCTCCAAAAACGTCGAAAATCAGCTATAAAACCTTTTTACCGATTAAAGTAATTTTAAGCCTTTTATTTAAATTGTCACAAATAAATTTGTGGTTGATATGGAAAAAAAAAATTTTTTTCGAGCACTGGGAAAATCAATTTCTCTAAGAACGTGAATGTTCTAAAATTTTCTAGATTTTCAAAACAATTAAGAACCTTTCAATCGTATCATTAATTTTTTTTAAAATTATTTTGGGGCAAATTAGGGCTAAAGACAATTTTGTAAGCACTTGAAAATGTTTATCTCTTAAAACTTTAAAGTTGTTAAATTTTCAAGGCTTTAAAAATTTTTTTTGAATCAATTTAGAACGAATTAAGACTCAAAAAAAAATATTATAAGCATCTAAAAATTTTTTTCTCTTAAAACTGGGATGGTCTAAAATTTTCAAGGCGTTCAAAAAATTAAGGAGCCCTCAATCGTATTATTAAAATTATTTTAAATCAATTCAGAGTGAATTAGGACTCAAGAAATATATTTTTAAGCGTTGAGAAAATCGATTTTAAGGCGAAAGTAAAATCGGACCTGATTTAACTCACCTATAAAAAATATAATTTTCTTATTCTTATCTTCATAAACAGCATCAACATGAGAGAGGTTCTCTGGCAAGTCCCTCCAGATGGCCCGAATCTTGTGCGGGTAGCCGTGCATGCGTCGTCCGTTCTGATCGATGCGCCACAAGTAGCGATCCTTGAAGATGAATATTTCTCCCCGAATCACCGTAATTGCGTCGTAGCTGCGGAAACGAGAAGAGAAAAGTCCCATTAAGGAGAGAGATTCGGAGAACTATGAAATAATCAAATTATCCAAATTGCTCCTCGTCTCTCGGAGGCCATCGGAGAGCCGTGGAAGCGAAAGTCATTGTGTCATTAGCGGTATTACCTCGTGTCGCACGTCTTGGGCTTGTTGTGGGGATGACTCTCGTCATTCGGGACATGCTGAGTCGGACGATGATGAGGTTTATCATAATCCGGGTAGTGATAAGGCCTTTGTGGTTTCTCGTGCTCCGGTCTCGTGGGATGGTGCCGAGGCGGAGGGTGCTCGGGTCTCCGGGGATGCTCTCGCGGGTACTCGATGGGGTACCTGCTACTCGGACGCCGCTCTGGGTAGTGCTGATGGGGTCTGTACGGGCGGCTCGTGGTGGTGCTAGTTGTTGTTGTTGTTGTAGTCGTCGTCGTTGAGGCGGTGGTGGGGTAGTAGCGTTGCGGGTTCCTGCCCCACGGAACGGTGAGGGCACCTGCAAGAGACGACGTTATCAGGGGGGCAATCAGGTGGAAGGAACCGTGGCTCGACGTGTTCCGGGAACGGGGAAGCCGAACCGGGGCGGGGAGGTGAAAATGGTGAAAATCAAACACGCTTGTCAAATGGTTACGTACCGTAAATTTGTTGAATGGCAATCCGATCATCTTCGGGCAAATCCTTGTTCTGCTCGTAGCCCTGGTACCATGGAAACATAATGGCACCTTTAACGGATGAATGACCTAATCCCAAGCTGTGTCCGAATTCGTGTACAGCCACCCCCATTAGGCTCGTACCCGGGTGTTCTGTAACAAAAGGAAGACAAAGCATTATGTGAGGCTCGAATTTGTACAAAAGTCTCTTTCTGCTTGCTCTTTGCTGCCTCGCAAATTCCTTTTGTATAATTTTTTTGTCACTCCACATTTTCCGCAGGTCCCTCCCGAGATATGCCGGCAGTCAGTGAGGCAGCTAACGATCCAAGGGTATACTCTCGTTAGCATAAAAAGGTATCAATAATAGATTATTATTACAGAGATTGACATGATATTATCCTTCCTCCTTTCATTGTTATTAATGTTATTATTACTTTTCGTACTCGCATCGGCGAAAAATTCCGACGGGTTCGGGACGGAGCACATTGTACCAAGCTGGAGTAGGTACACGTCGAAGGGAAAATGGGATGTTATCGTCTTATTAAATTTAATTGAATCATAAAGTATTTTACGTCCCCCCTCACATCGAGACATTTTATTTTCCGATGTCACCCGTCCCCGTTCCCTTGTTTTCCCCGTGATTGTTTCCACATCCCAAATCCCCGCATTCCGTCCGCCAACCGCTCGATTCACGTCGTTAATTCCCACAAAAATTTGATTCTGTAATCGCGTCAACAGCTCCAGGGAATGCCGGCTTATCGAAATTGAGGCAGCAGATTCCAGACGGCTCCGCGCTCGCACAAAGGAATATGCAAGCTGGATTATCCGGGAAAACTTTTCCCCATGAATTTAAATGGGCAACTTTCTCACCGAGCTTTTCACACGCGGAGCACCCTAATTTGTCTGCAACTTTTATTTCTCAGCAGCTATTTGAATTGCAACACATAATTGTTAATTTTCGGCAACACTGATTAAAGTTTGCAACATAAATAATTCCCAAGATCTGCCAACGCCTATAGTAGTGAACGGCAAGAGACCGAGACGAACGTTTTTAAATACATCTCTCGAAAGTAGCTGGAGAGTAAAGTCTTTTAAAAGTGTATTTCGCACAGTGGAACAAGAACAAGAAGAAAGTTTGTAAATATTTATTTTCCCCATTGCATTCTTTGCGCTCCCGGCAATTCATTTCTCGCTCCTTTTTCGAGACTTCAAGAGGAAAATACATAAACCTTGTCTACGGGGAGTTCACGAGTTGATAATTTGTGCAACTTTCCTCTCCTCCACCCCGCCCCAGCTCGCACTTGTATAATACGAAAACTCTGTGTTGCTTTTCAAAATGTCTGTAAAATTATGGTTCCAGTGTTGCACGTTCACACCAAAATAGAATTAAATCATAATTATTATCATCGCCGCGGTGGGTGGCTTGCTGATGTAATTTACTCCGAGGTAAACATACATTTTGTAGCAGCGCCTATTGAACCTCTCTTGGCTGCGAGCGCGAAATTGCGGTTTTAATGAGGTCGGTTCGCCGTTTTTTCGCACCCGTTTGGACACCTTGGGAGGAATCTCTCCCTCCCTTCCAACTAAACTGCTTGACGTGCGCCTAATCCCTTAATCTTGAGCACTAATTAAAAACTAGGAGAAGGCGCTGAACTCGAGCTGAAGTGGCTTATTAGTTCCTCAAGTCTGTGTTCCCAAATTCGCCTAATTAAAACTTCAATTTTCGTAACGAGCGATTTTCAAAGGGAGCTTCAGTGCAGTAGTCAGGGTTGGGCAGAGTTTGGGGCTGTCTCAATGTCTCAAAATTGAAGACGAGGCCTCGTATTCAGAGCTAGGGGGCGTTAACTCTATGCTAGAGACCCGAAACTCAAAGCTGGAGGCGCGAATTCAGAACTAGAGGCCTCCAGTTTAAAGCTTGAAGCCACAAATTTCAGGAAAGGAGGCTAAATAATGATCAAGAGGTCTAATTCGAGACTAGAGGCTCCAAATTCAGGGCTAGGGGGCTCAAAAAGAAAGTTAGGGCCAAAATACAAATTTAGGAGGTCGAAAATTCGGGACCAAAGTCCCCAATTTCAAAGCTAATTTCGCTAATTGGAGCTATGCCTCTGCTCCTGAGTAGCCAAGGGTGCTCGTTTCCCACTCCCGCGGAAAATTACGGCTTCTCGAGCGCCGGTCGGGCGGAGAGGGAAGAAAAATTATGTAACATCAGGCTTCAGAGTAATATAATTTTGCGTGTCTCGTTGGGCAACAACGTTATCCGGGGGAAAAGCGTATTACACAACACGGTGGCGGAGCATTCACGGGGTACGGCGAGAACAAATTACATTCCACAAGTAGCTGAAATCGTGTTGAAGTGTTAAAAAGGCGTCGAGTCGACTTACCTTTGTCACTATCTCTCTCGTCCAAGCTCCATCGCTCCTCTGGAAAAGGAAATTGGCAAGTTCAGGGTGAGGTCGCGGTTCTGCGTGGAAGCGACTTACCGATGTCAAAGTGGGCGTCTCCTCCTCTCCCGCTGCCCGGGTAGAACGCGTGAGCCAGGACCTGTCCGGGCCCGTCGAAGTTGTAGCTGTCGCCATGGTCTTTGCTGCAAGAGAGAGAGGGAAGGCGCGTGAGTCCGGGCCCATGAAATTTATCGCTGTCACCGGGGATGGGACGAGCGACAAATTTTAAATGATTTATTATCGATTTCGGCTTATAACTTATGAATGAGAGGCCTTCAGGAGCTCAAGGGTACGCTATGAGAAGATGATATTCGCGAATTCAACGCCTCACTGGGTCTCCCCCTTCGCATCCAATATTTGTCGCGCGCAGATACATCATCTCGAGTGTGAATTGGCGCTTGCAGTGCTCGTATCCCCCCGAATCTGCGATTTAACAAGCATAAGCTGCTCCCACTTTGCGCCTGTCAATAAATACCGCTCCTTTGCTGCTGGAAGTTTCGGTCCCTTTTAAATATAAATAAATCTCGCAGGCTCTTTGCTTATTCATGTTTCACAATAAATTTTAGAATATCAAATTACACTTCTCGAATAAATCACGTCGCGCTGCGCCTCCGCACCCTACCCCGTTACCGCGTTCACCTGTTCCGCTCGATGGCCGTCATCTGGCACCACTGGTGCGGTTCTGTTACAAGCCATCGACTTGTTTCAGGTGCCTTTTTGTGTGGCTTTTCTTTGCTGCCTGTCTGTTGGTCCTTTGGATAGATTTTTAACCCATTTTCTCCCCGTGAATTTTTTTGCCAAAAATCTGAGAGTATGGGAAAAATGGGTTAAGAATTAAGCTCAAAATAGTTTCAGTGAAACATATTTTTAATTTTTTTTCAAGGTCGGAAAATTCAGAAAATTAACCTAAAAACTTTTCAGGTGTTTTAAAAAATTCAAAATGAGTCTTTGGTTCCTCGAAACATTTTTTTTCCTGTCGATTTTCCCTTTTCCCGGAAATAGTGGTCCAAAATCAAGGTCTGAGCTCTTTTGGCGGCTTATGAGGCTCTCCTGGCGGTGTATGCGCTTCCAAAACCCTGAAACCCCTTAGAAGCTCCCTAAATAGACCCTTCCCCAGATGCTCGCATAACGCGTATCTAATGTACGAACCGAAACAAGACAAGTGCGTCCCCGCAGTACCTTCCCTCACCCCGAATGCCCCAACATGTTGTTGCCGTCACATTTTATTACCGGTAACTGCTTAAGGCATTACCTATACACGCGATACGCCTCGCCAACGACACCAGCGACGACGTAGACGGCGGAGACGGGGGACGATGAAGCTCTCGATATACATGGACTCAAATGAGGCGACAGATAAGAGCTCAATTTATTCATAGTAAGTGTATGTGTGGCTCCACTTCTTGGTCTCCCTTAGCTACGCTCACCATATTGAAAAACCGCATGATGGCTCGCTCTTTTCTTCGGGAAAGCGCCACAAAACGCTATCCCTGCGTGTAAATGTACAAGTATCTGCTTATGCAGTGTTGTGCTCACTTAACTTTCTATTTTCCCCCGTCACTTGAATGAAGTATTGCCAGCGAACGAAAATAGCAACAAAAATAATAATGTTCGCTATTCAGTGGGTCGGAAAAACAAACTTTTACTCGAATGGACGTATTTTATATAAAATTTTGCGAGGTGAGACGCTCCTTCGGTTTTTCCCGGGGCAAGGCTTAAGTTGCTTTGCGTTGGCAAACTTTGAGAGCATCTGGAACCCGAGGAGACTCCCGGGACTTTGCCGGAAACGCAAGTTTTCCTTCTCTCACTCGATAGCCGGGCTGCCGGGGGGAAGATTACGTGCTAAAGACCGGGATGGAAGAAAGTCTCCCAGTTTTAATTGCGTTTCTTTTCGCAAACTTTGGAGAGGAAGCCCCTGGGACTTTTCTTGCAATAAGAGTTGACAAAGATCTGCTCTTCTCGACATGATTTGTGTTTCACGACGTAAAACAAAACTTTTGGGAGGTTTTCTCGCAGATTCTCAAACAGAGACATTTTTCTGAATGTCTACAAATGACCTTGAATATTTTTTTGGTTCCAGAAAAGGACTTAAAAGTCTTTTAAAAATTGTAGGAAAAAAAACTTGAGCTAAAAATGTCTTCTAAAAAGCCTTATAACTCAGATAGAAAACCTCACAGTCATAAAGCCGAAAATCGCTTTAAAAAACTCACCTGGCAAACAACACCTCGATATCAGCATCTCCGGAGGTCTCCTTGAAGGTGAGCTTCGAGTTGCGAGCCCACACCTTAAGCGCCTCATATAGAACCCGCCGCACCTGTCCGGTATCCAAGTTCCCGAGATTCCTCTGCTCCAATCTGCAAGCACAAACAGCGACACCAAATTATACACTCGGCTTAAATGAGTGATTAAAAGTTAAATATTTAAAGCGTTTCATAACGAAGCCCCCTCGTTAGCCTCTGAGAGAGCGACGATGAGTTTGTCACCACAGAAAACTTTTCGCCACACGAAGGACGCTCTCTGTGATGCGGAGTACATCACCGAACATTAACTTTTGTTTATTGTAACTATCTAAAAACCAGAATGTAATTTATAGTTTCCATCGTGCGCTGCGATACTCGTGCATGTGCGAGTCAGTGGGAGCGTGGCTTAAGAGCAATTCTGGGATTTGAATGGAGCATTGTAGCAATTTGCAGAGCACAAATGAAAATCATAAAATTTTGAAAATTCATAGCTTTCTGTGCCACGCCATGGCCGCGTTTGCATGGAAGGAGGAAAATGAAAGATTATAATGTTGCTTAATAACGCTCAAGTTGTGCAATCATTTCTCACAAATTCATGAACTGACTGCTCCTGCTCCGAGCTCCGGGCCGCCAGACGCAGGCTATAAAATAGTTTGCAGTAGCAGTGTGATATTGTTTTATTACCAGTGTGGTAATGATTCAGATCGTGTTTAGCATTTTAATATTTGAAATTTTATTGTTTCCAAGAGCAGCCCGGGAGGAGAGGCGGCGAGGAGAGGAGGATATTAAACCGCCCGCCTCAGCCCTCACCGCTACCCGAAGTAATTTCTGACATCGTCATCGCCAGAGAAGCATTCCTCCGCAGGCGAAGGAAATATTTTTGCTCGTATGAGAGGCATTCGACTCCCCAGGGACGGCTCTGCTGCGCTGCAAACCCGGCCTGCGTGACTCCGGCGCCGTCACATCTCTGCCGGAGCCCGCATTCGGAATAAAAGACTTTACAACTTTCTTGATTTGCATGCATTTTTGTTGTTTCCAATGTCAGAGCGGGGGATTTGCATGTTGCAATTTCATATTTTATGTACGCAGAGCCACATTACGGCTGGAAACCCCATTTGTTCGTATTTTGCAAACATTAGATGCCTTGCGAGAGATGAGACGCTCAATAATTCCAAGATGCTCGGAATCATGAGTTAGGATGCAGGGATGCTGTGATACTTTCATCTAATAAACACTAGACTTTGCATACGAAATTAGCCTTTTCGCAATGCGAGAACCATCTTGCTGCATTATGCATTGATGCCGTTCGTAGTTTGTATGTAAATTTCTCAGAATTATGAGCGTGTTGCTAGCTTTATGGCAATCAGACTGCCGGGCTGAATATTAACGGCTGAGTCTAACACAAGAAACCTTTTACGGAAGGAGTCTGTACTGTTGGGCTTCAAAGTGCCGTAGATGCTTCATGGAATTCAGCTTTACAAAATGGAGATTACTTCCTCTGCTTCTCGAGTTGTTCTCTGGAGGCCATCTTGAGCATTCAACCCTTTTTCCATACCTGTTATCAGGTTTCTTGCTTCAGAACATGTTTTAAGCTCGTTTTCATCGACTTTCAACTCTGCATAAATTCATACCTTTATTCATACCTATTTGTGGAGTAATGAGTTCTTTTTCAGAGCCATAGGCGTAACCAGAAGCTCAAATCTAGAAAATGGGGCTTCCAAAATTGATTTTTAAAATTGATGATGAACTAAAATTGAACAAATAGCTCTGGATACTTCTAGCTAATTTAATGACAAGTTCAGAAAGTATTTTCTCATATTTTTTTATTGATGATAATTCTTCAATTTTACCAATGGCTCCTTTCATAGATCTGAAAATTCAAACTTGATTAAAGAATTTTGGAAAATAGTCATTTGAGTCGAAACGTTACAAAGAAAAACTGTTTTTCTATGAAAGGAGCCATTGGTAAGATTGAAGAATTATCATTGAAGGTTGGAGCTTCTGAATAACCACAAATAAATTTTTCTTCCTTAAATTTGCTTCAAAATGGCCTCTTTTGAGCTCTCTCAAGAAACCAAAAATCTAGAAAAAATAATCCTGTCCAAGGCTGAGGCACCCCTCTTTCCAATCTGCGCGCTGTTTACCCTCACACAAAACTCCTGTCCTCCCACAGCGACTTTCGGTACTCTCGGGGCGAGGTTGATCCGAGAAATCCGGCAGAAATCGATTTTTAATTTGATAGCTAAATTATGTATTCCAATTCGGAGAGTAGGTATTTGCTTATATACACAACATTGTCGCCCCCCAATCAAATGAATTGTATTGAGTGGAAATAAAGTCATAAATTTATTTATATTCAAATCACGTTGCCGCTGCATAAGGTGTGCTCGAAATGTGTATTTGAGGTGGAAAATTGTAAATTTGTAAGCAGTAACGTATTTCCTTTCGCAGCTGGAAGTAATTTTAGTCCAATTTGGAATCGGATTTTGTTTTAATTCTCATCAAATCGACGTTCAAGCTGGCATCTCGCCCGTCTTTGAACTGCCGACTGCCGACTGCCGTGTGCCCGAAACTTGATTTGACAGCCAAATTCCTCAAGGCTTTTCTGATTAACATTTGATGGAGGTAGCAGGGAGTGGAGCGAACCGGCTGAGGCAGGAGTTCCAGGCTCCTCTCCGTCGTGTCTCGCCAAGATAACATTAATTATTATCGTGATATGCGGTTCGTTAAATATTAATTTGCGTATTAATTCGCTTGGTTTATTCAAATCATATCTCCCCCGTCTTCCTCCCACGCGCACGAGAACCTGCCTCTCTCTTTGCGTCTCCTGCAGCAATCGAATCAAATACACGGTAAGTAAACACAGGCATCCAGGCACCTCTTATGCAAGATGAAGGGAACTGTGTAGTTATTTGCAATCGGAATATAAGCGCATCATGTGGCTGTGAACAAATGATAAATGATGACGATAGAAATGTGTTTGTAAATTAGTAGACTGGCTGCTCATTGCAGGAGCCTGCAAACATGGGGGTGCATGAAGCAGGGACGTAAATTAAAATTAATTGCACTCAAATAAATGTTGCACTTCGCATCATTCCGGGGGCGACCAAAATGAGCTTATTTTGCGTCAGCTTCGAAGTAATTTTTCACTGTCAGCCGACTCCAAAGTTTGGAGCCCGAGATTCCGCGGTGCCAAACCCCAACGTCGACGTCCCTCGCTTGACGTAACGAATTCATTCCGCGCGAGAGAGACTCTAGCTGCGCCGGGCTTTTGTTGTCAACACATTTAATGTGGAACAGAGTTTGTGATCCACATGTTTCGCAACGTGACTAGGGAACTCAGCAACGCGCGAGTTCACGAAACACGTTTTAGGGCTGCACCTTTCTCCCCAACGAGAGTGCATCCCTCACCTCTCGAGTGCCTTCTTGCTACGCCTGATTTTGTTTAGAACTCATTCATGCATTCATGATGGATGTAGGATGGAGCTCCAGGGTTTGCTCTAAATCGCAAGTGGGGGAGAATTTGCGGAAAAGCGGTCCCTGGAGCACCTAGTTAATTTTCTTAGATGAGAGCATTTTCTGATGTTTTTTGAGACCAAAATTAGACTTAAATTAAACTTTTAGATTCTATAAGGACTGGAAAATTATCAATGGAGCCCGGGATTTTCTCCAACTAGCAAGTGGAGATAAATACTTGGGCACTTGTGAGGTCGTTAAAAGTTTACTATTTAGCTCAATTTATCTTCTAAACTTTCCCTTAAAACCTTGACTGGAAAATACATTTTTTTAAACATTGTGAATTTTTAGACTACAAAATCAATTTTCCAACCATTGGAAAAATTTTTTTGAGTGAGTTTGCAACAGTCAGACCCATTAGAATAAGCCCTTGATCCAGAAAAAATTAAAGCTACGTCACTGCCTCCAAGAACGACACGAAATAGACGAGTCACCAGACGCCGCGCCGTGATGGAAAATGTACGCGATGATTTTGGAGAATGTAATTCCCTTTTTATGGCCATTTTGCTCGCTTGCTTGATTCCAATCGCCGAAGCATGTTGATTCGCCACCAAACTTAATCGACATCAAGGCAGCACGCTGCCAGCGGGAGAGGCGAGGCGAGGCTCCACTCAATATTCCGTTTCATTCCAGTTGCCAGGACGCTCATTCACTGGAAAAACATCAATCTTCCTCGAATTCTGCCGAAATTTTGGACGATTCACGGTCCGGGCGAGTGCTGTCGATTCCGTCATCAATTATTCGCTCACTCAAGGAGGTTGTGATGATTCAAATAAGCATCACACCCAGGTTGAGTGAGTAAATAACAGACACCCTCGATGTATAATGATGATGATCACCCTGCATCGCGCGTCCCGACCTCCGGCCTCTCCTGGAATCATGTGGCGCCTAACGCCGTGTCTCTCTTTTTATTACCTCCAAATGACAACGTGTTGAATACAGATGTGGCGTCGTCATCTACAACGTGTCTGCCCGGAGTGACACCGCACGGTACCGGGAGAGCTCACCTGTGCAGCCTCCAGTGCGCCGGATATGTAGTCCAAAGTTCACAGTTCATGAATCTGCTGTCCGCCAAACTCGTCACGCTTTCAGCCTCGGACCTGCTCCTGATGAATTCAAAATCAGCGAATGGGAGGAGTGCAATTTCATGGTGAGTGCTGCAGGATGAAAAATATGCGGAATAAATTGTTTCGGTGCCCTCTTACTTTGTTCTGCTCTCGGCTTTCCCGGGCTGAAGGGCTTTGCTGCAACTCAGACGCCGTAAAACATTGAAAGCGGCCAAATTAAGTGGATAAGAGCGGGCTTTTGTAGCGATTCTTCAACGATAATTGTTTAAAACGCAAATGGAATTGGAATAAGCAGGGAGAACTATGAAAACTAGCTACTTGGAGTACTTCGCTGTTTGCTCGGGGCAGTGATGTACCTTGGGGCTTGGTTGCAGAGGGGCAAAATTTTTTTTCGTTCGATTTTAATTTGTTTGTCAATTTATTTGGCTTCGAAATATAACAATTTTTTTTTTGCCAAAGTTAATTTTAGAAAAAGTTTCTTTTATCTTAAAAACCATTTGAAGAATATTTTGTAAAAACAAACCTTTCAATAATCAGCATTAATTAAAAATTAATATTGGTCCAAAAGTAAGCTTTGATGTTCCTAAAATATTTTAAAAAACCTTCTGAGAATATTTTGTAGAAATTAATTTTATAAATAAAAAATTTATATTGGCCCAAAAGTAAGCTTTTTTAAACAAACTAATTTTTTTAATTCCTAAAAAATTTTTCAATATCGTTCTCAGAAAATTTTGTAAGTAAATATCTCAAAAAGAAAACGTAAAAATCAACCATTGAATCGAGGTTCCTTTATCCAAAACAGAAAGGAACATCGGGGCTTCTGAATCCATTTTGCAGCTCACCTCTGCTGGGTCGATCCCCCTCTAAAAGTAACACCGCATTGGCAACGCAAACACGTGCATGCAAGTTTTGTTTGCAAAGAGTAATTTCGGTTTGATTTCGAGATAGCAGCCTCCGTACAAATGGCATCAAAGAGTTGAGCTCAAATTGAAATGGGCCAAGGAGCAGCTCGATGTAACTCTGCATTGCCTCTCCACGTGCGCCTGTCTTGAATGTATAAAATCTGGGACCGGAGTCGAATGGGGATCTTTGTTACTTGTGCCTGTGCGGGAAACAAAAGTATGCAATGTCAATGGATATTATTCAACAGGTGCTCCATTGTTATTACTTTTCCCGGTTGTTGCTCGTTTGGGTGCTTAGCTTCCAGATTTGGAGAGAAAGAAGGTAAGTAGATAAAGAGTTGGCTTTATTCAGTTCCCTGGGAGAAGGAGCTCGTAAAGTTGGTTTTACGGCGGATGGGCGCACAGAATGGACGTTAGGGGGGGATTTTGCTGGATCTAGAGGCAATTTATGGGTCGTGTCTTGGAAGCTGTGGAACCAGGGGGGCCGGCGGAAACTTTTGCAACACCTGAGAGACACGCCGCTTAGCAGCTCTACTGCCGATAATCGCTTGAAAATCTATAAAACAGCAATTCAGGATCCTGAAGCGTGGCAAATCGTATTTATGGAAGCCGATTTATCAAACGGACGCTCGAATAGCGGGAGGAAAAAGTTTCAGCCATGAACAATATCCTTTATAAAACTTTTTATATCAAAAACAGCGGCAATTACCCACTAACGAATACTACCGCAGATAGCTCAACCACGCGCAGGCAATGTTTTCGCAAAAACAGCATCCAACTTTTTATTATCGAATTGAAAAATGCTTTTACGGCAGCCAGAGATGGAACCCCAAGCAACAGAGCTTGCGGGAAAACGAGACATGGACACGGAGATAGAAAATCATAAGCGATATTCATTCATCATTCGAAATTTAATGCTAGCTCATCTATCTTATTCGAGGGTTAGTCATCTTCAGTGTTCGTTTTTTACATGTCAATTTTCCTCTCCGGCCTCGGCAAACAGTCGATCAACTCGATGCCAATACGGATTATGGGCGGATTAATAATCGGCTATCTGCTGCGGCGCAAGCAGGTACTGGACTCCCCGGGGGGCTGGAATTTGCATAAGCTCAATTAAAAGAGATGTGGGCTGTGGCGGAGAAAGTACCCAAAATTATCCCAAAATTAGATGCATTGACATAAAAGTGCCGTTTACATGTTGAGCTCCCGCCCTAATTCGCTCATTAGGAGCTCAAAAGAGTCTTAACATGCACATTACTCGGTTAATAGCTGGATTACTGTCATTCACTTTGATAAATTTTAATTCCAAGCAAAATGGGTGGTGGGCTGGCATTCGTCCATAAAAGTAAAAGTAGGAGACAGACACAAAAAAGCGGTCGGCATCGAAACTTTTTCGTGCCAACCGACCCTTCAGAATCGGCCCGAAGTTAAAATCTAATTAATTTCAAATGAAATGCTACTGAACTCATTACGTCCCTCCTTCTGCTATCAGATCACGAAACAAACAAATTAAACCAATTATCTCGGCAATTTCGGCGATTCCAACAATTTGGGATTACGCAGAGGACTTTTGCGGCAAACTTCCTTATCAATGACAGGTTCCGGAGGAAAAACAATTACTTGGACCCCTGGGGTTCCTCCGTAATCGGGCACGAATGGGGGAGGAATGCCATTTGAATAGAAATTTATGGAGAAGCTTGTGGAAACTTTTTGGGGAAAAACCATAGAGAATATGGACTAGAGAGCCGTTGGAAACTGTTGAGACTCCCCGGAAAAAATCACGCAATTTCTCTGCTCCTGACGGGCTATTAGTTTCTCTCTGGTTACAAAGTGGCTCCAACCTGCAGTGCCGGTTCAATTTCCCAACCACCCACCAGTTGCCGACAGCGGTGCTGAAAGTTCATTAGCTGGCTGACATTTAATTTGCAGGCAACTATTTGAACGAGCTCACTGCTCCCGAAATCCGGTCCGGGCTTATTTGTTCGTAAATATTTTGCACCAAATTAAGTAAAGCGCTTTTTATCAACAAGTTACACTCAGTATTCACACATCAAATATGCTGTACAGCAAATTTGATGAAATAAAATTAGATTATCAAAGTAATTAGATTGCTCAATTTCACATGAAACCCTCGTAACTAAATATTACGCAAATAACATTTACTTGTCAGGCAGTTGTATGCAAAATGGCAGATTGTGCGCCAAGTTTCTCGTTGCAGAACGTTCTCCCCTCCGCTGAGCCAAGCCACGCCATGCCATATGGAGAGTGATGAGGTGTAAGCGAAAAGGGCTTCGGGCGGGTTTGGATGAGATGCAAAATCGTGGATTCGCGGACGACTGGCTGCTCGTGGGGGGCTTTGCGGAGGCTCAGCTGAACAACGATGCATATTTGTTCGGCGGTAATCATTCATATTCAGTGCCTGGATGGCTGCAAAGCTCTGTTTTCCCAAAGCGAGCAAACAAAAAATTTGATTGATGTTGTGCTGGAAATAATTTACTAAGACACACACACACACACATACGAGGAGGCAAGGAGGGGCTTTTGCTGCGCTCCACCGTGTTATCCGCTTACTCACGAAATTCCATGACATACCATGCCTCGATGGTTATTTGTCTTGGCATAATCAATCATGGAAGGAATCGCACAGATTACAACTTATTTTGCTCTTTTTTCCCTCCGTCTCCGCTCCTCCACTCCCGTGGCAGCTTGACAGTGCAGCAGAGTGCCCGGATTTGAACCCGGCCCCGCGCTTGGCTTGTTTGTAGAAAGGCTGAACTCCTTCTTGATTGGCTTCTGGAGGGAAATTTCAGGCTAGAAATTTTTTGGAGAGAATTTAAAGGTCTAAAAATATTTGGAGCCGGATTTTGAGGTTTCAGAGTTCCGAAAGGTGTGTCAAAGAAGTCACAAGGGTAGCACCTTCTCAGAGAAAAATCTTTTACTGACTTTTAAATTGCGAAATAAGCTTTGATTTTCACCAAAGAATTTTTTAAACAAATTTTTTTCTAGGAGGAAAATTTCAGGCTAGAAAATTTGTGAAACTGAAATTTTTTAAATAAATATTTTGAGACTTTAAAATGACAAAGGGGGCCGAAAGCTAAAAACTTTTCAGAGAAAAATTTTTTACTGACTTTTGAATTGGAAAATAAGCTTTGATTTTCGCCTAAGAACACATTTTTGAGGCTTAAAAGGAAAGCCAAAGTTCACAGAGGTAAATTTCAAGGCATGTGGCCTCTCCACTCAAAACCCACTCTTGTCTCAGAAGCACGACAGAAGGGGGATCCGAAACTTGTACGAGTGTGCGGGCGTGCATCTGATATCAGCTTAAACTTTATCCTCTGCACTTGTGACCCCGTCGCGCCGCTTCTGCCAGACAGCTACGCTTCTCGCCTCGCTAGGCCTCGAGTAGAGAGCAGCCAAAGCATGTGTATCGAAATGTCATAAATGTTTTCTGTCTGATTTATGTTGTATCATTCCCAGAGAGATGATATTTCGTGCTTGTCGGCAAAAACGCTCCAGCATCCCCGACATTCCACATGTACGTATCGCTTTCACTCCATTCCAACAACGCAGCGATGCATGAGTGGTGTAAGAGAAGATGCATATAAGTGAAAATCGCTTTGACTCGAGATGTCTTGCGCTCCACCGTCCGCCCAGGCGGTTTCCATGGGCGTCTTGGGCGCCTCCTCGGGCCGGAAACTCTCGACCCAGACGGCAAGGAATTTATCCCACTTCATCTCGCACTGTATGAAGAAGTGTCATAGCGATGTCTCCGCTCCTACCTCCATAATAGATGACATTCTGGTTGTCACGAATCCCTGCATGTCAAATCTCTTGCTCATGGCTCAAGGAATCAGTCATGGTCCATTGAGAGACGCTGCGATGCGATGTCTCAGAGTAATCAAATAAGTTGGTAGATTGTTTTGGGCACAACCAGGCCATTAAGCAAATTTGAAAACGGATCAAAGGACCGATTTGATGGTGTAAAATGGTGTGTGAATAGACTCGACGCTGACGTGCCCCGGCTCTGCATTATTCAAATGAAAAGAAAATACTTTTCCCCCCGGGAAATCTGAGAAACTGCAGAAAAGCGTTCGTGATGCTCTTTTGTGATGCTCGGATCGAGCAAAACGCAGACCTGGGAGACGGGGAATTCTCCTCTGTATATATGAGAGGAATGCCGTGTTACGTGACAAAAGAAATGCAAATCGAGTGCATTTCGATTAAGTGATAGGACTAGGAAATTTCCTTTCTTCGGCAGCCCCTTTTATTGGAAATTGAATATCTCTCTCCATTCCGTGTAAAGTGACATCGAACAAGAGTCTAATTTTTCAATGATGAACAAATGGGTCGGTTGAGCGACAACAAATGGCTCGAGAGATTGGAGGCTATAAAATTGCTGGCAAATAGTCGCCTGATGGATTCCTCTCGGAGCTCTAGTCGCTCACAGTAAGCGTGGAAGATTGATACGAATCTAAATTGCAAATAATGTGGCGACGAGAGAGAGAGCTCAGCTAAGAGCCTGTGGCGGCCTGCTCGGCTCAACAAGTCCATAAATTTCAAACGCAACTTGCAGCAGCTGAAGTTTGCACGGAACCTTTAAATTGTTTCCTAGAGCAACTTTTTTCTCCCCCACTCGCGCTCCACCTGCTGCCGTGCTTCATTATGTCGGCAGAGAGGAGGCACAAACTTCTTGAACCTGACGGTTTTAGTGTCTTGCGAGAGACGGAGACGCGGGAGAACGTGACTAAGGGGGAACCGACGGACATCCCTGCCTGCGCGAAACTTGCTCCTGCGGAAAATGCAAAAAATGTGGCATGTTTCTATTCTGTCTTCGCAGATCACAATTTAAATTTCCAGCATTGTTAGCTTAGTGCAAACTTTGGCGTGTTTATATAATACACCGTGATACCTCTCCGACACACAGTGAAACTTTCTGAGCAACATTACGACTTCGCTCGTGTTCCAGCTAGTTTTCATCAAGTCCAATTACAGTTGTAAAAGTCTCGGAGAACAATGGCGTTAATTTATTACCTGCAACGAGAAGAGGTGAAAAATGGGATTAGAGGGTGTATCAGGCGATTTTCGCACATAAATCACGCGGAAAAACCCACTTTGTCACATATTTACCCACTTCGGGAAGCCATAAACGCAAATCGAGTGTGTCTCGCGCTAAAAACTCCACTGCACAGCCCTTGCTTGACGACGATAAATTTTAAATTAAACAACATCATCAATCATTTCGGCCGTGAATGCAAATGAAAGGTATAATATGGCGAGAAAAAAAAATATATCAGGCTCGGCGAGGAAAGCGGCTCAGCTGCCGCACACATTTCAGCATAAATCGCGTACAACCAGTGAGCAACAGCAGTGCAGCCAGTTGGTCACTATGTTAGTCCCACGTTTGCGGGGTATTTGGAGAAATGCGTGCCACATGATGTTTACAGAAGGAAAAACCACAACTGTTCGGAGCTACAATACATCACAATGCATACATTATTTATTTAGCGAAACATTTTTTCCTCTCCTCTGTTGCCATTTCACAGTCGCTTTGCTGGTCCGTTCAAGCCGAGCTGCTGGAGGGGCTGCTCTGGAGATCGGGTTTTCTGGCTGTCCTTAGCTTTCTGGAGACCCTTGATTTTTAGAAAGGGCTTTCTCCTTATGATTCAAGAAAATGGTCTTTTGAGGACCTTCAAGAAAGGTTTTGAAAAAAACCCTAGATTTTATTCAGGGAAAGTTTAGACCTTCTGACTCACGAAAATAGTCTTTTGAGGATCTTCAGGAGAGACTTTGAAAAATTAAATCAGGCTTGAGAATCCTAGATTTTTTTTCATGGGAAGTTTAGACCTTCTGATTCATAAAAACTATCTTTTTAAGACCTTCAAGAAAGACTCTAAAAAAAATAAATCCTGCTTAAAAACTCTAGAATTATTTCAGGGGATGTTTAAACCTTTTGATTCAAGAAAATAGTCCTCCAAAAGACTCTAGAAAGAGCCTTAAAAATTTAGGGCTTCCTGAAAAGAGCCTACAAATAATTAAAGCTAGGCTAAAACCACCAAAGAAACCTGAGAGAGATCCTAAAAAAATTTAAAGCCCCACGATTTTGAACCCCAACCTTCTGAGAATTTTGGAGTCTGAGAGCTCTGAGAAAAAAATCCTGGGCTTTACCCCTCTCCTAGACTCCATTCCAGGCACCAGAGGAGAGCGCTAGCAGGCACAGACTACACGCATCAATTGGCTACATTCGACATTTTTCGAAAGCCATATTTTTTGCCTGCGCCTGCACTTGATACATGTCATGCTAATGTGGCTAGAATAGAGTCATCCGCTGCCGACATCGAAGTCCGCGTGCTGCATAGTAAATAATAAAAATTAAAAGCAACATGTCAGTGGCACTTTGTGACCCGCAGGGCTGCCTCCTCCCTCTCGCCCAGATGCCAAAGCGAGGAACAAAAATATTTGCCCACCCGAGTTCTGGAGAGTTTGACGCGAATTCGATCGAACAGGAGCCCGAGAACCGGCAACCGGCTAAGTAAATAACTCATGACGAATGGGAGTCGCAGAAGTTTGTGCGGCAGATTAGTTCAGTTTGTGCTCTAATTGGGCAAAGTGTCACATTAATTCCGGCGAAGTAAATTGCTTCTAAATTATGGCCATAAACCGGATCTCGGAGGATTTAGTAAATCAAATCTGTGTAATTTTGATTGCAGTGCACCTTATTGCTGTGGTTACACCTCAGAATGGCGATGGCAATAACATCAGTCCGACAACAATTACGGAATTAATCAAATTGGATAAATGGGTTGTCGCAGACCTGAATACCTCAATTATTGTGAGCAACATATCGGAGTTGGTGACGAAATTGAATAATTACACGGAGCAGCTGACGGACACATTCGGGCTGTTCCAGACGGAGGTGGTGGCCTTCCAAGACGTCCTCCTGCGGATCGTGAACGAGAGCGAGAGAGCCGAGATCGCTGTGGGGAAATTGGCCGCAAACAAAGCCGTCCTCGAGAGCATTGTCGTTCCCATGGTTGTTGACTTCAAACAAAGGGTCCTCGATGCAGTGCACGAGCTCCACCGGGCGCTCCAGCTCTACTACGGTGGCGTCAAATTTGGCACTCAGGCGTGTTACGACAAATTCACTCATGAAGTCAAGAACCGAATCAACGGCATATTGTCGGAAACAGACAGGACACGAGAGGCTGGGGAGATTGGTCGCTCGACGATGCACCAAGTGTTTGCCAATGCTGAAGAGTACTTTGACCAAATTGGGATTCAGCTGCTGCGTGAGTCCATTGCCACGAGCTTCAACAGAAACACCCTTAACAGGACCGTCCTGAATGTCACCCAGATGCTCAACGAGTCGCTCGTCCTGCCCTTCCTCACCTGCAACAGCAGCGGAAATGGGACCATTTCCTGTCTCCAGCTACTCAATAAAAACCTCACGTTCATGAACGACACGGGGGTGTTCGAGGAGGCCCTGGCGACCTTCAACTCGTCCTTCGTGAAGAGCCGCCGGCAGTTCCTGGAGGTCGCGGACCAGCTCACGACCTCGCGGGTCCAGCGACAGTGGGAGGCGATGCGGCTCTTCCACTTCGAGGTGGACCGGATGGAATGGGAGAGCGGCGGCGGCCGGACGCACCTCGGCGGGGCTCTGCTGCTCCTCCTGCCCCTCCTGACCCTTTTGAATTATTAAAATCGCCCAAAGTGGCAGCTAAGTGACGGAAACTCGAATTGATTTTTGTAAATGGGCGAAATTAAATGAATTTTTAAGCAAATTTGACGTAAAAGGGTCCTCTCGGCTCCCAAATTGGACCAAATCCCCGCACATCCTGGCCACCCTGCCCGCACAATAGTCAATTTACATAACCATAAACCGCAACCATATATTTGCATGATCCTTCATCAGCACAAAGATTGCAGACACATTATAAAGCAGAGGATGATCATATAAATATAAATCGGGCAAGCTGGGTCGAGTTGAGCCCAATCATCATAATAAATCGTCGAAGGGGGGAATTTAGATTGCAAATTCTGAGGTTTCGGTTCGCCCAAACGTGTGCATATTGATTTAGTCCCGTCTCCCGATTCCGATGTAATAATGAGGGCCCCTCTCAGTCCCTCCCGAGACAATGCCAGGAGCCACTCGAAGACGCAATTTGCGGCTTGTCGCTCAAAAGTCTTGTTTGCGCAAGTGATAATCAGTCATAGTCAGGCATTTGGAGCCATTTTGCGAAAAAAGCTTAAAAGCAAATATTTTTTGCTCCGCACCGTCTGCACGGCGGATCCGAGGGGAGTCGGATTGATATTGATTCCGGTTCCAACTTTATCGGCAATCTGAACAAAGCAGCGATGTAAAGGAAGCGTGTAATGGAGGGAGATGGCAGCAAAGCCCAGGGGAGCCCGACTTTCTCCGGAGCAACTGACGGACCGGGGGTGACACCATCACTTCTGTTGAGTTTTCTCTGTTGAATTGAATCATTTTGAGCAAAAGTTGAGCTATTTTCTTCACTTAAAAAATTATTTTCTTGGTAAAATATATAGCAAAAATCTTAGAAAAGATCAAAAATTAAAATTTTAATAAATTTAAAAAAATTGAAAATTATATTATGAAAAAATGGCTAATAATTTTAAATTGTATATTTTTTAAAAGAAATTTTAATATTTTTCTTAAGTAAAAAATGTTATTTTAAAAACCAAAAACTCACATTTTTACCTTATTAAAACTACAATCTCTGTCTTAAAATGATGAAAATTACGAGCATTATTTTTTGGCTTTAAAAATTAGGTGAATTTGCCAATTTTCCAAAAGTAAAATCAATTACAACGCTAGTGACGCCCCTGATGTGACAGAATGCGATTGAGGCGTGCGGAAAAATTCCCAATTTAAATTCAATTCATTTGCTCACCCGTTAAACCCGGGAGTGTGTCGCCACGCACATTGCAGAGCTCGTCGACGGTCGTATCAAAACCAGAACAAAATGAAATTTGATTGCCATAAAACTATATGAATTTAAATTGCATTTTCTTCCTTTTATGTGTGTGCATACATGAATATGGCATGGCGACCCAACTTTTGCGGCACAAGAAGCGACTCTCAAGCGAGTCTCATTGAGTGAATGGATTCAGAAAAAGAAGTTGAGCGAAAGGGGGGAGTGGAGAGGTAAGGCGCATTCATGAATATCAAATCGCGAAAATACGAGCAGAGAGCGACGAGTCGACGACAAAAGATGTGGAGAGGTTGTGTTGTTTAACGCCAAAGGCGGTGTGGAGGTAGTTGATGACAAAACGTCCCATCCACGGAGCTCTCGCGTTGATGGCTAAAATATCATTTGCCGCCCGCCACAACCGCTTCCACCGCAAACAAAATGGAGCGACGTTTTTTGGATTTTAAATTAATTTTTCCCATGCACACATACACCACACGCACACACACACACACATACATGTCGTTCACATGCACACCTTCCCTGCCCGGCCCATCATCCAGCTAGTTTCACTGCGAGCCTGCCACGATTATGATGGAATGACTGACGAGGCACATTTTCATTCTCTTTTTTATTTCCATTTTTCCGCTTACATGTAGCAAACATATTTATCTCTGATGAATATTTTATAACCGTTTTGTGCGCCAGTAATAGAATTAATTTTCTTCCACACAAAGCGGCCCTTTCATTTTCGAGAGCTGCTCTTCGGAATACGACTGCGTGTACATACTTGAGGGGCCTCTTGAGGGAGCTCATCCAAGGGGTGGCTTTTGTTAAGGAGCTTTGAGGGCCACCTGGCCTTAGGGTTCTAAGTATCAGTTTTCTTCGAAAGGATACTTGAGTGATTTAAAAACTTTCTCAACTCAGGTAGAAGCCAACAGCATAAGACTGAGTGATTAAATATTTGAAATAAAAATTCTGGATCTCAAAGATCCTCAAAGTCTCTGAAAAATCCAGAAAGACCTAGGAAAACTGGAAATCACTTTTTAAAATTTTACTATTTGGTGGTTTAAAAGGTAAAAATCACATTCCAGAATGTTGAGTCCCGAAAAAGTTTTCTTACTCTTATAATTTGAGTGGTCTAAAAATTGTATTTTAGAAAAAATTCGAGCCCTCAAAGGTCCTTAAAGTCACTGAAAAACCCAAGAGAGCCTCAGAAACTGGGAAGAGAAAAACTAGACCCCTTGAAATGCATTTGGTGGAATGGTCTGAGGGTAAAAATCACATCCCAATATGTTGAGTCCTAAACAAATTTTATTTCTCTAAAGTGGCCTAAAAATTTCCCACCTCCGACTGAGTGTTTGAGATAAAAATTCTAACCCTCAAAGGTCTTGCGGAGAGAACAACTAGACCTCTTGAAATACGTTTTTCCTAGCATTTAAAAATTCTGTCGTTCTCTGAGTGATTTTTTCCCACTTTCCAAAAAGTTAAGTCCTAGAAAAACCTAAAGAAAAATTTTTTTCCCACCCCAAAAGGTCCCCAAACTCACTGGTCAAAGAGTAAAGTCATTTAAAAAATTAACTAGCGTCAGAGCAATTTCATATTCCGCTAAGAACTGGAGCAATTCGAGTAATTAACGACGCATTTTTGTCATCATCAAAGCTGCGACCAGTCAGTCCGGAACCCCGAGCCGCGTAAGTCTTCCTCCAAAACACAGTGGCAGTGACAGCAAATTTATGCAGCTTCATGCGACCAAAACAGCAGCATCGATTCACAATAATGGGCCTGATTAAATCGGATCACTTGACGGGCTTCGAGCTGCAGCGTCGGCTCGTGCTGGCATTTGTGATAATTGCACTAATATCGGGCACTAGAGGAGATTCAAATCAAATTTTGAATAATAATTTCGACAATAACAATGATAACAGTGGCACCATTGATAAAAATAACATTATTGCTGGGCTTCGATGCGACAATGACGATGGGACTGCGGCGTGCATATTTTCCAACATATTTGTCGCCGACAACGAAACGAGCTGGTACGAGTGTGACGGACAAACAGCAGGATACAGCGCTAATGGAGGCGGTAATGGATTAATGTATCCGCCGGAAATGAAAACGTATATTGAATTTATTGAATCAAAACTTGAAAGGATTCCAGCTGGACTGTTCGGGCGTTACACGAACGTGCTCGAAATGGTCGCCAATGCAGTGGGTCTCCGCGTGCTCGACGGCGCGTCCTTCGAGGGGGCCGAGCACCTGCAGGTGCTGGAGCTGCGACACAACGTCGTCACCGAGCTCGGGAGCGACGTTTTTCGGAACGTATCGAGTATCAGGCGGATCGACGTGTCCAACAACAGATTGGGTTACGTGGACGAGACGGCGTTCGACGACCTCTTCAAATTAGATTACCTCGACTTGTCCCACAACCGGCTCCAGAGCCTGCCCGAAGGCGTCTTCGCCCGCCTGGACGCCCTGCAGGTCCTCACCCTCGCCCACAACGGGCTGAGGAGCATCTCGGGCGCCCACTTTGCGGCCAACAAGCAATTAATTTATTTGTCAATGGACTCCAACCAATTAATTCACATTGAGACGGATGCATTCAATTATTTACCGCATCTGGAGTACCTTCATCTATCACACAATCGTCTAGTGAGATTCCATCATGGCGAAATGGCTGCCGGGCATCTCTATCTCGGCCACAATAGCCTCCAGCTGCTATTAGTCCCGGCAGGTGTCCGAGTATTGGATGTCCAGGACAATCAGTTGAGCGATTTGGAATGCAACGATGTAATGGAGACCGAAATTGCAATGCTTAATAATAATTACTTGGACGGCTTCCACTGCGTCGACCGGATGAGACGTCTGAGGATTCTGAACATGGCCCACAACTGCCTCAAGCGCGTCCCCGCCGCCGCCCTCTCCTCCCTCGACGCCCTCAGCGTGCTCCAGCTCGACCACAACCGCCTCACGAGCATCGAGAGGGGCGCTTTCGGGGGCTCCCTCGAGTTCCTCGACGTCTCCCATAATTGGCTCAAAGCCCTCGATTTGGACATTTTCCCAATTACGGACCTTAAGCTGCACACCCTTTTAATCAACGGCAATCCGATGGATGAGCTGGAACAGTGCCATATCGTATTACAGCTGGACAGCCTTATTGAACATGACGTTAATGTGGGAAATTGCAGTGAAAATAATGTGATTATGGAATGAAGTTTTAAAACAAACTCTGCATCGTCTGGCGCGCAATTTAGTTACTTATTGCCTAGCCTATCCAATAAATTCCCTGTTTTCGATTATTATCGTTATTATTACCATTATCAAAAACATATGAATTCATAATGAGCGCCGGGCCCACCGGAGCTCCGCATCCATCTGATACGTAGCGCGACGCGCTTTCAATTTATGTAGCTCGAATTACAGCAGCTCGCAAAATTTTAATTACTATGACTTTGTTGTGTCATCATTAATCGCATGTACGCGATATAATTAACATATTGATGCAGCAAATAAAGTTGACTCCCGCTCCCGAACATTTTTTTTCGTCTCAGACAGGAATCATAGACTGGGAATCAGCAGAAAAAAATATTCCTGATCATTTTGGGAATTTTTATTTCAATAAATTTTTTTTAAATAAGTCATTTTTGCCATTTTGAGGGGTCTAAGCACGTGGAAAAACTTTTTAGAGCTCGGGAAACAATCTTGGCACCTTTCGAGGTCTTAGATGAAAATTTTTTAGACCTTTGAGGTTTTTGAAAAATCTAGAATGTCTACTAGAGGGATATTTCAGAGGTTTTTCGGAGTCCAGAGTCTAGAGACTGCCCATACTTGATCTAGAGTGTATGTGTCTAAGTTTTTCGTCCATCAAAAATGGATTCCTCAGCCGCAGGAGCAATTTCCCGCCCCCGTCACTTCGCTCTTCTATCACGCGCGGACGACAAAGGAAAAGTGATATTTCATGTTGGTGCTTTTAGTAGTTTCGGATTTATTTTTTGTGTCCGCAACTCCGCAAGAGGAAAAGTTTAGCCGGACCCACGCCGCCGCAGAATGGTGAGGCGAAAAAATGGTATTAATAAAATTGTCTCGTTCCTTTGTTCGCCCCGATTGCTCTCTACACATGTCCAAATGGCACACGAGTGCCTCAAATCACATCGATTTGCAGCGAACATCTTGATTGGAGAGCGCAGCCAGGAGGAGGCTAAAATCTGGGCTTGTGACGTCTTCGGCTGACAGTCAGCCGTGTGAGAGAGGGAAGCGCCGTCAATGGGCCGTTTCGAGGCAGCGAGCGAGGTCTTATGGTGCCCAATAAAAGAGCACAATGCAGAAGAATAACAATAAAACGGTTGCCTCGGAATGTTTTCATTTCTACATTTACCACAATTTATTACATTTTTATGTTTGATATCGCTTTTCTTTTTCGCCATTCATTTTGATGGCATTACATCGCAATGAAACAATCTTCTCAAACCGGTGTGCGTTCGCTCGCATTGATTTAATCTGATCATCATCACTGCCGACATTATTTCTCGCTTCGGCAGGGACGATTGTTGGCGGTGGGGTGGAGTTTCACTTATTGGCCTTTTTGAGGATTTTCGAATTGACTTTGTGGGGCTCAGGAATAAAAATTTGAAAATAGGAAAAATTATCTTCACTTTTTTTCAAAAATTTCCCAGGAGGAAAATTCTTGGATTTTCGAATCCGATTAGAAGATTTTCTGATTAGCCTTCCTGAGGCTCAGGAAAAAAATTTTGAAAATAGGGAAATTATCTTCACTTTTTTCAAAAATTTTCCAGGAGGAAAATTCTTGGATTTTCAAATCCAATACGAGGATCTACCTATTTGACTCTCTGGGGCTCAGGAAAATTTTTTTTGAAAATAGGGAAAATTTTTTCACATTTTTCCAAAATTTCCACGGCGGAAAATTCTTGGATTTTTAAGAAAAAATACAGAAAGTCGTTGGAAAAATTTTTCCTTGAAAATTCTTTAAAATTTTTCCAGAATTGTCCCCTTCCTCCACCCCTGAAAGCATTCCGAGCCACACGCGCTCATCATCCGAAGCGATAAGAGAAATGCCGAATCAAACCAAACCGCCCCGTCAAGCCACATCACAAACAAAACCGAAGGAGCGAGGAATTGTTTATACAAAATGGTGTCAGTGGTCAATTATGACTCAGATTTATCACTCTCTTTGTGAATGTGCGTCTTTATGGGTGGCTCACCATGTTGTAGGTGTGCGAAAATCTGCTTCTGTGCCTGTCTGCCATTATTGTTATAGTCATTGACACTAACCCGAGGCCTTCTTTCCTTTGTTCGCCCATTTCTCTCCTTTTATATTCAATCTCCCTCTCGTCTTCTTTTCCTCTTTCTTTTTCCATATCCCCCCGCCAATGCCTTTCGGTAGTCAGAGACCGAGATACAAGAAAGGTTCACGGAATAAAAGGTTGCCTTATTTATGGCTAAATCTCCCTCTCTACATGAACAACTTTCTCAAGATAAATCTAATTCAATCAACATACGACACTTTCTTAAACTAGTTCACGGGAAGTTGAATTGAAGTTTCACCTTTTGTATTCCGTCTCCTGCTCGCGTGTCGTGCAAGCGGCCCTCCAGTGCAGTGGTGGCGCTCTGGGGCTTACTCTGATCACTAAACTTGACTCTAGAGCTGAAATTGGCGCCACAGAAATACCACAGAAATGTAGAAGGCGTCCTCATATCTGAAATTGGAGCCCTTAGATCCAAACTAGGGGCTCTAAGAACCGAAAATGGCCACCCTCAGAGCTGAAATGAGCCTTCTAAAGCTAAATTGGAATTTTAATGACTGAAAAAAGACCTCCCAAAAGCTAAAGGGAGCCTCTAAAGAGCAAAGTGGAATTTTTATGACCGACAAAAGACCTCCCAAAAGCTAAAGCGAGCCTTGCAAGAGCAAATTGGAATTTTAATGAGTGAAAAGAGACCTCCCAAAAGCTAAAGGAGCCTTCCAAAAGCAAATTGGAATTTTTATGACTGAAAAAAGACCTCCCAAAAGCTAAAAGGAGCCTGCCAAAAGCAACCTCCCCCACTTCCCTGCGCCCCTGCTCCAGAGTCAGTCGACAAAAGACCCCCCTTTGTCCACCTCTGCCCCCGTCAGCCAAGTGGCATGCGGGAAAAAATGCGATGTCAAAGTTTCCTACTTTCCCATTTGACAACTACAACAACAACACATGCGAGCCTGCCCGGGATATTCGGAGCACCTCGCAAAAAGCGCTTTCGGAAGACGAGACAGAAGAAGCGCAAGTGGGTTGGTATTCGAAGATTGAATCACGAAGTTTGGGGAAAGTTAAGCGGAGGTATTTTTTGCTTTGTTTTAGCCTGTTTTTCTCGCCTCTTGCCTTCTGTTTTTGTTGTTGCCTTCCCGTGTATCTCGCCATGTCCCCTTGCCTCAACTTTAATATTTATATAAATTGACATCAAAATTGAGATAAATGTGTGCTGCTTCCGTGGACTGCCCGCCCGCCGCCCTTTCTTGAGCAGCTTAGTAAAATCTAAAATCTAGGTTTGTAGGATCCCTCGGATGCCACTTGAAGAGAAAGGGATTATCCTCACTCGTACGGGTGTGTGACGAGTAGCATATTGGAGGAGACGGTATGTGCGGTTGGCAGCAGAATAACATATTAGATGCAGAAGTAACACAAGTTTCGGACTAATTTAAAAAGGTACAGATGTTGTTTTGCAGGGTCTGGAGTGTGCGACACCGACGTCAGTGGAAAACAGGTAAGTTGGAGAAAAACATGCTCGATTACGGGGTCGGGCGAGGTGGGAGGTATCAGAGAGGACACTTGAGAGAGATGATATTTATGTGTTTGCTTGAAATGAATATCCTTTTTTATTTGCGAAAACTTTTGGGCTCAGTTTGAAGATTTTTAATCCGAGAGACTCTCTGCGTCATTAATTATCCTTAGGAACTCCGAACGCAGGCTGCAACGGCAAATATAGCGCACAAATCCGGGGAAATAAATTGCCTCCAAATGCACATCAAGCGCAAATTAATCTTGATTCATGCGAAAATGGCTGAAGACAAGCATCTCAAAACTTGCTCTCCGGAAGCTAGTGAATTAAGCAGCAAAATTTCTCGCCGGATCATGGAGATTAATCTGGGGAGCTCGGGGAGCTAACGGAGAGGAAAATGTCGGATGTGAAAATATGTTAATTGTTGTTAACGTTCGAGTAAAAATTCCCCCAGCTATCGCTGTCTGGCGCTGGCACATTGGCGTTCTGATGAACTCTTCCGCGTCCAATAAAATTTCAATAACTGCACAGATTTCGCGGGGTGCGACATTTTGCACGCGCTCCAGCCGTAAATTTTTAATGGAACGCGATTTATTTGCCCCAATCACATTGTTCGGGGCAAACACTCGCCATTTTCGAGAGGAGGACTGGACAAACACTGAGCTGGAGAGTCTGTCGAAGCAATTATCTAATTAACTAATTGCTCTCCGTGGCTGCGAGTGAGCGAGCGAGGCACCTTGATTGATAATTTCATTGATTTTTACTGCAAAAAACGGGATGCAGCATTTATTATCCCTCCCGGGCTGGGAGACTAAATTGACGTACCTGATTTTGATAAATTACGCCATTAATCAAGCTAGTTCGGAGGCATCGTTTGGAAAATGATTGGTAGTTCGGTGCAGGAAGAGTTTTCACGCCTCGAGCCCACTGTAATTGGCAGGGCTGGCTGCTACATAGCTCATTTGTCAGAAGAATAGGAGCTCAAATCTGCTGCTTGAGCAGTAATAAGCCTGCAAAACCCATTCTGCGGAGACGAAGTAGGAGCAGGAGCACCGCCGACAATGAGACCAATCTCTCAACCAGCTATCAAGCATATTTTGTTGAATCGTCAATTTGAATTGCACTTAACGCAGTGCTCCAATAGTGGTTACAGATCCCCCATGAAATGAGGCTATTGTTCATCGCCAGCTCCTTACTTTGCTCTTTTCATTGAATGCCGCAAAATTATTTTTCAACAAGGCGTCTTTCTCTCCTTGCATAGATCTCTCGATGTGCGCGCCATGTCGTGCCGAGCTGCTGCTACTGCTGTCGAGCCATGAGCTGAGCCGAACCGAGCCGCCGGGAAAATCAAGAGGCGAGCCTTGAACTGAGCACAAAAGCGAGAGATGATATAGTTTTTGTGCTCCTTGATTTTCCCGTCGACATTGTTCGAAATCTTAACAATACAGCTGAATATTTAAGTCGGGAGAGAGAAAACTGAGGTAATATGGGCTTGTCGGGAAAATGCGAAAAATTTGCGGTGCCTACGGAGCACATCAAATATGTAAGCAAAAATATTGTTAGCACAATTCATTTGTTTAAGTCGCTGGAAAGGTTGAAAGGGCGCACGCATGACGAAGCTTGGTTGGGGTGCTTTTTTATCTAACCCTATAATCTAGGAGCCTTGTAGCCTTGTCTAACTCTACAGAGTTTCTCATCTGACTCTCCAGAGACTGAGATCTTGTCTAATACCAATGAGAGGTCTTGTCTAACCTTCGAGAGACCAACGTCTTGTCTCTCTACAAACTCACTCTAAGGAGACCTCAATCTCTCTATCGCTTGAAACTCACTCTAAAGAGACCTCAGTCTCTCTATCGCTTGAATTATGCCTAAAATACTGTAGCTGTTACTGAGGAATTCTTAACTCTGTCAACTAGTTTTCTTTGAATCGAAACAGACTATGATCTCGTCTGAGGTTGTGGATAACCCATTTTTCTCAAGAAAGAGCACAACACCAGACAAACAGACAACCTCCAAGTCTCGAAAAGAGTAATGAGAGACGAAAGCACGAAGCAAAATGGCCGCTTTCCCTGCAGACCAGGGCTCTCTCAGCACTTTTGAGTCCCGGGAAGATTACAATTGTTGATTAGATTAAATTCGCGGGCTTTGTTCCTTTGTAACCACTTTGCATAATGTAACATTTATTATAAACGTATACATCATTATCATCCCCGGCACACTGTGGGTCGGCTGACGTGGGCTGGCGCGAGACACGGAGACGCGCGTATCACCGCGGAAGCAGAGAGGCACGCGGTAAGATGTGGTGGCATCGGCATGACGCGGTGTCAAGAGAGATACAAAATTAAATGTTTTCATTCATTTCGTTAGCATATTACTCGTCGTCGACGACAACAATCTTGAATTACCTTATTTAATATTTAATGAGAATAACAGTGGTGGCAGCATTGACAGCCGCACGATGGAATAGCTTTGAAGATTGCGAGATTTACACCATTTTGAGTTATCTAATTTTCGTAATTTGATGTCTCGCTCCAGACACTCGGGCTGCGTTTAATGGCTCTTACATAATTTATCCGAAAATTTTGCATGACTTTTAACCCTCGCTGGGTGCTCGAATGACTGACTCACCTGGAAGGAAAAGAGAAAATTCGTTAGTAGGAGGAAAACCGGAAAAACAACACCGATTGCACAAAACAAATAGGCACTCCAGACGGCTCCCTGATTGTTGCAGCCCCAGTGCAGGATCGGGGCAGGAAATGTAAGATGGTTAAATCAACGGAAATATAAACTGCCTGCCTGCCAGCTCTCCTAAACGTGTCGTACATAAGCGACATACCTCGGAAAACAAACATTTGACTTGCTCCGTGCTCGAATCCGTCCTAAAAGACTTGAAAAAAGGCTCAGCATCCGTTTTGAACTCAATTTATTTTCAATTTCCGGATTATAAAAGCACAAGTGCTCCACTTTTTGTGCGATTTGCAGATCTACGGAGCGAAATGATGACAATTTGTAGTGCGGCAGTGTGCCGTCTGTGGGGCGGAAGCGATTTGGAGGCACCTCAGCCTCCCCCGTCTCAGGCAGGTATCGTGGTGAATTGCGTGTGTGCTGCATGGGAATGTGGCAACTATTAAAATGTCGTCATAAATCAAGCATGGCGGTGAGAGTTCCTGTTATGAGCCACTTTCAGCTCAGCTTGGCCAATTAGGTGGCCGGGAATGTGTCGTTGGACCACAAAAGAGCACGAAACGGAGCCAATTAGGGAGTCCCGAACTTAAATCCGACTGTTTCGCAAATCAAAGTTTATGGTGGTTTCGCGCAACACCGAGTTAAATTCGATTTGCTCGCCAAGCTGCAAAACATGGGAAACAAGCAAATTCAGAGACATGTGTAGAGGAGCTCAGTTGACAGCCAGCACCAGTCTCGGAATCGAGAGGCACCGCAGATGCTGGCTGCCACTGTGCATATATAAACCCACCAAAAGCCACGAATAGCATGCACATGTGTTGGCACCATTAGGTGGTTTCAAGTAGATGCGACGAGCAACGTGCCAAATTCTATTGAAACTTTGATGACTTTCAATAGTGTCGTCTTGTATTATAAAAGAGCCGGGATGCCGTGTCGGAGCGGAGCCGAAGCCGGAGACAATAAGTGCTCGAACAACAGCATATGGCGAGTTACAACATCCATCTAACATCCAGTTCCAAATGGTGGCAGAGGGGGAGCTCAAAGTGGGCTTTTTTTTACCAAGTACCAGGCGTTTTTAGACCTCATTTATTTAGGAGAATTTTAGAAATTTGGGCTATTCTTACGAGGTACCAGGCGTATTCTAAGTGAAGCCTTAAAATTTTGGACAGCTATCCTTTGGAATGTAGACTTTATTGCTCGTGATTTTTTATGAAGTGAAGGCCTTGAGTAGGTTTACTAGGGCTATTCTTACAAGGTACCAGGCGTGGAGCCTAAAAATTTCTTCAAATGCCTAAAATTTTAAATGTAGACTTTGGTATTTTTAAGCTCAAAAGTGGAAGTCAAATTTGAGACCTCAGACCTTATTTTAAGCTTGAAGAGGAAGCCTAATCGAGTAAGCCCAATCAAGGCTCCACCACTGAAAAATTCTGTTGTGACGTCCTGCTCGGCGCGCATTCACCGACAGCACTATCGATGGATGGATGGAATATGTAGATTTTGTTTCAATGGATAATATAATAAATATGTAAATAAAGTGATGTGGTTTGTACGAAGCCATCAGTACCATGCATATTATGCAAATTTGATATTGATTGAATACTCATGTGTTGTTTTATTCCATTTATTTTTTGCTCCGCCTCTCCCGTATCTCCGTGCTCGATCATATCGGGAGTCGGGACTCGGGAGCCAGTGGGGAGGAGGAACGTTACAATCGCTTGACTCCGGGCATTGTTGCTTCTCTCCTATCATGGCGAATCTGTGTGTTTTTGCTGCAAATCTGCGATCAAAATCAAATTGCGGCTGCCACTTGTGCCGGATTACCCGAAATTGGCATGTACTGAATTGCAAATAACCATAATGCCGGGCTTTGCTTAGGCATCCCAACCCTGAACTATCACGTTTAATTAATGGGTAACGAGATTAAACACCATGTTGTGTCACCTTCTCGGGGGCATCTCCCCCGCATCTCTCCCGCATCCGGCAGGCGACGATGGTTCTGGTGGCTGAATTGGGGGAGATTTAGGACGTGGCCAGACGGGCAGATTTTCCGGATTCTTCGGATTCCGCTCCGTCTCGGACCCGCCCGTAACTTTGCGAACTAATAAAACTTTTGGATGTTTCCTACTTCCTCTATCTCTCTTGCCAGCAATTCACATTCTGGTGCCGCGCGTAGTTCGTAGTCATTTGTAAATCTTCAAGTCGACCATTACATAAATGCCACAAACTTTGCAAGAAGTTGCGAGCAAATCTCGAGAGTAGGAGACGAGAACAACCGAAATTATGTTCAATTTGGGATGTAGCGGCTCACACACGCGTTCAGACACTAATGAAATAAAACTCATTTGTGCTTAATCCTTCCCAGACGCCACTTCTTAACCCTCTTTTGCCATATTTCTTATCGGCTGACACATCTTGACACTCCGTACAGCGAAATTAATGCCGACACGCGGACTTTTTGCACGCGCCACGTAAATCTGCTGCGGCTCGGTTAATTGAACTAATTAAGCACACATGAGCGGGAGGAATCGCTGAAAACTCCTCTCAGCAACTGTCAGGTCTTTTGGGTAGAGAAGGCTACCCATTCTCATACCTTAAACTTAAACGGGCACCAGTCAAATTTTTGACAGCTAAATGACATGTTTGACAGGTAATTTTGACGTTCAGACCCACTAGTTTTTCTAAGCTCCAATTAGCCAACAGTAAGATCAATGTCAGATTTTCCTGTCAAACGTTGAAGTGTTGAGTGGAATCCAGGGGTCATTTTGAATGACCCATAGCTTGCTCACATATTAGATAGGTAAATGAAACATGTAGGGGCATATTGTTCACCTTCGGTTAGTTAAACATGTGTCTAACCGACCCCTTGAAGTGCGGTTAGCTCTGAGTCTCCGAGACCATAATGTGTGGTCAGTAGACTTCTGAAATTTCATTTTGTTCAAAAATCTAAGCTTCAATAGCTGAAATACAGAAGGTAAAAGGTGAAAACTGGCAACCCCAACCACTCAAATGACAGGGAAGTTTTACTTTTCATTCCAAAGAAACAGCCTCTGATTGCAATTTTCCCGGAAAAACCAGGTTGTTTTCGCGGATGATTGCTAGATTTGGGGATTATTTGGAAAAATCCTCCGTGTCTGACCCGGCTTAATTCAAGTGAATCAGCGTTTCGAGGAAAATCAGCAGAAAACAAAGCTCTTCCGGGAAGAGGAGATTTTAAAAGCATGCTCCCCCTCCCGTGATACTCCCGGGTAGGCGACGACGGGACGGAGAAGAGCGTTCTACCGACGATGGTCTAGGAGAGGGTTTCGAGTGGATATCCCACTTCCACCTCCATTCACAGCTCATACACGTGCACCGGAGAAGCACTTGAATTCTTTGAAATAATTTGAGGTTGCCGTGTGTATCAAGTGGGAATCGAATTTTCATTGCGCTTTGTTCAAGTATCATTACGGGTGGCTCGAGCCCGCACATTTTCCGTCTGCAAGCCGACAGATATATATCCTTCGCCTCATCACCAACCATGCTGGGTGTGCGGTGGCGGTCAATCGTGCACTCCACCGCGATTCTACCGACGTCGGCACGGCCGTGGCTACGCTGTGCCAGAGCTAGCATGCCAACAACAATGATGATGATGATGATGATAAGTAAATAGAGATTGGAAAAATATCACGGAGAGCTCTCGATGGTAAATAACAGTCTGTTCACCCACTTGCTTTATCTCATTATTTGCCGCACCAACCGGGGACTGGGACGAGCTCCGGATCACTTTTTGCTAGATTAGATTCAATTAAAATGTGAAGTTTGCTTATTTTGCGTCGAGAGGATTTGACCCCATCCCGTTCCTTGATTTAATTGAGATGGATTTGTACCTGGACGAGGACGTCTTCCTGTTCCGCGTCGTCCGGGGACGCCAGTGGGAGTTGAGCCGATTCGAGCCCTCGTCCGGATCAATCTTCATTTGAATGTAATATCGCAAATTGATTAAATTTATATTGATTCTAATTTTCCATGGCCCAGTGTTTCGAGAAGATTGATAAAGTTTTGATTAAATCACGAATGAATACCTCCATGTTTACACAAAGAAAATTCGATAACTTGGAGGCCCCACAATTCTTCCGCCTTGCCTCAACGCTCAGCCCGTCATAAGACGAAGGTATGAAAGTGTATGAAAATAATTGGTTTCAGCCCGAAACGTGCAGCCATTGTAGCTCTCAAAAATGGAATTTCAAATGGTTTCCAAATACTTTTTGTTTGCTTTGCATCAAACTTTTACTGGCAAGTGGGCTACTTCTCCCTTCATTTGCCAAGCGATAGGTGTAGGTACCCTCCCTGGATGGGGGTGCCAGTGGTGTCTGTGTATGTGTATGTGTCTGCAAACTTGCACCTTGTGTGACAATGAGTCAACATTTGGCTACACATTCGGGTGTATAAATATTCAACAAACACTGGATGATACTTTGTTACCGCAGGGGCCTGTGTACGAGAACATGACAGGTACTTTGAAGTTTGTCATTACAGCTCGGGGCCATTAACACGTTTGAAGCAGCTCCCAATACATCGGATTTGATGAAATCCTTGCTTTTGGCTCGAACCCAGAACTTGGTATTATTAAAAGTAGTCCCTTTGGTGCTGGCAGCATTCCTTTGTAGGAAATTTCAATCAAAACGTGGCTAAGCGGTTTTTCTAAAATAAATTTTCTTTATCCTGAAGTTGGTCCCTGAAGCCCAACAAATGTTTCTAGAGATAAAGGGCCGAAAAAATAATTTTAAAGACTAAATATTTTCCTCCAAAATTAACTTTTTTGACAATTTCGAGATTTTTGATGAATAATTTATTGTTGAGAGAATGATTCCTGAGCGCTTAAATAGAACGACGAATTCACCAAAAACAAAATATTTCCAGAGATTTTAGGCCGAAAAAAGGGTTGATAGGAAAAGTAGAATTTTTTGACCCAAAATTTTAAAAATGACCAAACCTCAATTTTGGGATTTTTGTTGAAAGATTTTTTCTCGAGCGAATGGTCCCTGATGGCCTTAAACGACTAAATCTAGCTCAAAAACTGCATTTTTAGAGATTTGGGAGAAGAATTAAGGAAATAATTTTTTGAATTGAAAATTTAAAAAAATACCAAACTTACAAAATCTCAATTATGAAAACTTTTCCATTAATTTTTGGTCAAAAGCTCGGTCTTTGAAGACCCAAAATAGCTTGAAAAACTGCAACAACGACATTCGAGGGGTTTTGGGGCTAAGGAAGTATGTCTTACAAATTTTCCGATCCCTAAAGTTGAAATATTCCACTCCAAAATATTCATTGAATTTGGTATGCAAGTAGAAGCGCAAGATCTACGTCCCCTGGATGCAAGGAGCAGCTCTCAAACTAATAAATACCAACTATCGCAATAAAGACAGCTTCCTAATTGATAAAAACCAGACTGTTTAGCAAAATTAATTGCTTTTTGCGCCTCGTCCCGGCCAGCGCCGATTGTGCAGCCCCGAGCAGAAATGCGACCATTTCTATGTACACTTGAGCAGCAAGTTGGGCGGCTAAAGTAATTTCGCATTCGCTAAAAGTGCTTTTTTAATGCCGCACAACAAATACGGGTTGTACACAATTTTATTTTCCCCGAGTCGAGACTCGAGAGCGAAATGAAAATTATCTAGCATGCATGCATACAAATGTATGTTAATATTTTCAATTTAAGTCAACGCGCGAGTGAATTTTTTTATACTCAGTTTTTGCTTTCGGCTCGCAGACAAAGCGATATGGCTCTCAGGATGCTGTTCACACGTTGATGCCGACAACAACGATGATGATATTTTGTGTACACAATTTAGCCTGCACATGCATCTCATCTCCCGGTCCTCTCCCCCAGCTCGTGTGCAAAAGTTACAAGACCCTCGACTCCCGGCCTGGCGCCCAACGAGAGTGTGGTGTAACATTTTAATGTGGATGTATGTCGCTCTTGTCGGTACGAGAGTACGAGAGGCGAGAGTAGCAGCAGCAGCAGCAGTCATTGAGCGATATAAAAAATGATAGTGTTATGACACAGACGATGAAACGAGACTGACAAACTCTCTTTTTCTGCTTGGAAAACACCCAGGCGAGCGAGGAGTGTGATGAGTTTGGATTTCATTAGCAAGTGCAAAAATTGAATTAATGAGAATTTCATTAGAATTGATTGCACTCTTAGGCCGTTTGGGAATTTTCTCTTAATAACGTTAAAATCGCTCCGCCAGCCTCCAGCCGTCTGTCTGCAATTACTAGGCATCTCGTGGCGCGCGTCAAAGGAGGAGAAAATTCGCAATTTCCATCTCGAAATTAGCAGAGCCTTTCTAGCGATAGTTTTCCCGACCTATCGTCGCCCGAGCTATTTTTCTGGCCCACTGGGTCGAACCGTAATGCGGCTGAAATGTCCCAGAAGTAAGCAAACAGTAAAATGCAATGTTGCAGACGAAATGATCGGATATCCATAAATGAGGATAAGGACTATATTTGCTTAGTAATCACCAAATTGAATAGAAAATATGCTCGCCTCACTGGATATCATCAGCAGCAGCCTGTTCCTGCCATACACTTTTTTGTACTCTCAATTTACCTTATTCATTGCTATCACTAACAACTGCTGGCATATCGTTGGCAAATTTATATGTAGACTATATAGTATAAATACTACAACAATGTGCAAATGATATTGCCTGACTGAATGAATAAAAACACGAGAACGACATCGACGACTATTCGTTCGGAGTTGTTATCACATTGTGCGTTTTGTTACACAACGAGCCAGCCCGCCAACCCGCCTTGCTACGCCGCCACGCCGAGCCAACTAGAGGACTGAAGGCTGAACATTATGAAAAATTTATTTTATGTAAATTATTATGAGATGGAAAATATGTTGGGGACAATTTTCCATATTTCCAAGATATTTTTATATTTTGAATTTATACACTACTCGGCGCTCTCTCTGTTCTCCGCCCGCCCGCACGCACACCGCACTCGGAACGCACACGATGAATAATATAATGACATATTTTATTACATTATTTTGCTAAATTATTTTCACTTGGTTGAATTTTCGACAGCTCTCGAGTCCCCGCACCTTCGCCCGGCGGAGAAACCTAGTCTATAGAAATATGAGGCGTTTCACCTCTTATGAGGTGGTAAATTTTTGGCGAATTTTATTTGATTCAAAAATCATTTAAAAATCAAAGAAAAATTTTACAGCCGAAATTGGCCCCTTGCTGGACTTTTTAATACTTGACTTGGCCAAAAAACATGGGCTTGTTTTTTTCCAATTTTTAATAAATTTTAAAATTAAATTTTTTTTCGTGATGAAATTGACATTTAAAAGACCCTTGTTACTTCCCTTTTGAGATAATATTTATTTTCCCCATTTGTACTCGAAAACAATAATTAAAATTAGTCGCAGAGCCACTCAATTGGTGGATCAACAGGCAAAAGTCAACAGACAGCCGCTGAAAAGTCAATACTCGATGCCGATCTACGGACGTTTAATTTCCTTAATTTAATTAAAAAGCATACATGCACCTGCGAGCGGTGACGCACGAATTCGGCTATCAGATTAATTGGAATGTAAAACGGGCTACCTTGCAGCCATCCTAGAAGCATGCTAGTGTGCCTCGGAGGAGCTCCGGAGGACGATGAAAAATGTCTCTACAACTTTATAAAAGTTTAGCAAGCGTGTCCCAGACTTGTGGGGCACTTATATTAATCTCATTCAATTTAACATATCCCTCCAGTGTTCAGCCATCTGAGAGCATTCAAATGGTCCCGAATTTATGTGTGTTCGTATAATTTTGCGCTTTTATTACTCAGTTGACATTTCACACGTCCTCCAGAGCGCGCGGCGAGGGTTTACAACCATGACAATTTTTCATTATGTTTTCATTTGGCTCTCCTTGATATCGCAAATGTGCGAATAATGAAAATAAAATAAAAGAAGAGAAGGGCATAAAAATGAAAACTCGGCCCGAGGATGGGAGTGTCCACGTCCGCCAGTGGTGTATCTCGGAACGTGCAGAAGTATGGGGGAGACCGATTTTCATCTATTTCTGTCTGTCTGTCCATCCGTCCGAGTCGCAAAGGCTCCGAAACTACAAGAGCTAGAGACCTGCAGTTTTTTGCATGATGTCATGTTTGGTCTGGAGGGAGGGCGAAAGCTTTTGGTTTTTCCGAAAAACTGTCTGGGGGGTTTTCCCGTTGTATGAAAGTTCCATATACTTCATTTGATGAGTTGAATTTTGGATATGATATAGATCATGCAAAATCTCGAAAAGGGGTTGGGATGAGGGGGCACCAAAGGGGGGAAAATTTTAGTTGCTTCGATTGAGCTGAAATTCAGAGTCATGTAAAATGGCAACATGGTATCGAAAAAGAAAAATAACGGATCTGGAGGGTCAATTGTTCAAAATAGAGAGACTAAGAAAACTCCAAAACCCAACCTTCCAGCTCCATCCCTGACTCACGTTCTAAGTTTTGCTCGCTTTTTATTTTAGTATTCAATGTAATGTTTGGCACATCATCAACATACTTTAATACAACTACGCAAACACTTCTGTTGCTCGCCCTGCCATCCCATCCACAAGGGCTCGAGCGAGAGACTGTAAGATAGATGGAATTTTATCGGATGTCGTAAATTACGCATCAACACATACAAGATGATAATGTTCGCAAAAGTCACAACAATGTTTATTTTATTATTGGGAGAAATCGCTCGCACAAATAACAATTTGCCCTGAGTACACTTTGATAATCTTCACATTTGATTTTTGATGAGCCTCGCAACTTTGTGCCGGTCCCTCGTCTCCCGCGGGCCTTAAAACTACTCCATTCCGGCCCGGTTTATGCGAACTTTTATAATCGCGTCCGCTCATTCCCTTTTATGGCGAGAACCGTCGACCCAGGAGTAAAAATCGTGTAATGGGAGGCTCGGTGCAGCGCTCTCTTTTCACCGTAATGTCTGCAACGAGCGCACAATGGATGAACATCAAAATGATATAATTCAATGATAAGGCATCGATGACAATTTTTATGTCTTTTTACATTCCATCAACCCATCAGTATCTCTCCCCACGCTGGGCCCATTTGTGATTGTGGAGCAGCGACAAAATGTTGAATGGCTCCGAAAAAGAAAACTCCTTATCTCTGCTGAATGCGAGCTAGGCGCGGGGAGCGGGAGGACGAGATTGGCACGAGTTTGCATCGTCTGTGCGTCTCTCATTGCCTCCGATCTCCCATAAAATGTAAATTGACATCGTCGTTTTCGCGGCACATCACATACACAATGCCCTCCTTGGCTCTTGCAAGCACACTCACACACGACTATCACGACTCACGAGGAGCGCATTTTACATGCTGTGAACAAATTGTGATTTGAAGGACATGAAGAAAAATCAGATTATTTTTGTGATCATTCTGTGGAAAAACCTTCTTTCTGCAGCCTGAGCCGAATCAATATGTATATTTGTGTCAGAAAAGATGAAGAAGAGAGGAAAATCGGAAGTGAGGGTGTAGTAACAAGATATTATTATTTTCTTCTTCGGGCTTCATACACATGCCATCCGCAGAACGTTTCTCGGAGCATGAAATGGATCTATATCTCGGAATTTATAAACTGGAGTTGAGACATTTATGTGCTTGGACTGGACAATTTATTAAAAATGCTCAGATATTGGACTTGGAAACAAAATAAAAACGTCAATCACAGCCATTCGGTGCAAAACAGTGCGATCCCTGGGGAGGAGAGACGTCTCGGGCTGTCATGGGGGCGGCCTAATTTGGATTTCGCAAAACTGACTGCTCTGATTCCAGCAACTTTTCCAGGCTTCAGTTGAGCAAACTTTTTCCTTGAACAAATGAGTTTTTCCCGGGAAAGTTTGTGAAGATAAACTCGCAAGAAGACTCTCAGGAAAATCCTTGAGCCTTTGAATTTGGAGAAAAGCAGTTTTCATTCGTTACTTGGATTTTATGAGACAAAAGAAAACTTGGAACAAAAACGTAGAACAATGAAAAAGTTCATAAGAAATATTTTCCATGGAAATTTTTTCTTGGACAAATTTGTTATGAAAAAATATTATCGGAAAAAGGTCATGAAGGTCACTAGAAATTTTCCCTGAAAATTCTAAGGAAAAAATATTTCTTGGGAAAATTTAGTGAAGAAAAGTATTTTTGAGCAAAAGATTTTCCCAGGAAAATCCCTGAAAATTTTTAAGAAAAAATATTTCTTGGAAAAAGTTTTTGAAGAAAAATGTTTCCAAGGAAATTTTTTGAGCTAAAGATTTTCCATGAAAATCCCTGAAAATTCTTAGGAAAAAATACTTCTTGGGAAAAGTCTGTGAAGAAAAATGTTTCTAAGGAAATGTTTTTGAGCAAAAGATTTTCCCAGAAAAATCCATGAAAATTCTTAGGAAAAATATTTCTTGGGAAAAGTTTGTGAAGAAAATTTTTTCCCAGGCAATGTTTTTGAGCAAAAGATTTTTCTCAAGAAAAGTCTGTGAAAAAAAAGTTTAAGGCTGTTGATTGAGAAAATATAAGTTTCTTTCTGGAAAAATAATCTCGTCCAAATGAAGAAAAAAATTCCAGGAAAATCAAAGCTCTGGAAAATAAATAAAGTGGGATTTTCACGGAAAATTACGGCGAGCTCGTTTGAGACGCCCCAAAGTTTCCCCAGTTTCGCCAAACGAACAACAGCGAATCCATCATCACGCCCCGGAATTATCACAAATCGCATTAAAAGTAATGTGCAGGTGCTTCGTATTCCTCCCACATTCGGAACAACAGTAATTTTACAACATGATCCCACTCGTGGAACATTTGCCATCATAACTTCTCGTTCAAATGCTGCATCATAATGAGATAATTAAATTGTAATGTGATATTAGTAGCTTTAACATTTGCCCAGCCGGTACTTAAATTGTCCGTGCATGCGAACCCTTTGTGCCAGCGAGCGCGCGCCATTTATGGGACCTCACACGCTCGCACATACAAATTATGTAATAAGTCAAGTCTAAAAGCAATAGGTACTCTCCGTGCGCAAACGAGTCATAATTTATTTCGCTATAATATGATTTGGTTATGCGGAAAATGGAGCCATTGGCACTTAAAGCATGACTCAGCACTGCCAGCCATATATGAAATGATGGCAAATTTGAATTTCAGCAGCAATTTAGTGTTAGCAAGAAGCTAATAATAATTATTTTCGAGTTGGCATAAATAAAGCTCACACATGCGGAGGAGGGACTGCCCGAGCTCGAGCCCGACACAGTTGGATGCGGCGGCGGCTTTTGGTTTCCTGCTGCTGCTGCTCAACTTGTTATCATTCCTCCTCCTCTCCCACCGCTGTAACCCCGTCGCAGCTTCTCTTTGTGCTGTTTTGCTGCCGGTTGCCATTGTTGTTTGAACGGTACCGCAAATGGTCGGCAAAAACTATTCATGTTCCGAATAATGCACCTTAATGGGGAGTCTCGACTCCCGTAATCTGTTGAATTGAATGCCAAGGAGCCGATGCTCTGCCAGTGACACAGAGAGAGTATTAATTCGAAGAGCCCCTGGAAGCAGCCTCGGGGGTGCGAACAATTATACCGCTTTACACATAATATCTCCGGAGTGGAGCCGAGCCGAGTCGAGTCGGGCGTTTAATGCCGTCAATTTCGTGATTATACTAATTGATCGGATGTTATTGGCTTTGAGTCTACTGCCCCGGGCCATTGCGTCTGCCTTCATGTGCATGTGGCAGTGATGGCCCATCTCTGGGCTCCACTCCTACTGCGAGTAATGAGAGAAGTGCGGGGAAAGTTTTGCTATTTTGCTACTTTGCAAACTCCAGCTATTATGATCTTTCTCATTGTAAATTAATATGTTTCGGAGCCGCCTCCGTCAATGGGAAAAGTGCTTAAAAGTTTCGCCTTGCACGTAAGCATTTTGAATATTAACAGCTGCTGACTCGGCTACATCAACTTGGGGGAGTAATGTTGCAATAATGTGGTGCAAAGTCTCACCAAGTGCCCGTCGAGATAAGGCCTGATAGCGAAAACATTTTCATTAAATCCCGGTTCCTCTCAAAGAGGCCAGCAAGCCGGTGTATCACGGTACTTCTGTGGCCATGAAAGGGTGAAATTTTATTTCACCCACTTGGCTCTTTGAACAATTCCTTTACGAGTCTCTTCTGGGGATGATTTTTTTATCCAATTAATTTTTTTGCCTCTTTTTCCATCCAAGTTTTTTGGTCGAAGAAATCAACATCCATTCAAAAACCTTCCAGTTTTCCTCCAATCCATTTTCAATTTCCATCTGGATTGTGTCTGGACGGGGGCAACAACTCCTTTACGAGTCTTTTCTAGAGATGATTTTTTTATCCAATTAATTTTTTTGCCTCTTGTTCTATCCAATTTTTTTGGTCTTAAAAATCAATGCCCGCTCATATTTTTTTCCATCCAATTTTTAAATCTTAGAAATCAATACCCATTCATATTTTTATCCATTCAAAAGCCTTCCAATTTTCATCCAATTTCTTTCTACATAATTTCCAGACTTCATCAAAAGTTGAATTTTTTCTGAAGGCAGACTTAGGTCTGGGGGTTTTCCATCCAACCCAAAATAGGAAATTTGTCCCAATTAAAGCCCGGAGTAATTGGGGAAGGCCTTCACAAATGAACACAGCCGATGGGAGAGTCCACAGTAATGAGCTCCCATTCCCCAGCGAGGCGGTAATAAGCAGCCATGTCGGGAAATCGATAAAGTCCCCCTTTCCCCCTCCCCCTCCCCTTGCATTATTCATGCGTGTTTGCTTTGGGTTACACCTTTGATTGACTCTGGGCAAAACTATGTCACATATCCCTCCACGAAGTGACATGTATGCTTTATATCCGCACTCCCCCGGAACAACAAACACACACTGCAGAGCTGGAGCTGCTGAATTATTAATTCGCTTACACGAATTATCCTCCGTCCGGCCGCATGCGTCACTGTTAATTGAGGAGTGGGTCCGAGAAGTCTCACTCCCGAGCTCCGAAGATTGCGATTTGTGGCAGTAAAAATGTTAATCATCTCTGTCCACATCTTCCTCCCCATATAATCGGGAGCTCGCAGCGCTGATTTATCCTGAGCTGCTTTCCTTTATCTCGCAGCTACCAAGAGCCATGAGTCCATGAGATTGCGCTGGTACTTTATGAACCTAATAAGGATTGTGAGGATTTATTTTTCAATCTTTCGCCATTCTCAAATTCACAATGGCTGAACGGGTGCTGCGAGTAATGCAGACGAAATTAAAGTAAAACAGTAGCGAAGCGGAAGTTTCTTATTTTATATCGGCGAATAAATCTCCCTCAGTGCAGTCGGAGCTGGCTTAGTGCGAATGGCTCAATAATTTTTATTATTCGTTCATTGATCAAGTTACATGGATAATAATCTTAAATTATCCAAAGGCACTGTAGGTACTACACTTGGCAGCACAATTGAGTGCCTTCTCGATTCCGTTCCACATCTTTTTTCCCTCGCCTCCACCTTCTCTCGCCTCTCCAGTGCCAATGCAAAAGGTATGGAGGAATTTATTTACTCCTCAGCGTGCCCGAGCATTGTGCGGCAGCTCTAGATAAGGCTTTTGACGCAGTCGGATCGCAGAAACTTAACACTAACTTACCCGGGTCGGTCACTCGGAGACAATGGGAAAGCTAGTTAACTCACCTGCAATGAAAAAGGTGGAAAATTTGATGAAAAGTTGGTTATGAAAGCGGACAGAAAAATGTGTCTTTGTTAGGGCCGTGAAAGTTTCCGAACACAAAAGGGAATTTCATTTAAATTTTTCATGCCTCGCCGGTTCGCTGGCTGGCTTTTGTGAGTGCCGAGCGGAATCCATTTGAGGTTTACAGGCTTTGTGCTCGTCGACAGCTCCACTCGCCTCGCCTCTCGTCTCCCGAATGAGCTGTTCCGTTCCGGCGAAATTGCATTTGTTCTAAACTATTCAAACACTATCAGGGGATTCCAAACTAATTTCGTTAAGGGTGTCTACATTGCCGGCCTACTTTGTAGCCCGCCCTACCCCGCAGTCCTGTTTATTGACAGCCACAGCAATAAATTTACTCAAGCTGACACGTCATGAAGCACACTAAAAGTAGATACAGCCCATAGTGTACATGACCCGATGCTGTCTCTTGCCACTTAGCATCGCAGTAAATAAAAGTGCGGTTGGCAGAGCAACTATGGAGGAGCGTAGTGCCACTAAATTAGCCATAAGCCGCAATAAAATTGAGTCATGTCAGCTAGAAGAGGTCCTCGAGTGCACGTTCTCTCCTTCGGGGGAGTTGGGACTAGCGTCTTTATGTGATTTTAAGGACACTCCCTTTTTTTAAATGAGATTTTCATGACTGGAAATTTTTTTCTCAGCCTTTTTAGTGTAAATTTGGGCTAATGGCTCGGATTTGAAGACTTTTTTGAGCCTGGAAAAATATTTCTTTGGAGGATTTTAACTCAGTTTGTAGTTTTGAGTGTGAATTGGAGATTTCCAATGACCTAATGGCTCAGATTAGAAGACTTTTCTGACTCTGAGAGCCTTTATTAACTCTCTCTGTAGTATTTAGAACCTCTAGTGATCATTTTTAGACTACGTTGTAGGACTAAAATTTACTTAAAATTCTGAGATTGATTTTTGGAAGCCTAAATAGTAAAATTTTGTGGCTGAAAGTTCTCACAAAAAGCAGTGTAAAGTCTCATTAAAAAGAGGAACCCCGGCAGTCGCAGGCCCAGAATATCAGACTCGTGCAATCTTGTTCCATTCAATATATGGGCGCCATATATCACCGGGGAAAATTGTGTTTATGGCTTGGCGTGAGGTGAATTTATCTAAATGTTAAACATCGTTTGCCGTTGATGGCGATGCTGAGCTACGTTCCATCGCTTTGTTAATGTAGCAACACACCTCTTTAGCATTGTGTTGGCGTGGCGCCCTACATTGCAGGCATTCTTGGATGCCTTCATAACAATCTACAAATTCGGTTTCGCGAAAGTGACTCCGGCGCGAGAGAGAGAACGAGCACAGATATTACCCCCAGATTTTTCCCACTCTCCCCCCGTCTCTCCGCCCCAATCGCTCGCGCCAGAGATAACGCTGGCGTTCACGTCGTCTTCAAACATTAAGTATTATTATATTAGACAAGCCGATGTACCGCACCACGCTTCGCCATCGCCTAATGGATAAGATTGAATTTATATTTTCTATTTCCCTTCGCACTTTTATTCAATTTTCATGCTCTTTATCTACATTCCGGGGCGCAGGAAGGTACTTCATGATTATCACTTTTATCTTTCAAGGATGCTCCGAAATGTCTGGTAATTTATCGATTTGTGCCGCCTGAGCTCCGCGGGAACCTTCCCAATTATGTACCTCACTCGTGGGCGATGATGCCGGATTGATAGTAATGAATATTTAACGATTTCCCGAAGCCCTGACTCGTCCTTACACAACTACCCACTCTCCGTAGGCGCCCATTAAACTCGATACCCCGGGTCACTCCGATACCGTCGCTCGTTTCCCCGGTACCGGGGAGAGCTTCTGCGTTGTTTGCAAGCCAGCTTTGGGGGGATCAAGTGGCTTCATTTGAATTCATAAATTAGTGCTCATTCGGGCAAATTGGCACCTTTGAGGGAAATCTCGGAGGGAAATCGAAGGAAGGCAGTTTTTAGTAACATATATCTATAGAGCTAAATTGTCTCTCTGTATGCGGTCTCACCTGAATGAAAAGAGGCCGTTTTTCCTGGAAATATTTGTCTAGGTCTGATTCTACGACTCTCTAGTTTTGTATCTCTATGGTAAATTTCCTCTTTTGTGCTAAATATGGAAACCCAATCTCTAGTTTCATTTTGTGAAGAAACCTTAAATAGAATTTTCCCTTTGAATGAACTCAATGGTTCTCTAGGTTCATTTCTCTATGATCCCAGCTCTATGGTTAATTATAAAAATAGGCCATTTTCCTCGTCACAAATTTTTTTCTTTGGAAATCTGGAGGAATTCTTGGTCTTCGACTCTCTGGTTTTGTATCTCTATGGTAAATTTCCTCTTTTGTGCTAAATATTGAAACTCGGCTAAATAAAGGCTTAAAATAAATCTTGAAATGTGTTCAGCTCTAGTGTAACATCTCTATGGTCCCCTGGATTCCAATCAGAATCTCTCTCCCTTTCGAACACAAGCTCCAGCGGGTACTGTTAGCCCCAATTCACGATCAGCCCCTGTCGAGGCTGTCAACGGAATTTAAAAATAGGCTGGAGGCACGAATCGATTTAAAATCCACTTTTATAGCCCCGCTCTATTTTCCATCACGCCATAAATTCCGGCAGTAAAAGCCATGCATCATTTCTGGTATCGCCGAAACTCCACTGCAGCTTCCATTCATCGGCAGCGATGGCATGTCCGAAGGGATTTAGGATGGAATTATTGGATATTGTTTCGCACCCTCTGTTTAAGCCAGTAATGCGTTAATCTGATAAAAACCCGATAACCTCGTATAAATTTGTGTGGAGGGTCTTTGTGCAGCCAGTGCCTCCGAAATGCACTGCTGCAGTGCAATCACTTACCGACACAATAATTGAATTACGCCAACCGTTTTGGTTCACCGCGTCCCGAAATAAATCAAACACACAATTTTTTCAGCGGCTTTCTGAATCTGTAACTTTTCCTCTGTTCTCTCGTTCCCGGCTACATAATTAAATGGTTATTGTTTTTCCATCCATTATTCACCGTTTGTGCCCCGATTTATGAATAAGCAATTTTTCATATGTATAGCGTGGCTGTTTAAATATTCGGCGGGGTGCTCATAAAGCAATCAAGCTGTTTTAAATCGTTACAAATATCGGAAAATGCGAAAAACAGGCCTGAAAAAGTGAATGGTTTAATTTTCGATTCACTGCAGGACGTGCTCGTAATCTGTTGGAAGTAGTTTCGTAAGCCGGCCGGAAAAGTGCTGAAAGGGGGGAAATCACCTAGCTGATTGACCAATCGAGGGAAACCGAGTACAAGTTCGGGCGAAAGTTTCGGAGCTAAAGACGCCATTGTCACCAATCGCCCCACCACATCTCGAGACGCTAGCAAATAAATCAACTTTAACAGCGTAGGTTAACTGGGTTAACAAACTTGATTAGAAGAAGCCGAGGAAGAATGGGAACGAAATGGAAAAGTTTCATTATTGTTCTCCCCAACAATGCCTCAACCGACTGCCAGGCCATGTGGAGATGCTGATGCAAGTAAGTGGAAAAATGTCCTTACTGTCCTAGATGTACCACCTAGAGATATTTTAGTGCGGTGCGAGAAACACTTGCGGTGGAAGTTGTGACACATTCGCCACATCCCCCACATCCCCCCTTCCCGTGGCAAATGGCTTGTGCGGTTCTCGCAATATTTGCCAGAGAGACATTAAACGTTCTTTCGCTTGCAGAATCATTTTATGGATGCTGATTTTATTGGTTTTGATTAACCCAACTTTATGACGTTTTGCAAACGAGGCGCAAATGAAGCGAGAGCCGAGTGCGCGCGGAGGAGAGAAAGAAGACGAACCCAGATGGGGCGACATAAATGTCACCAAAGCTTATGGTTACAATCAGACAATTAGATCGAGAATAAACATCATCATTGGGTCCACAGATGCTGTTCAAATAAATGTTAAATGAAGCCAGGACAGCGCCAGATTTTATGGATTCGTCGACGCTAATTTTTGCTAATGATTTTCCTCCCTTCCTCGCCTCTCGGGCCATCGGGGGCCGCGATCTCTGCCGTGGCCCCTAATTTAATCAATCACAAGCAGTCCCTCCGACACGTACCAGCGGCAAACATGTGCTCCTCCGAAACTTTTCTCGCCACTTTTGGGGATGTTCGGGGCTCGTCACGGGGGAAGGAGGGAGAGAGAACAAAGGGTAGACACGCGAAGTGAGGTGTGGCTCGTCGTAAAAGTATCGCATTCCGTAAGAGGATGTGCAGCAGTGGTGGAACAAGGGTTTGTGGTGACAAAGGATACCCTTTAGAACTTTTACTAGAACTATAGTCGCCTCCAGATCAGAAATGGGCATCTCCAAAAGCCCCCAGATCGGAAAAACGCGCCCCAAAAAATATTCAGAGCTATTAACTAACCCCCTATAGCTCTTCAAAGACACCCTAGAACCTTAATTGGCCCCGTTAAAGCTGGAAAAGGGGTCCCAGGAACTAAAATGGCTGTCTTCCAGTACCGAAAAAGTTCCTTCAAAGTCGGAAAACGCCCAAATGGGTACTTTTAGATCGCTCTCTAGAGCAAAAGAGATACTTTTCCTGAACTAAAAACATTCTCAGAGCCTTCACGAACTTTGCACCCTAACCACCTACGTCACTGACATTCTGGGATTTTTCTCGTTCCACTTCGCGCAACTCCACAATGGATAGCACGATGTCGGAGCGGGAGTAAAAATCTCATTAAATGCCGTCGCTTTTCGCCCACATTCAGCGAAATTTGCGCCGGCATACGGACACGATAAAGCGTCTTTCCATTGGGCACTTTAATGGACTTAGCCGCAGTGATTGCATGAATATAGGCCATCACGATGCGAATATCACAAAATTTCAATTTATATGACTTCACTAAGTTGTTTTTTATTTGATTGTTATGGCAGTGGGATGATCAGTGGTTCGTGTGCGTGCGCCAAGCGGCATCCATCACTCGGCAATTGCCTCGAACAGATTGCGCGGCTATCGCGTCTGGTTTCATCATTATATGATATGATTGTTAGTAGCTTTGTTTCATTATTATCGTATATTTTCCCGTGCTGCTCGCTTCCAGTTCCAAATTTCCCACCCGTGTCTGTCGGTCGGACGAGGAAAAGCAGCCCGGAGCGGGGAAAAGGCGCCCCTCGATCAAGATTTCCCAGCTCTCCGGTGTGTCTCAAACACGCAAGACGACGCTCCCACTCTCCTCCACAGTAGTGCTCTTGACGGCAGGCCGTGGCGTCGCTCTGTACATTTATTACAAAAGCCAGAAGTGCGCTTCAAGCATGCTGATGTAGGCCAAATTAATTTTTTCAACTCATCAATTTTTTCCTCGCTCCCTCGTCTTTTCGCCGCATCTTCATTTTGCACTTTATAACAAAAACGAGACCTTCCAGAAAGGAAAGTATCTCTCCTTCCCTTAACCCGCCCATTTTTCAGTCTTCCAACCACACAATCATCAATTTTCACGACTTAATTGAACTTAACGGGAGCCATTTCGTGGGGCAAAAAATAAAATACACACACACACACACTTTTGAAATGGAACAGTCAACAGCAGCTTGGGCGAGATCTAGCAACCTTCCCATCGTAAATTACTAGAATTACGGCACAGATTGCCTTTTGTGATAGAATGCGCCGACAAGCTTAATGAAGAAAAATAGTTTTCATTAATCATTCGCTCCGAATCCTTTTTCTCGACTTTCAACACCGTTTCTGATGCTCTCGGCTCGTAAATGATGTGTGTACTTCCTACGATTCTCTCTTTTTGTTTTGCAACACCACCGGATCCTTCACACGTCTTGGCTCTGCACAGGCTCAAACTTTTTCTCACGGCCCGGGGGAAATTTGAGCGAAGAATTTACTTTGAAGCGAGACTCGATAAAAACGGTTTCGATACTGAGATTCCTGATTACCGCATGGGCGTCTTGCATAAAGCTTAGGGCTTTTTTTGGGTCCCTTAGAGACTCTAAAAATTTTATGAGAGTTTCAAGAGGTCCCTAAGAACTTCCATGGGTCCTCCCAAAATTTCCAAATTTTCAGAAAATCCCCAGGAAAATTCTAAACGGTTCCCAAAAAGCCCTCAAAAATTTTAAAGAGCCTACTTAAAAGTTTATAGGCCCCCCTAAGAGTCAAAAGTGACTCTCCAAAAATGAAAGAAGAGCCATAAACATGGACCCAAATTTCTTGGATACAAGAAAAATTAGCAGAGGGGCTCAGGGAGGATCTGCGGGGTAATTTAAAGCGCTCCCCCCAGAAATTTATTGCTCTGGGCTCTCCTGACGGAGGATAAAATTGAATTTGACACCCTCCAGACCGTCGTGGGTGGCTCGAAATAATAAATTTCCTTTAATAACGCTGGGTTTTCTTATTTTATATCACGTATGTGTGTGCATAAACAATAAAACTCCTCCATGAGCCCCCGAGGATGGGGTGACGTTAAGATGAAAATGAATAATAAAATATTTTATTAAGATAATGATGCCTAAATTATGTATGTGATGTCATTATTTTACGTTAATAGTACTATGAATATTCCGAGCTAGGTTTTTGCATTATGTTATTATTGCTCCGTTTGCTTTACACCCCCTCTCGTGCTGTGCGATGACAATAATAATGTTTGCCCGAAAATAGCGCCATACACTCTCGAAAAATATAAAAATTTTACTTGACACCATAAACTTCTTTTTCGCATGAAAGAAACTTATCCTCGTCTCATCCCGGCCCATATCTCGCATAATAAATCCTCATAAAGAAGAGGGAACGTTTAATATTCAATAATTCTTCCTCAATTGATCCGTCTCCCTTTCATTCCACTTTAAAACTAACTTGATCCTTGGTCCAATCAATTTGGCGCCGAGCCAATCCAGCTCCTCGCATGCGAAACAGGCCGACTGGCGGCCCGGGAAGTTCCCACACCCGCTCCCGAGACGCGGCAGCTGTTCGAAAACTCGCGGGTCAGAGGGCGTCTGGAAATCAAGTAACTCCAAATAGAGTTAAAACTTTCGCAGCAGACTTCAGAGAGACGTCTTCGTCGGCATGTAAGATCGAGATGTAATTAAAACAGGAATCGAGGAAACCCGATACCCCGTGCCGTCAAACCGCCCCACTCGAGTGATATGTGAGAAGTCGGAGAACCGCACAATTCAAAATTTATTCATAACAAGATTGCGTTTGAAGTTGCGCGAGAACTAACCGCACTCGAGTCTCTCTTGCCGACGTGTTTCGCCAGCGACAATCAACAAATTTTAAAACAATTACTGCATGCACATAATGCACTTTAGTATGAGCTTAATTTAATTTTATCATCAACATTCATTTTTGCCGACTCGACGGGAGCTCGTAATGAATGCACAAAAGTTAAATGTGGTTATGTGAAAATCCTTTATGCCATTTCGGGACTCGGAACATTTCGGTCCCTCGTCCAGCGCGAGGGGTGGTACCATTTTGGGGTTATTGCCAACTCGTAACGTTTTAATGACATGCTAATAAGTATTTGACACAATCAATGTGGGGCTTAATTGATCTTTGCGGGAACGCTGGAAAGATCAATAACGGAATTAAAATTCAATGAGGAGGCTTTTTGCCGGGGTATCGGATTCAGTCGCTGATTCTGACATGTGTGAAATAAACAGGGAAAATTACATGAATTTTTCTTCTGAAACTTGTGGAAGACTTGGCTCCCTAAATTGAGAATATGCCTCTAGGAAAAATTTTCTATGGTCAAAAAACTTTTTTATTGGCTAAGCAGGCTTCGTTTTTGAATGGATACCAGGTAGAATTATCGTTATACCTCTAGAAAAAAAGGTTTAGGTCAAAAACGGGTCGTTATCTCTCTAGTAAGTAAAACTCTAGTGAGAAACTTGTGAAAGAATTGACTCTCTAAATTGAAAGTATGCCTCTAGGAAAAATTGTCTATGGTAAAAACCTTTTAATTGGCTCAAAAGGGTCCGTTATTCTTTAAGTAGAATTTTCGTTATACCTCTAGAAAATTTTTTCTAAGGTTAATGATTTATGCCCAAGAAAGCAACGTTTTCCCTCTAGTCAGTGACCTCTATGGCCAGACTGGGAGTAACTGAGGTGCTAGCTCATCCGTAGAGGACAGAAGGACGAAACGTGACGTGGCCAAAACGGGCCAACGTCGCAAAAACTTCTTCATTGAGTGCACGACATGCAAATTTGAACTTTTTCCGCCCGACAACTTCTTTCCTTTGTTTTGCTTACTGTGCAATAAAACTCGCTCCCGAAGACGACATAATTTGCAGTTCAGTGCATTCAAAAACATTCCCGACTTCTTTCCCCAAACATTCACGTCTCCCGAAAAAGTTTCAGAGGAGGAAGTCTCTCTCTATTTCTTTCTCTCTCCAAATAATTGTTGTAGTTGAGAAAATTTGTAAAAAATACACTCCAGCTGCAGAATCAATAACGAGGGAGAGAAGCGAAGCAAGTCACCATTTCATATATAATTTAAACTGTTTGCCGATGCGACAGCAGCAGCGCGACGTAAGCCCGGGCAGAGAGCCGCCGCACGAAGACGAGCTCGGTAGTCGTAGATAAAGTTGTTTAATTGAATTTGTCACAATTAATTTTAGCTTTTGAGAAAAAGTGGGGGACACGGGGAGAAGGGAAAGATTTTATCGTGCTGGTAGTTCGCATGTCCGCAAACTTCCAGCCTCGATAGTCTCTCTCTCCTATCTCTGCCCGAATCAACAGACATTCTCTGTGTTTTGATTGTTCGCAAGAAGTTGGTGGTACCGAAGTAATGGCTTAAAGTTAGTCCCATTATAATCCACCTCCAGCCGAGTCTGGATGGCGATTGCGGTAAGTTGCCCAATCGAGATGAGTGCAATTGGAGAGTGAGCAATGAGCTCCTTCCACGTCAACGAGCAGGGCCCAAGACTCACCTGCAAAACACAAGGGGAGGGAAAATATGAAATCGATGGAACGTAATCCCGAGTATTAATTTATAAACTTTATTTTCAAATGATTTATTCCCAATGACCCAATTTTTTCGATTGAATTCCAATGCTGTGCCACATTCGTCGGCTGTTACCACCTGCCGATACGATTCATAATTTAGCGACAGCAAGTAACAGAACGGAATTCGGAGAAAGGAGGGAAAGTGGAAGAGGCCGAGGAAAATGTATCATATTTGATGGCCTCTTCCGTTTAATGTTGCTCACGCATAAACTTGGCCGCCGTAATTCAGTTCTTAATTTGCTTTTCAGATACTTTCGGCTTCGCTCCCGCCTTTACGAGCCCCACAAAGTCAGATTTATTAAAACATGACCTCAAAGCCCTTGAAGAGACACCCGATCCTCTCTGCATGATATCATTCGAGTTACATGCTTGGCTGACAATCACCGAGGCAATTTTCTACATGCGACCAGTGTGCCTGGAAGTGGATGGAAAAACACAGGAAGCAAAAAACTCGCAGGAAATGGGAACCGTTTTGTGGTCGGCCTGCTCCATGAAATAGTTGCTAGATGTGGGGGAGAAGCACGTCGGGGTTATAAAGATATTCTTCTCTTTGTTGCATGAAAGGAACTTTTAATGATGCATGCCTCGGCGTTGTGTTGAGTGCATGAAATATTAATGCACAAATTATTTTTTGCTCGCCTTCCTGCCCATGTCCATGTGCAGGCAGGGCTCGGAAAAAAATTGTAAATACCTCGAATTTCATTGTGGAGAGCCAAGATGAGATTTTTCCGTATTTTCTACATGAGCAGCGGAACGAGTGTGGGAGAGTCGCTGTGGCAGCTCGGCGGCAACCACAATAAGCTCATCGGATGAGTTTACTTTTCCGCTCGCTTGGCACAACTTCAAATGCTACTTCTATCACAACTTTTAACTTTCACATATAGTTCTCTAGTCTAGGAAATATACAGTCACTCTGGCCCAACTTGGCCTTTTGTACTCGCACAACAGTTGTGTATATAATAAAATGTTAACTGCACGTAATCGGGGAGGTTTTTTGCCTTTTTTGCGCCCGCTGATGATGACTGATGGCGGAGCAGTGATAATGGGATTTTTTGTCGGGTGGTGGGCTCGTGTGTTCAAAAACAAGTGTAGGCAATGTAATAGAATAAACAGAAGAAAAACACAAAGGAAAATATAAAAAGGAGGCAGAAAAAGCACACGACAGGAAAAATGTTTGCACTTTCCAGTGTTCGGCGGGTGGAAGGAAAAGTCTGGCAGATTTGAGCGAAAAATGATAGAAGCCTTTGTGAGATAGCAAGACTTGTGCAGAGTGTGTGTGACGAAATGTTGGAAAAAGACAACCTTCCCAGGCAAAAATTGGCCCACAACTGAATTTACAAATAGCACCAGCAGATATCTGGACTCGGAAAATATGTTACCCGGGCACTTGTACGCAGCGCCATATGACACAGTTGCTCTCAGGGAGAGCGGGGGAAAGGGAGAGAGAGCGAGAGAGGGAGGGGAAGTTACTGCTCCATTTTCGCCTTTCCCCTGCCAATCTGGCAGCCACCAGTGCCTCGCGTCCTCGGCGCGCCGCTTGCTCACGACGACGTGCAGAGGGAAAAATTTACACTGCAAACTTGTGACATTATTAGCCGGTTAATTAATTAATGACCTGCAAATGGCTGACTTTGTGTTTGGAAATGTAATGAGCGGAGGAATTCCAAGACGAAAAGGGCGGAAGTGGTGCTAAATTTTAACTTTCAGCCCGACTCCGGCCGGATCGGGGGAAAACAATGGGAGCTAAGCGCCTTTGTTCCCCGGATGCCGACTTTTTCTCCCTCTCCCCGAGCCACCGAGTCCTAATTACCAAAGCCATCGACTTAATCTTTTCATGCGCCATTGATTAGATCAAGCATTCATCAAAATTGGATCCGTGAGCGACAGAGAGAGAGCCGAATTTGCATGACAAAACATTTCAATTGGCGTGACGCTTTGCAGCTAATCGGTCCTCCCTTCTCGCCCCCGCCCAGCATCCCTGCTTCATTATTTCGCAACCCCATTAAATATTCATAAGTTAAAACAACACAAAGTGATGAAAAACTGATAAATCAATACATAAAATTATACGGGAACACGAGAAAGAACTCACTCGGTCCCATCCCTTTGCCTTCCGTGTGAGGGACTGCGGCTGGGAGCTCCACCGTCGTCCGGATCGGATAGGGTCGGGGCGAGGTGAGGAAACACAAAAGAGCTAGAAATTAGCACAGCGTTATTTCCTCCGGGACAGATTCATTGTGTGCTGTTTGTGTAGATTTGTGAAATTAATTTGAATTTTTAATGAGTTCCACTGAATGATTAAGAGATTGTAAATGGAAAACCATTTCCCGGCCTACAATCTTTGATCGGCTACTGCTGGGGTTGGAAATTTAAATTATGCGGATACCAATTCTGTTTTGTCGACGTGCTCCAGTGGAGACTTTGGGTTTAAAGGGCCCAGAAAGCGGGGGTGGAGGTAGCCGGGACATTTTCGCTACTTTTTCATCTAGTTTCCTTTCCGATGTTTTATGGGCTCAATTTTAGGCCCTAAAAATTCTTTTGGGCTCGTAAAAATTTTTAAAGGACTCAAAAAGTTTATTTTTCAGGCTCTGAAGCCATTTTTCTAAACTTGAAGAGCTACAAATGGACGTTCCATCCACGGAAAATAATTCTTGTGGCCCGATAAAAAACTTCAGGTTTATTATCAAGCTCTCAGGCTCACGACTGAAGGTAAACTTCCCATCCGGCTTGAAGAAAAGCACCCACATTTCCTAAAATTTCAATTTTAAAACTATTCCACTCATGCCTGTTTCCCCCAGAGTTGCGGGGTTTTTATTTCGCTCCCGATTCGGTGAGTCTACGGCAAATTACCCTGATCCACCAAAATCATTATTTTCCACTTAGACATTCCGGAAATAATGTTGCAAAGTTTATTCCTGGGCTGGCAGTCGGAGGCGAGGCGAGGCAGGAAATTTTGTTTATCTGCACCGCCGACATGCAAGCAGAAAAGTGGCTTCCAGATGAACACAAATTTTCATTACACTCACGGCTTACATAGCCGAGAGTTGCAAGTTCGGGATGTGTACAACCCATCACCATCATCATCATGCTCCCAGGTTGCCTGACGTCGACTCGGCATTCCGCCCCCCCTTGCACTCCCCGCTACGAAGTTTTACAAATATTTTACGACGCTTCTACTGCAATTCTCATTAACTAATAGTAATGATATGAATTAGTGATGAGTTTGTGTAATTAAAACTGACATGCCAATGTTCCGTACTCGCGTAGTTATGTCAAGTTTTTGGGGAGCAGGAATGGAAATGGAGCTGGGGCTCGAAACACCCGGGGCGAAGTAGGAAGACTGCCAAGTGTGTCTAATGAAATATGCAAGAAATTTTATCATTTTTACTGGTGCTCCCTCCCATTATGTCTGAGCTACGAAATATCAACTTTTTCGGTAGATGTTGACGATGATAGTGAAGTGTACAAACTACTTGCTGTCATTCCGCTTGTCTGCCTGCAAGAAACAGGAAACAAATTGCACGGAAAAAGTCGCTGAGTACGTACATCTGCCTCCGCCGCGGCGCCCATCCACGCCTCAGCTCGTCCTCCAACTTTTGGAAGAAGATGATTATGATACTTTCAGCGTTTTCCACATTTCCAGTTTTGCATTATAAATAAATTCATCTCGCTATATTTACTCTTCGCGTGTCATTTACGCTGAAATATCGTGACATTTTTCACTTGCATTGTTTTACATTTCTGCCTTTAACTCATTTTTTGCGGGCGGAAATCTGTCACTCATTTTTTCAATTTGGGGAAATTGCCTTGCGGAAGTGTCGATGTGGGTTTTTGCGAGTCCTCCTGCACTTTTTCGAAGGAATTGACACATTGAAGCCTTTTCCTTCAAATTTCTGAGCTAAACATAGACGTTTAAAGCCTAGGAAGTACCCATTGAGCTTCTAAAGGACCTACTAAAATTTTTAAGGGGCTCAGTTTCAGTTTCTTGAACCATTGCTGTTGCTCTCTCTTTATCTGTTTGTTAAAGAAAAGAGACACTTCAGACTTTAAAGCCTTTTCCTTCAAATTTCTGAGCTAAATATAGACATTTAAGGCCTGGAAAGTACCCTTTGAGCTTCTAAAGGGCCTGTTAAAATTTTTGAGGGGCTCAGTTTTAGGCTCTAGAACCATTTTTGTAGCTCTCTCTTCACCTGTTTGTTAAAGAAAATTTTTAAGGCTCTAAACTGGAGGTTTTGAAGCCCCAAGAGTCCGGTCCCACTATTTCACTCTGTCAGATAATTAGCCGGTTCAGGTCCAGGAATCCGAATCAAAGCTGGAAATTCAAACCAAGCTCATTTAAGCAGTCCCAAACGGATCAAATTAAACTAGTTGCAGAATCCAAACCAAAGGGATAATTATGTGAGTCCACACACTGCTGGTCAATTTTGTGGCAATCTAGTATTGCCAGCCGGGCCTGGGCAGGCACATCAGGCGCTACTCTCCGCACAAACATTTCAAAACTTTAATCTGTTTGCATTTCCAGCAACAATTCGCACTGTCTGCGTATACTGTAGACTCTCTCGCAGAACTAAAATGAACGACAATAACAATAACACTTGAAATTTCGTTAGATAGAGATGAATGGACTCCGCATGCAGTGTTGTGCCCTTTTCAATGACACACAATACATAAGCTATGATGATGGTTATGATGGAGCAGCTCGTACGCCGAGCCAACAATGGACTTTGTAGCGAGCGGGGGGTTTCGGGACCTCCAGGAGCTGCCTGGAAGGGGCCGGGAACTTTCTGACCGCCCGTTAGCCATCAGAATTTGATTGTTATATTTGCCTAGCCAACGTAATACGTGCACGTAGCAGGTCAGTTGCAACAAAATGTATAAATCGGATTGTTGCTGCTATTGATTATGCCAGAAGCAGTCGGAGATAGGGGGAATTGGCCTTCCCGCCCGCTGCCTGTGGCAGCTACCCGTGAGGCTCGGGGTTTGCGTGTCACCGGGAAAATTAATCTGGCTTCAAAGGCCCAATTTCAAGGTGGCTGGGCTGCGATGTGTTGACACGAAAGTAAGCCCGCACTGTACCTCTTTAAATATGTATTAAATATAATTATTATTAGCTGAGCTCCAGATAACAAATTACAGCACGTTGTGGTTTCGCCCCTGTCTCTCCTCAAATCCCTTTAATATCGCCGCGCGCCGTACCCACGTTAATCATTTAATTCGCACCGCACCGCCGACCCCCTCTTGTCCGAGATATGCCCGAAATTAGACATCACGCTCACGGCCCAAATTGAAATCCTAGATGGCGATAAAAATGGCGATAACAGAGACCTTTAAGGGACCGCTCTGGTCTGGTGTGCGTCAAGGCAGAGAGGCAGAGAGGCGGGACCGGGAGCAGATAATTAGTTTTCATTTGATATCGCGCTCGAGCTCCGGCCATGATCATAAATTAATGCATGTGATAATGGGCCACTCGGACTAAAACAAACAACTAATTATTTGTCGAATTGAAAAGCTTAATTGACAAAAGTAGGAATATTAATAAGGGCTTTTAGCATTCGGCGTTTTATCGGGACGCTTTTATGCGAATGAATGTATCTGATTATATTGATGTTAATTAGGATTGGGTTAACCCGCACTGGATTCAATTTGGGAGTCAATAAACTGCTTTTTCACCGTCAAGGATTTTTCACTTTCTTCATAGCCCCCAGAAAGAGGCTCAGAATTTTTTTCCCAGAGTGTTTCTGAGACAACAATTGAAAATAAAAAAATCCTTACCTTTCCGAGGGATTTCGAGACTCTGAGGTTATTCGTTTCTAAGACACTGTTAGCAGCTTCTCCTGGCACTCTTGCACTTTTTGAAAATGAGGAACAAAATCATGTCAGAGTTGGAGGAGGAGAAAAGTGTGTCTCAATGTGCACCAATTTAAACAATACTTTCACTTAACATTTGACCCGTGGCGTATTTGGAATAATATAGGTATTTCGTTCGGTATATATGTAAATGATAATAATTTTATGTGTATCGCTTATATGAAAATAAACTGTGTAAACGTATGTCGTATAATCCAATTGGTTTTCTGTTCACCACAATTTTGATTAGTTGTTTCATTGAAGCAATTACTCCAATCAAGATCAATCAGTGGAATTTAGGTTTCATAAGAACGAATGGAAAATGATTCACGAGTTGAAAGCAAAGGAAAAGTGTGGCACTGTGTAGTCAAAAGAAAGGCAACTTGTTAGTAACACGAACTGATACTGGGTGTGAACACTTGGCAGGGCTTAACTAAATGAGGAGGCTCAACTGCAGAGCAGCAGTACCAGAGAGGCACCACGATTTCGTGCCAAACTAGTGGCGGCTTGCAACCAACTGGCTCGAAAGCGTAATGAACACTTCTATTTGAATAGGAAAAGCGTCCGTATGGCATGACGATGTGTAGACAAAACTGTCTAAGCTGTTGTCATTCCTTCATTGTGTCCCTCACATGCCCCACAGCGCGCTCGCTTCCCCGTTTTTCAGGGATTTTCGTAGCTGCATTGACTACTGTTGCTTTCCCTGGACAAAAGAGCGCGAGAGAGCGAGAGAGCCTTTTCCTCCCCTACCTCCACGTGCACGCTGCTCGTACCCCAGCCAACCGTATGAATGAAAAACCCGGGTAGCTGCGAACACACACATTTTGAGAGGGAGCTCGCAGTTCACAGAACGACGACTGAGAGCTTATAAAAAGGGATCACGAGACATTATCCTTTTTGATAAAACCTAAATACAAACGGCAGTAATGCTGCGGTGTCTATGTTTGGCATGTAATGCGTCGCTTGACGGTATCTCGGAGCTCGTGTCGGGGTGGGAGAGATAGGTAGATGTGTTTATGGTCGACGATGATGTCGTGGTGAAGATTTGATTTTGTGATTCTTTTGAAAAGTGAATTTATTAAAGTTTCCAGCCCGACGTCCACGGCGACGTCTCCAGACGACTGCGGCAGATGCTCTTAGACAAAAAGATATCAACTTCTTATCATCGTGTACATGTCCGTTTGAAAGTTGGTCGTCCTTTCGAGTTTACTCATGTGGTGATAAGGAAATTCAGGGAAATGCCGACTTGAAAGAATTTGTAGTAAGAGCTCTATTTAAAACTTTTTCTTCCGCTGGTCAGCACCATTTAATGGGACTCCGTTTCTGGGCCTGGGCCTTTGCCTTTATGCTTCATCGATCCGTAATGGCTGTTGACGTTCTTGGAGCAAAAATTAATCACCTTGGGGGAAGTAAAGTCGCCAGGAATTTCTGTTTCGAGCGGCTCGAAGCCGAAAATTGTTTCTGGGAAGAGTGTCTTAGTGGAGGAAGGTAAAGTTTCATATCCAGACGTTACATAAAGGATTTTTCATGGAAAACATCGACATTGATTTTTAAGAACTCTCAGAGTCTATTTTGGAGGACTTAAGAGTAGTCGGAAATTTTATGGGGTGACTTTCTTGCGTTTGATCTCAGCTCCCAGGGCACGTAGAAAGGCAAATGATGGCTTGAGAGTTGCGCACACTCTCTTAGACGGAACCGACTTACATTTCGAGTCTAGGTTTTAAGCGATTTCGGAACTCTGAGAGTTCCCCTGGAGGCCTGTCAAGACGCCCGTTCTCCACTAATTCCCTCCGGACCCCCGAATATTATATTTTTCCCAGATAGCCCGTGAAAAATGAAGGTCACTCTGCCACAAAAAGCTCTATCTCCCGGGGCTCTTTCTATTTTTTTCGATTTTTTCTGAAAAAATTGTCCGTTAAATTTCACAATTTCGATTTCGATTTTCAAAAGTCATGGCTACCGTGAAATTGTTTCTGGGAAGAGTGTCTTAGTGGAGGAAGGTAAAATTTCATATCCAGACGTTACATAAAAGATTTTTCATGGAAAACATCGACATTGATTTTTAAGAACTCTCAGAGTCTATTTTGGAGGACTTAAGCTGAAATGTTTTCTAGAGATAATTTCTTCCAGAATTCAAGCTCATAAAACTACCTCCATCAAAACCAAGTCCTGGAAAACACACGAATAATTTTCAATAAGCATTCCCGTCCCGCCCGAGAAATTCATCGCCGTCGACATGCAGATGGCAGAGAATACGAGTGCAGCCAAGCGTGACGGGGTGTTATGAGTCGAGAGAGATCCAAAGTGGCTCCGAAACGTCTTCCCCGAACCCCCATGTAAACTTACCAAATCTGCAATAATGTTCCTCGGTTTCGGGACATATCCAGCGCCAGCCAGGCAAACACAATAACCCATAAAATACGGTTTAGCAGCACCGTTTGCAGGTATTTGTTTCCTCTCTTTATATTCATGTAAGAAATGTCAAACATGGATGTGGCGAAGAGCACTCCATAGACGTCGACATCGAGTGAATTGTTCATTAATGGATCTAAGATGGGGCATGGCGCAGACACACACATTATATGGCAGCCACCTCCTAAAATCTTTGCGTCAGCTAACTTTGCCGGGAACCGGATTCGAAATCTCTCACATATGTGTCTTGTAAATGGCACATTTGTGCAACGTTTCCCAGCCAAGCAGCCCCCGATATCCCACGCTGGCGCTCAAGTGTACAAGCACTTGCTCAATCTACCCCGTAACAAGGCTCCTGCTAGCTGTTAATATGGTAGCTTGTCACTCTTTTAGCAAAGCAAAGGCTGAGCAGCGTTGCGACGATGTTTGAATTGGGATAGCTGCTGCAGGCAATCAAGCACACAGACCCAGACTCGGGCTCGAGATGAAGCCAGAACCGAGGCGAGGGTATCCGTGGAGATGTGCAAAGACAGAAAGTGTTGGAGAGAAAATTGAAAATAGAACCGACTTTAATGTATGTTTGTCTACTCGCTTCCCATTTTGCTTATACAACGATGTACTTATTGCAGCTGGTAGCTTCCGAGCTCCCAGCTTTCTGGCTGCTGGTGTTTTCCTCTCCTCCTTTCCCTTGCTCGAAGCCATGCAAAACCACTGCTGTCCGGCCGAGCCGTCAACTGGGATGTTTGCCGTAAAGCCTAGACTTAAATTGCACTCCAAAGTGGTTTAAGATGCTCCGAATCGGAAAGGCAGGGGATCGAGTTGTCAACAGAGGAGGTAAGCCTCTAATGGAAGAGTTACTCAACCATCTTGTGCATGAAAAAACTGTCCATTAGAGGGTTAACTTACTTTTTACTGGAAACTCACAAAACATAGGACTTTAATCTAAGAGAAAGGAGTTAGGGCTTCCCAAAATCAATAAAAAAATGTACTGGCCATTTTTTTTTCCTTTACTTGACTGTAGCTTTCTAAAAGTGCTTGACAAAAATATTAATCTAATCCCTTTTAAAATTGAAATAAATAATCTAAAAGACCTCATTAAAATTTTTCCCCGAAAAAAACAAAATGTTGTAGTTTTTGACCAAAAAGTTTCATGTCACTAAAAGATTACACCATACTTTAGAGGGTTAACTCTATAATGTCGCTTTTTACGGAAATTACAGGACTCTCACACAAGAGACAGGAGTAAGAGCATCCCAAAGTCAATAAAAAAATTTACTGACCGTTTTCTTGGCTCCCGTAAAGCCCCCGACAAAATTTAAGGCTAAATATCCAATCTTGAAGACCTCATTTAATAAGAAAATTCCCAAAAAAATTAAACATTTGTAGTTTCCTATAAAAATCTTCAAGTCACCAAGGCTATATACCTAAGGTTAAAGACCGAACTAGCTTAAAGTCGTGAAAAAAATCATTATCTCGTCCCAGCACTCAGCCACAGACGGTCCCGAACCTTCACTGGGCCAGAAAGTGCGGACAGATGGGCTCGGATTGATTAATTTCGGTCCACAATCCCATGGTCGCCCAACTTCGCCACCCCTTTCAGCAATATTGGAATCAATAATGTTATATTTATACCGAGGCGTATTGTTCAAACGTACAGCAATTTTTATTATTGAAAACCAATTTAACTTGAATGAATCAATTAAGCGGCAGACCAATTCGACGCAGACTTCGGAGGCGAAATGCTTGCTAGTGCTTCCAAAATATTATTATCAATAATGTGCTGATAAAACTTGACGTCCAACTGCATCGAAAACTTTGAATGGGATTTTGATAATGTCAACTACGAACATTTCTGTGAACTCTTAACAAGAACTGAAATCGACAATCCATTTGGAGCTCAATTGGATTGGAAATTAAATGAATGCAACCTGACACCAATATACACCCGAAATAATAATAGCGTCGTGAGCGAAACACGATATAATCAAAATGTTAAAGTGCATTGTGGGGCGCTAATGTGCCCATGAATCCAGGGACGGAGGTCGGAATTTTCTTAGAAGAGTTTTGGAGGAACCAAATTTTTTAAAAGGAAATTTCTGGTTAATAGGGATAATCTCAGAAGGCTTTTATAGGGTTTCATAAGGGAAAAAATCATATTTCAGCTCCAAACGCCCTCTAAACCCGGAAAAGAAGCCTCCAGAGGGCTTGAAGGGCCCGAATTAGGAAGCAGATAGAAGTTGGTGCAGATTGAAGCCGAAATAAGGAAGTTAAAATGACCGACATCCCGGACTTGTTAAGTATTTCAGTGAATTTCTCGCTTGATCTGCTAGTTCCCAGCCCGAGGCTAATTTCCTGGGGAAGCCAGAGGTCCCAGAAGGCCGAGTTTTTCTCCCAGGGTACCTTAGGGTACTAATTTTTCCCAGGGTACCTACTTTGACGGTTGACTCGTGGATAAGAAAAATTCCTGAGACCGAGATAAAGACCGAAAATTGAAGGTTCCAGAGATGCAGACATTAAAAGAGCTTTTGGGAAAACTAGAATAATAAAATATCGTTCGTTGGCCCCCTGAACCCAGACCCGCCACTGCGACTCGAGTACACGCCATCAAATCAGAAACGTGAACTAATTTTTGAGCAGATGGAGGCACATGGGGTCACATCTAAATTGCTCCTAATCGAATATTCTGAGAGCTAACGGCTTGTAATTTGCTCTTTTGGCTGCACCACGCTGGCGTTAAACAACAAGCCCGTCTAATGCGGGATGCGACTCCTCTATTTATCTCCACACATCTGATTACTGCTCACTGGACATAAGCAAACGCCCAAAAGAGAGAGAGAGAGCTATCGCGTTGTGACGACCTGCAGGAGCTGCCATAGCAATCACTGACGTCGGCTTACAATTTCACCTAATGGCTTTGTTTCACTTAATCAAGCGTAAAATCACACATGTACGCGTGTTCACTTTTCCCGCCGCCAGCTCTGCCACGTCGTTCTGTAGGCCATGAGTGCGTTCCCCACAAACGTATATAATCATGATGTTAATTGAATTTTTATTACATGAAAAGCCGTACTGCCACATAAAGGCTTGGCTCTTTCATGTCCACCCGTTCTCTGCAGGCTGCTGGCGCATCGATGAGTCGCGTCGGCGAACGTTATCACTTTGTAATGGTCACTGGAGTAGATTTACCACGAACTCGCCATTTCGATGTGCTATATATTAAAATACAGGGCTATGTGGAGCCCGCCGCAGCCCTCCTGCTGCCAATAAATATTTTCATTAACTGCTGGGACCGGCTTTGCATGCATAGTCCCAGGAGATTTCCCGCAGCTCGTCTCACTTGACGCCAATTGCCTCCAAAACGAGTTCAGGGTTCTTGAAAAGGGCATATGCCGAGCGTTTTTTACCTAATTTGGGCAATTTGAGGCTTTTGTTCTTGGAAAATAGCAGTTTTTAAGTTCTATTAGGCTCTTTAAGGATTTGGGCCGGACGTAAATCCGCTCGTACTATTTTGCTTTTTCATCATTGACTTTTGAAGCCTAATTTGAGCCTTTAAAAAACCTTATTTGGAAGATTTGGAAATTATTTGGAAATTTCGGAAGATTTTTTTAAAAAATATGTTTGAAAAAGCCTATTTTTCGAAAGCCTTAGAAGCTAGTTTTAGGAGCCTTAGGAGGAAAATTTTCTTCTATGAGGAAAGAGACAAGAGATGAAATATTTAGTCAAAAAAAGAATTTGCTTTCTATCTATTGCCGTTATGTTAGAAAAAAATTCCTAAGTTTATGGTTGGAAATCCGACCTTTGGCTCGAAATGGGTTAAAGGATTTTAAAAGGATTTTTGAGTTAAGGAACATCTCTTTTAAAAACGTTTCTGGACTCAAAATACGTTTTTTGGTTTAAAAATAAATTAAAATTAATGTTCTACGTTCCAGAAAGAAGCCAAAACCTGGTTCTAATACCTCCAAGACGACGAAGACGACCAAGAAAAATCAGTATCAAGTCTCAAGAGCCCCTAATTGGTCTGCCGAGCCCCACTTCCACTCCTTTCCGCAAATTATCCCGGCTCCCGAGTCCACTCCCGCAAGCCCCTACTGCATATGTTTACAAAACTGCTCCCCCTCGACGATACACCTTCCCCGGAGATGTGATATTCCGTGTGCATGCAACAAAAACCAACAAAGCACGCGTTGAATTAGTAGCAACTCAGATGAACAATGTGTACGTGGCTGAAATTAATGTGATGAGAGAACTAAATAATGGTGAGAACTCGCGTGTTCGGTTGCTGCAGTAAGACCGCCAGCCGGGGGACGGGGGAAGCTGGGGGAGGGGAGGCGGCGACCCACTTCGTACGGAGCACAAATCAACAGATGAGCAATTTGATCAGCATGACCAGCCAACTACCTGTAAAGCTTATTAACGCTTAATTGAACCCCGAAGAGGGATTACTTCTGCGATTCGATTGGCAGTAGGAGCGCGTGACGCTGCAGTTTCTGAAAAAGACGGCCTTGTCTCGAGAACGTATTCCACTTCCACTTTCAGCGAGACTTGCATATTCATATGCACCGAATGCACTCGCTGACAGATAATCTCGTAATGTGGAGTCGACAAACTAGATTTTTATGGGCTACAGCTTCTGCATTCGAAGCAGCGCGCTCGCGATGGGATAATGACGTGGATTCATTCATAGAAATTCTATCGGGAAATAACATTGCACCTACAATTATTCACACAAGCCCACATGTGTGATGTGAGGAGAAAAACTGGATCTTGCGTTGGGCTCGTCCATACAAACTGGGAACTATATTAACTTTTTTGGCCAAAAATCTCCGGAAAAGCATACTTTGAGGTAGATTTAGTCGTTTTAGGCATCCATGAACCAGTGTCTCGAGAAAAAAAATTTCGTCGAAAATTCTGAAATTGAGATTTTCTTAGCGAGTGGAGGTTTGGTCAATTTTAGAATTTTGGGCCAAAAAATTTTTTACCGATTTCCACTTTTTCACCTCAAAACCTCTAAAAACGTGTGACTTGAAGTAAAAGTCGTCCGATAAAGCCTCCAATAACCGATTTCTCTACAAAAATTTTTTCGAAAAATATCTCAAAATTGAGATTTTTTTAATGAAAGAAGGTTTGGTCATTTTCAAAGTTTTGGTTTAAATATTTTCCAGCCTCAAAATCTCTAGACATGTGTTCCTTGAAGTAAAAGAAGTCATGAAAACCCCTAAGGGACTATTTTTCAGACAAAAATGTTCTCATGAAAATTCCAGGATTCAAAATTTCCTAAACAAACGGAGGTTTGGTCTTTTTTAAATTTCCATATTTTCGGTCTGAAACCCCCAAAAACGTGTTTCTTGAAGAAAAAGAAGCCATGGAAACTCTTCAGAGACCATTTTCTCGACAAAAAATTTGTGACGAAAATCTCAAAATTGAAATTTTCTTAACTAGCGAAGGTTTGAAAAATTTTAATTTTTTTTCAAAAAATAATTTGTTAAAATGTTTTATGAATGAGCCCAAAAAAGTGCAGCAGCCTCGCTAATTGCACTTTTACAATAATATCAAATAATTGCTTCGACTGAGTCTGTCTCAGAAGACCAGTCAAGTGCAAGCTCTCGGTCAGAATGCTAGTCCTGCTGTATTTCGCGTACCTCGTCCTCGCGACCGCCCTCGCCGTCGCGGGCTACATCGAGCTCGAGCGCTGGAGACTGGGCCGGACCCTGAAGCACATCCCGGCCGTCAAGGAGTGCCCCATCATCGGCACCACGGCCATCTTCTCCTTCTTCGAGATGACTGAGTACAAGCGGTACATCAAGGAGCTGGTCTACGAGCCAGTCCTGCGGATGTTCGTGGGACCCAAGTGCGTGCTGATCCTCTCGGACCCCGACGCCCTCCAGGAGTGCCTGAACCACCCCGCCTTTGCCGACCGACCTTACCTCATGCGGTTTTTCCCCTACATCCGGGGCATCGTGAGCGCCGAATGTGCGTGACCTTTGACCTCTCCGTTCGAAACTCAAGCTCGTGTCTTTCAGATCACATATGGAAGCCCGCTAGGAAGGCCCTGAACAACCTGTTCAGCCAGAGAGCCGTCGTGACGGAGATCCCGGTGATGAACAGGCACTTTTCGCGGTACAGGGACATGATCGAAGCGCACATTAATGGAGATGCATTCGATTTTAATGAAATCGCTTTGAGGTTGTCAATGAATCAGGTTTTAGGTAGCACATTTTCGCTGTTCGACGGGATACAGAGCATGACTTGGCCCCTTTTTCAGAAACCATTTTCAAATGTAACGTTTTAGAGGATAAAATTGACTTGCAATTGGTGGAACAAGTGCTTTTCGAGGTATTGGAAAGGGTACGGAAACCGCTGTATCATGTTGATTTTATATTTCGCTACTCTCCGCTCAAAAAGAGACTCGACAGATTGTGCGGCGTCATCGAGGACATTGTTAGGCCGGTTATTGAGGAAAAAATGGGCCAAAAAAGCGAGCACTCTCCCCCGGGCTTCTTCGACTTGATGAACAGACCGTACAAAAACGGCAGACATTTCAACTACACCGACTTCTTGGACAACTTCTTGGATCTCCTCGTTGCGGTAAGTCCGACATGCGGTCTAATTACCAAAAGGATTACCTGTTAATAGCGATAATCAAGTGACAACATGGAGTTTAATGTTCTGGTGCTAATGGGTGTAATACGGCCTCATTGTTGCATGTGCAGCTGTAATTGCTAGGTGCATTGCATTTATCTTGGAGTGCTTTAACTCCCCGGTCTCCTAGCTCCACCTCTGGGTTGAGGACAGGGGTAATTATAAGACGGTCTTGGATGATTGAAGAGGATTTTCTTTAAAACAATTTCTTTAGCAACAAAAGTGGCCTAGAATATTCCCTGATGAGCTTAAGTTCGAAGTTTACGGGTTGTCAAAGCCCAAATATTTAGAATAGTCCTTATTGTTACCTTAGAATAGCCCCAAAATATTTTGAAAAGCAAAAATCTGGACGAAAGGAAGCTTTGAAATATTTCCTGAATATATTTTTCCAAAAGCCAAAAGGAATTTTCAGCTAAGAATAATCCCTGATAAGCTTAATTTCTAAGTCCTGCGGTTGCCAAAATTCATAAGTTAAAAATTTTAATCTTAGAATAGTCCTCATATGTTGCATATTTCAACATTGAAGGTCTTAGAATAGCCCTAATGATTTTTCAAAAGCCTCATGAGTCTAATTTAGTCATAATGTCTGGACTAAAGCCCGCAATGTTCGTCTTAGAATAATTCCTGATAAGCTTAGATTCTAAGCATAACAGTTGTCAAACTCCAAAAGAATAGAAAATTAGAGTAGAAATCTTAGAAAAGTCCTCATTTTAACACTTAAAGCCTTAGAATAGCTCTCATGATTTTCCAAAAGCCCTTCAAAGTTTGCCTGATAATAGCCCATAATTTTCACCTTAGAATAATCCCTCTATTTTGCATATTCAAACGCAACTTTGATGACTGCAAAAATGAGCCCAACTAAGCCTTAAATTGCAGGCATACGAGACTACGGCACTCACGACGAGCTACCTGGTGCTGATGCTAGCCATGCACCCCGAAGTCGACGCCCGATTGGTCGCCGAGCTGCGGGAAAACTACGCTCCGGGAGAGCCCATCGACTTCGATCTTATCAAGCGCCTGCCCTATCTGGATCTCGTCGTAAAGGAAATACTGCGTCTGTTCCCGGCCGTGCCCACGAACGCCCGGGAGGCGCTCTACGATGTGGAAATCAAAGGAATCGGGGTAATTCCGAAATCAATGATTGTAGCTCCGGTTTACTACCAGCTGCACCGCTGGGCTCATTTGTGGGGTGCCGATGTGGAGCAATTCAATCCTGATCGATTCCTGCCGGAAAACATTGCCCGCCGCCATCCCCACTGCTACCTTCCTTTCAGCACTGGCACACGGAATTGCATCGGTAAGCCCTTACACAAGCCACGTGACACGTCGAAATGGAAAATCCATGTAGAACATGCTCGCATTCATTGCTAACCATTGCTTTTCTTCTCTCCCTCATATTCGTTTCATGCACACACTGTCCGTCCGGCTCGCTGCAGGAATACACTATGCAAATATCAACGTAAAGCTGGCTGCAGTGCACATTCTGAGCCGATACCGGTTTACGACTGACCTCACAATGGAGCAACTGCAGTTTAAGTATCTGATATCACTTAGGCTGGCGAACAGGCACATGGTTCGAGCGCATCTGAGGGATTTTTAACGCTATATTTCACCTGCTTTTCTCCCAACCAACCGCCGGGAACCAACATGGGCACAACACACCATTTGCGGTTAAATTTAGGTCTACTTCTTTCTCCCCTGCCTTGTTTATATAAAACGAGTATTTTTATACGGAGAGCAAACCCATCAATTTCGAATGAAATCACGCTGCACTTCCGGCCCCACAGCTTGCTGTTATTGAAACAACATTAAGCGTTGCGAAACGTTGCAAATTGGATGACAATTATTAATTTCCTAAATTCCCGGCCCGGTCGGTTTGGGCTCCTCGATGGTCCGCCCGGGACTGAAATCAATTTCGGCGTCGTCGCCATGGTCACCGATTCCATGAAGCCATTATTTATCAATCAGCGTCGGAGCTCAAAGCGATGAAATATCGTTATCTTGTGGGGGATCTACCTTCTGCCTTCCTCTGGCACCTTTGTTCCGGCTCTCTCTGTAGAGCTCTTCACTCATGGAACAATATTGCAAATTCAATGTAGCTTTGATTCAATAATGTATAATTGGGTGACGTTTGTTCATGGGCGTAGCCTCGGGTTTTTAGTCTTACTCTTTTAGAGCTAAAGTAGGCTCATTCAGACGTAAAAGAGGACGCCTCCAGAGCTATTTTTGCTCTCCAGGAGCTCAAATAGATGGTCTTAGAGGTCCATAGAACTAAAGAAGGCGCTTTCAGGACCGAAAAAGTGGCTCTAGGACTGTAAAAGCTGCTCCTAGAACTAGAAAAAGCGCCACTAGAAGGGTCCCTAGAGCTTAATTAGATGTGAAAAACTTAAGTGGACGTTCAAAGAATTCAGAAATGTGAATTATGTAGCTCTCAATATAGAATTAAAACCTTCTTCTGCCCAAAAGAAGGTTTTAATTCTCTAGAGGAGACTTCAGAGACCCCAAACACGGGATTAAATGTCAAATTAGAAGACTTCAGGGCACCTCAGCCCCTCCTTAGCTACACCACTGCCCTTTTGTGCTGCTCCAAAAAGAATTACGGCTCGAAATTTCGAGACAAAATCAGAACTCAATTTGCGTTGCCCAGACACGGAAGCAGAAGGCCTCCTGGGAGCCAAAAGGTCACTAAAAGCCGAACCGATTGGCAGTATTTCATCGGAAATCGTGTCCTCGTGACCCGAAACGCCGGCACCTAGTCGGAAGGGTGCGAATTTCACTTCATCCCAGGCTCAAATTTAAAACAGCATCCCAAAAGTGATAAATAAACAAACTTTCGGGTTCATTCTCGTACGTTATCGTCGATATGGAAGGCACTAGAGCGCCCTTTAATCAGCAGCTTTTGCGAGTGAGGTGGAAAACTTGATCAATACCGGGAAAATTGACGTCACCTTTTTGGAGGCAGAAACATCCCGAGTCACTTTTCCTCGTAATCCGGCGATTGTGTCACAAATTCCGGGAGCCCTGCTAAGCCTGTTTGTGCAAAGCACTTGCATGAAAAAAACATTTTATCACAGGAGGCTGTAAAAAGTTCCATCCCTAAACGTTTTAGTGCATATACACCAGATTTAATGATGATGGCTTGATGCTGCTTTCACGATAATAAATTCTCGTTAGAAGATGAATTTTCCACGTTGTCACATCCGGAAATCTCTTTTCTCCATAAAATTTTATGCACTTTTGCGAATGGGTCGCTCTCATCCGGATCAGCCGCTGGGGTCGTTTTAGGCAAATTGCGGAACCTCGGCGAGAGAGAGAGTGCGCGAGGCAAGTAAGCAGATTTGGATTAATTTTTGCAAGCAAATCAAAGAATTTGTTCAAGAAATACGCTCGATTAAATCTCAATTCTATTATCAAAACAAAGTTTCGCCAAGATGTGTTGAAGGGAGCGTGTTTGTGAGGTGAAATGTACGGCAGGCATGGGCAAAACAACATGCGAGTGCGAGCGGGGGAAGCGGAGACGAGGCATGAGCAAACATTTGGGAAAATGAAAATCAAAAACGAGTTTATCATTGTGTGTGCTGTGACTTGTATTATTTCTCTTTTGTCTTAATACCGTCATCCTCCTTGAAGCCTTCCTCCTCCAACATCGTCTTCATTCAAGTGTGCTCATGTACAAACACACGTTCAAGCGACTTTACTCAATTCTATTTAGCAATTTCCCTTCTGTACTCATCCAAACTTTCTCAGCAGTCGACGGTTTGCGCTCACACAGACAAAGGTGGCAGTCAAAACGATATCTTTTTTGTCAGCCCGAGCCCCCTGACATGAGCACTGACGAAAACAATCCCTAATGTGTTTTGCATACAATTTTCATTCACTGCACCTCCTCAGACGTCGTCGAGCTCAAACTCCGTAGCAGCTTGTTATTGTCTATTATTCAAACTTGATAATGAAAATGTGTGTTTTTCTCTTCATTGAACAGTTAAATCAGTTTCAGAGCAACATTGCCGATGCCGTGCGTAAATTCGCACAACATTCTCAAATTAGTTTGAGATTAGTTTGCTTTTGAGGCGTCGATACAGGAATCCGGCCCGGGAAAGTTTCTGACTCGAAAACGGGGAAATTAGCTTGACACAGCGTATTATTTTCCGCCAGATTAGCGGTCGGGTCGAGGAACTTTCGTGATTAGCGGGGGTGGGGGGATACATTTTTAATGTTTTCATTTATTTACATTTATTCCAACCCACAGTGGACTCAACTGATAGCCATTAAAATTTTTTTTCTGTCATTAAAAAACTTTTTTGGGGACGAATTTTCGCTAGTTTCATTCACTAGCATCTTCAGGTCCAACATCTCCAATTATTCAACATATTAGTTTTATAAACAGCATCGCAACTTAGCCCTGTATTTATGACTCATGTTGTAGTTGCCTAGTTTTTCTTGGGAAAAATATTTGAAAAACGAAAATTAGAACTTTTAAGCCACAGTGGACTAAACTAATTTTTTGATGCCTTTTAAAAAATTCCACCTTAGTTGACTTAATTCATAGCCATAATGTGAGGAAATTCGGCGCCTTTTAAGCCAACTTTGGTCTCTGTTGTGCCGGAATATGTGGAAAAATGTGCTTGATGTAACCACAAATTGGTACTCTGTCGTCGAGTTTGGAGAAAAGGGAAATTTTCCGCCCATTAAAATTGTTTTCCCCAAATTAGGTCAAATTCATGCGGCTATTAGAGCAGGCAGCTGTGGTTGCGAGCCCGAAAGAGGCAGTGTGACCCGGATTCGCCACTTTGCAAGGAGAGCCCTGGAAGTGCAGCCCCACACGCCGACAATGTGCGGTAAGTGGCCAGGCTGGGACTCATATCTCATCCCGAATCAGTAGCTGGCTTCCGTGCCTCGTCGCCTCGGCTGCTGCTTAATTTAAAATTCATACAAATTACCGTGTTTGTGTTACGCACAAAACAAGTACCTTGATCCCCCGTTCGCAAGAGAGAGCGGTCACCACCACCACTAGTTCTTTTGCCACCAGCCATCTCATCAAACATGATATCTACAATATTGCGCGCTCACACATTGCCATCACATCTCGGCTTGGCACTGCTAAAATACCCGGGCTCTCATGCATGCTCGGTGCTCGGCTCGACGCTATGTTAATGATGATGCGAGAGATAAAACACTGTTCTGGGTACCATATCAGTTTTGGCAACGACAGCCCGTGCCCGTGTCTGTGCCTGCCTGCCTGCCTGCCTGTGTGCTTAGCCAAATTCTCCGGCCCAGCTGCGGGACCGTCGACGGAGATGGTGTAAACTTTGCGAACGGGTGTGTGCGCGCGCACACTCTCTGGGTAGGAGAAGCGAGTTGGGGCGACTCTCTCCGAGGACGAACAAAGAAGAAAAGTGAGTGAGCTTCCCCAGGCCCTCCCCTGTGTGTGTCGGGTTGCTCTGCCACGTCGCGCTCGTATATCGAAAATTGATTTTAGCTCAGCAGCTGGGTTAAGTCACTGTCATTGTAGCTGTGCTCTGCCGCAAATCCAGCATGCGATGTCGTAAAGCATGCCACGTAATGCCAGCCAGAACGATAAGGTGCTTCTTCAAAACTTTCAACGACCAAACTTTGCGACTCCGCTCTTCAATTGAAATGTTTCGGGGGTGCGAAACAAAATATTTGCGGTGATGGGGCAATGAGGATGGCGTGCGGGCGACCTACCTGTTGACCTGAGAGTTTTCGGGACCTCATTGACATTTTTAGGAATTTTGGTCACTAAGGATTGATTGATTGGCCGGTAATCGAAGTAATTGTCCTCATTCAGGTCCCAAGAGGCTTTTTAGGAGCCTCTCTAGGCTCAATTTATTGATTTCTTGAAAGACAATCCAAATCTATTACACCCCTCCGGAGTAAATTCACTCCTTCTCAGCTTTCAGCAGTTCAAATCGATCAATGAAAGGTCAAGTCTTTGGCTATTAATAGCTTTCTAGAGGTTAGAGAGGTCATTCAAATATTGTCTGCCCCTTGAGAGCATTTTCTGAGTTGAAAGAGGGTTAAAAGAAGGTCGTTTTAAATCCATTTTCGAAACCGAAAGTAACGTTCAAAGTAACCCCAAACTCCCTGCCCAGAGAGCGCTCGTCAATGGCCTTTCTAAACATTGCAACAAGTGTGAAGCTACAAAGCTGCGTTTGCCTTTGAATCAGAATGCACACGCTGCACAACAAAGGTTCCGGTGTCAGAGAGACGGCAGTTACGCCTTTTATGATACGCTTCATGTTTGCGAGTTTGTGATTCCTGTCAGAAACGCCTTTTGTGCAAAGTCCTCATTCTGCTATTTACTTTCCTTCTCGCAATACACGGCCTTTGATGCTGCAAATGGAACCAATTGTTCAGAATGGGAAGCACAGTTATTGACGTGTCAAAGGCTTGCTGGGTGCGTCTGTCAAAGTGCCAAATGACTGCTTGTTTACCATGTCAATTGGCATGTTTGAATTAGCCACCCCAAGACGATTAATTGCACTCAAGATGCGGTCTCTTTGAGACCTTTCCGGACTCCATTTGCTAAGCGACACATTGCGGGGGAGATACGGATAACTTAGTGCATATTGAGACATCATCATAAAACTCGCCCCACGCCCCACATCCCGAACGAACAAAGCCCATTACAGCTGGCTTTTAGATTTCCTGCAAGCTGATGCACATTTTATGACCCCCGGCTACATCGCACGCTATCTCAGGATCTTGTCCTTGTCACTGTGGGTGTGCAGTAAAAGAACCTCGCTCACACGGACCGAGAAAATGTAGCCGTAGCCAAGACGTTCTGCTCAATTTATTTTAACTGTTTACATGTCCCTGTTATGTTAATTCGTTTCCTTGCAAATTCGTCCTCTATCCGGTCTCCCATGCCCCGACACGGGTCTATCCGGCGTGCATGTGCTAAGAGGATTATCAACCTTACATGCAACTGAGAATGTTATATCAATTTTTCCCGGTAATCCCCTCCATGCTTCTCCCATTACACAGAAATCACGGGTAATTCACTCTCTATCACAAGTCCCGGGCACTTTCCTAATGATGTTATCGGATCAACCGACGTCTCATGGGAATTCAGTCATTACGCAGAGCACTCATTTTTATCCCATTATCGGAATGGGCGTAATTACTCTAATGCCGCCCACTACTCCGACAGCTCTAGCGTTTTATTGTTTTTCACGAGAGGCAAGGCGACGCTGCAGAAGGGGCGCCCTTTGGTATGCAATGCACTTGCCGGGAACACCGCTCCTGGCCGAACTTTGTCGATACTCATGGCAACAATTGAAAACTCTTTTTATGTTCCATGCAAAACTTTTCCTTTCGCCAATCAAACTGTGGCGATGGCGTTTTTGTTCTTATGTTTCGCTTTTTCTCGGTGCAGTCGGAAACTTTGGCAGAAACATGTTACAGCGGTGGCTTTCGCTCCGAATCAAGTTGACATGACGTGCTCAAGGACCGTAGCCGTAGGGGGTTTCAGTTGGCTGCATAACTTTCATGCGAGTTAATCGATTAGAGGTCAGCCTTGGGGTGCCTGAGAGGATTAAACTGGAGTGATGTCCTGAGTAGGGGATTTAGAGGAGAGAGGTGGATTTTCTCCTCGCCGATTCTTGCTCTGTTTCATCAGGAGAGCCTGGAATAGCTTCTACCTCCCTCAAGAGAATTTTATCCGGAGGCTTTGGAGACTTCTTGGCCTCCATGGGAGCTCCCAGAACAGGTCTGATCTATGGCTCGTGCATCTTTTGAAAAGTGCCCGTAACTTTCAAGCTATCACTCGCCTTTTTACGTGGTCAGGGAGCTGAGATCAATCTTCTTGAGGGACCGAATTGCGATTCTCTTAGGCTCCCTTGAGACTAGAAGACCATTAAAGATTGCCCAAAAAGCCTTCAAATTTTTTAGAATTTATTCAAGAGTCTTTAAAATATTTTTCAGAAGCTTAAAAAAATCACAATACACCAGTCGTCTCCCCCACAAAGCCTCCCTTGCCGGCATGCCTCAGAGCAAACCGCAAATCCTCCCGGCTTCACCCACTGCCCGACAAAAACGCTTGTGAACACATTTTGCCTGCCCGGGGACAGTTTATTAGATTTCAGCAATTAGTGGCAACTACACGTGCTCATCGTTAGAAAAGTATGGAAAAAGTTGGAGCATCATGACGTGGCATATTGCGAGGCCGGTTCGAGCTCGAGCTCGAGCTATCCCGAAATTACGTGCACTCTCACAGTAATGAAGTGGCTCATGGGCAGTTTTGGTCACGTGCACCCTAGTAATATAATCAACACTTTGACACCGAGTTCAATGGTACGCCTTCTTTTGACGTCCGCACACGCCACCGGCCTCCAATCGCAAAACCCAAAAGTGCAAATAATTTGTTTGCAAACTAGATTATCCTCTTACATCTCTCTCATCTGCAGCGCCGCAGCCGTTTCAGTTATGAATGCAGAAAGCTAGGTGGCAGACAAAATCCTGTCGAAGTCTCGAACGGGAAAGGTGTAAGAGAAGTTGGTGTGATACAAACAAAAACAATGGAAGGAAGCTTGCGAAAGCACACAGCCGCAGGCTATTCAGCGGAGAAAAAACGAGATAAGATGATTTAATTTAACTTTGGTATTGAATGGATTAAGCACCGTACAGCTGGGGGTTGTGCGGGAGACGAACTCTTACTCAGTCATACTTAAACGATTGCGTGACAGAATCCGAGTTTATGCAAACACGAGTCCGCTGCTGGTTTGCATTAAGATCGTCTCCATCCGCCCATGAGCAGAGGCGTAAGCAGGGCCCACATCTGAGGATGAAGGGGCTTCATTTCCCCTTATCTGGAGATAAAGAGGCCTCAGAAACTTTATTCTTGCATTTATGAAAAAATTACGATCTCCTTAAATTACGGGAAAAGAGTACTTGGAGGATCAGGAATTTTTTTCCCTCCCAAACTGAGGGGAACTAGGTCTTAATATAGAGGAAAGAGTTCACCAAACAGTTATTTTGTCCAGGATTTTGGACAATTGGACCTAAAACAGGAACTTGGAGGTCCAAAAAAAATTTCCCTCCCAAATTAAGGAAAACTACATAGGTCTCAATAGTGAGGAAGGAGTCCAACAAACATTAATTTTTTCCAGGATTTTGCCCAAATTAAGGAAAACTAGGTCTCAATAGTAAGGAAGAAGTCCAACAAACATTAATTTTTTCCAGGATTTTGGAGAAAAGAGGGAGCTAGGAGGGTCAAAAAAATCAGCGAGAAAAGGTTTCAAAAGGGAGCTTGAGCCTCCAGAAAAATGTATCTCTCGAAAAAGCTCCAGAAGAAGATAAGAGGGCCCCCCTAGCTACAGTCCTGCCCATGAGCAAGGCAAGTCATGGAAGGCAGTCGTGAGTCGAGACGAGACGAGAGGAGGCATTCCATGAAATCTTTTGTCGTCGTCCGCAAGAAACTATTTAGCATCTTGACGCCAGGAAACTAGTTAAGTCCGCTCCAATGTCATCGGAAAATGCGAGCCCGGGGACGAGTTAGCGCCACATCTCAATTTGGGAATCCCCGACGGGTCTGCCGGTGCGATGCTGCAAAAAAATCCAGTAACTAGATCCATTACACAAAGGAAACCCAATTGAATGAAGGATACAATGCAATTAAATGTTCTTGTTTCGAAAATAGAACGTTAGCCCGGTCGGAGCTTCGTCTATATTTACGTACTCGGTACGTGTAAGCTCGCTCGGCAGCTCGACACAGACGAGAGAAGGTCGCACTCGCATGTACGGAGGGGATCTGAACGATAGGACGTTTTAATTGCCCTGCTCTGTACAAAAGCCACGAGGCAGCGTGCAGGACGACAATCAAAAATGAGAGGCGGACAAAGAAAACAGAAAAACGTTTTTATTATTTCATTTGCAACACTTTCAAACTGCAATTTAAAGTTGCTTGACAAATTTTTTGCCACTTTGAGCCTCACTGGAGGCCGTGAGAGCGCCAGAATTTATCAATTTTCATTCCGAACGAGGGAGAGAGACTACAAGACTCCACCCCTGTCATCCGGCGAGGGAGAGTCGGGAGTCAGACAACAGATTTCGTGTAATTCCCAGTCGTTGGCAGAGCAGTCATCCGTCAACTCCGAGTTCCATCCATCAATACTGCCATTGTTGCTGTTGTTTGTCTCTTCCTTCTGCAGCAGCACCAGCAGCAGCAACAATAATGGTAGTCCACACCGTCTGGGCCCATTTTTCTTGAAATTTGACACTTTTTATTGATTTGCCTTAATTCAGCACTCACACACACGCACCCTCTTTGGGCAACATCCGCCAGAGTATCGCCAGCCACCCGGCCACATCTAATGGCAAGCTGTGAGCAACTCGACATGTTCGACGACTGGGCTTCATACGCCGAGTCATGTTCTTTTAATGACTCCTCTCAGTGTGTGCGCTTGCCAGACGCCTGCAAATGGGGGTCCGGGGTGGGGGCGGCAGCAGAGTTCAATTTGGCAAAATAATACTACAAGTTCAATTATTTTTGCCCTCCTCGCCTCCCCGCTCATCATATCACGGTTCGGCGGAGTGGGTTGTCTCAGCATGAATATGATGAATCCCTATCGAGTAACACCCATCAATCAATGGCCAGCAACCGGTCGTCTCCTCCGCTGTCGGACAACATTTGGGCGTGTGGGCGGGAGAGTTGCATGTGAAAAGGCACCACCGAAAATCAAGGTTTCGGCCAGTGGTGGGGAAAATATGGGAAAGCGCTGGCTAACAAAGTGCTCCTCCATTTACAAAATGAATCAAATTACCACTTAAAGTGTCGATTCAATGGAATTGATGTTTGATGTCTTTATTGATGCTCCGAAGACGTATAAGTTATCTCCGCTTGTAGATTGCTTCCTTTTTTCACGACCGTATATGGTACCCTCTGGTCTGGAAGTTTCTATCCCCCGAAGCTTTTCCCTTCTATTGAGCTTAAAAAGTCCTTATTTCGCAGTGTCTGTACGTCTGTCTGTCCGAAACTTTATAACTCAACAACCAGAAGAGATAGATACCTGCGGTTTTCTGCATTGGTCTGTAGGGTAGGAAATTAGACAACTTAGACCTCCATTACCCCTAGAGGGGGAGTGAGGGGGGGTAAACCCGTTGAATGAAAGTTCCTTATACTTGATTCGATTGAGTTGAATTTTGGATATGTTGTAGTCTGTGCTAAATCTAGCAAATCAAATTACCACATGTGACCCCTATCATATACAGGGATGGAGCTAGAGGCCCCCAAAGTTTGTATGAAAGAAAATTTTTGTATTCATTTTGGACTTGTAAAATGACAAGTAAAAGAGCTCCTACCAATAACCTAAGACATCCTCGATTAGAAAAGAAATCAAATTATATTAAATTAAAAAAAAATCAAATCAAATTTAATCAAGCAAAATCGATGATAAAGCTTATCGGTGCATTTTCAAAATGACGAAAAAGTGTTTAAGCAAAAATCAGCCCTTTTCAACATTTTGAAGATGCACCGATATGCTTTATCATCGATTTTGCTTGATTTAATAAAATTTGATTTTTGTGATCTCAAATGAGATGGATACGAAATTCAAGATGGCGGTCACAAATTTTCAAGATGGTGGACTTTTGATGGTATCCTGAACCATTCCAAGTCATGAATTGATGCACCTGAAGCTTTCAAGATGGACGTTCAATTCAAAATGGCGACCAACAGCCAATTGAAGACCGCAATCGAACGCAATAAAAGCGAATTTCGATTAATCACTCAGCTGTCCGAAGTGAAATGGGTTGGAAACCAGTGAGCAGGAGGGTGTTTATGCGGAAAAAGCAAAGTGCTACGCGTATATCACATCGTCATTGTTGTTATTATTACTTTTCGCATGTTTGCGAGTGAGCAAGCTTTTATCAGAAAATGAAATAATAAAACGCTCTTAAATAAGAAGGCGCACGAAAAAGCACAACGTATCATGTCGGTGCCGGTAGTGGGGAAGCAGGAATGATGATCAATTTTTGACATTGACACACACTGGAATAAGTAATGGCGGTGTGATTGATATGGGTGAGCGCAAAGATTTTCTTTTAGAGATAATTTAATTTTCAGGCATTTTCACACCTTGTCACGGCGGCTGCCCCCGGAACCTCGGCGCAAATCTGGGCGGTTTCAAGTGTCACTCACCTGCATGCGCCATGTGTGAGACTGTGAGTGCGGGGGACGGTCGGTCGAGAGAGCCATTATAAATGATGGCTCTGACGTTCAGAACCGGCAGAGGAGGGCTTTTCAGGGAACGAGGGACGGATGAAAAATGGTCCTGTCGGCGCAAGATTTCCGAGGCACACTGGCCGGTCGATGCTAAATTGCCTCGTCAACTTTCTGGATCTCGTTTAAAAAGGAGGCCATTAGTGGGGAATCTCCCCCGTTCGTCTTCCCTCGGATTTCAATCGACAACCCCAAATGTAATTACCCAGCTACCACAATTCGCAACTCCAGATTATTAAACTATTTGCAGATATAATTGCATCAGAAAAGTAATTTTAATTACACTTTATTCTGTTTTATTTTAATTTTCGTATAATTGAAATGTTGTCATTTCACAGAGCGAGAGCGAGTGGTGGCGAAGTTCTATTAAAAGCTGCCGCTTCGACGATGCAATGAAAAGTCTGCTGGGTGATAGCTGGATGGCAAGAGCGGCAATAAAATATATATCTGTGTGTGTGGCTACGACAAGAGCAGTACTTAGCTCCGCGAGACTGCCATGCCTCCGAGCCACTCCGCACCTCTCCTTCTGAGTCTGTCTGTATTACTGTCGACTGCCACTGCATTTTATAATTTAATTGTAGCTGCGGTAATTTTCAATTTGAAATCAGAATGACGCGACGTCGAAGAAATGGGTTCGTGTTTTTATGCTCACTCAGTAGGCTCGAGGATTTTAATTTAATTTCCTCTTGAGCCTCGGGATTGATTGGTGCTCGAGAAGTCAATAGTGGTGTTAGCATTTTATTGCGGGCCTGCCTCAGACTTGAGTAGCTAGATGGCCTCTTTTACGACCCTTCTCAGAGCCAGTTAAATTTTTCCTGCCTCTAGTTCCGTCCCTGGAAGGAATTAGGCCAATTTCGAGAAGCTAAAAATAACCATGTAGCTTTCAAGAATAGCGTAGGTCTCTCAGTCAGAAGAAAAAGTGTTTGAAAGATAGGAAGAAATAGGCAGAAAATCATCTTCAGCCCTTCCATGTCCCTCCTGAGACATTTTTATAAGCTATAAAATACTGAAACCCCAGCTCAATCAAATGAATTATGTGAAACTTTTCACCCGTTGGATTTTTTCACTCTTGGTTACGTCTCTGAAAAATTTATGGGACTTCTAAAAATTTTCTGGGACTCTCCAGACCTCACATGATAACTAGCAAAAAAGTACAGGTATTTTGAAGATTTCAAGACGCTAAAAGACAGTGTTCAGTCTAGGATATCTATCTGAGGGGCCCCACAAGTCCGCAAAGCCGTAGTTCAAACATATGCGGAGGGACGAGCGGCAGAATAATGTAGCGAGAAATAGACTTTGCTCAATACAAGGAGGGAATGATGAATGTGGGACGAGGGCGGTCTGGCGAAGGAAAAGTTGGATTCCCCGTGAATCCTACTTAACTTTGCCACTATGATGTAAGCACAAGGTGTAAAGTTGGATGAAAGTATATAGGAGTATATTGTATTCCCACTGTCATGCTATTTTTCCTTCCTTTTTCGTCCGCTAATGCGAGAAACACGTTGGGCTCATGTACATTTGTGCCTGCTTAGCGTGCTGCTGCGTCTCAATTTGTAATGCAAGGATACCGTTTCCCGACAGCGAGAAATTGGATGGAAACGTGAACACCAATTTTGTGGTGCTGCGAACGTAGGCTTGCGGGTTCGGCGAAAGGTTTAAATGAATTCTATTGTTTCGAGAAGAGCTGCCGCTCCTGAACCCTCCGACCCCGGGGTTGCGGGCCCGGGCCAGGACCGGCTCGGCCGGAGAACGTGCTGGCACCGAGGGTACTGCGAGCACATCGGGGAATTCTTATTCCTACTCAAAGGAGAGGAAGACTTAGCGGAAAGGAAAAAGGTGAGCTATTGGCACAGGCCGCGTCGCGAATAAGAAATGTATATTTGCCTGCCAAAAGCAAGAAGATGGAATACGGAAAGTAAATCACAAAGGCGCAAATCAAAAGAAAGATTTTCTATGATTTTATGCTCAAGCGTTTCTTTGTCTGTGTCTTGTTTTTCTTTCCTTCCCCGACTTCTTTCGCCTCGCCTCCACTTTTTGTATTGTTTTCCGAAAAAAGTTTGTGCCACAATGAATCCTCCTTGGCGCTTGCAACTCCGCAGGTAAATCAAATTAACTTCCCGATTTGCAGCCATGTTGCCTCAAACACACAAAAGGGGGCCAAAGGGGGTGAGAGACTGGCCTATTAAAAGCGACTCAAACATCAAATTTGAATTTTTGGCACATCCCATCAAGTTTTCCCGCAAAAGCGAGCCAGAGACCGATGAAATCCAATTAATTTTTCTCAATTTAATTTTCATACAAACGCACATGTGTGGGGACACGCGAGACGGAACAGCTTTTCCCTCAATTTTTCATGCGAGACTAAGCCAGTCGATTGGGAAAACTGATCCAGACACGTTCGCGTTTGGGCGGAGAGACAGAACGAGGACGCAAAAAAATAAAGTAAGCGGTGATGATTACAGGTGGGATTTCATCGATTTGCTGCCATGTAAAAACAATCAATGAAACTGGATTGAAAATTTAATTCGGAATGCGACGTAAGCTCAGGGGGGCCGGAATCCACTCCAGCACAACATCATTATGTTTATTAAAACGGACGGGGACGCGAATTCCGGCCCTATGCGACTGGAATAAGTATCAGTGATCAGAGACGTAGGTAGAGTCCAAAACAAGTGGGGGTCTCTTGTCTTTTTTTTCAAGAAAAAATGACTTTTCATGTTTTTTACAAAATTTTCTTTCCATCGTGATAAGATAGAGGGCCCTACTGTCCAAGGCAGATGGCGCTACTATCTAAGAAAGAGGGTCTCTTTGAAGCTTTTTTCCAGAATCTTCTTTAGAAATATTGGGCTCTCACATGGCCTCATAAATGGGAGGATCCAACCAATTTCAGGAAACTGTAGAAGAGTTTTCATCCCTTAAGGAGAAAGTCATCCCCAAAGTCACCAACTACGTCTCTGAGAATTGACAGCTAAGCCCACCCGAACGCCATTAATTTCCACGGACAATTGGAGGAAGGGGGAGCTGTAATTGGGAGTTTTAAGGGCAGCGTCTTGGGCAAGTGGGCGCTCACCTGTTCAGGAATCAGCGATAAAATGTCGCACTCGGGCTGACTGGGCAATTTGCATTTTGCAGTAAAATATATCGAGAGTCGGTGGGAATAAATCGAGGCGAATTTACGTAAACAGGCGAGGTACGAGCGTGTAATAATGAATTTTATTTGCGCGATGGTCCGCAAAAGTATCAATAAATATGTCATTAATTACGCGTTTTGAATCCATTACGGACTGCTTCCTTATTTATGGGCACTGCGGCTCCGAATCGGTTGGGAATAAAATATCTCTTACCTCCAGGTTATGTCGGTGTGGTCCCATTTGTTGCCCTGTATTACGTACCGTCGAGGCCGGCGTCTCAGGCGAAAGTTCTCGGGACCATAGTCGCCGGTTTCGGGTGAGTCGGGGACTCCGCAGCGGGGCTTGCGCATCAAGCCTCGCGTCGTCTCATCCATCAGCCCGGTTTGCGGAATGTTGGCGAATTTCTGCGGGGGTGGCGCGGCGAAAAAGGCGCGAAAGTGAAACAATAATGTAAGTGAATTATTTCCAATTTTCATGAGTGCAAACCTGTAAATTTTTGATTGCATCCTTGAGTTGCTCTTCTGTGCGCAAGTTTCCCGTTTCGATGTTCGATTTTGGCAGGTATCCAAATTCCATCAAGTAATTTTGCTGCAATTCAGAGAGAAGGAGTTTTAGTCGGGAGTCAAACTTGATCGATTGTTTACTTTTAGACCTGGGACGTAACTAACATTTTCTCACCAAAAATCCTCAACTCCAATGTAAAACGTTTAACCGATCCCTAAAAACCCCTATTGAGCCAAAAAGAATGAGTTGATATTATTCTTCAAGGAGCGACGAGGAGGTGCTCGTCGAATAATGCGGAATTCGCTCAATACTCTGCCACTGACATCAAAAGTCACATCAAGTAGAGTCGTAATAGGATTTGAGTTTATATTCCATAATTTCACCTAACTTATTTTTACAAAGGCATCCTCCGTACATTCCAACCCTTTGACAAACATGTGCGCTGAAAATCAAAGCCCTTCCTCGAATTCACTGTTTGCAAGAAACACGAGCGGGTGCTCAATTTTGATTTATAACGTATCTCCGAGTAATATTACTTTTTATCAAATGAAAATGTTGTTTCCTTTCTTTATTGTGGATTAGGTATGAGATTTCGAAGGTAAGCCCGGTTGCTGCGAGGAGCACATTTTTGGTTGCCAACTCGCGAGCCAGGTGGGTCTGAGTCAGACGGAATGGCCATGTTTACCATATGGGCACTTTGGACTGTACCCAGGGGCGACCTAGAGAGGCCTCCATTTTAGTTATAAAATTTAAAAAATCCTTTCTAGGGCCTCTTTAATTTCAGAAGGTCTCTAAAAGTTGAAATGAGGGTTTGTAAGGCTTTTTAAAGTTCTTTCAGTATTTTAAGTTGGTGTCTTAAGCTCGTAAAAAATCTCAGAGCCCTTGAAAAAAATCAGGAACGCCATAAAAGTTTTAATAGATCCTTAAAAAGTGGAAATTGTGCTCTAGAAAAATCCAGAAGGCCTCTAAAAATTAATAGGAGGCTTCACAACATAAGGCTCCTGAAAATTTTCAAAAGTCATTCAATGACTAAAATAGGACGTTTAAGCTTTAAAAAAAAATTTAGAGAACTCAAACAAATTCAGGAACTTCTCAAAAAATTAAAGAGCTCCTCAAAGACCGAATATACGACCCTGCAGACCGTAGCCGATATGGGAAGGGCAAAAGCGATTAGAATAATATTTGTCAAGCCGAACAGTAGCCGGATATTGGCTGAGCTACGTCCAGAATACGAATGAGAGTCGGAGAGCTCCCTCACTTTCTTGCAGAAGTTTGAGGCGGAATAATTACCAGCAACACCAAATTACCATTTGAAGAGTCAAACAACCTATGTGGGAGCACTCGTAGCATTAGCTGCTCTTCCTTCGTGCGCCCGTCCCGACACTACGTAGCAGCTCGGCATGACACGGCATGGCAGGGCTGCGGTAAACAGGCACGAGGATGGAGCTGCGTAATGATACGAAAATACACAAACACCAAAACCGTACATAATGATTAGTACGTGTTTAAAAGCTTGTCACATTTAAAAAGATGGGACGTGACTCGAGTGGAATTCTGTATTTTCATTGAATTTATTTAGTGCTCATCATAATGTCGGAGTTGTCCCATTTCCCGTGTCTGCCGTGATTTTCCCGCGCTCGTCCTCCATGGTTTTTGCCGGGCCAGTCAATCAGGGAAACAATCACCCGCCTTCGCTGGCCCCAAGACGGTAGAAGCAAGGCAGGACAGATGCATTTTTTCCTCCCGACCACCGACTCCCGCACGAGATTGCTTTTTGCGGCCGTTGCAGCATCCATCATCGACCGTAGCGGAGAAAAATGAAAATTTTGCATCGCCAGAGAATACTGGAAAAATGCGCAGTCATTTTTCTTTTGTGGTCCGGTTCAATCTCTCTGTGGCTTTTAATTTGCTATACTTCTTTTCTGCCATGCACCAGCCCGGCTTCTCCCGCATCTCCGTCACAGTTCCCCATTATTCGTATGCAAAATAAGCTTAATCATCAATGGCAGGAACCTACGGATTCATCCCCGTAATGTATCTTGTAATTTGTCAACCGATGCAGATGTCACCGACGCCCAGTTTCTCTCAGGGCAGTCGGTGCCATAAATTAATAAGGGAAAATCCTGCGAGCCCCGAGATCTTTCAAACCTTCAATTAACCTAATGCCTCTCTGCAGCCATCCCGCCCGACGTTCGCTCACACTTTTATTGCGTTATTGTGTCTAGACACCATTATCGTTTTCACACTTTCTAGCGCCTAGCGGCTCTCTCCCTACATGCAGCTCCGACATAAAAATGTTGTCGTCTTCCAAGAGCGCAATAAACAAAAGTTGAGGAAAATGTTATCAAATTTCCACAAACATCAGCACTTTCGGAGATTTAAGGGGCAAATAACAGTCCAGAGACAATTGACTAAAGTAGTTAAATTAGTGGCACCTCATAGCAGTGTGGCAAATTGAGCGAAGCGAAGCTGAAGAGAGAGACAGAGACCAAATATTTGAGACAATCGCCGCAGCAGGCCCCGAGTGCGTTGCTCAAAAACGGAATTACAATATGCGGAACGGCATGGAATCAAATATTGACTTGTCAAATACACCTCACAAACATCATCCAGCTCGCACACTCGGATCCGGAGCCAGCGACAGATGCTGATGAATGTCTGTTTTTGCAGGAAGCCAACATGTGCTCATTTACGAGAAAAGACGGAGATTTGGAGTGCTGAAGGAGACAGCGGCAGCCATATGCGTCCTGAATCCCTAAAACAAACAAGTAATGAGAGGAAAATAGGATGCTGCGTTCATGTTTTGGCTGTCTTGAGACTTTTTCTCTTAAAATCGGTCTAAAAAGGTCGCTCAGAAGCCCGGTTTTATTTTTGAAAAACCATTGTTTTGTTTTTTGTTGAGGTTCAAAAAAATTTTAAGAGTTAAAAGCGACTTTTCTTGAATCGGAAATTAATTTTTCTATGATTTTTTAGAAGCCAGCCACTTTTGAAAATTCAAAAAGAGGCTTCTTGGAATTTAAATTGACTTTTCTTAAACCGAAAAAAATTTTCTGGTACATTTTAGAAGCCAACTTCTTTTTCAAAAATTCAAAAGAGGCTTTTTGGAACCAGAAGGTGCCTCATAGTCAATTATTCTTTCCATATTTTGGCAGGAAAATTTTCTACTAATGATCTAGTCGCTGTTCAAGTTTTTATGTTTTGAAATTCTTCTTAAACTTGGATGGTGGGTCATCGGGAAGTTGGCAACAAGCAAACAAAACGTCATTCTAGCATCCAAAAAGTTTAAGAAAAATTCGTGGAAAGTCCTTATTCTCAGGATCTTTATTAATTCTTACTATCAGATCCATTAACGTCAAAACTTAACTAATCACTGGCACGAGGAGACGGACGAGTCGAGGCTGGCGCCGAAATGATTCATTATCGACAATGGGGTGCACAGATTTCAATCAAGCAAAGGTAGTAAAAGGAAGATATTAGGCACCCACTGCCACGAGACGGGCTCGAGAGAGCACATTATTGATTGACTACGAGCCTACTCCATCAATGTCTGCATTTTACGAACTCACGCAGTTTTAACGACCTCCAGCACCCCGAGATACCCGAGAACTCCATTTACATTTCAATCAACTTGCTCAATTTATTTAAACATTAATTAAGCAAATAAGTCAAGTCGACGCAATTTTCCAGCTAATTTAATTTGCTCCGACACTTGCATATTACACGGGCGCCCCCACCCAAGACTCCCATCTCTTTTCGATATCGCATCTCCTCCGTGTCCCAAGATTGCAATATTGCAAAACAGATAATTGATATGATTGCAGGACGAGCGTCCCAATTTCCATTCCCGACACACGTCGGCCATCCTGTTATCAGTGACAAAGGAGGGAGAGAGGGATCTTGTTCGCCGATAATCCACAGCAAATGACATGCCTATCTGTGTCAGCTCCCACGGACAATGGAGCTGCCTCTGGACTGCATTTGGGACGTAATGGATCAGCTCTTCGGTGGTGGGAGCAATTTCGATCTTCTCTCCAGATACGGGAAATTGCCTGCACCTGCCATTTTGTGACTTTCAGCAAATCAAAGGTCACTTTAAAAATTCACATTCGCTCATTTGACAGATTAAAATTCATGCCGTGACAAACGTAGTATCATCGATAAAATAATCAGAGCACCGCATCAAAAAGAGGATTATGCAATTTCATGCCACGCAGTAGTAATGGTAGGTATGCGTGAGAAATAATTGCATTTTGACAATGCGAAAATGCCCGAGATCCTCATTAAAACCACTGAATTTTTGATAAGCCGTCATAAAATATTTGTTAGGTCGTCAATTTATTTATCAATTTTGTAACCGAGAGCGGAAATCGGCTCAGTTCGATTGGCGAGGATTCATGACAGCGTGAAGGGTGGAAAGTCTGGGAAGCATTGTTTTGATTTGGACCATTGAAAGCTGGGTCCTCTTTTTAACCATTTGGGGAATGGTTAAAAAGAGGACCCAGGACCCAGGACTGGAATTCCCCTAGAGCCTTGATGCGAAAAAACACCTTTTAGCCTCTACTAACTCAATAATTTGCTTTCCTTGGCCCGGAAAAAAATTTAATCAACTAAATTCTTGACTTTGAAGAAGCTGAAAGGTGTCCTTCTGTTCGTGTTTTACTGCCTTAAATTCTTCTTCAATTTTTTGAGGTAAAATTGAAGTCCTGTGCCGTGTTTTTCATCGTTTTTCGACGCCACAACATGTAAAGGGAGACATCTAGGACCTTAGGGCCTGATGATGACAGCAGTTGCTGTTCTTGATGACGACGATAAAAGGTGTTTTTTCTCTCCTAAATTCGTCTCTAAGTTAAACTTGACCTTTAATATCGTAAATCCCTTAACCCTTTGATTCTGATAGATCAGAGGAGTCTTAATTTTTTTTAACACCACCAACGGGGGCCCAAAAGCTCTATCACCTCAGTTTACTAGGCTTCAACGAAATCGATAAGCAGAAATTTTTTCTTGGCACTTGCACCATATACAAATGAAGAACTGGCAGTCATAGAAGAGAGAGAGCTAGCGGCCTTATCGAAATCGGAATTGCACTAGAGAGCGTGGGAGTTTGCGGCGAAATTAATCACACCGAGCTCCACATTATCGGCGCGAGAGACGGAGATAAAACTGGATGTAGCTCCATGAAGCATGCCGCAGATGATTAATTGCTCCAAAGCCAGTCTCCCTTGAAGGGCTTGCCCTGACTTTTTTGCACCCGATTCCGATTTTTGCGAGCGATGAAAATTTTTGATAATTAATTTCATTATCGTGACATTTTACATCAATTACATCTCGTAGTCGTTATCAGCGCCATATCGTAAAGAAACAAAGAAAGAAAGCAGCCCCAGCACGTTCTTCCCGTTTGGCTCAAATTCACATCACAGACAGAGACAATGGAAGCCATGCCACACGGCCTCCGAACGGGCTGAGACACCCGACTCCGAGAGCTGGGATGGCGTATTTTACGATAGGCATTTTAATACAATTATAAAATCAATTAAGTAAAAACGTTTTATTATATGTACGTTAGGAAGGCGATGATGACATGGAAGTCATTTTCTCGACGTCTTCCAGGCAGTGCAGCTCCTTCCAGTAGCGTAGCTTGCTGTTGGGGAGCGTGCAGGGGGGGGGGGGCTGGGAGGCTGTCACTTTCCGAACCCCCTAATTCAAAATTCATTATCGCCGTGTGCGGGTTAATTCGATCATATCCAAAATATTCTGAAGTGCGGCCATTCAATTGTCACACAAACGGACCACTTAATCAATTTATGAGTGCTGGTCATTGTGCCCGAATTAATTTAGCGTTCCAGGCTGCAATGAGTGCGACTTCACGTACACAAACACCTGCATGTGATTGTGATGTCACATTTGTTTGACACACTTTATCAAGGGATACAATCTAGATTTTGGACGCCAGTCACCGGCCAATCCAGTGGAGAGGTGAGCATTTGAGCGCACCAATTTGGTAATGGGCGGCTCTCGACCACCCTGAATTGGTGTCATTTACTGTTTCAATCACAGACACACATCTCACATCCCGGAGGAGTGAGTGCCATTGTTTCGGGACTTTGAGAGAGAGACCCTAATCAAGTTCTGGGAGTCGAGCTCTTTGTCTTGATTAAAATCCACAAATTACGGCCGCTGCTGCGCCCCCGAAGTCATCATCTTCATCATCGGACAGCGCGTTCTCAGCGCCATAATGACTTCACTAGACGTTAAAGAGTCGAATAAACTTTTATCTTTATGATTATGTTGATGACAAAAGTCACTGCAATATGGTTATTGTCTCTCGGCATGATACGGCCCAACTTCTGATCTGTTTTTGCTACACTTCACTTGCACTTCCGAATGCAAATGCACAACTTTTCCGAATCCCCCAAAGTTACCGGCTCACTCTGACTTTTGGGGAAGTTGGAGGAGGTAGATCCGATAAATGAAAATTTAATTATGGGAATGTGACAGCCAACAGATGCTTACCACTGAAATTGCATAATGACTAAATTAGTTACGAGTGGATGAAATAAAGTGCACAGACTTCACCTGATGCCTGAGTCGCGCGTTTACCTTTTCTCATTACGCGAGTCATTAAAGGATTTGAATTAAAATAGAGGCGAGGAAGTTGAGGGGAAAATTGCGTTTTTTACTACGGATTTGCGGAGACGAGAAGGAAGAAAGACCCAGCTGGGAGCTCGTCAATAATTCCGAATCACAAGACGTGCTCCAGATGAGTGCAGTACACATGTTATTTTTCCCAATGGCTTCTCGTTACATTAATTTTATCGTTATTAGAGGACTGTTGTGAAACCAAACACTCTTCAATTTTCTCAAACAGAGGCAACAAAGGCCCGTCAGACAGACGGACAGCGAAGCCTGCGACCATCACGCGCATCCGGAGTGAGCTCAGCCCGAGGTAGCTCCATCCTGCGAATCACTTCCGGCTTAGCCGAGTTCAGGGAAATTCCAGCACGAAGCGCTTTGTTCTTCATAACCACCAAGTCGGCGCTTTTCCGCTTGCACTCCCGCAAAAAAATGCACTCTTTTGCGGATCAAATTGCACTTAATGGCCTACCCTGACTGGCGGACGGGTGACGGAACATGGCAAGAGGAGAGGAAATTAATGTATTGCATAAAAAGTCTGACATAACCGTCTGCTTTATAAATAATCATGTTGTCGTCCGTGTCTTTGTTGTCACGAAGCGAGGAGCAGAGCGCACATATGGAGCCACACAATGTGTGCCGGGATCGGGATATAAGGAGGCACATCAAAAACATACTCGCACGCCCTTTTGTGTGCCGTATCTTGCTCTGCTTCTTTGACTCTTTGTCACATACTTGCGCGCTCCAGACACTCGCTATGTTTGCATATCTGCGCTTTGAGCCGCTCTCCTAATATCTGTCTCGTGTCATCCAATTTGGCGGCGAGTGGCGGATGAAGCGCTATAAATAATTTTATAATAATGAGGGGAATAACGTGACTCAACCTCCTGTCTGACGCACCACAGCTTGTGTACGGGTTCACTGGAAGTTTTTTTTTGTTGCTGAAATCCAGTTTATTTTAACTTTATCAAGTTCTCTAGAAATACTTCAGCTAACTCCTACAGTTTCTCAAAAATAGACTGACCCAGTGGTTCATTTTACTATTTAGGAGGAAAAGAAATTTGGCGCCATTTTTGATGCCCAGGACTTCTTAAATTTATGCTCACAAAGGTCAAAAAGGGCTAAAAATTGTGCATGTTTCCAAGCTTATTTTCGCGGTCAGAGAGAAAATTTCTTGCTTAGAAAAAGTTGCCTCTTAGTCAAATATTGCAATGGATTGGAATTTGAAAATGTCTTGGTTTTTTGGCCTCAAAAAACTTTTCCTAAAATTAGATAAAATTGTGAAAAGTTATTATAAATAATTTTTCACAATTTTTATAAGCTCTTTTAATGACTGTTATAAGGAAGAAGAAGAAGAAAATAACCCCCTAAGGCTAAGCTTTTACCTCTTTCATTTTCAAATCTGGCTCGGTAAAGCATTATTTTAGTCAGATCCAGTGCCCACGTGAACCAGCTGCACATTTCACTCATCACCCAAAAGTTTCGCACTCATTTCATTTTACATGATTGCCCCCGAAGATTGCGGATCGGCCTCCATCAACTTCCCAAAGAATTTCAATACTTGTCTCGCGATCGCGAAAAAGCTCCACAATGATTTATTCGCGTTCGCAACAATTTGTTGAGTATTTTACATGAACTGACATGCCGCCAAACTACTGCAGAATGGATTGCAGGTCGTGTGAGTGGGAAAATTTGAAATTTATAGCTTATGCTCTCAATTCCGCAGGGCATAAATTTTTCCGCTCGTGCCTTCCTTGTTACCTCTCGCCTGCTCTGGGTGACTGAAATCGGGTACCTTGAGTAGGTAGCTCTGTTCATTTATCTTTTGAGAAATTAATTTCCCCTCCATTTTTCATGGCAAAAGTGTCGCGGTTGGCGTCCCTCTGGGTCTCCCGTGACCCAATCTCGCGTCTGTCTGTCCCTGCTAAGCTCTGCAACCACTGCAGTTACAGTCGGCCAAATCAGTACTTCAGGAACCCGCATAGCTCTTTGTTGCGGTAAAATGCCCTTTTTAATTAATATGACAACGAACGTTACTACAATGGGGAGTCACTAAATTATTAAAGTTTTTATGTTTTAAAAATAAGCCCCATTCTCGCTGCATCGCGCTGTCGTGCATTTTTTGCCGCTGCCACTTGGCTTGCGACCAGCTTCCTAGACAATCGATATTTTTTGCGCGCGATTCCATGTTTTTGTGTCCCCATCAGAGACGTACCTGGCCATGGGCCTGCATGCACGAGGGCTCGCTCCTTCGTTCCGCCACTGGCTGCATTCCCCCGCCATCCCTGGTTACTTACGGTGCGGTGAGCAAGCCCAATAAATAAATCAACAAGTGAATATTTACAATGCCTCTAAGGTATTTGAAACATTTACTTCCGCTAGTGCGGCTCAAATTGCCAATATGTAGCTGCAAGTCGGCTGGCAATTTAATTTAATAAAGATCCTGCCTCCACAGTCTACTCCGCCGACAAATTGCATGTTCTGGGGTGCGGTGGGAGAGTCAGTGCTCGCTTAAATTCCCAGAATCATTCGTTAATTAAAAAATTTGCACTTAAACTGTGACATGGGTGGTGGCGAGTTATTAATTAAAATGTTGTTCACACAAGCGAAAAACCAACACGCATTGGGGCCTCCCTCACCTTTATTATCGACAACGGCCGGGATACCATTATTACTGCAAATAATGTGGGCGAAATGGAACTATCATGAACTCGATACGACGTTAATCAGGATCATGTTTTAATGGGTTCGCCAGCACGCCAGTAATTGGGGATAATGCCGAATTATTTAGCCGTTTGCGACTCTGCCAGATGGACGGACGGGCTGGGAGTCGAGGAGGAACTTTTTTGCCGTCAAACGCACACATTTAATTTGATAAAGATGAGATACATTATGTTCTGGAGTGTTTGAGAGGAGAAAAGATGAAGTAGTTAAGCGGAAGAGTTGCAAGAAGTCGACTCTGAGCGAAACGCAAACTGGGTGAAAAATAATTGTAGAGCATTATTTACTTTTTGTGCCTCCCTCTTCGTCTTCCCCCTCCGCCATACATTTTTCTTCCATATTTCTTTGTATTCATGCAATCTTAATTATGTACGACATATACTCTCGAAAGGAGCCTCATGCCACAGCCACTGCTGGCTCACGAAATGATATATGCTCCTCTTTACTGTCACACAGTCCCACTACTGAGCTAGATACTTGTTGTAAACGTATAATTAATTTTTCATACTATACATATATTTATACATATGGAGAGGATGGAGGGACCTACAAGGAAAACACAGTGCATAAATGATTCATGATATTAGTGTCACTACCGTGGAGGCGGTAATATGCCGAGAGACGATATAACTAACAAAATCCCCAACAGACACGGTCGAGGATAATTAAGCGCTTTTGTTTGAACAATTTCCATCCAAGGGTACGTACGGAAAAATGCTGACAATTTCTCATTTTCTACGAAAGATTACACAATATAAAGCATCTCCTCCACATGTACCACGTTCGTACTCCTCGCTTATGACTGATGGGACCCGGAGCCGACTGCCGGAGTGGGGTGGAAAATTTCATGGGAAACGCAGTTGAATGTATTATTCAGGGAGTCAGACAAACGGACAAGCCTTTAATTACTTTCTTCTCCCTCGCAGCCGGGCTCAACTACAAGTGTTTTGGAGAAAGAACCGGAAAGTGCTTTCGGTGCACTTTGTACCACAATAGAAAAGGTGAAAGCTTGGTGTTTTGTTGCAAAATCTGGTGACCTGTTTTTTTTCATCAGATTTAAGTTGGTGATTCTGACTTTTCGCCTTTTTTTTCATCAGAAATTTGACGGACAATTTTTTCAGAAAAAAATCAAAAAAAAAAAAAATAGAAGGAGCCCTCGGAGATAGGGTTTTTTGTCGCAAAGTGACCTTTATTTTTTACGGGCTATCTGAAAAAAATATAATATCTGGGGGTCCGGAGGGAAACAGTGGAGAACGGGCGTTTTGATAGGCCTCCAGGGGAACTCCCAGAACTCCGAAGCCTCTTTAAATCCCGGACCAAACTATAGTTCGTGCAGTTTTTGAAGAGTGTGCGCATCTGTAGAGTCATCATTTGCCTTTCTACGTGCCCTGGGAGCTGAGATCAACCGTCGGAAAGTTGCCCAATGAAATTCGTAAGTACTCTTAAGTTGGTGATTCTGACTTTAAGTTGTGTTCCGGAAAATCAGTGGGATTTCGCCCTTGAAATCCCAACACGCCTACCTAGAACCGAGATCTAGCTAATAGGGTCTTGACACATTAACTTAATTGGTTTTGGCAAGCACTCCTTCCGCTCCAGTTCGGCCAGAGCAAAGTGTTCCGGGAAATCTTCAAAGCGAACCCAATAATAAGCAGTTACTTCATGAATACGATTGCGGTCCCGGATCCAGATACCGCTTTCCACTCCAGCAGGCTGTGGAAGGAACGGCAGCTGCAGTGGAGGATGTTCCAGCCATAATTTTCGTGTGACTTATGAGGTTAGGAGGAAAAATATTTTGACATTTATTGTAAATTCTTTCATGACAGTAATAATAATAACTCAATCCTCTCTCGCCTACTTTACTTTGCGAATGCCATGCCAGTTGGTCGGGTCGACACCCAGTGCAATGAATGGCTGGTTAGTACTCAGCTGCTGCTTCTCCTCAAGTGCACGCTTGCACTCTCAAGTTCAATGTATTATTTTATTGCACGGTAGTTAAGCTATTTTTATTGAATTTGAAATATACTTTTATATTATTATTTCATTTGAAAAGTTTGTGAGTGTATCCAACCGAAATGTTATTCTGTCCAATGGAAAATAAATGAGCGACGACAAATAACGCACTTGACGACTCAACTCGAGTACTATAAAATTTATTATCGCTCTTGACGACTGCTGTGCGAGTGGCTGCGTGCGGAGATGCCTCGCCTAGATTGGAGTCCGGGAGCTCGGTACACTTTTTGGCCAATTTGAAGACTGGTTTTATCTCATTTGAGGTTTTGAGTGTCTGTCTGACTTTTGGAATTTATTTTTGGGCCTGATTTTGAGAGTCCTGTAGCCACAAAAATATTTTTTTCGGTCGTTTTTGGAGAAAGAAATTTTTTAAAAAAAAGTTTTTTGAGCTTGAAGATTTTTTTTTACTGCAAAAAATGTATATTTTTGTCCATAATGAACCAACTGAGACCACTTTAGAGATTATAAAAGGGTCTTTTGTCTCCCAAAAATATGTCTAAGGCCTTCACCTAACTGTCCGTCTGTCTTGCAAATTCTGGAGCTTATTGGCAGGGTTCCTTTGAGGTCTAGGAGCCACAAGACCAAATTTGTTCACCCTTTTGGAGAAAAAAAATTTTTAGAGGTTGAAGAATTTTTTTATAAAATCTTTTTGTCAATTATGAACCACCTGAGAGCTATTTAGGGATCAAAAGAGGGTCTTTATGAGACGTTCAGGAACAATAAAAGCTTTTCATGTCCCCCAAAAATATGTCTAACTTGATTCCACTCTAAAACCACAACTGAGAGGACAAACAGAAATAACGAGACCGGAGACCCTTCCCCTCCAACTGTCGCTCCTTACTGCTCTAAAAAGATAATTGACCGAGTGGAGATGATTGAGTTATCCTCGTGCCAGATGACACTGAGTTTAGTGTTATGATTCCAGTGCCGCATAAAAATGGAAATGTTACAATTTGCAAGTGTTTGTCGACTCGGGCGACTCATGAATGAGAAAAATCCGGGTCACTGCAGATCTTGATTCCCGATGCAAATATGGAAACGCGCGTTGCTCCGGGAAGGCCGATCTCACTGACAAATTTGCCTATATTTTCCGTCGAGCTCACTAACTCGGAGAATAAATTATCCGATTATCATTATGCCTGCCATGGCTCGGGAGCGTATTTGTAGGATACACGAAGCGGAAATGAATGGTGCTACATTTGACATAATAATATTCAAAGGAGGAAGAGACGACAACATTTTCAGCTCATTTGCAGCGAGCATCGTTGCCATTTGCAGCTGTTATTTTCCTCGCTTATAGGCGTCCCATTTTTCCGCCCTCTCCTCCTCACGCATATCACTAATTCTCGACATGTAACACCTCGAGAGACAAAACTTTATGATGGCTTCGCTGGCTCGAGGCACACGGTGTCCCTCAACAAAAATAAAAATTCGAAATTGGAACTCTCGACGGACGATTCGGTTGCTAAATCGCGTAAGTGGAAGTGCTGGGGGTGGTGGAAGGGGAGCAAACACGGGCGAGGAAACTCAAAAGACATACAGCAGAAATCCCAAGTCGAACGGATTTCGAGTCTTCTGTCGTTTTTTTCGGGGCTCCAGAGCGGTACTCGGGAGCGCGTTTTTCCCACCAACGCGAGGCAGATTCGACCCTGGCCTCTAATTGTGAGCATTCCTTCTGGAGTAAATCAGACTGGTGAGTCGACAAGTCTGGGATACGCTTGCATGTGACGTGATATGCCATACTTTATGATTATTGGAAACGAGAAGAAGTCTTGCGAGATGAGCGGAGTAAAGTTAAGTCGTGTAGGCAGACGACGAAGAGGAGCAGCAGTAGAGCACACAAAAGATGATTTATGAGATGAAATTATCTAAATCCAAAAGAAATACAACATGGTGTTTATGAAACGCTCATCGTACCAGTTCTCGCCCTCGCTCGCGTGCTGTTGCTCATTCCGTGCGCTCCCCGCTCCGAGATAGTCTGTTTTGGGCGAAACCAAAGGATTAATGTCGCGCCGCGTTTCACCAGCGGATGTTGATTGTCGTTTCGTGTTCTTTTTTCTCCCGCAAACCCGCAAAAAGCGCTTCTGCTTCGAACACTTTTTGCCCGCCGCGCCAGCATTGTCAGCTCCGTTCGAGCTTAACCCTCATCCACCGGCACTCGTTTGGAGTTTTGGCTTCAAATTAAATTTCTTTTAATGAAGTGAACTTTGACATATATTTTTCGAGCCTTAAAAATATTATTAAGGCGTTAATGGTTAGTTTCAGAAGACTAGAAAAATTTTATTGACTCATGAAAAAAATTTGAGGACAATAGTGAGTTATTAAAGCTTCCTCAAGGCTCTTTCTGAGGCTTGGAAAAATTCTCCTGACGCCCGAAAAAATTCCAAGGATGAAATAGAATTTTTTAAGCTTCCTAAGGAGTCCTCTTTGAGAGTTAAAAATATTCTATTGACGACCAAAATAATTTTAAGGACGAAAATCGGTCAATTAAGCTGCTTTAGGCTCACTTCTGAGGCTTAGAAAAATTCTCTTGACGCCTGAAAAAATTTAAAGCATGAAGTAGGATTATTAAACCTTTCTAAAGGTCCTTATGAGGGTTAAAAAACTCTATTGACGACTAAAAAAATTTAAAGGTTGAAAATTGGTCAATTTAGCTACTTAAAGATTCCTTCTGAGGCTTAGAAAAATTCTAATGATGCCTGAAAAAATTTTGAGGATGAAAATGAGTCCGTTTAGCTTCTCAGGGCTCCCTTCTGAGGCTGAGAAAAATTCTCTTGACGCCTTAAAAAATTATAATGGTACAAAAGGATTATTTAAGCTTCCTAAAGGTCATCTTTGAGGGTTAAAAATTTAATTAACAACTAAAAAAATTCCAAAGGACACAAATGGATCAGTTTAGCTACTTGAGGCTCCCTTTTGAGTCTTAGAAAAATTCTAATAATGTCTGAAAAATTTTGAGGACAAAAATGTGCTTCTCTAGGCTCCCTTCTGAGGCCTAAAAAATTTTGCTAAAATCTGAAAATTTTCTGATGATGATAATACTAAAGGAAGCTCTTTAAAAAGGCTTGTTTCCCTCAGTCAGGAAAGGGTTAAAGCATCGGGTATTGAAAAGTGATTTAGGTAGAACCTCGGCAGTACCGGAGCCTCCTCGTAGATTAAATATATGAGAGCGAGTGTGCCCCACTCCTCCAATAAATGTAATGTACTTCTTATGTCACGCTCCGCTTTATCATTTGTCATCTCACGCGCGCAGATTGAATTATATTGTAATGTTATGTCGCGAGTCGAGCTGCGACGGCGACGCGACAGTGAGGAAGGATTTGGAAAGAGGCGTCATTATTATTAATTAACATAAATAAGCCAGCGAAAAGTAGGAATACTAAATTAGGTCATACGTGGATTAGAGGCGGCATTGGCAGTGAGAAGAGCCCCCGGATGGTTGTGAGAGTGAAAATCGATAGTGGTACTAATTTCCTGTTCTAAAAACGTCAACCGCTGACGTGGAGAGGACAGGGACGGGGCCAGAAGGGGGTCTCCTCTAGCCCCCTCGCCCGCCACTGGGGAACATGACAATGAGTCCTGACGAACCGCGTCTCGGCGCGAGCGAAAAGGACATAATAAATTAGCATCTGTCTTTGATGTGGATCTACTTGCCTCATTTCCTCGCTAAATAATTTAATTAAAGCTAATTTTTTATTCAGCCACTTTCCCACCGTACTTACTTTGTATTCCATCACCAACCCTCATCTCCACTTCTTGTTTTCAATGTAATTCGTGACTTTTACACAATGACCTTTTTTCTACCTGAACTCGACTTTTCCTGCTTCCCTCCCCCGTTCTCTCGTTTGTGAGAGACCCCGCCGCAGCCCACATCCTGCTCGAGACGAAAGCGTACGAACAAGTGCCCATTCGGCAATTTGCTCCTGCTCCAACTGATTTATTCACTTTGTGAAAAGGCACACATGCACCTACAGTTTTGTGGGGCTCCGTCTGCGGTTGTGTGACTTTGACAAGCTTTAATTGAAATTGCTGGCTCATGGTTCAAGGTGGGCTGTGCATCGGTCAATCAATGGGACGATGACACAGACAGTCCGGACCACGATCAAAGTCAATTATAATCAATCAATTAGGCCGGGGGCTCCCAGTCGGCCAATTTGCTGATTTCACTTAAAATTCACACGCCAAAAAAGCGCCCGTAAAATTGCAAAAATATCCAATGAGCAAACACAGTATCCATTCTGATTATCGCCGGCGAAATATGCTCGCACTTACGTACTCCAGCCGGGCTTATGCTCGTAGCCTCGCCGTTCGAGCAAACATTATGTAATTCCAATGGATGGCCTAATGGTTCCGACTCTTTTATACTCTATTTTCGGTGAAAAGCCGTATATTTAGCAGAAATATACACAATATGCCATGCCACTTGCCTCTCGCATCCATGCTTCAATTCCAACGACTGTAAGAGGGGTTTAAATTCCATTTTGTATGGAAGTGTGAAAAGAATTTTAATAAGTTTTCTAGCCCCACGGCTGTTTTCAATACACACTGTGTGAGCTCGGCACATCGACATCGACATCGACGTCGGGAAATGTTTGAAGTTCAGGTTACGATGTCGTTGCGATGAGCGATTGTGAACTTTCTCCCATCGATAAAGCATTTTTGGGCGTGAGCTGCGACAAAACATCGGTTCAACAGCCATAAATATTTTTCCGCCGCGTCGCCTCGATTCTCGTCGAGCTGCGCTTTCGCAAGACACAACAATGATCGGTGATAATAGAGGTGGCATTGATTATGCCTCGGAATCTCTTCAACCGTGAACGCCGCCGCGTTTTTTCACCCATTTTCTGCGAATGGCCTGGGATAAAGCCAAGCAGACTCGCTTTTTTACTGCCAGGAGTTTGACTTTTCAGTCCAAAAAATTTTTTTTCACAAAAACTAGGTTCTTATTTTCTTCAAAAAATTGCTGTTCTTCACCAAATTCCCCCAGAATAGAGAGATAAAATTTTTTCAGACAGACATTTAGTCCAAAAACTGACGAAAAAAAATATTTGGGTCTTCCTACATTTAAAAAAAACGACTAAAAAAATTTAGACAGACAGACGGACAAAGTTGGTGTTCAATGAAAAGTCTCAGAAAAAATCCCTTCAGACGGACAGACAAAATTCAACAGAAAAGTCCACTAGACAGACATCCTTCTGCTCCGTCAAAAACCGCATTTACATTTTTTCCCCACTCCCGCGGATCAATAGCGAGTACACACCTTCTGTTGCGTGTCTAATGTACAAGTGAAGACATTGTCTGGGTAGTGAGGCGCATCTGCGGACCTTAATTTAATTCAATAAACTCTGGCGCTTGACTCTTGACAGTAATCACCATTTCATTTTATACGTTATACGTTCAATCAAATCAATTACTTTGCAAGAAATTTAGCGCAGATTTCGTCGCTCTGTGTCGCTCGTTTGCTCTCAAAACAAGGGAGAGAACTTTTTTTATGGGCCTCCGATGCAAGTAAATGTACATTTTATTAGTTTTTCGACCCCTCGGCGTGGATCATTAAAGGTTAATGTGGGCGGAAATTAACCGAAAACCCATAAACACGTTGTCACTTATCAGCCTGCTGGTGCAATGGAGGTACTTATGAAATTTTTCGTTTTTCTTTGCAATAAAATTTCACGGCCTTTCATTCATCATTCAGTACTTTGGGTCAGGGATGGAGCTCCATTGAGTGCCTCAAGACCTGAGAGCACCTCCCATAGCTGAAATGGGGACTCCTGGAGGTAATACCCCCCTTAACCTACGCCCCTGGTCTGCCAATCGATGTTTATATGCATGTTCGTCGATTTGAGAGCGCTTTCAAATAAAAAGAGACATGCAATTTACTGACTAGAGACACATGTAGACACGCAATGTCGGTGTGTAGCTTTCAACTCCACTTCCGCGCTCATAATTTGGCTCGAGCGGAGACGAAGCCACCCATCGCTCCATTAATTGATGCGAAAACGTCCGTGACTAATTCATTTATCATCATCTTAACGATGAAATGCCCTTTCACCTCCTAAATTTCGTTCGATCCATCAAAATTTATGTTTGCGCGCTTCATCTCGGGTGCTCGGTCTTTTTCTCGCCACTCCACAATATGCGTAGCTAGATACCGCGTATGTCTACCATAATTCACACAAATGTCATCGATCTCATCAATTTCTTCCTTGTCAGTTTACTATCGCATCGTCACTCAGCGAATTCTCATATTTTCGGCTTGGAGCGGAGCAAAAAGTGGGGCACTTTTGAGGCGCGCATAACTACAAAGTAGGATCTGAGCAATAAATTCCGTTCCAATAAAGCCATTTTGTTTAACGTATTACAGGGGCTTTGCTTTGTTTGCCGTTTCGGAGCCGGAGCGCAGCTCACACACGAGACTTCGAGTGAGAGAGAGGGCAAGGGAATTACAAACAATAATGGCATTTGTGTAGCTAACGCTTTTAGCTGGCAAACGAGGCTACAAAGCCTTTGTGACCTGTTGGCGCAAATGTTGAATCTGATGTGTAAGAAGTAGAGAAAATAATTTCGTTTTAATCTGATGGGGACTTCCATAAACGGCGATGCCTCTCACGCTTGCCCGAGAGAAGCACATATTTCCGATTTACCTTTGGAGAAGGCAGGTGTGTACTTGGGGGTAGTCTTTCCAACTTGACTTTTTGTTTAGTTTATTAAAATATTTTAGATTTAACAGCTCATAAAAATTCTTACAAAAATTAAGGCCAGTTTAAAAAGCAAAATTTGGCCAACTGGGTAAAATAATCGTGCTGAGATTTCAGAGTCCCGAGGCTTCCTGAGGGTCTAGTCTGGTTCCAAATGAACGGTAGAAGCCCCCAGACTACAAATTTGCTTTTGGTCCGGTTGGTTTCCGGAGCTAACCCTCACAGTTTTTCAACACTTTTTACAAACAGTTTTATCTATAGAAGGAGAGAAAAAATAAAAAATAATGTCATTATTTGACTCGACTTTTTGAAGCATTTGTGATAAAGAGAAGCTATTTATGGACTAACTTTGACCTTTTGGTCGATAATTTGAAACCCAAATTAGACATAATTTTTCGTTGTTGTTGGATTCTTTCTTTGACACTCTCCCAAAAGCACGCCTGGCTTCCTCCGCTCGCTCGGAGACGATAACCATAAATATTGTAAACAGTGCAGCAGATTGCAGTCAGACGATTTGTAGAATAATGCAATCCTTGAAAGCTCACGTTCGTTCCCAGAAGACCCCCGTACCCGACAGCCGACTCCAGCCGACTCCAGCCACTCCGAGCGAGCCCATATATTCCATGAATTGCTGCACTACCGTATTATACATCTAATTTCATTGGCGTCATAGCTATCGTAAACAATCAACGGCCGCTTGCCCTCCAGGCAATTATTAAGGGTGTGTGTAGTAACTCTCTCTCCGTCTCTCTGTGGCACGCGGTGGCGGATGCATGTAAAAATAGGAAGAAAAGGAAGCGAAAGGGAGCGAAACTTTATTATTTTTCCATCACCATGAAATAAAACGCGCTGGACGTAATTTGATACTTTATTAAAAATATCATATCAGAAGCGTGCGGGCCGAGTCGAGGCCGGGGGACGCCGAGGATGAGGACGATAAACGGACGTACACACATCAGATATCCCATGGTCAGTCAGCTGGGACACGAATTAAAATGATGCCCCTGCTCTGTGTCGCGCTCAGCACCAAATAGCCTCGCCATGCGAGTTGCGGGAGAGAAGACCTAAATTAAAACCATTCGGTATCACACCAAGTTAAGATAAACAATATCAAAACCGACTCTTTTCCAGTGGGAAATTAATAAACAAGCATAAATTTTGTAATGAAAGTAGACCACAGAAGGCGGGAGAATGAAGTGAAGCAGACAAATTTAATCTGAAAAAAGTGCGTCGACTTGTACGGCCTCTTTGTGGTCTCGACTCGGTTCTTTGCAGTGGTGTAGCTGACGTGAGAGCCCCCGTCGATAAAATGGGCGCCCTCAGTACGCCATTCGAGCTAAAGTGAACTTCCCTGAAGCTAATTTTGAAGCCCTAGAGCCAAAATGAATGCTCTTAGAGGAGTCCTTAAAGCCAAAATGCTCGCCCTCAGGCCCAATAAGGGCACCCTAAGGACTAAGAAGGCACCCTAGAGCTGACTAGATCAGCCTCAGAGCTGAAGAAGATGTTTTTAGGACTTAATTAGGCCCTCTAGGACTGTAAATAGAGCCCCAACAACCTAAATAAGCGCCTCACAGCTGAATTGGGTGCCTCTAGAGCCAAAACGAACGCTTTATAGCTGAAATGGATGCTCTTTGAGGAGTCTGAAAGCCAACATGATTGCCCCTAGATCCAAAATAAACTCCTCAGGACCAATATAGGCAGTCTAAAAACTAAATAATGCACCCTAGAGCTGGCTAGTTCACGCTCAGAGCTGAAGAATGTGTTTTTAGGACTTAAAAAGGCTATCTAGGATTGAAAAGAGAGCCCCAAGAGCCAACATAAGCGCCTAACAGCTAAAAATGCCACCCCCCATTTGATTTGGGTGCCTCTAGAGTTTCACACAAGCACCCTCCAGAACCCTACAGCACCCAGCAGGTTGGCTTAGCCCCCCCTTGCCTACGCCACTGGTCCTTGAGAAACGAGTACGAGAAATTCTCAACTCTTCTAGCCGAAACTCGATGTCGGTGCTCATTAAGGCAACTTTTTCCGTACTTTGCTCATTAAAATCCTCACGAGGCTTCGCATGTCAGTCAATTAAGCCCGAAAAGTGTATTAGAACATAAATTATTGCGCCGATTAAATTTCTATCCGCTCGAAAAGGTCAACTGCCGTTCATTAAATGCCGTCGCTTTGATTATTACTCCCCGTGAGATGCATGTAATTACGGTTGAAGGATGAAATATTGAATTTCAAATGCGTATCGGATTACATTCCGCCAGCATGCCGATGGAGTTTGTGGATTCCACTGGAGGGGGAGGAAGCTCGATCGACTCAGACACGCGTGGTCATTGGCTCAAGGCCGAGCTCATGAATACGCTGAATGGCCCGCCGCTGCGCTAAAAATGTAATGAATGGGTGATTCAACACAAAAGCCAGGTTAAGTAGAAGAGAATTAATTTGGTGAGCGGGCTCTGGGCACGTCAAGCGTCAAGCAGAATTTATCCCAATCATTTCTTTTAATCAAGTCATCATCTCGGCATATCCATCGCCATTGTCTTGAGCCAAACGCTGCCGAGCCTCCCCTGCCATGATGACCACATGTTGCTTTTTTTCTGTACCTATACCTCGTCTCTTGTTAGCATTCACTGAATCATGCACTCATCCGGCATTCTCGTCATCTTTGTCTGTCCGTGCGCGCGTATTTTGGTCATGAACTCGTGTCAGGAGGAAATGCCAATGACGTGCTGTGATTATCAATTGCAAGTCACGTCATTTGACCCAAATACACATTGTAATTTTCAAAATGCCGCCGCACGACGAAAGTTTTTAATAACTACCGGGAAAGCCCGTGGGGAACTTTTTCTGAACTGATTGGATTTCTTTTAGAACACTTTGGATCCAGAAATTGAGACTCCTGGAGCCTGAATCTTCTCTCCTAAGATTTTTTTTGCCTCATTTAGGGTCTCAGAAACTTTAAAGGTCCGAAATTAGATTAGAAAATAGAGACTTAGGAACCCCAAAAAAGCTCTAAATCCGTAAAAGAGACCTCAGAAAATTCAGAAAATTTTTTAAAAATTGTGCAATTTTTTTCTTCTGGAAATTGAGACTTTTGGAGCCCAATGAGACCCTAGAATTGTCTCAGGCAGCTTAAAGCTCCTCTTCTAAGAATAAAAACAAAGACTTTGGACCCCAGAGATGCTCTAAATCCGTTCAAGAGACCTCAGAAAAGTCAGAAAAATTTTTAAAAAATTTTGCAAGTTTCAAGGTCCAGAAACCAAGGCCTCATGACTCCTGAAAACTCTTCTGTGAGGCTCATGGACTAACAGACTATTTCTCTTGCTCTCTTGAAAGAATATCGGACCGGAAGTGAAGACCTTGAAACCCCAGGAAATTCGTTTTGCCCCCAGATAGACAGACAAAAAATGCTCGCAGTGATATTCACAAAAGAGAGGTTCTGCACTCTCCAAAGTTGCTCGACGGCGGCACTCGCTTAGCATTCAAATGCCAATTAACTTCAAGGTACGGCAAAAACAGAGACCGCAGAGGCAAAAACAGGAACAGAACGAGTCGGGAGCGAGCAAACAAGAGATACGGAGCCATCAGGTTATGAATGGAAATGAAATGAACTTAATAAAGTACTCTAGTATTTGAGTAAGTGTTGAATATGTAGAAGAAATTGACGTAAAAATAAACATTGGAATCGTATCAGCACTGAACTTCCTCCTTCTAATCAGTAAATGAGTACGGGCTGGCGCTGCATCGAGAACGAGATGTGAGCTGGCACCGCAACTGCTTTCTTTTCTATGACTCTGGCTCAAGTTTTCGAGTTGGCAATGCGAAATGCATGCCTGCGATAAGACGACATTCTTTTGCTACTTCTAGTGAGGCCGACGGGCGGATCTTTGACCCCCAGCGCTAATCTTAATGACGAAATTTGTAGAGAATTTGTAGAGCAGGCAATAAAATTAATTACGGGCGATATGAATATGACCTTGTCGCGAGTTGTGGAGGCTCTGGAGCTACCTGAGCTCGTCTCTTCCCAAGTGAAAAAGAGTCACCTTCGGGCCGAGATTTGAGCACAAAAGAAGGCACCTTTGGGAAAGGGGAGGAGAACTGGAGAAGACGACCCGAACACCCAAACAAAACTGTAAACCGATCTAAATTAATTATTCTAAGCGTACTTCAAACGGCAATGACACCCACTCCGAGAATAGACTAGCCACGTTACGGCAGTATGCAAATTAATTTCTCAAAAAGTGCCAGTTAGACGCTCTTCATGGGGATACCTCGAACGCGCACTCCCGTACCCATGAATCATCCAATACGAGTCTCCGTTGGACGTTTATTATTCCACAACATCATCATCGTTGGTGTGTTTGTTTAAAAATAGTCGACACGGCTTCGGCAGGCCGGCAGCGAAAGAAGTGCTCAACAAAACTCTAACATGTGTAAATTTCAGTCTCGCCTTATTAATATTTACGTTGTTGGTAATTCGTTGATTCAAAGAACTTTCATATAAGCTGCATCGTCTTGCGGTTGATGGATGAGAGATGTGGTTTTCCGGTAGTTGAGCGCGATTAGGGGTAACACGACGAGTGGTTTCGCGATTCGGAGGTGATTAAGCGCAAAATCACGACACCAATTACCGGTTTTCGAGAAACGAAAAAACGCGTTCTCTCGTTATTTCATGAATGAATCTCGTATGGATTTCCCCACAGCTCACCTTGAGTCATTAATGATCGATTGTTTGGGGAAAGAAAGTCGTGGTGTTAGTCGGAAGTGGCCATGACGAAGAGTGGATTCCGAGACCTCTCAGCATTCTTAACCCATTTTTGGTCCATTTTTCTGCGTCATAAATTTTCAATCTGGAGATATTCAGACCTCAGGCCGTTTCTGTCTCAGTAGCGTAGTGGGTCAATTCAGAACAAAAAAAAAAATTTTACGTATATTTTTAACGCCTTTAAAATTCTTTTAAAAAATATTTAAGACATTTTTCAAGAGTTTTCCAAAAACTTCGGGGTCGAGAAAGCAGGAAGGGCCCTTGTTAACGGGTCTTAGACTTTTTCTAGAAAGGAATCATGACCCCCAAAAATCATTTCTGGAAAAATTCTGGATTCTTGATGGAGATATTTTAACTCAAACCAAGAAAATCATCGCAAAAGAAACCAAAAATCAAGTCAAATGCCGAGCGAGAAACTCTCGAAGTTGGTCTTCCTCCAGCGAATCCGATGTCTGAGCGAGAGATAGAGAGGCACGGGCACGCTTCGACGTGCTCATTTAGTTAAGACCCATCGGATTGCAATATGCGAAAGTTTCGAACAAAAACAACAATGAACTTTTAATAGAATGACTTACTCGAGGAAGAACAAGTTTATTTTAATAAACCGTATTACAAGAAGCGAGCAACAATGAGGGAAGCGAGAAAGAATCGTAAATCATCGATAATGCACAAACGCCGTCTTTGTTATGAATAATGACTGCGCATTGGCAGTGTCTCTCTGAGCCCTGTTGATTCCGCAACTTTCAGATAATTATTCCGCTTGTACTAATTTGTTCTATTGGCGCTAATAAATCTTTCTGCCTCAACCTGGGCGCCCGCGAGATACCGCGAGAAATCTCCGCCGCGCCGTGAGCTTATTAGGTCTGACGTGGATGCACAAATGGCATTTGCAGCGTACGTGGATTTGTGCTAGAAACACTTTGTACCCCCGTCCAATTCGCGGAATATGAATAAAGGGGACTCGGATCTGACGCTCATGGAATGTGACAAGGCCCTGGCCTTGATTCCGTCGACTCTCGAGGCTCGTTCTGATGCGTTCTGACAGCTAATGCTTCCCAGAAACGCCTCCTGAGCCTCGTCATCGGAGAAACAAAGAACCTATTCAAGGTAGGTCGCCTATTTATTATACTGCTCCCTCTCCGTGGATGGCCGCACTCCCGAAATTGCATAAAGAAGCAACAATCAGAATGTTCTACAGACATAAATTCGGCGCCGGCACATTATTCATTCATCACTCCCCGTAGTCGCGACTCTCCGGTCTCCGTTCCTCCGCACATCATGCAGCATTGAATCAACATTAAATTGGTTATGGTGGAACGGTTGAGAGTTTGAGTCACAGGACGTAGGTTTCCGACATGTGGTTGACAGTAAAAGAGAGCTAATAATAAAATCTTTATACGCTCCCCGCGCGCGTTCGAGACTCGGGTTGGGCGAAAAGAAGCGAAATGAAATATCATAATAAAATATTCAAGAGACTGGAGCAAAGCAGTTCCTGCGAAATTGAATAAAATTGCAATAACAATAATCAAATGAGATGGAGCATGGAGAAGGAAAGAAAACAAGGACTCGGTGCTGCAAAAGTCCAGGCCTGCGCCCTGCTGGCCGATGACTAAGCCGGTTAGTTGTAAACAACAGCTCCATTCTTCTGCGAACTACCCTCGACTTTTCTTTTTCCGGCCACTGACGGAGCTGGTTTGACTTTTGGTCAAAAACCTTCGTGGAAAATTTTTCTAGAGTCAAAGTTTTTGGAGTTCGTTTATTTTTTGTGGAAAATATTTTTTAAAAATATTTTAAAAATACTTTCCAGCTACCAAAAATGTTTTCTCATTTTTAAAAAATTTCCAGAAGCAGAAAAACAGCATCCATTTCTTCCAGGAGAAAATAAAGTTGACAAAAGTCCCTAAATTCCTCCAGTAGTTACGTCCCCTGCCCTCTCGAGTAATTGCCTCACTATTAGTAATAAGGTTGTTAACTTACCGCCTCATCATTAAAATCTGTCAATAGCCGATTACTCGATATTTTCTCCTCACTGCTACTGAACGAGGGAGATGAATGGCAGCAATTCGGTAATCCTATTAGAACTATTCCAATTATGGTGAGGAATTTTAGCTTCACTCTCGTTTTCATATTTGTGCTATTCGTTACTCTGTGTATCTCTTTTCTGCAAATGAGATCTGCTGGCGACATTTCGTCACTTCTAATGACCGCACCAATTAGAATTCCACTCAACTACTTATTTCACTTATTTATTTTTTTATTTACTTAAATTTGCGACTTCAATTGGCATATTTGTCGGTGAGTAATTGCTGGAGGGATATTTTCGACGCGCGCATCCTCGTGGCTGAATGAAACTACTCGCTACTCTCGGACTCGTTCTTTGTTGTCGTTTCCATAGCTATGCGTCCGAGAACCATATGACTGGCAATTAGCGACAATGGGTGCATTCACTATTTTTCCGAATGTCATGCTCTAGTGGGCCAAAATTACGCTCTTCTCGAGAGTCTCCAGCGTCTAAGAAGCTCACATATGGGATGCACTTTTACGCGAGAAATAATGACTTAAATAAAAATAACGAGTCGGAGCAGCATTTTGTGCGTTTACGCGATTCGGCCCGTTCGCTGGAACTACTGTGAGAGCCGTAGTAATAACAATATCGCGCACTGAAAAATGAATCAGCTGCATGTACACACGGACGCGGACTTTCAACTTTGTGTACATGCGGATAGTGGATACAAAAGTCCCGGTCTCGGTCTCGGTCTCGGATTGTGTGTACGCACCATTCATGTGGTGGCCAGAAGAGTCTCGGAGTCGGAATCAAACACGACGTAAGAATATCAATGAAGGAAAGTAATCCCCACACATCATAAGCTCCGATGTGATAAAGCAGCATAACGTAGATGAGACATGAGACACGAACACCAACACAGTCTGTTTCGATTCATTTCATTCATTCGCCTCACATGCTCGCTCGCTGGCCAGCTTCCTCCTCTGCTGCAATCTGCCGCCTCGACTTGGCATCGTTGGTGTTTATTTAAGTCTGCAGTCTGCTGCTTTAATTGCAACTCCTCTGTTTATACTGCAACTGCGATTCTCAATTTTACTTTCGTTCCTTCCTCTGTTTTAATTACGCCAGACATTCCTTTCACTTAGATGGCTGCTCGGTGCTCTCTCTCTCCTCGCCCGAGAAGCCGGACTCCGGTAGCCTTTTGGAGGGGTTCTGGCCTGCATTTTTGTCGTAATTAAAAAACTCGGGTTTCTTCGAAGCGTAAACACTTTTTTATGGCGCTTGAAAGTGAATCTTCTTCAAAGCAAAGCAAACCTATTAACCCTATAATGTTTCATTTTTTAACACCATGTTTACAAATTTGCTGTAGCATACCAATCGAACGAGCCATAAAAAATATTCATTCAAAATTTGCCCCATTTTGCGGGTATATACTAGCTAGAAGTCCTGTGACAGATTTTCAGGGTCACCATTGTCAAATCCTAGAAGACCAAAAGTCTCTATGTTTTATGGGCTCAAAGCTATGTTGATTTTTCAGTGCTATAATTTTGCTATAAATTCCTAAATTTTAATTTTGTTCATTGGAGGGTTACCAAAAAATTACCTCGGAATTTTGACGATTTCGTGGGTAAATACTAGCTAGAAGTCCTGTGACAGATTTTCAGGGTCACCATTGTCAAATCCTAGAAGACCAAAAGTCTCTATGTTTTATGGGCTCAAAGCTATGTTGATTTTTCAGTGCTATAATTTTGCTATAAATTCCTAAATTTTAATTTTGTTCATTGGAGGGTTACCAAAAAATTACCTCGGAATTTTGACGATTTCGTGGGTAAATACTAGCTAGAAGTCCTGTGACAGATTATCAGTATCACCATTGTCAAATCCTAGAAAACCAAAAGTCTCTATGTTTTATGGTCTCAGAGCTATGTTAATTTTTCGATGCTATAATTTTGCTATAATTCTCCATTGGAGGGTTAGCAAAGCAATTAATTAACTTACTCCGATTAACGAAAGCGGCATTCGGAATGCCTTGGACTCACCTTGTGATAAATACCTCCGATAGTCACGTAAAATTCCTAAAATTCCCTATCTGAACTTTATTAGCTGCACTCCCCCTCCGTCTCGATAAGCATTGGGTGACACACAATCGTTCTGAATCACAGCAACGTGCATAACAGGAGGCTGGAAGCAAGGCAAGGCAAGAGGATTCAGATTTCGCAAACAATAAATATTTTGCAATGTTGTCTGTCAACTGCTTGTGATTATTTCTTATACAAATATAATAAATGACGAACCGATCGGGAGCAGTGCGGCAAATGGCTGGGCTGAGACACAACAAGGCAATTGGCTATGCCGCAGGTAACCGGCTTACATTGCTGACAAAGCTGCAATTTTGCATCGGAGCACACATGTAGCCATTCATGTCCTTCCTTACAAGGAAACTTGATCACATATTGTCCTCACTTTGCCACATTTGTAATGCTCTCAGGCATTTATGTAGCCTACCTGAATGAAGGCAAATCCTCTTACACATCATTTTGTGCAAGTTTATTGTTTCTAATTTATAATTTCACATGATGCGCACATGCGATGTGAGATTGGTCCTCTGCTGGTATTACTATACGGGCAAGCAGCTCCGATTCAGGCCGAGGTATTAAAAAAGGGCACGTTTTTGGTTCACTTGTCTGTTTGTCTAAAATTTTCCTTGAATGTGAAGTCTAATAAAGGGCTTTGGAGGGCTTAAAAAGGAAAATTTTGTGAGAAAAGTAAATTTTTTGGACGGGAATTATCAAACTTGAGTCTCAAGATTCCTGAAAATATGTCCAGAAAGTGCCCCTACAAGGAAATTTGGGTGGTAGAGGGTCTCTCTCTGCCCTTGTAACTCCCAGAATTGAACCAGCTACCCAAAAAAGCGGTTCCTGAATTTTTCAAAGCCCCAATTCTCACGAAAGCCCCCTCGGCTTTACCTCACAAATCTGCCGTCGTTGGCTGCTGCCTCCTCGCTGGCATTAAATCACTGTAAGCAACAATATAAAATTTATAGCCATCAATCTTTGACCAATTGCTCCCCGGCTTCCTCTTACAAAGCGAGCAGCGAACCCAGCAACAACAACTGCCAATGCGACTCTTGATAAAGACAATATGAAGACATTTTATATCGGGAGCGGGCGACAAAAAATGTTGATGAAACCGAGTCAACGCCTTCCCGCAGCAAGTCGAGAAGCGGAGTAGCAGAGAAGCAAAAACAAAGATGCGACTCCGGGAGTGTGTGCATTTAGCTAAAAGGGAGGACAAACAAAGGCACGGCATGGCTCATTACCTCTTGATTATTGACTATTTTCACTTCGCTTCCAAGACTCTCCTAGTCTCCTCCTAGAGATGATAATGCTGGGAGAAAACGTACAATACTCGTAATGGATTACATTAAGTTTTGCTATTTTAACAAACTCATTTAACAAAATATGGTTCTTTCTTGCACTCGCGAGCCGAGCTGAAAGCGCACTCGGTCGTGGAAAAATGTAGAAGAAGCCGGCACAATGTGCTAGTCTTATAAAAATATTAATTTATTACAAGCAGAACTCACATTTTCATGCAAATACAATTAGGCGTCTTGTTTTGTGTTTGGCTACTCGCGCGAAATTAATTGAGTTTCGCTTTTTGTGCCCCCCCCTCCTCCGTCCGGCCTAGATAAAAGACGACCCTTCCTCACGCTAGACTGGGTTTCGGTATCAAAGAGCAGCAGGGAAATGCGCCTTCGATTGGAAGGAATCTCGCGAAATTCCAGAGCCAGCTCAATTAAGACTCCCATAAATCTCCATGAGATCCTTCAAGACAAATTTATTTGATCTCTGGCCTCCGAGTCTCTCTCCACAATCGAACATAAATCATATTCCATAACCGGCCTGCCCCCTGCCTCCCACCTTATCTCGTGTCCGTTCCATTGTGCCTCACTCACTTATCCACTCGACGAGACAACGAGAAGGAGCTCGAGACACTTGAATGCACATCGCGCTCTTGTCACCCAATAATAGGTTCAGTTTTTGAGGCAAATGGCAATAAAAGAGTGCGGACGCATTTTCATAACATCGGTTGTAAAAATTGTTATTGCGCGCTCAGAGCTCACTACTGGAGTCTCGACTCGAGTGCATTAATAAAACATCATTTACTGGGTTTTAGCTCTCGCCCGGCTCTGGCTGCACTGAGAGTGCAATGAAGATAAATTTGATTTAAAGACTCTGTGGCTCCTGCCTGCTCGTCGAGTTGTCGTTTGCTATCCGGAGGACTGCTGAAGCTCAAGCTAACTGGTTCAAGTGCGCTCAGCTCGTGTAAAAGCACGATATTTTTATTGTTATTATATCAAAACTCGCACAAGTGACTGAGTAATAGCGCGAGTGCGAGCCTGGCAGTGCGAGCGATGGGCGCAGCAGCAGCAAAGTGATGATAATAAAAGATAGTCGGATAAATAATGGGTCTGCAATTGAATTTATTTGTTTTCTAAATGCAATTCTTTGCATTCGTTTTTATCGCTTGCTTATTTGCCCTAGCGGGAGTCACCGGCTGGTTGGGGTTGTATTTTCCTCCGAGTCGACTAGAGATGTGCAAAAACGAAATTTACGAAACCCTAAACCCGCCCGCCCGGACCCGGCCCAACCCGAAACCTGCCCTCGCTAAACCAGCCCAACCCAGCCCAACCCTAACCCGCCCGCCCTAAAAAACCCTAACTCGCCCGCCCTAACCAACCCGAAATAAGTCTTTGCTTCCCTGGTGGTATAAGAAACACTCAAAATAATTTTGAGTGCTTTTTCACAAAAGAAGTGAAAATTAGGCCAAGCAAAAAAAGCAATAAGAAATACATAAATTTAGGGCCAAAATTCACAATTCGGGTTGTCGGGCTAAAATGGGCCGAATCGGGCTGACCCTAACCCGATCGGCCCTAACCCGATCCAAACCGAAACCCGCCCGCCCTAAAATAACCCAACCCTAACCCGCCCGCCCCGGGCTGGTTAGGGCGGGGTAGGACTTTTTAGGGCGGGCGGGTGCCAGTGCACAACTCTGGAGTCGACTGTAGGAGATTATAATCCGCAAAATATTGAAGTTGAAATATTCAAAAATAACTATTGTGGAGTTGAAAATTTAATGACAGTTTAAAAATGCGTTAAATCAAACGTAAAGTTGGCCAGAAAATAATTCAAAAATTATTGGGTTTTTTTTCAAAGGATATTAGTCCAGTGGTCCCTCTAGAAAACCAGCCCTAAGGTCTAAAATAAAGAAAAATAGGTAAAAGTTCATCATCCACTCTCCCGCATTCTAAAGATTGCAGAGATGTTTGCGCTGGCTTTGTCGATGAAACATCACGGTCGGAGGCAGAGATAGCGCCTGAACTATGGACATGAACACGACGATACGATTTTAAATTAAAATCCTGTCGGCTAAGATGAACAATCTTCATTTAATGTCTATTGAAGAACCGTCGCTTATACGGTCATCCAGCCACCGTCTTCTGACTTCAATAGTTCCCATCGTGAAAAATGGGACTTCCCTTCCTTGTTTGCGCGCGTGCACTCTCTCTGGTTGCTGAACTGGCCTGAATTATAGCCTCCACTAATTAACTGGAACTTGATTTTTATTAGGATCTCCTATCACTTTTATGGACTACAAATTGCTTTCCACTTATTTATTGAACTATCCTGCTGGCGTTTGATAAAATCGCTCCTCTCTCCTTGTTTGTTAAGAAATTTATGAAAAGAAATAAAATTTACGATCGTCCTCTCCTTCTTCTTCGCAGTAAAAAATTCCAAGGTAGAGTTTACTGAGCTCCTGGAATTTTTTATCCCTCCACAGGTTTATAAATTTTTGCATTTTGTAATGGAAGACCTCCTGGGAAGCTAACCTCAGCCCCTGAACGTATTATTCGAAGCAGTTTGAACTTCCGATGCGCGCCATCTGTTGGGAGTTTCTCCATCTCCTGTCAGCTGATTTTCATTTTGTAAACAGGTTCGCCGGCAAAATATCAACAAGTTCTTGTTTTCCGCGTTAAATATAAATTTACCTAGTAATGTGCAGAAATAATCGTTCAAAATAGGGTGGGAGCGCGAACTTCTTCACTGTGAGTACAGACATCATTAAACTTTCAATTAAGGCATTCGAAACAGCGGGAGGTTGGGTTATCAAGTTTGGTGCGCTTGTTAGCTGCAGCAATTAGCACGAAATTGCGCTTTTAGTTTCAATTAAGCGGACCGTCACGTGCTTTTTCGACATTCCCGGTGGGAGTCGCTCAGAACTTGGGTCACTGACCTGGAGTTTGAGAGCTTACCCCTCAATAATAGCTCACCCTGAAGGTCGTTAGCCATCTCATGTGAGCTGGAGGAAAGTGTGGGTCAATATTAGATAATGTAATCAGGGTCTCGATTTGCATGCACATTTCTCCATATTTTCTTTCGAGCAAACAAAATAATGGATGTGTGGAGAGAGAGAGAGACGAGGTGTGAGAATCTGAACAAACAGTGAAGCGCAAAAAGAGACAGTGAACCTTAGAAAGAAGACCAGAGACAATAAATTTAGCCGGCGAGCACTTTGAAGGTGTTTTTGCGGGGCTGCAGAAGCGCAAAAAGTCCGATGCTAATGACACATTGCGGTAAGGTGCTCGATGACCTTGACCGCAGTACTTAAGGGCGGACGTAAATTTTGTCTCCTCTTTTGGCACGTTCTCTCAGAAGTTTATAAAAATCAGGAACTTCAAATCGGTAACTTTTTAAATCGTGGAATCGTCTTTGGGCAGGATGAAGGACTTGGGTCATTTTTTTGATGAGGTTTTTTTGGATTTGTTATCTAGCTTTCAAGCGAAAAACAATTTACATTTTTGTCGAGCATTATTTGAAAATTAGAACTAATCGAAAAAAATTTTGATTGACTCTGCAAACCCCAAATCATTATAAAATTCACGTTTTGAACTTGTCTCAAAGAATTTAGGGTAAAGTTCGTTTGTATGGAACACTTAAGGCCTTATTTAATTTATCTATTTTCATTATTTTATATCTTGGCTTTCCGGCATTCCAAAGGGTCAAATTTGGTCTCAGTGGATAGGTAATTTAACAAAGAACCAGGAATAAAAATTTAGGGCCATAAATTTTTTTCAAGAGTTTTAATTGAATTTAAAATATTTGGGGTTTTCTTTACCTCCGAAAGTAACTCAAACTGTGAGCCAAAAACCCACAAAAAAGAGACTCAAGGCCGAATCAGAGTGGAGCAGACAAACAGACACCAGCTGACACCTGGGCTTTGCTCTGCCGGCTCCCGCCTCGCTGTCTCGTCTTGCCATTGCCCTCTCAAAATACATAGTTCATTGATCAGGTCTATGAATCAGTGTAGTTCACTATTATGTCTGATGCCATCACACCAACAGATCTCAAGCGAGCGCTGCTCCGCTCACTGAAGTGGTAGCTTGGAGTTGTTGGTGGAACCTTATCACATGCTTGTCTTGTGTTTACTACGACATTAGCGCGAGTGCTTGTGGGACTTACCTCTGTGTGGTTTCGTTCTGTGTGTCGGGTATAAAGTGAGTGTTTCATCAATTTTAAAATTTATTGCTCGTCTGGGAGCTTTTGAGTGAAGAAGTCAGTCGAATTCGGTGCCGGGAGGCGTGTGGACATATCAAATTACCTACAATAATTCAGAGTGTTAAATGAGCCGACTCGTTTGAGCGGACTGCCAAAGTAGCATTATTAATTTTTTCATTGAATTTGCGACAAGTGTTAAGGTGAATAAGATTTTTTTTGTGGTGCGAAAAACCAACAGCTGATACGGAATGAGTAAAAAGTGGAGCGCGTAATTTTTACATGATTACGACTGAAATAATCTGGTTGGTGTGGAGGCGTGATTTTTTTACCCGAGAGAGTTTCTTGGGCCCTAATTGAGCTCTGGATCTGGTAACAACCGGAACAGAACCCAAATGCGGAAGTTAGAAGTACTCTCAGGAGGTTGAGAATCACAGATTGAGAGAAACCGACCCTGGTTATTCTAAGTTGCACCTAATCCCCCCTCAGGGGACCAATTAGCCGTCTTTCAGGCGACCTCTGAGCCGTTCTTGATCGCGCATGAAATATGCAAAAGGCACGACTCGCCTGCTAAACAGGTATTTCGTCGCGGTGGGGCACAAGGAGTGGTGTCACTTGAGGGAATAACGCGAGTCTCTACTTCCAGTTTTCGAAGCTCTCGGAATGAAGATACTGGTCTTCTTTGCCAACCTCATATTCGGGCTGAAGCTCCTCTCGCTCCAAATGCTGCAAGTTCAGGGTCTCCTGTACCCCTTCGAGTCCGAGACCCGCGAAGTCCGGACCCTCTGCGAAGTGCCTTGGAGGTTCTACAAGTCGCCCACCGACGACCCCCTCGAGGGACTCCGGGAAAAGTTCTTCAAGCGGGGCATCACCAGAGACACCATTCTCATGCCAGTGCCATCCAGCTACAACGACATAACCACCGACGCGAGCCTCCGAGACCACGTGGGCGTTGTGTGGTACGAGAGGACCTTCTTCGTGCCCCCCTCGTGGGAGTCCCGACGCACATGGATCCACTTCGGAAGTGTCCACTACGCTGCCAAAGTGGTAAGTCAGAAGGCACTTAGCTCCTTTATCAGCTGACGAGTTCTCGCTTTCAGTGGATAAACGGACAGGAGGTGGCGAGCCACTCCATCGGACACCTTCCGTTCGGGGGAGAAATCAGCAAGTGGCTCAACTTCGGCAAGGAGAACCGCATCACTGTGCTGTGCGACAATACGCTTCTCGAGAACACGATCCCGCAGGGCAAAATCTCAAAGCTGCTGACGTAAGTCGGTTCCCGATAATCCCATTTTCCGTCCTATTTCCGTCCCGCAAACATTGAGACCAAACAGCACTGATTAGTCTGGCGCCTTGAGGCCGAGTTTGTGGAATAAAATCGCTCTTTTCTCCCCAGAGATGAGGGCAACCAGACTATCCAGACGTACACGTTCGACTTCTTCAACTACGCCGGCATCCACCGGCCAGTCAATCTCTACACTACGCCGTCCGTTGCAATCGCTGACATCGATATCCGCACCGACATCGTCAATGACACAGGTACATAATCTAAAATGCTGCCCTATTTCGACAATCGCTCACCTCGCGCCGATTCCGAGTGTTATCGATACATCTGCTAGCCAATCCGTCGGTATGGGAATTCGCGGGATTTTGAGTGAAAATATTATGCCGTTTGTCTGTCTGTCCGAAATTTTATAACTCAAGAACCAGAAGAGCTAGAGAACTGCGGATTTTCGCATCGTGTAGGGCATGGTTTGTAGGATAGGAGGTTAGACATCTTAGACCCCCATTTTCCCTAGAGGGGGAGTGAGGGGGTTAAACCCGTTGCATGAAAGTTCCTTATACTTCGTCCGATTGAGCTGAATTTTGGATATGTTGTAGTCTGTGCAAAATCTAGCAAATCATGGTACCACATATGTATGACCCCTACCATGTACAGGAGCGGAGCTAGGGAGCCCACATTTTGTATGAAAGAAAAATTTTTGTATTCCCATTGGACTGAACTTCGAAAATTACTGAATTTCGTAAAATCAATGCACTGGATACTGAAGACATCAGTCCTTCTCAAAATTTTGAAAATGCCCCCATAAGCTTTATCATCGATTTAATTTATTTTTTGTCACTTTTAGGGAAGAATAGACCTATAATTTGACCATAACTAAAGAGTTTCTTCTAATTGATTTTCCCAAAAATTTGTTGGATATAAAAATATGTGTAGTAGATTTTCGTCACTGAGAGAAAGGGACCGATTTTCACCAACGAACCAAAGGAACAAAAATTTGTCTGTCTGTCTGTTTCGGTTCTTTCTTCACACTTCCTTCATCTCCATGATTTTGTCATAAAAGCGAAACTACAATTTTTATTCCACCAGGCATTTTAAAGTTCCAAATAACGCCCACGCCATGCCCCGAAAACGAGGTCTACGGAAGCCTCACAGTGGACGTTGCCATTTTCGACAAGTTTGGGGAGAAAGTGGCCCAGCAGACCGCCAGTCCCCTGGGCGGCAGCGTCAGCATCCCGAGCGTCAACAGGTGGTGGCCCCTCTTCATGCACGAGGAGCCAGCCTACCTGTACAAGGTGGAGTTCTCGCTGAACCGGGATGGAAAGCTCTTCGACACGTATCGGCGGAAAATCGGATTCCGGACCCTCAAGTGGGACAGCACCTCCTTCTACGTGAATGACAAGCCAGTCTATCTTCGAGGATTCGGGAAGCACGAGGACTCTGACGTAAGTAGAAGTATCTGTTTTGTGCCGTTCTGTGCCCGTTCTTTGACTCTTCTGTGTCCTTTTTCCGCGAGTGCATTTTTGTGACTTTGGAAGTGTTTAATTGATTCAGCTCCGTGGCAAGGGTCTGGACTGGGCGCTGCTCCTGAAGGACTTTGACTTGCTCAAGTGGATTGGCGCCAACACCTACCGTACCTCCCACTACCCCTATTCAGAAGAGTCCATGCAGTTGGCCGATGAATACGGAATCATGGTGATTGACGAGTGTCCGAGCGTGAATACAGAGTAAGTGGATGACTTGATTACAGGGGAGGGTCTCCTATTCAGGCGAAGTAAGGGATAAAATTGCCTCTGAAGCCTAAAGTTAGCTAAAAAAACACGTTTTCGAGGTTTTTGGGGCGAAAAATTGAAATTGGAGAACTAAAATATTTTAACTAAAATAACATTTCGACAAAACCTCCGCTCGTTTACGAAAACCTAATTTCGGGAATTTTGTCCAAAAAATTTTGGTCGAAAAAATGGTCCCTGAAGGCTTTTAAAAGCTAAGTTGGGCTCAAAAAACACGTTTCCAGGGTTGTCAGGCTGAAAAAAAGGGAAATTGGGAGGAAAAATAGTTTAAAAATAAGGGAAAATTTCAAGCCTTAGGAGACGCTCCAGAACCTGTAGCCCTTTTTTCAGCAACTACAACGACGAGCTCCTGAGAAACCACCAGCAGTCTCTCTACGAGCTCGTAAAGCGCGACCGAGCCTACGCCAGCGTGATCATGTGGTCCGTGGCGAACGAGCCCCGAAGCGAGAGACCCGCCGCAGACAAGTACTTTGCCACCATAGCTGCCTTCACCCGAACCCTGGACCCCTCCCGTCCAATCTCTGCTGCCATAGCCCAGAGCGTCAGTGGGGATCGCGCCAATCAGTACCTGGACATCGTAATGTTCAACCGCTACAACGCCTGGTACGACAACAGCGGGAGACTCGACACCATTACGGTGAACGTGCGAAAGGAGGCCCAGGACTGGCACAGGAAGCACAAGAAGCCCGTCCTTGTGGCGGAGTACGGAGCCGACACCCAAGAGGGTCTCCATCTGCTTCCGGCGTACATCTGGTCCGAGGAGTTCCAGCAGGACCTGTACTCGAGACACTTCAAGGCGTTTGACGAGCTTCGGGGAGAGGGCTTCTTCATCGGGGAGTTTGTGTGGAACTTTGCGGACTTCAAGACGGCTCAAAGTTGGTTGCTTTTTGGGCTTTTGACTGGCTTACTATAGTGAGTTGTTTTCAGCTTACACGAGGGTCGGAGGTAACAAGAAGGGCGTCTTTACGAGAAGCAGACAGCCCAAGTCTGTGGCTCACATCCTCAGGAAGCGATACTACTCGCTGGCAAAGGAGCTGGACTCCGTGACTCCTCCCAAGGACCTGAACCTGTACGTGCATGCGGTGGCGATGAGCCCATTTCACGACGAAACTGAATTATAATAAGAGTTTTATTGAATAAATTTGTTTATAGAATTTTGATTTTGACCAAGGGCGTTCCATGATTTTTTTAGGAAGGAGCAAAATTTTTTTTTAGCTTTTAAAGAACAAGAGCTTCATTTCAAGCCAGGGGCGCTCCTGGGTATTTTTATGAAGGGGCAAAATTGTTGATTGTCTCCTTTTGAACCTTCCAGATCAGAGGAAAAGGACACGACTGGGCCCTCCTCCTGCGTGACTTTAACCTGCTGAAGTGGATCGGCGCCAACACCTACCGGACCTCGCACTACCCCTACTCCGAGGAGTCCATGCAGCTGGCAGACGAGATGGGGCTCATGGTCATTGACGAGTGCCCCAGCGGAGACACGGAGTAAGCCCTCGAAGCCTCTCTTTCTCGTGCTAAAAGGAGTATTTTATAGCATTTTCAATGACGTGCTGCTGCAGAACCACCAGCAAGCCCTCGCCGAGCTCATCCACCGCGACAAGAGCTACGCCTGCGTCATCATGTGGTCCGTCTCGAACGAGCCCCGGAGCAACAAGGTCATGGCTGACAGCTACTTCAAGAACATCACGGACTTCACGCGCCAGCTGGACCCCTCGAGACCAGTCACGGCCGCTCTGAACCAGGGAAGCGGCTCGGACCTGGCGGGGCAGTACATGGACATCATCATGTTCAACCGCTACAACGCCTGGTACGCGAACGGAGGGATGCTCAACACCATCACGGGGAACGTGGTCCGGGAGGCGAAGGAGTGGAACAAGAAGCACAACAAGCCCGTGCTGATGTCCGAGTACGGGGCTGACACGCAGGAGGGGCTCCATCTGCTGCCAGCGTACATCTGGTCGGAGGAGTACCAGGAGGAGCTCTACTCGAACCACTTCAAGGCCTTCGATGACCTGCGGGACGAGGGCTTCTTCATCGGAGAGTTCGTGTGGAACTTTGCCGACTTCAAAACGGCCCAGAGTAAGTACAAGGTCGCGCCCTCCCAAGACCCCATGAACCGCCACAAAGGTACCTTTTCGGAGGGGGCATTTTGAACTCGCTCTAAAATAGGGGTCTTTTTTGCAGCTTACACGAGAGTCGGAGGCAACAAGAAGGGGGTCTTCACGCGCCAGAGACAGCCCAAGCTGGCCGCGCACATCCTCAGGAAGCGGTACTTTGGGCTCGGGGAGGAGCTGGACGACTTCCCACCCCCCGAAGACCTTACCCACTACATCCATAGACACCATCATGTTGAGTGAATGTTTGCTTAGATTTAAGATTTGATAATAAAAGTTGATTGTGCCTGTAATGTTGTCTTTGGCGGTCTTAACGGCAAATTTGAAGGTGGGAATTTTTGGAATCCGGGGAAAAACCGGTTAAACTTGTGTTCTCACATTTTGGTTTGTTTTGATATTCGCCGTCCGGATTATTTATCAATTTGTTAATGGCAGAGGTAGCAGACAACGATGGCTCCAAGAGAAACAGGAGAAAGAGGAAGTCCTTCTTCCAGAACGCCAAAGGATTTGCCAAGAAGGGGTGTTTCGGTGAGTTCTGGCGAAAAACCCCCGAATATTTTGAAAGCATTTTGAGAATTTCAGGCCGAGGGAGCACCGTGGAACAGGAGGTGTACAACTATTTCCTAAACATCATCCAGATCCTCCGGAATGAGGAAACCCCGACGCCTTTGGAGGACAAACGTGAGCTTCTTCCTGCAAATCAGGGCCATTTTTAAAGGTTTTGCTTCATTTTCAGTGATTTTGGCCTCCAACTCCCTAGAAGAGCGTCTGGAAGAGGTCCTGACGCTGGCCTCCAACCAGGTCTGTAGTCGCGCGCTGGAGGGCCTGATTCCCTTCACTCCCCCCGAGATGTTCGAGTCCATCATGGCCTCCTTCTCCAAGGACTTCCGAGTAGTTTGCTCCGACCAGTACGCTTCCCACATCCTGGAGAAGATCCTCGAGGTCTGCCTGCTCCGGACAACAAAGTCAAGCAACGAGGACATCAAGGTGGACGAAATTTCTCACAACCTGAATTTTTCGTGGCCGGAGGAGCACCGAGAGACCTGCCAGAGCTTCATTACTCGCACAAGCAACTTCATGCTGAACAACCTGGAGGACTTTTACGAGGACCTGTACGCCAACCACGTCACCAGGAGATGCATCCTGAGTCTGACGGGCTTGGTGCCCACGTCCAAGCTGAAGAAGCCTCAGAAGGAGGAGTTTCTGACGCTCCAGGTGGAGGAGAGCAGCTCCCTGGTGAAGGAGTTCGCAGAGAGACTCCAGTGCTGGCCGCAGTTCAAGGACCTGCCGTACGGGGAGCTGACCTCCGGGCTCCTCCAGACCCTTTGCACGGCCTTGAAGCACACCGACAAGAACGTGCTCAAGTCCTTCGGCAAAAAGATCCTTCACGAGGCGTTTCTGGCGAGCGAGAAGGAAGAGGACAAGGAAGACGAGATAGCCCTGCCGAAGGTCTTCACTACAGAGCCCTCAATTCGTCTCCTGGAGACGCTCCTGACGGTGGCAGGACCGAAGCTCATGACGCAGCTGAACGCCATGCTGTTCTGCGGGAGACTGAAGCCCCTGACGGTGCACAAGTCGGCCAATTTCGCCGTCCAGAAGCTGCTGGCGAACGTGAAAGAGGAGAAGGAGTTCGAGGCACTCTTTGACAAGGTGTCACCGCTGTTCGAGGAGGTGCTGGCGCTCGGGTTCACGGGCGTGGTGCTGGCCACTGCCCAGGCCTGTGAGCGTCTCAAGGTGCGTCAAGGCCAGTTCGTCCAGAGCCTTCAGAAGACCCTCAACTGCGAGAAGACCCCGCCCGTCTCGTTCTTCGTGTGCGTGTCGAAGCTCAAGCCGTCGAACGCCTGTGTCTCGGACAACTCGAACTTCGTGCACCTCCACGGCTCGCTCGTAATCCAGGCCATTCTGAACTTCAACAAGCCCATCAAGTTCATCCAGGGCATGCTGGAGGTCAAGGTGGGCACGCTTCTGACCATCTTCATGGACCCCAAGGGCTCTCACATCGTCGACAGCTTCTTCCAGAGCAAGTCCGTGGGCGAGCAGTCGAAGGTGAAGTTTCTGAAGCTCTTCGAGGGCTTCTTCGTGAAGTTCGCCGTGTCCAAACATGGGTCACAGGCCCTCGAGGCGATGTTCAATGCTGTCCCACCGAAGCATCGGACGCTGATTCTGGACGAGCTGGCCGAGAGCTTCAACCAGCTGAATGGGTCGCCGATAGGGAGGATCGTGAGCAAGAAGCTGTGTGTGGAGGTGTTCAAGCAGAACCCCAAGAGGTGGGAGGCGGCGTTTGAGAAGGCGACGAAGGAGGGTGTGAAGACCTCGTGACTTTTCTAAAAAGCTTTATTGGACTAATAAAGGCATAACAATTTATAAAATTGCGGTAATTTTTGTGACTTCAGGGAGGAAGTTTTTAACCCATTTCCTACCAAAATATTTGGGGTTTAATTTTTTGTTGCTTAAATTCATTCTTAAGCTCTTCCTTTTGATTTAAGGCTTGTTAAAAATCCAAGAAAATCAAAAAATCTCCTAAATATAAAAAATTGAATACTTCACTGGTTTAAAAATATTTTAATAAACTGTAGAAATAAACTTTAAAAATGCGTAAAAGGAAAAAGTATTAAATTTAAATCCGTGGAGGCCTGAGGGTCCTCTAAAACTTAAGTAAGGAAGAGATAAGTGCCAGTTTTTCCTCGAAAAACCATAAAAAGTGCAAGGCCTCTATCAAATAAACTCCCAGTCCGCCTCCGAGTTGTCCTGCTGCTGGTCCACGACGCTGATGCCCTCCTCGACGCGCTCCATGCGGTTCCACAGACTTGGGATGTTCGAGATGTAGTCTGCGAGAGCGATGGGAGTCGTGGGCTGGTCGTACATCGACTTTGACATGTCTTTTCGTGTCTTGAGCTTCATGTCGTCGCTCAGGTTGCTCTCCATGACCCGTGAGTCGTCCACGGGGTCTTCAAATAGACTTAGGCGGCGAAAAGGGCGCACGAGCTCGTCCTTCGGAGCTGTCGGGTACGTCCAGATGGGCTCCACCTTGGGTGGTAGCTCCAGGGGCTCCAGCACGATGGGCTGGATGTCGAGCTTCTCCGCCAGATCTCGCTCCTTCTTGGCCCTGTCCTCCTTCGTCGACGGCTCCATGCAGCTCTCGTACATGCTGACGTCGATGAGAGTGGGCGTGGCCAAAATGTGCTCCAGCTCCTCCGCCGTGAGCCTCGAGGGCTCAGGCGTGGTTCGGCTGGTCTTGCGGCTGCGGTCCTGGCTCTTGCTCTTGGTCGTTCCCGAGGTCTTTGGACCCCTGCTCTCGTACAGAATGGGGTCCGGGTCGTCCGCCAGGCTGATTTGGTTGAACTGCCTGAGTTTCAGCTGTGCCTCCTCGAGCTTCTTGCTGAGGATCTCGGGGCTGAAGGGAGCGAGTGGAGGCAGGTCCTCGGCCGCGAAGGCCTCGGAGTCCACCTCGTCGTCAGACTTCCAGAGAGGGAAGTCGACCATGGATTTTTTGAGAGGAATGGCGTTTTCGGGCTCTGGGGCCACTCTGATGACGCTTCGAGAGGCTTCGAGAATGAATATCTCCGGGTAGCAGATCGAGAGGTCCACGACGCCCCTCAGGTGCTGGATGACCCGGTCGACGACGAGCTCCTTGAGGTTCAGGATGTAGACCACGTTGTCGGCGCTCGTAATGATACGGTTCTCCCCGTACGGGTACACGAGTCCGAAGTTCAGGGGCATCCAGGCGGCGGGGTACTTGGCTGGGTTCAGCAGTGGCACGAGCGTCTGGACCTTCCCGACCGCCTCCTTGAACACCAGGGTCTGCGAGACCTCGCCGTCTTGGGGATTTGCCACCCAGAAGCGGTATCCTGGTCGAGCTGCCACGACGGTCGGGTGGTTCTTGGACCCGAAAAAGGCTGCCCCCAGCTTACACAGAGCCTTCCGGTCCCGTTTGCCGATCTGGGTGACCTTCCAGGTGCTCGACTTCTCCTCCTGCTGAGCCACCACGCTTCTGAACATCGTCGAGATCGACAGGAGCCTCGAGGACCAGCTGATCTGGATGATCTCATAGGACTCGTTCAGTATCTCCCGGGACCTCGTGGTGGCCTGAAACGAGAGAGAAGCTGAAAACTGGTTTCGAGAAAGCATACGCAACTCACTGCCTGATAGTCGATCTCGGTCAAGACCACGACCCCCGACTTGTCTCCGGAGAAGAGTCTCATGCCGTTCTTCGACCACTGGACGCACGTCACGTAGCTCTTGTGGCACCCGGAGACCGTGTACCGCTTGATGGGCTTCTGGACGGGCGTCTGGAAAGCTGCCAGCTCCGGGGGGAACTTCTTCTCTATTTGGAAGATGACGATGCGGCCGCAGTCGTCCCCGGCCGCCACCATATTTTGAACGGAGTCGACGACCTGGACGCACGTCAGGACCGCCACTGAAGACTCTGTTCGCAGCTTCTGGAGCTCCTTCGTGGCTCTGTCGTACCAGATGACGACGCCTGAGTCGGTGCCGAGAGCAATGAAGTTTGAGGTGGCCGAGATGCATGTCAGGTTGAGGCTTTTCAGGAGACCTGCCTTCACCGGAATTTGATCGATGAGCTCGCTGAGAGGCGCCCATTCTCTCATGTTCTGCAGATCCATCCTAGAGCATTTTAGTGCGCGTTGCGAGAGATTGGTTTTTTGCGTTTCAATAAAAACAATCGAGACTTTGATCAAATCGCTTTCGCGACCAACTTAACCCGTTGGGGCCCGGGATTTCAGAGTCTCCGCAGAACCCAGGGCTGCATCCAAATTTTGAGAAGTTTCAATTTCGTACACGTGTTGTAATTAGAAGTGATAAAAATATATAAAAAGCAAAATCGGAGATTAAGCTTAAGGGTGCATTTTCTAAGATTTCGAGAGACCAAACTTTGAGGGCCTCTAGCTCTGTCCCTGTACATAATAGAGGATACATGTGGTACCATGATTTGCTAGATTTTGTACAGACTACAACATACTAAAATTTCAGCTCAAACGGATGTAATATAAGGAGTTTTCATACAAACGTAAAACACGCCCCATTCCCCCCCCAAGAAGGGGTAGGGGCCTAAAATTGTTAGCCTGCACCTCTACAGTGTTATAAAATTTCAGACAGACAGACGGCAAAGCGGCCACAATAGTGAATTTTTTGCAAAATGCTGAAAATGGACAAAAAAGGTCCTGAAATTTCAAACAAATAATTTCTTATGGTCAAGAACGGGTTAAAACACACACACACACACACACACTCTCAATACACGTCGAACTCCATACAAAATCAGGTTGGACAAAAATAATCAGCTCGAAGGCCTTTTTCCTCATAAAACCTCAGAAACTCAAGTTCCAAGCCCTCTGAAGACATCACGGCGTAGGTCAAAGGAGCAGCAAAGCGATCAAGACATGGATTCCCTCCGAGAGTCGTGGGAAAACGCGGAAATGTCCAACTTTCGCAACCCCCTGAGTTCGGACGTCGAGGGGAGGATTTTTCCTTGGCCCAGCGGAGTTACCGTGGGTTCCAGACCCGCAGCTCCTCCAGTTCCTCCACGTAAGCGCCTTCCTTTTTTCATATTTCGACTCAAATGAGCCTTTTCAGGTCCCTACGGAGGCATGACTTCACAGATGAGCAGCCCAGGATTCGGGGGCTTCTACGGAGGCGGCTATGGGGGAGGCTACGGCGGAATCGGGAGCTATGGCGGCTTCGGAGGCTACGGATATGGGGGTGGGGGTATGTTTGGACGAGGCATGGGGTACAGTGCGATGGGGGGAGGTGACGTAGAAAATAGGTAAGCTCGTTATCTCGCTGTCAAGGCCGAGATATGACCTCAATCTCCTCGCAGGTTCATCCAGATTGCGGAAGAAAATTCGCGCTCGACCTTCCAGAGCATCGAGTCCGTCGTGAACGCCGTCCTGAACATCGCAACCATGCTGGAGTCCACGTACTTTGCCCTCACGAGCTCCTTTCGTGCAGTTCTCGGAGTAGCGGCCAACTTCGGTCGCCTGAAGGGCCTGTTCGCGCAGTTCTGGTCCTCCTTCGCGCTCCTCCGAGGCATCAACTGGCTCTACAAGCGCGTTCTCTACGCTCTCCGGATCTCCAACGTCGATCCCGGGTCCAAGGCGCTCTCTGAGGCGTTCAGTGCCGCCCAATCCGGCCACATTCCGAGCCAGAAGAACTCCTCCTCCATGGCCGTCATTGCGTTCCTGGCCTTCATCATGACAGCGCCCTACCTCCTCATGAAACTCATCGGCTCCGTCTCTAACTCGGCCCTCGAGGAGTCCCGGAACCCCAAGACGTGGGTGGGTCCCATCAACGCGGTGGCCCAGTACGACTTTGTGGCTTCGACCCAGTGGGAGCTGAGCGTGAGGGCGGGCCAGAGTCTGATTGTAGCCCCCAAGAGCGTCCAGAGCCTCCACAAGCTCCTCGACTCCGGGTGGGTACTGGCCTCCGTGGACGGCCAGAAGTCGGGACTCATGCCAGTGAACTACATCGAGAGCCTCAAGCAGGCCAGCAAGGCGCGAGAGGAGGCGGCTCCAGAGCAGCCGGAGCCCGCTAGTCAGACCCAGGAGGCCGAGCCCTAAGTGCTTTTTAGATGTCGGGTGAATGTGATTTTTACGCTAATGGAAATAAAGTTTTTAGTCTAAATCGTCTCTATTTTCTAACTTTGAACTAGCTCTGGATTTTCTGCTTCTGGAACATCTCGATCAGCTTTTCTGTGGCCGTCGGCTCCACTCTCACGGCCTCAGCCGACTCGGGGTCGGGATACTCCACCAGGTTCTGCGCTGGAGATCTGATGGTCCACGGGTTCCAGGCTCCCTGGATGGAGGGGACGTCCGTGTGCCACATCTTCCGGTACCTCAGTCTCCCAGCCTCGTCATTCTGCGTCCTCATCAGCTCCAGCCACTTCCGGATCTCCGAGGCAGTAAAGTTTCTGCAGCTCATCCAGTGTCTGCCTCCGTTCACTGAAAAATACCTCCTGGAATTTTTTCTCGGGTTTCAAAGAAAAAGACTCACGATATTCCCCAACCATCACAGCTGTCCGGTGGCGGCGAGGCTTGACGTAAACCACGACCCCCGGGTTCTCCTTGGCAAAGTCCAGCAGCCCAGTTTCGATGAAGTCTCTGAAAAACTCGGGTTCAGAGTCGGCCAGAAGCGATGTTATGAAACCTACCGCATGCCCTTGCTGGATCCGTGGGACTTGCAGAACTTGAGGGTGATCCGCTGGAGCTGGCACACGTACCGGCCGAGCCCGTTCTGCAGAGGAGCCCTGGGAAAGCCCGAGGCCATAAAAAGGTGGTGGTTCGACATTTTTTCCGGGGTCTGTGAGAAACTATAACCCTAGACCAAAAGATAAACAGAGCAACGAGCGACCCTAGACTGGAGGAAGATTATCTCAAAGTCGACATAAACACGTGCGTTCAATTTCGGTGCAGACAAAATCGCTATTTTTATCAGTAAATTCCTGCAATCATGGGTACGTGAAGCCTTCCTGCCGCACCTTGGGCTCCCTTCTCCCAGAAGACGGTGGAGATGGAGTTCAACGGGGCCGATTTGAGAGCTAATCGAGGCTCAAAATCGGACCGCGTTCCGGCAACCGTGCGGGCAACAAAGTAATCAGATGTTGGTATTTCAGACGCTTCACTGAGATCGCCGTTAAAGAAGGAGAAAAAGAAGAAGAAGGCGAAGGAGGAGGTTTTCGATCTGGGCGAGATACAGAAGAATCAGAGCTTTGCGGTGGAGCCGTCCGAGAAAAAGGTAAGCAAGGCCCCCAGCCACGCGCGCAGTGACGGAACGAGGTTGGGTGTTAACTTGACACCTCCGATGTAGGGACTCGATGTTGAGCCATATAATAATGTTCAATCTTTTGCAGGTCATACTAGACACCTCCAAGTGGCCGCTGTTGCTTAAGTACTTCGACAGACTGAATGTCAGGACGAACCACTACACACCCCTGCCCTTCGGGTCCTCGCCACTCAACCGCGAGATCAAGGACTACATCAGCTCGGGTACCATCAACCTGGACAAGCCCTCGAACCCGTCGTCTCACGAGGTCGTGGCGTGGATCAAGCGCATCCTGAAGGCCAACAAGACGGGCCACTCGGGAACGCTGGACCCCAAGGTCACGGGCTGCCTCATCGTCTGCGTGGATCGTGCCACCAGACTCGTGAAGAGCCAGCAGTCGGCCGGAAAGGAGTACGTGGCGGTGTTCAAGCTGCACTCGGCCGTGGAGTCACTTGCCCGCGTGAACCAGGGTCTCGAGAAGCTGCGAGGAGCGCTGTTCCAGCGACCCCCTCTGATCTCGGCCGTCAAGAGACAGCTGAGAGTGAGAAGCGTGTACGACAGCCTGCTCTTCGACTACGACCAGGAGCGGAACATGGGCGTGTTCTGGGTGAGCTGCGAGGCCGGCAGCTACATCCGAACCATGTGCGTGCATCTGGGGCTCGTGCTGGGAGTCGGGGGCCAGATGTTGGAACTGAGACGTGTGCGTTCCGGCATCCAGACGGAGAAGGACAACATGGTGACGATGCACGACGTGCTGGACGCCCAGTACCTGTACGAGAACCACAAGGACGAGACGATGCTGAGACGCGTCATCAAGCCCCTCGAGATGCTGCTAACGGGCCACAAGCGTATCATCATGAAGGACAGCAGCGTGAACGCCGTCTGCTACGGCGCCAAAATCATGCTTCCGGGAGTTCTGCGCTACGAGGACGGCATCGAGCTCAACGACGAGATCGTCATCGTGACCACCAAGGGAGAGGCCATTGCTCTGGCCATAGCTCTCATGACGACCGCCACCATGGCCAGCTGCGACCACGGCGTGTGCGCCAAGATCAAGCGCGTCATCATGGAGCGTGACACGTACCCGCGACGCTGGGGTCTGGGCCCAAAGGCGTCCCAGAAGAAGTCCCTCATCGCGGCCGGGAAGCTCGACAAGTATGGCAAGCCGAACGAGAACACCCCCAAGGAGTGGCTGACGGGATACGTGAGCTACTCGCAGCCCCAGAACGGAGCTGCCGCCGCGTCTCAGGCCGCTGACGACGAGGAGTCTCGCAAGAGGAAGCTGAGCGTAGGCAGCGTGGCCGACACGAGTCTGAACGAGTCCAAGACGGAGAAGAAAAAGAAGAAGAAGGCCAAGAAGGACGAGGAAGCCCCGCCGGCCGAGGAGGAGGTGCAGGAGGCAGAGACGCCCGCGAAGGAGAAGAAAAAGAAGAAGAAGAAGGACAAGGCGGCGGCGGACGAGTAGGGGGTAGAGCTAGAGTAAGTTGTCTCAGGAATATTTGAAAGAACCAATGACTCGATCGTGACCTGTTCTATGGTCATTTGTGGTCACTCTTCCGGCTCAGAGCTAACATCGCTTTCCACATGTGGGAAGCGTACATTCATTACTGCATTTCTCTTCCTAGGTTAGATAAGTAGATTTTGAGTTAAAGAACCAAGAATAAAGATTATTTTTCGGAATACGAGTGGAGTCTTTTCCTGAAACCCTAAGACTTCGTCCGAGACCTCAGATTACTGCGAAGCATAAAACTTTCTTCGAGGAGGATAACCAAGCCTTGAGGTGCCTTTTCAGTCCAAAAGCCATTTTTTTACGAAACTGAAAGTAAAAGAGCCTCTCTGATGTTCATTCGTTCGATTTATTTCGTTTCTTCGTTACACTTGATTCTTACTCCCGTAGAATAAATTTAGTCAAGAGGTTTTCTGAAGTAGGCTTGGCAGTTTATCTCTATGGTCAGTCAACTGTAGAACCTTTCTGTTTTTACGAGTTTTCTTTCACAATTAAACACGCTAGATGTTTTGCATAGAAGCGATAATAATATCCCATTGTTCTAAAATTAGATTTGCAGACGAAGATAAACAAAGCGCATTCTGATAAAAAAATAAGCCAGGAAAAAATATTTACTTTCCTAAGAGCGACAATCGAAGAGCGAAAACAAATTGAAATTTCTGACATTTTGGACTTTATTATTCAAACCGATTTTCTACGTACAATACTAGTCTCTTACACGCTATTTACATGAGCGAGAACTTAAAATTCACAATGCTTATAAGAGAGAGAAAAGAAATGGCTCATTTGGAATCACATGTTGCGCTGCCTTGACGCCTCACTTGCTGGAGACGAGGGGGTAGCTGGCCTGGGTGGCGATGCCGCACTGGTTGTCCTTGTTGCGGGCCATCTTGACGAATCCCTTGTCTCCCCAGGTGGTGCCCCATGAGTTCTTCACGATCCAGTAGTCCTGTCCGTCCTCGTCAGTGCCGTAGCCGACCGCCAACACGCCGTGATCGAGGGCCTGGCTGTCGCACTGGGGCTCAATGTAGACTCCGGACTCGTAGAACTGGAAGGACTGGTGGCTGGCGTCGATGGCCACGCTGATGGGTCCGATGGTGGCGATGGCCTTCTTCAGAGCCTCCTCGTCTCCGGTCGGGATGTCGACGTACCCGGCATCAGTGGCTCCCACGGACTTCTTGCTGAAGTGGCAGGTGTCGTCCAATCCCTCGTACGGGTAGCTCTTCTCGGTGTCGATGCCTCCGTTCTCCTTGATGTACTGGAAGGCGTTGTCCATGAGACCTCCGTTGCATCCGTTGTTGCCGTACGAGCCGCTGCAGTCGACGAGGTTCTGCTCCGAGAGAGACACGAGCTTCTTGGTCTTGCGGAAGTGCTGACCCTCGAGGGCGCCGGTGGCAGAGAACGACCAGCAGGAGCCGCAGTGGCCCTGGTCCTTGATGGGGGTAACGGCTCCGAGAGTACGCCAGTCAACGGAATCCGGAATCTGCACGTTGGCGGGTTCAATGAACAGGACTCCTTCGTGTTTGCGTTGGCCGGTCAAGCTGTGGAATAGTTTCAGAGTCAGTCAGTGGTTGGGTGAATCATTTGGGTCACAGACTGGCTGAGTCAGGGGCCACTGTTTCGACAGGTAGTCGAGCAGTGTCTCTGGAATACGCTCCGGCATCTGGGGCGTAAATGCTATTTCGAGACCCCCTCCTACTCGGAAACTGAACTAAGAGCTCTGAGGAATGTTTATGGTGTTTAAGGCCATATTTAGGGAAGTTCAACCTCTTTAATGGAGTTTCAAGGTACACCTCTGACTGTTTTGTAAGACTTGAAAAATATTTTGAAATTTTTAAAGACCTCTAGAAATTTTTAGAAGGTAGTTCGAAGGCTCATTTGGAAACTATGTTACCTTTAAAATGTTTTAAAACGACCCCAAGAGTTTTAAAGCAATCTCAGGGACGAGAAAAAGATCTCCAGAATGTTTCAAACGATACTTACAGAGAGTTAGACCGGTTGAAGCCGTTCAGGGTGGCCACGAACTCGTGGTGGAGCATGTCGGCGTACTTGTTCTCAGCCAGGCGGTACGAGACCAAGCCCTGGCCGTACCTCTGGTTGTGCTTGGCAATCTGGTGACGATTCTCGGCGTAGATCTTCAGTCGGAACTTCTCCTCAGTATCGCTCTTGTACTTCTTGTTGTGTTTCAGCTGAAATGAAAGGAAGGTTTTCGCTCATTAGAACCGGTCTGCGTAATACGAGCTGGAGATGGAACTGGAGCTTCTTGATAAACAAATTTATGCTATTTCACTAAACAACCCTTCCGACCTAAAGTCTACTACGCAGCAGGAGATAACCCTCCGCGGTCCGCGTGACTCGTCGGTAGTAAAAATGCATCTCTTTTATTACGTTGACCTGCATCAAGCCCTTATCAGTGGAACTCACCCGGGAAACGCGTAATTCTGACAGGTTCACCCTCAAGGCCACTCAACTTCGATCAGTTCGCGCGCGTTTTGTGAAATTGAGAGCCGCGATCTGGGCCATCAAGTGCCGTAATCCGTTCGCTGATAGTGATAAGTGAAGGATGTTGTGACTTGCAGGCAGATTAGCCGGAGTCTGGAGCGAACGGGGGACAAAGAGAAGAGCACAAAGTAGTGACTAATCGAGTGTTTGCCCTCCATCGGTTATCTCCCTCTTCAGAGTCTGGTTCGGGCTCATGTGACTCTGGGCGTAATTAAAATCTAATTCTAATCAGGGCTCCAATTTCCTACTTCTTTGTTCCCGCGCAACTCCTGAAATTTATGACCAACACTTGCTGGCAGTTGCATCAGAATCAATCGCCTTGTTTATAAGGAACTGGTTTGGGAGGAGAGAAACAGTTAAAAAATAATTCGCGCGTTCTTTTTATTGCCTTTCGTTATCATCATCGGAGTCACATGACTCGAGGCCGGTAAAATCTCCGCTCGCTAAAAATGCGGCACACAAACAAGAGTTCAAGTTTAAGGTTCGATTCGGTGACTCTGCGGTTTTCATAGAATGACTATGGGCTTTGGCTTCCCAAGGATTTTTTTTATCAGAAATTTCTTAGAAATTCGCAGTAAATTCCCAAGACTATTCCACAATTTTTTTTAAAACATCAAGAGTTTTTTTTCCCAAAAATTGTTTTTTTAGAAAGATGATTAAAATTAAAGGTTATGGAAATTTGCAGAAATTCCGATTCTAAGCTGAGAGCAATTTTTTCTGTGACCCCAAAACTTTCTTCCGACTGCCGAATTGTGCCGCCGATTAGCATAAATTGCACAATCAAAAAGCTGTCCCACTTTCGAGTGTGTGTCTTTGTGTTATCAAAACTTGCGGTACGAGCGACCTTGCTTAGCAGAATAACACGGGTATGACGCGTCTGTGATGTTTCCAAAATACAGCGCAATGACCTTTGGCCGCATGAAAACGCTCACCTTAAACTCGGACCATTCTTCTTTCACGAGATCGTAGAATGACAAAGCGCTGGCAGCTGCCAAAATGGCGAATATCACGACCAAGTACTTCATGTTCTTTACCTGAAAAAAAAGAAACACATTTAACACTCACACTATCAAAGGTTTTTGGGCAGACTGACGGACTAAAATCTCAAGCTTCAATTGTATGCTGGTCAGGTTCCTCTTCCGCATCGCCAGTCGCTCTCGAAGGGCGAAGACCTACCCTTTATGGTTTTCTTTCTGTTTCAGTTTTTTGCTCAAATTCAGAGTTACGAACAGATAAGGCTAATTTCCCGTCCCCGTAATCAGTCAGTAGTCGCGAAAGAGCGTCGAGATTGGCGAGTCGATACGAAAATAAACAACGCAAAAAATTGTCATTACTCATCGACGCAACAACAACACAAAGAAGCAACCCCTCAACTCCCTCCCTTCAGTCAACTTGCTAGAAATTTTCTAAGGGCTTTCTACTTACTTGTTAGGCACTAAAATACACAAAGGAATGCTAAATTTGATATGAGAACTTTTTTAATGTCTTCACTGTTTCGAGTTGCTTGCTAAACTGATTTTGGTTGATACGAACGTCGCGAGGTAAACTCGGTGTTTTCAAATTTACTTCCATGAAAGCTTGTAAAACTTTTGCTGAATGCCGTTGGGCTCGTCCACAAAAATCCGCTAACTTTTCAGGCCGAGACTTTTTTCTGAGCGAGCCCCTATAGAAAATACAGCTGAATAAGTTTAGCCGAGCATCGACCAACGGGTTTCTAACTCTCTTTGAAATAACGAATTAACGTCATCGTTTTTAAAAAGTGTCCGTTGAGTTTCCCAAATCCGTCTAACAGTTCCCACATGACATGACACACAATGCAACGAAATTCCGCGGAAATCCTTGTAGCCCCTCTGGAGTATCTCGGAGGGCAAAATAATGTTCTAGCCGTATCTAGAACTCTTTGAGATATATCTGATGCTGAACTTTGTGTTTACCTGGAAGTTTCTGGTAAGGAGCTAGAGGGCTTTTTCGGCCGATTTTGGGGGGTCCAGGCATAGGCAAAATTTTGGTGAAATTTTTTTTTTCGGAAAACATGATTTTCTTGGCCAGAGCCTCTTTTTGGGTGTATTCGGCATCAAATTTGAAATATTCAAAAAAAAATTTTTTTTGAAAAATTTTTCCTATGCCTGGACCCCCCAAAATCGGCTGAAAAAGCCCTCTAGCTCCTCACCAGGAGTTTCCGGGGTCAAAATTTGAGCACTATCTGAAGCGTCTTAAAAAGTTGAAGGGACCTCTCACAGACCATTTTGAGATCGGAGCGCCCGTTTGGGAGCTACGGGGCTAAAACCCCAACTCAAAACCTCAAAAACTGACGATTGAAGGGTATCACATCCTGTTAAACAAAGAACAGTTTGAAATAGAAAATCGTCAATTTCTTTACGACTCAAGAGGCTACGTTTGAGCTTATTCTAGCATAGCTTGGAATTTTCCTCTGAAAATGTCCTAAGACGAAAATTTTAATTCAACTGAAATTCACTTTCTTGCCTCTCAACGGCGTTCAGAAGGCATTTGCGCGCTGAGCATTGCCCAGCTAGAAAGTCGCGCCCAGCTAGAAACTCATATTGTTGAAAATCGCCATAATCGCAAAAATAATAATCAAATAGTCCCGAAAATCGGTCGATTAGCGTACCAAAAGCGTGTTCACCTCGTCCCCGAAAGCTTGGATTACTTCAAAAGACTGCGGATTGTGCAGAAACCCGTGAAAATGGTAAGAAAAGTGGCAAGTGAAAAGGGCGAGTTTTTGTTTGGACGACTCGCACACCAGAAAAAGTGATTTTGTGACGATTTTGCAAACAATTTCGGTGTAAAAATAGCCCAAATATGTGATTAGCGCACGTGAGTCACGCTTTTGTCTGAACACGGCGGCCTCAGAGAGGCCTTTCGGAGGGAATCACCCCGTCGTCGGAATCCTGCGAGACAATAAGAACAACAATAATAACAAAAATAGCCCCACACCGAGAAAAGCGATTTCCGAGTCCCCCAGAGGCAGAGCGAGGCGGGCTCGGTCCGAGGGGCGACCAGAAAAGTGTCAAATGTCGGATGTTGGTGTTGCAAGAGAGCTGTGTTGAAGCTTGAAGCTTCCTGTTTTGAGTTTTGTCGAGTCGTGCTGCGAAAAATATAAATACTGCAGGCGAGCCAGGCGGATTGTTTCCTAATAAGAACAGAGGCAGACAGCTAATACCATATTTGACATCCTGACCTCTCACTTTTTCCTTTTGCGAATATCAAAATGTGCCCACGACTATCTGACTACTGACTAGCTACTACGTTCAGTGTCTGCCATGCAATTGATTAGAATTTAGGCTTGCCGGGTTTTTTCTTGCCTTCGAAAAATTCGAAAATTCCAGATGTTCAAAAATCGTGAAAAATTGGATTTTGAAAAATTCCAAAAAATTAGGAGATTTCCGCTGGCAGCCCTAATCGTCTGTTATGAATCGCTGAAAATGATTTTCTGTACTCCGTTGACCACTCGAATGCCCCAACAAGCCAACACACGCTGAGGCTCCAAACCGCAGCTCAGAGCTTAAGAAAATACCTATGCTTTGTCCTATGACACCGAAATGCATGTGTATAATTGAAAAAATATTGAATTATTTGTACTGTAAAAATAGTAAAGTACGATGCAATAACAACAACGTTAAATAGAGTAGAGTGGGGAGTCGAGAGAGAGTACCGAAAGCAACAACAACAAAGTACAAAACAGACATCGGAATGGCATCGTGTGCTCTTGGTCGTGGTCTACGTGGTGCATTTATGTAATATTTGCATACAACGAGCGATGCTCGGGGAGACATACAATTTAGAGGCGATTGAAAAAATTCGGGCAAAGCCCAGGGGTTCCCTCGTTCATTAATTTTTCAGAGCCCCCGAAAAAGGGGCCCAAATAATTTTTTTTGATAGACAGACAGACCGTGTCCGATATGTCCGTCCGTCCGTCTGAGTCGCAAAGGCTCCGAAACTACAAGAGCTAGAGACCTGCGATTTTTGTATGTTGTCATGTAAAGTTTGGAGGGTGGTGGAACTACTTTGGTTTTTCCGGAAAACTGCCTGGGGGGTAATTAAAGGGGTGTTCCCGTTGTATGAAAATTTCGATTGAGCTCGAAGCTCCGATTGAGCTGAAATTCAGAATGGTTATGTAAAATCACAAAATAAGCAACTTTTGTTTCGGATTATGGTCTCAAAAATGTAAAATAACGGACTAAGTGGCCACCCAAGACTTCCCCTGGCGAACAGTAGGGCAAAATTTCAAATTCAACCGATTGAGCTGAAACTTTGAAAACTGTTAGATGGCAATAAATCCAGCAAAAAATAGTTCTACAGTAAGCCTCTATGACCTAAGGGTGTGAAGCTGAGGGCTCCCAAAGTTTGCATGAGGCGAAAATTTTCTAACTCCAATTGAGCTTAAACTTGGGCAAATGTTAGATGACATTAAATTTAGCAAAATATCCTTCTAAATTAAGGCTCTATGACCTGTGGGATCAAAGTCAGGGGTCCAATAAGTTTCTGCAATGACAGAATTGGGACAAAATTTTTTCACTTCGACCCAACAAAGCGAATAGAAAATGCACTCAAATGCGTTCGTCCCCGACTAAGCTTTAAACATGTTTTTCTTTAAATAAGGAAATGGTCAGTCAGTCAGACAGACAGTCAAAAAGACGGCTCTTAGAGATAAATCTGGCGCCCCCGAAATCGGTGCAGGCACCGAATGCCGAGTGCTCGAACATTTTGCGTTCCAATTGGTGTTCAAATAATGAAATCTGTACTTCCACGGTCTCTTCTTCATTTAGTACTATTTTAGTGCCATGCCGCAGTGCTTCTGGTTTTACGAGACGTCCATTCCCGGTGTCTGCTAAAGCCATTACGCGCTGAAACACGAAGGGAAGGGAGTGAGGCTAAATTTAGACGCAAATATGTATTTCTGAAGAGGCAGCACTCGAGTGCCTTGATAAGAGATTTTTCTCAGCGCCGCACGAGTTTCGCAACAGGTGCAATTACACCTCCGCCTCCCTTCCATTACGCGCATGTGACCGACCGCGATAAGAGCGAGATTGATTGCGTAGTTTATCGCGTAACACGTTCCACCCTCTGAGCTGAGGGCTCTTGAGCCCCGTTCGAGCAGTCGGCAGGTGAGCCTGGAACTCTCTCACCCGAGTGTGCGTGCTAGACAATGCAAGTTGTGCATTCATTATGGAGGTGTTGCAAGTACCGACGAAGGTTTCGCTCGTTTCCGCCCTGTACCTGTCTCTTTACGTGCGCTCTCGGTCCCTCAAACGCCATTTGCGGCACCGCGGGTCTGCGATAAACATCCGGCCTCTCCGAAATGCGCGCAGCTTGAGCAAAGATCGGATTTCAATTAGCAAAGTTGTCTAGCAACGTTACATAAAACATGGTCAGGGTCGTTTCTTATCTGCTGGTGCGTTGCGTTGGGTCGTTTGGGGAAGAGAACTGGAGCAGTCAAGCCAGTATGAGTTAAGAAGCCCGAAATTCAAGCCGAAAGCTGTCTGTCAGTCTAAGATACAAACACAACTTGAGTGAAATGGGCTTATGGTGACTAATTTTGAGTTTTCTGAGTCCAAGAAAGAGCCATTTTGCCCTACTTCAGACTCCTTGGTAAGAAACACCTGCCAATCCTAAATATTTGGGGTCAGTTTTGAGTCTCAGAAGCATAAAAAAATGTAGTTCCGTGTTCTTTACGGCCCTGTCCCCCTTGTCGTACGTCATGTTGACACAATTCAGTTCAAATGATAAAATCCCGACTTCTTTGTTGATTCAGCGCACACGCATGTAAATTCGCCCGTTCCCATTGTTGCCCGCAAGTCTCAGAGAACTAAGCGCGCACTCGCGTGATAAAGCTACGGGACGCGATTCTGATTAAAATAACAACAAGTATGCAAATGGTGACGCAGAGTGTCGTTTTTGTATCACATCCATTGAGTGCGCATCAAATGGTGTCTCGATGTCAATAAAAGAGCACTTTATCAACATGCGGGTGATGAGTGTGTGGAGGCAAGTGGCAAAGAATCACCTGTAAGCGAGTGGCTGGAGCAATATCGAGTCTTCGCATACTATGCTAAGCCCAAAAGACGCAAAGTGTGCACAAGATTAACCGGTAGAACGCAATAAACGCCCGTGTGTAATCGCGGTGTTGGTGTAGGCTCGGGTATGCAGCACGCTGAGGACAGAGTAAACAACAGGCATATAAATTTGACTTTGAAAACGATGCTAGAGAGGCTCACCTGCCCGAGTTGGTACCCAGGTAAAAATAAGGACTCTTTCTTGGGTACCAAATGATTATAAAAAATATGTAAAAAGCAAAATCGGAGATTAAGCTAAAAGGTGCATTTTCAAAGATTTCAAGGGCCCCTAACTCTGTCCCTGTAGGGGTCACATGTACTACCATGATATATTAGATTTTGCTCAGACTACATTATACTAAAATTTTAGCTCAATCGGATGTAAAATAATGAGTTTTCATACAAACGTAAAATACCCCCAATTCCCCCCCCCCTCCCAAGAGGGTATGGGGGTCTTAAATTGTTAGCCTGCACCCCTACAGACCTTGCCCTATACGATGCAAAAAATTGCAGCTCTCTAGCTCTTCTGGTTCTTGAGTTATAAAATTTCAGACAGACCGACAGACAGACGGCAAAGCGGCCACAATAGTGCATTTTTTGCAAAATGCTGAAAATGCACTAAAAATTCAGGGGTTTAAATCCAGACTCAAGGGTCTTCTTCATTGAGAAAATTAAGCCCTCATTTTGATTCAAAACTTCAAGCGTGTTTCTCCCAAAATAGCGAGAAAAATACTAGAAGTGTCGCCTCCGCCCTTGACACATTTTCAACCTGGGTATTCTCATTCAAAACAAACGGCTTATGCCTGACATTGGCTTAATATTTTGTGTACATTCACTCCGGACCCAACCGAAGCGTCATATGAGGTTGTCACTTAAAACGAGTAAATATAAATAAAATGCTCACCTTTAATACACACATGAACATAATTGTATTATTTTTGGCAAGCATCAATGGCGATTTGTGTAT